>CM037998.1:17881439-18587886 GCA_021234005.1 Nephelium lappaceum | reverse complement strand
ATTTTCTCAGGATATGACCGGCATTATTGAAGTTGTTTGTGGAGGAAAACATGATTAATGAGCTTAAGGAGCACAAAATTAAAGCAAAATAGTAAGCGAAACAGAACCAAGATAGACTAGACGTACAAAATGCGAAGAAGAAGAAAAGAAGAAGAAGAAGAAAAAGAAAAAGAGGACGATCGAGCAACCATCCCCACATGCAGAACCCGACACCAAGCTCGCCAAACCAGACCGGAAACCAGCCACAAACTTGACTAAAACAGACCGCTCGCACGCACAAAACAGACGGCAGAACCAAGGCAAATCGAGGGAGATCGCGTAAGGGAAGAGAGGAAGAAGAAAACACAGCTGATCCACGTCATTCCTAGCTCAAAATAGACGCCAAAACAGTCCCCAAGCGTGCGAATCCAAAGCAGAAATGAAGACGCACAGAGATGATAGATCGAGGAAGAAGAAGGGAAATCCGACCGAGGAAGAGAGAGAGCGAATGAAGGAGAAGAAAGAGGAAGAAGATCCGATTAAAACCCAGTCATTCCCACACCCAAACCAGTCCAGAATGAAGCCAAAACGAAGGGGAAGGAGATGAACCCGTGAGGGAAAAAAAAAGGGTAAGTTATTCAAGTTTTGAAGTTGTTATTGTTGATTCTTGTGTTGGAGATTTAAGTTGGTTTGATGGGGGTTTTGTTATGATTTGTTTGTTGGTTGTTTGTGATTAAAATTAGTTGAAAACCAAGTGAATTGATGTTGAAAAAAAAGAGATTGAATGGTGTAGGGGCTGCCATAAATAGTGTTGATATTGGTTGTTTTGAAATGATTTATGTTGTTGAATTGTTGAGTAATTAAAAGTGAAATTTTGGTGTTAAAGTTTGAAAATTTTAGTTTAAGGTTAATTTGAAATTTAAGTTTATTAGAGGAGCAAACTGGTTTGATGAAAAGTTGGACGAAATGAACGTCGTTTTCAGTTTATTGAAGGCCTAGGAAACCAAGAAAAACACCAAAACTTCAAAGAGAAAAGCAAAGCTCAATGTACTAGTTTGAAGGGCGTTTTGTAAATTGACCCATATTGCGTCCGTTGAGTGTTCAGATAACCTTAACGAGTTTAATTAGACTTGTCGAGGTTATTAAAAATGAAATATTAAATTTAGAAATCAAAATCGAGAAAACGCCCAAAATTAGTAGAAAAAAACAACGGGTTTTTAGCCTAAACGCCTACTCGATGACCGTCTCCTTCCATATCGACATTTGGACCGACTAGAAGGCAAGACAGGAAGGTGTTTGGAGCGAAAACAGAATAAAGAAAAGCCCCAAGTAGGGTTGTGAATAGTATTCGGCTTAAAAGCGTCGAAATCGAACGATTTTCGTTTCGGGCCTCTAAACACGATTTCGTTAGTGCTAGAATGTTTCTAGGTGATAATAAATAAGTTCAAGAATAAGAAAACGGAGTTCAGAACCCCATAATCAATAAAGAAACCAAAAAAGGAGGTTTACGCGTAAAACGGGTCACTTAGAGGCAATTATGTAATTTTAGTTATTTCGAGTTTTCAGAAGTTGATGCGAACATAAATTTACACGTACATGTGTTGTGCAGGTGACGAGAACGCGCCAAAATCAAGGCGAGAGAAGTAGAGGCTCCATACGCGCCGTTTGCAGTTTTTTATTTTGTGAGTGGGTTTTATTTTAAAGATTTTAAAAGTATTTCAAATTGTTAAGTTTGATTTGATAAGTAATTGTTTACTTGAAATTATTTTAAATGCATTGATATATGCATGAGTTATAGCTTGAAATGAGGAATTTGATTTTATATGCATATATATGATTGTTAAAATGAAATTTCAAATGCCAAAGTTTTCAAGTTGAATTAAGAAAAGAAATAAATAGCATTTTCAAGCCATTAGTATACCCTTAGAGATTTTTAGAAAAGATTAGACTCGGCCGGTCTATCCTACATCAGTTGGCACAATCCTGGGGAGGGTTGAGTCACTAACTTGGGGGGACAAAGTGTCTTAGTCTGTCAGTCGAGTTGCTTTTGCTGATGTGAGGTGGTGTTTCGCGTGTTATAGTTAGCATTAGGAAATTCCGCACATAGCTGCAAGATGTCTCAAGAGCTGTCACGATTGGTCCTTTACGTTAGAGCATTCCTCGTACGGAGGCTACGTGATCTCAGAGTTAGGGATACTATGGTATTTTGAAAGATATCAAGAAATAACTTTAAAAGAAAAGTAAATTTGAAAGAAAACAAATTTTATGATTATTATTCAAGGTACTTATAATTTTAAGTTACGAGTTTTGAAATTAATGAATATTTGCGTTTATATATAAATTCTCATGTTTGAAGTGAGTTTGAGAAATTAAAGTTTGAAATGCTTAAGAAATAAAGAATTGTTTTCAAACGTTTTCCGAGGAGGACATTTAGAAATCAAATCTTTAAAGAAAAGACAAATTATCACTTACTAAGCTTCTAACTCTTTATTTTTCTGTTTTTATGCAAAAACTTTCTCAAGTACTTTCAGCAGGTAGCCGAGCAGTGATATTACCTCTAGCGGGTGAGGCAGTACGAAACGACGCCATTTTGAGCAGTTTATTCTTGCATATGTTATATTACATGTAAATCCCTTTTGAATTGTATAAGTAATTTGTAATTTGAATTTATTTGTTTTTAATTGTGTTTAAATTGTTTTTGATTTAAACGTGGTTTACGACTTGAGTTTTGAATTTTATTAAGTTGATTTGAAAATTAAATGCATGTTTGAGGTCTACGGGTAATCAGAAGTTGGGTTGATGCTAAATAATAATCGAAGTGTTGATTTTTGTAAATAGGTTTTTCCGGAACGTAAAAAATGTAGTCGTTAT
Source organism: Nephelium lappaceum (assembly GCA_021234005.1). Taxonomy (NCBI): domain Eukaryota; kingdom Viridiplantae; phylum Streptophyta; class Magnoliopsida; order Sapindales; family Sapindaceae; genus Nephelium; species Nephelium lappaceum. The sequence continues at coordinate 18,585,036 of CM037998.1, read as the reverse complement.
GTTGCTGAAATTTTATTAGAAACTAAGTTTAAAAAATAAAAAAAAAAATCCTACCCCTTTTAGTTTTAAAGAAAACCAACCCAACAATGTTTTAAAAAGTGTTAGAAAGTTTAGGGTTCGCTCCATAGGTTTCGCTTAACCCGACAAATCGACTCTAAAAGGGATCCGTTAGGGTGCCCGACGTGACTTATCGGATTAGAGCTAGAGGTATCTGAATCGGGTCGCATCACAAAGTCGGTTACATAAATATATGTATATATATATTTATGGTTTAGAGCGGTAACTTTTTGTAAGAGATAGACAAGTGTCCCTAATTTAATAAGGTAGGCATATTGAAGATAGAAATGAGAGCATGTGTGTCGACCAAGTTAATGTTTTACATCTATATATATATATATATATGAACCATGAGAAGCCACCGAGAACAGAGAAATGGACGAGCCAAAGAGAAGAAAAATGAAAAGAGAAGAAAAAAAGAAGAATAGAAAAGAAGAGAAAAAAAAAAGAAGAAGAAGAGAAAAATTCAGAATGCTTGAATGAAATTTTGGGTATTAATTTATCTAGATAAGTTATTTTTATTTTATTGAGATTTGAAATCTCGGAAATTAGTTAAATTTTTCATAAGTTCTAAATTAAGTTTTATGTGATTTTAGGGTGAATCCAGGATTATGAGGAAACCATATGAGAACCCATTTTAGAACAAAAAATAAGCAAAGGAGTTATGTGAGTGGATAGTTTTATTTTAATTAAATTGATTGAATTATGTTTATTTACATTTTAGTTTTTATTATTTATTGGAAATAAATTATTTATTTAGTTAATTGATTTTATAGATTATAAATTATGTGTTATGATTGAAATGAGAATTTATTGTGAATTCGTACATATGCATACGCATAAAATTTTCCAATCGAAATTTTATGGTTTTAGCTTGAATTTTTTATAAGAAATATTTTGAATATTTTTAGTAATATTATGTTATGTTTGGAGAAAGAATATTTGTTTATGCTGTGATTTGAGTATTATTCCCAATTATGTATATCTATATATGGAAATCGTTTAAGATTTGAAAAGAAATAAAAATATTTGCAGAACACTAAGGTTGTACTCTCCCCTCTAACGGTCAGCTAGACTATACATGTGTGAGTCCCAGATTCGCTCAACACATGTATGATAGATGTCAAGAAAGTTATTAAGTTGTCAAGAGAGTCACTAAGTCGCCCAGCACGTGTATGACATACGTTATCCCTCGCTCTGCATGTATTTTGAGTATTTCCACGTATGACGGATTTCCCTGGGTACTAGTTGGTATAGATTTTTAGATTACAGATATTATATTTTGAGTCTGATCAGTGCAAAAAGAGATTTACAAAATACCAGATTTATAGAAAGAGATTTCAGAAAAGTTTTCTCGATTATAGAGTTTTAGATTTTATATTATTAAAGTTATAAAGATGATTTATATAAAAGTTTTCAGTTTTACTATGAGATCATATTTAAATTCAGTTTTATTGTTTCAAATATGGATTTATATAAATCATTGAGAACTATTTATTATTACCTGAAATATATTATGTTTTATTTAGAAATATTTTTATAAAAGTTATATCCACTCATTGAGCGTTAGCACTTACTCTTTATAAACCCATTTTTCTAGATATCCAATGCTTGTTCGGGCAAATTATTGCAGATAGTGAGAAGGGCCACATGGTGATGATAAATGCATTAATAATATTTTTAAATAGAAACATGTTAATATAAGTGCATTATTTTTAATTAACAATGTTTTGTAAATATGTTTCCAGAATAGTTTTATAGATGAAATATCTTTTTCAGATATTTTGTAAATATTTTATTTATTCAGTATTTGAGTTCAACACAAGAAACATATGGATTTTTTTTATTTGTTCCATTTATATTTTGATCAAATTGACCATCAGATTCAAGATGATTATTTTAAAGGATTTTCAGTAAATCTAGATTTCAATCAGAAAGACCATTGTTTTCATAGGATTCTCTCAAACTCCAGAGAGGAGTCGGGATGAGTCCTGTCACATTAAGTTGTCGGGAGAGTTATTAAGTCGATTAGCACGTGTATAGCAGATGTTTTCTCTTACTCTGCATGTGTTAAGTAGCTCCACCACATATGATAGATTTTTCCTGGGTATTAGTTAGTGTAGATTTTCATATTACAGATATTATATTTTGAGTTTGATCAGTGCAGAAAGCAATTTACAGAAAACCATATTTAGAAAGAGATTTCCAAAAAAGTTTTATAGATTATAGATTTTTAGATTTTATATTATTAAAGTTATAATGATGATTTATATAGAAGTTTTCAGTTTTATTACGAGATCATATTTAAATTGAGTTTTGTTGTTTTAAATATGAGTTTATATGAATAATTAAGAAGTATTTATTGTTACCAGAAATATATTATGTTTTATATAAAAATATTTTTATAAAAAATTATATCCACTCACTGGGCATTAACGCTCACCCTTTTACAGAACCTATTTTTTACCAGGTATCCAACGCATGTTCATGCAGATTATTGCAGATAGTGAGAAATGCCACATGGTGATGACAAATGCATTAATAATATTTTTAAGTAGAAATATTTTTATATTAGTGTATAGTATTTTTAATTAACCAGATTTCGTAAATATGTTTCCAGAATAGTTTTATAGATAAAATATCTTTTCCAGATATTTTGTGAATATTCTATTTATTCAATATATGAGTCCAACATAAGAAACATACAAATTTTTTATTTTTTAATTTATATTTTGATTAAAGTGACTATTAGATTTAAGATGATTATTTTAAAGGATTTTCAGTAAATCCAGATTTCATCTAGAAAGATCTCAATTTTCACGGGATTCTTCCAGATTTGAGAAAGGAATCGGGATGGGTCTTGTCAAAATATTTGAAAAATGAGGATATATCGGAAAAAATAGTTCAAAAGTATGAAAAACTTTGAATTTTTCATACTATGTATCTTAATTTCCCTATGATGCCTACAACAAATGTAATTAAAATTCATAAAATGTCATGAGATTTCATCAAAAGTGCTCATTATAATAAAGTAAGGTGGTGCTCATCGAAAATTCATATAATTTCATGGAAAAACAATCAAAAGTAGTCATTATAAAAAAAATAATAAAATGTCATGATAAAAAAAAAAAAAAAAAAAAAACACATAAGGTTTGTAAGATATTATTAATGAGATTTGAACTCTCACCACTAAACTTGTAAGGGATGTGTACAATCAACGCACAATCAACATTTAAATTAGAAGGAAATACATTTACATACCTATCTATTAGGACCACCTAAGGCTAGTTAATTCACTAATGTTGATACATGTTTTTTAATTTATTATGGTAACCTTATAGAAGTGGCCAATGATGCAATTTACAAGTCGAGCAAATGTACTTTAGCAGTTCGATAGATAAATAATATAAGATTGTAAAATAAATGTAATATTTGTTTAAATTAATATTAAAGCTTTCTTTTCGAGGTGATTATAAGCTAATGTAATCTATTCAAATTAGTTTATATTTTAACAAAATTGCGGAGATACATTAAATGTAGATCTTTTTTTTTTTTTTTTTTTTTTTTTTAAATAATAGTATTAATTGTCTTTTGCCTCACAAACTCGTGGAGCTCATTTTCTTTTTTAATTGATATATTTATCCTTTGTAGGATTAAAAAATGTTTTTAATTTTATTTTGTTTATATGGGCCCTAGGAAATTTGAATCCGGAATCTAAGCTTTACTTTGATGTATGGTTATGTTATACCAACGAAATTAATTTAAAATATATATTTAATTATGTAATATCCTTGTATCTTATTTTCTAAGTTAGGTCATTATCCATAATATTTAATTTAAATACTAATAAAATTCTAAGTAAATTATTTAATTATTTAATCTTGTTTTCAATGTTTGTTTTTGTAATTTTATTAGAAAGTATTAAACTAGATTAGCTATAGTTAAGGATTTAAATCAGATTCATCATATTAATGTAAAACTTTTCATATTCATATTGCTTGTGAGAAAAATAACCATTTTTTTTTATGTGTATTATGTAATTAATTATTCTCATATTAATAATTTTTAATTTATTATTATAGTACCTATCGTTAAAATAAGCCATATAAATATAGATTATTGATCTATTACTTCAATAGAATGAATTAAAAGACAAAACAAAAGCGAAGGAACTTCACGAAAATGCCATAATTAAGTATTAACATTTATTGATATTTTGTGAAAAAATAATTAATTTTTTTTCACGTTTCTTGATGATTCACATGATTTTTTCCTTTTTAATTGAAATCACATGAACAATTAACTAACGTGATTAATTTGTCCGTAGTATCTAATATATTAGTATCACCTACCACTATGATGAGACATTGGAAAATCAATTCTAAGTCAAATTTGGCATTTAACATGCAAAGTTTAAATATGTATTAGTAAATATGGGCCTGAATCACGATAGACATAGCGTAGTACAAACATTAATGAGAGGAAAAAGAGAACTATTATTTAGGTGTGGGCATGAGACGATTCATATCAGTTTTGGATAAAACTGAACTGAACAAAACAACTTAGATTTTCCAAATAACAAATCGAATCAAACCAAATATAAGAGATAAAATGAACCAAACCAATCTAATTTGGTTCGGGCCTTGAAAATGGACCTCTAGTTATTGGGCTGACTTTAAATTCAATTTTATTCAATTGGACCAATTTGAAAGTTAAATTTTAGAGTGGCCATATTTTCATCCCTAAAAAACTGTATGTACACCCTAAATTAGTATTTTTTTTAATATTAACTATTACTCTTAAGTATAGACATCGGCAACTCTGTCATTGTCTGCATCTTCGATCATGGTCACTTAGTGCAGGTTGTAAGAGCTATTTATTATCATTACTCTTTAATTCATTGTCCCCAACATGAGAGATCCTCTCATTTTTGGTACTGCATGCTGCTCAAAATCATTGCACACATTGTGCAACTTCTGCTGATTTTAAAACGTCAGAACCGTTATAGTTAAATTTCAAATTTATACACACTTTCTGCATCGTATCGTTGTGCAAGTTGGATGACATCTTTTTGTGTTAATCAAGTTTAATATTGGATGGAAAAGAATATCCTATAATTGACTGCGGAGGTCTCAATGCCAATGATACTAATAGAAATGGATCTAAGCGGAGTGCTGGCCCAAGACCTATTGCTTTATTTTCTTTGAAAAGCTCTGCAAATTTGAACACATCCAAGGCTGCAACTAAGGAATTAAAAGTTTCTAAGGCACCAGCTTCAAAGCCGGAAGCTTCTGTGATTTCATCTACCGCTAAAAGCACTATCCTGGGTGCAAGCAGCTCAAAGCAAAATCAGATTTCCCAATGAGCTGTCAATGCTTAAGTACTATTGGACTAAAAGGTTCCTTAAACAGTTCTAAAAGTAACCAAAACAATGCTAAGTCTCGTTTGGCTAGCAAATCTATGGCTACAAAATCCTTTGTTAAACCACCCCCTTCTTGATTATCATGAATTTTCAACCTCCATATTGCTTCTGCAATGCACAAAGTATGAACAAATCATCCAATTCTCATATTTCCATCAGAATTCTGAGTTCCAAAAACAAAATCTCACAGTAGCTGATACCAAAAGCCTAGAAAGATTAACACACTCTATTCGAAACAGATTTTTCATTTTTTAACTTCAAAATTGAAGCATTGACAAAAATCATCATCTTTCAAAGCCTCAACACACATTTCATCATCAAACACAACTCACAAAACCAAAAACCCACTTCATAAACGTACCAAAAAGAAAAAGAAAAAGAACACTCCAATACTCCACCAAAACAACACAAAACACACATTGCAAATGTCGATCATTGCTCCTTACTTGCCAGTTATCTGGCATCGGTGGCACACTCCAAAATGAAACTTTCTTCTACTCACAATCAAAAGACCAAAAACAAAAACAATCTAGAGATAATTTTTCAATCCTTATCACGAAATCACGTAAAAATTATCAAAAAAGAAAAAAGAAAAATTGAGCAAGATCTTTTACCCTATTCGGATTGCCCAGGAATACCACAACACTGTGAATCTTCCTTGATAATTGGTTGCTTGATTGAATTTGGTCTTCCATCCGCAATGAAATAAACGCATAATAAATAAATATCGATAGATGTATTTACAAAAATATATATAATAAAATTAAGCGAAAAGGGTATTATTAATATTAAATGGAGTTTAAAAACAATTTTTAAAATTTTTAAATTTTCTATGGGGTGAGCAAACAAAAGGGCTGTACATACAACTTTTGAGGATGAAAATATTGCCACTCTAGATTTTAATGCAATTGGGCAGATAATGAAGTTCAGTTTTACTCAATCAACTGGGCTGATAGTAAACTTCAATTTTAATTCAATCGAAAGCTTTATTTGGTCCACTTTGAAATAAAACATTTCTCAATGTTGCTTAAAAAACATACCCTATTAAAATTGGATTCATTCACATCAAATTGTCATAAAAAAATTGCACATATATGAATATGATATATGTAAAACAAACATCTGCATAAACAGTCAAAACAGCCCTAAAAACAGTCCAAAATAGCAGAAAAAAAAAAAAGAACTAAAACAGCCCTAAAGCAGTCTTAAACTTAAAAAAAAAAGTTCGAAACAGTCCTAACATAGTTCAATAAACAGACCAATCACCAATCCAAAACGGCCCTAATTAATCCCATAAACAGTCCAAAACAGCCCTAATTAATCTTATAAGAGTTCAACCCCTTAAAAATTGTATGTGCACTGTAAATTAACATTTGTTTTTTAAATATATAATATTACTTTTAAGTAAAATTATTAAAAGGGTACTTAAAAAAAAATAATAAAGAGTAAATGTTTTATAAGTATACCCAATAATTATTGATTAAATAATAATTTATATCATAAACCTTTACTACTTTCACATCCTAATTTTTCTTTTGGCAGCTACAAAAATCAAAAGCCAATGTTTTTTTTGTGGAAGTGGAAAATGGCGTCAATCTGGTTTGCTCTGTCCTTCTCTTCTTCACTGGCGCGCTCGCCTCTCACTTACAGCAGCAACAACAACAACGGTTATCATTTCGCCAACTTTAACGAGGTTTGTTGCTCATCTGTGGCACCCACCACAAAAACCGAAAAGTCAACTGGGTATTGTTAAGTTTATGTGTTTCATATGCTAAGAGAAGCAAAGATTTGACTTTTATATTTTTTTAAATAAATTCACTAGTTTTGGAGCAAGTAACATTATAAATCAATAACTGGGTTTGTTATGTTTGTAGTTATGATTAGATCAACAATAAAACAGATATTGATGGGGTGTATTTACGAAAATATATACAATAAAATTAAAAAAAAGGATAATCTTGATATTAAGTAAAGTTTAAAAATAAATTAGAAAAAAATTTAAATTTTTTATTTGGTGTGCAAACAAGATGGATATACATACTATTTTTGAGGGGTAGAAATATGCCACTCATCTCATAAACAGTCCAAACAGCCCTAATCAATCCCATAAAGAAATACATCCCAATCCCTAATTAATAAAAAAAAAAAAAAAATTTCCAAGTTTAACAGCCCTATTATTAACAAAATAAATAAATAAAGTTACAAACACATCACAAACAAGAAAAAATTCATCTTCTTGTGGCCTTTGAACACTTGGTCAATCCTTCCCATTCTTTCACCTTCAAGTTAAAACAAAAAAACCATAAGTTTATAATCAAGAGATGTACTTATGGTTTTTTTTTTTTTTTTAATAGAACAATTCATTATAAGTAATAAACAATATATAATACTTACCAAATAAATGAATTGCCAGGTTTGGAAAAAATAGCGCTAAGATACTACTTGGTATAGGGGATTGGATAGGTTGAGATGAGATAAGATTGGATGGGTTGGGATGAAATAGGATTTGATGGAATTAAATTAGTATTATACCATATTTGGTGTAGTTAGGATTAGATTGAATTATATTTGACTAAATTAATTTAACATTTGTGTAAATCGAATTTTAAATAAATTCAATTTATTTAAATCCCTCTTCTTCTATTTCATTATTAAATCCCTCTTCTTTGTCCTATACGTCACCGTAATTTCTAAAGATAATCTCATACAATTGATCTATCCATAGTGATAAGCAAAAATTCTCTGTCAATGTTGACATTATGTAAAATTTTTTATGAAAAGAATTTAAGTTTGAATAATGTATGAGAGAAAAATATATATAATAATCTTGGTCATTCATTATTTTCATGCTGATGTCCCAAACCACTGAAAGTGTAGGCATAAGTAACAGTATACAACATAGGAGGCTGAATAGTTATGGTCCAATCCACGGATAAGGAAAATAAAGAAACATATGCATGAAATTGAAAATTAGCTAGTAGAGATGAAGTGGGAGTCGTGGCTCCATGACAGCAACAAGTGGGTACTTCCTTGGTGTTGTCAATTGATAAACTTCATCCATGCTTATGTCTTCAACTTTCATATTCTCTGGCAACTTCCAATTAAACCCATGCAACAGATTAGCCAAACTTGACATAACCATCTTCAATCCAAGGCTATAGCCAGGGCACATCCTCCTCCCTGAACCAAATGGCAATAACTCAAAGCTCTGCCCCTTCACATCAATGGCCTTCACTAGAAACCTCTCGGGACGAAACTCCTCAGGATTGTCCCAAATTGAAGAGTCTCTGCCAATGCTCCAACTGTTTATGAAGACTATAGTTCCTTTGCGAATGTCATAGCCTGCAACATTGCAATCTTCAAGGGCCAAATGTGGGGCTAGAAGTACGACTACCGGGTGTTTCCTCATAGTTTCCTTCATGATAGCGTCTATGTATGGGAGCTGTGGGATGTCTTTCTCTTCAACCCATCTCTCTCTTCCAATAACTCTGTCGAGCTCTTCTGTCGCCTTTTTGATTAGATGTGGTTGTTTCACCAGTTCAGACATTGCCCATTCAACTGTTGTGGCTGAAGTTTCTGTGCCTCCAGCAATTAGATCCTGATTAACCAAACAACAACATGCTTATTATTCTTTTAGATTTCTTTTTGATAAATTAATTATAAAACGAAAAATAAAATATAATTTGAGATCTATTCTCTCCATGTTTAAATTAAATATTTTTTGTCCAGCATAGTCACTATCCAAGAGAAATTCACCCTTCTGAACCAACGATCTAGCCTATCTAGGTTAGCTATTCTTTCTATTTAAATGATCAAAAGATATTAAAAATAAACTTGTCTATATGTTTCAACCTAAATCATTGATGAGCTTAAAATAAAACATTAATAGCTCATGTTAACAATTTATTTTATATATTTTAATGAGACTATTACTCTAAATTACACGATTTCAGGATTTTTATCATAAATGAAATGGCAAATGATGTTCGAAAATCAGTTTCGTATACAATTTCATAAAAAATTGTATTCTAATTGTGGAAAGTCATTATTTTAGTGGAACTTTAACAAAGATCTAAAAAGGAAATTAGATAGGAGATACCAGCGTGAAGGCCATGACACTATCATAAGTGAGCTTAACTTCAAGATTGGGATCATCAACCAACTGCAACAGCAAATCCAACATGTCCTGGGGCACAAAATCCTTCACTCCTTTCATTTTAGCTTTGTGTTCGTCAAGAACATGCTCATGAAATCGATCAAATTTCCTTTTCAAGGCCTTCATCCGCTTCACGTACCCTTGCAGGTCCAAGAAACCTAGCCACGGAATCCAGTCTCCAATATTAAACACCCCACTGAGCAAGAACACCTCATCAAGCATCTCTTGAAACTCTTCAAGGGTTACTATGGAGGTTTCATCAGATTCGTCTACGTACTTCTTACCCAACACAATTCTGCTCATAATGCCGAGGGTAAATCGTGAGAGATGTTCTTTGAGCACAACTGGTTGCCCAGACATGGCATGGAAGCGAGACACAAAGGCACGCAATTCCTCGACACGAATATACTCGTAGTATTCGAGTCTCTTTGAGCTAAACAGCTCGGAGAACAAAATCTTACGGCCTTGGCGCCAATATGGTCCATATGGCGACCATGTGATGTTCGAATAATTATAAGTTAAGTGCTTGCCTACTGCGGTTTGGGGCCTGGAGGCAAAGTTATGATCGTGTGTTTTGAGGAACTGCTTTGCCATTTCTGCGGAGGAGGCAACCACGACAGGGACTGAGCCGAACCTGAGTTGCATTATGGGGCCATATTTTTGGGCTAGTTTTTGAAGGGATTGGTGAGGGAGTGGCCCAATCAGGTCGAGGTTGCCAATTAGAGGCCATGGTCTTGGACCTGGTGGGGGTTTCAGAGGGTGGCGCCGGCTCCTGCAGAAAGTTGTAATTGTTTTGAGAAAGAGTAGAGTTGCTAACCATGACACGACAACAACAACCCAAGATAGAAACTCCATTGGTGTGTTGTGGTGGTCTCACTTCTTGGTGCTGGGATGCTGCTTATAATTGAAATTTATCCACACATGCGTCAGTCTCTTACGCTGGTGCAATACACATTGGAGTAAATGTGAGTAGCTGTATATACCATATAACATAATTTAAAAGGTTCATAGTCACTCTCATATTATCTAAAAGGAATCTAGATGGTACACGATAAGCATATGGCCCCACGAAATTTTAATTTCTTAAGTATTTTCAATTTTTCATTATTCTATAGTGGAAAGTTCTCCACGGGCTTCTTTCATCACTGACTCTATGTTATGGGCATATATTAAAACATCTACAGTATCCACGATATTTTGATAGCTAGGTGTGGCTCGTGTGACTCATACAGACTGATAATTGTGAAAAAACTGTGATAAAATAGAGATGAATAATATACTTCACATCCTTACAATGTACAATATCAAACCCATTTATAGGGTAACAGACATGATACAAAAATGGTAATAAGAATAATATATTACAACAATAGTAAAATAATTATGTCTCAATAACGGTGATTGATATGATTGATGATTGATTGATATATTAACATCTCCCCGCAAACTCAAGATGGTGAGATGAATGCAAGCTTGAGTTTGGAAACCAATTCACGAAAATGTCATGGGGGATGAGATTTGATGAAAATATCAGCAGGTTTATCAGCTGAAGCAATTGAGTGAAGTTTAATAGTACCCAGATGAACATGCTGTCGAATAAAATGACAATAAATTTCAATGTGTTTGGTACGTTCATGAAAAGCATCATTGTGGGCAATTTGAATAGCACTATGATTATCACAACAAAGAGGAGTGGTTGTGCAAGTTGGACGACATCTTTTTGTGTTACTCAAGTTTAATAGTGGATGGAAAAGAATATCCTATAATTGAGTGCGGAGGTCTCAATGCCAATGACACTAATAGAAATGGATCTAAGCATAGTGCTGGCCCAAGACCTATTGCTTTATTTTCTTTGAAAAGCTCTGCAAATTTGAACACATCCAAGGCTGCAACTAAGGAATTAAAAGTTTCTAAGGCACCAGCTTCAAAGCCGGATGCTTCTGTGATTTCATCTACAGCTAAAAGCACTATCCTGGGTGCAAGCAGCTAAAAGCAAAATCAGATTTCCCAATGAGCTGTCAATGCTCAAGTACTATTGGACTAAAAGGTTCCTTAAACAATTCTAAAAGTGCCCAAAACCATAAGTCTCGTTTGGCTAGCAAATCTATGGCTACAAAATTCTTTGTTAAACCACCCCCTTCTTGATTATCATGAATTTTCAACCTCCATATTGCTTCTGCAATGCACAAAGTATGAACAAATCATCAAATTCTCATATTTCCATTAGAACTCTGGGTTCCAAAAACAAAATCTCACAGTAGCTGATACCAAAAGCTTAGAAAGATTAACACACTCTATTCAAAACCGATTTTTCATTTTTTAACTTCAAAATTGAAGCATTGACAAAAATCATCATCTTTCAAAGCCTCAACACACATTTCATCATCATCATCAACCACAACTCTCAAAACCAAAAACCCATATCACAAACGTACCAAAAAAAAAAAAAAAAAAAGAACACTCCGATACTCCATCAAAACAACACAACACACATTGCAAATGTCAATCATTGCTCCTTACTTGCCAGTTATCTGGCATCGGTGGCGCACTCCAAAATGAAACTTTCTTCTACTCACAATCAAAAAACCAAAAACAAAAATAATCCAGAGATAATTTTTCAATCTTTATCACAAAATCACGTAAAAATCATCAAAAAAGAAAAAAAAAAAAGAAAAAAAGAAAAATTGAGCAAGATCTTTTACCGTATCCGGATTGCCTAGGTATACCACAACAGTGTGAATCTCCCTTGATAATTGGTTGCTTGATTGGGTTTGATCTTCCATCCGCAGTGGAATAAACACATAATAAAATAAATATCGATGGATGTATTTACAAAAATATATATAATAAAATTAAGCGAACAGGGTATTAGTAATATTAAATGAAGTTTAAAAACAAATTTTAAAAATTTTAAAATTTTTATGGGGTGAGCAAACAGAAGGGGTGTACATATAACTTTTGAACGTGGAAATATTACCACTCTAAATTTTAATGCAATTGGGCAGATAATGAAGTTCAATTTTACTTAATCAACTGGGCTGATAGTAAACTTTAATTTTAATTCAATTGAAAGCTTTATTTGGTGCACTTTGAAATAAAACATTTCTCGATGTTGCGTAAAAAACATACCCTATTAAATTGGATTCATTCACATCAAATTGTCATAAGAAAATTGCACATATATGAATATGATATATGTAAAATAAACATCTGCATAAACAGTCAAAACAGCCCTAAAAACAGTCCAAAATAGCAGGAAAAAAAAAGAACTAAAACAGCCCTAAAGCAGTCTTAAACTGTTAAAAAAAAAAAAAAAAGAAGTTCAAAAACAGTCCTAACATAGTTCAATAAACAGGCCAATAACCAATCCAAAACGGCCCTAATTAATCCCATAAACAGTCCAAAACAGCCATAATTAATCTTATAAGAGTTCAACCCTTCAAAAATTGTATGTACACTGCAGATTAACATTTGTTTTTTAAATATATAATATTACTTTTGAGTAAAACTATTAAAAGGATATTTTTAAAAAAATTGATAAAAAGTAAATATTTTATAAATATACCCAACAATTATTAATTAAATAATTATTTATATCATCAACCTTTACTGCTACTTTCACATCCTAATTTTTCTTTGACAGCTAAAAAAAACCAAAAGCCAATGTTTTTTTTGGAAGTGGAAAATGGCGTCAGTCTGATTTGCTCTTTCTCTTCTTCACTGGCCTGCCCTCCTCTCACTTACAAAAGCAACGACAACAACAGTTATCATTTCGCCAACTTTAACGAGGTTTGTTGCTCATCTGTGGCACCCACCACAAAAATAAAAAAGTCAACTGGGTATTGTTATGTTTAAGTGTTTGAGATGCTGGGAGAGGAAAAGATTTGACTTTTATTAGCTATTATTTTATTTATTTTACATTCACTAGTTTTGGAGCAAGTAACATTTTAAATCAATAACTGGGTTTGTTATGTTTATAGTTATGATTAGATCAATAATAAAACATATATATTGATTGGGCGTATTTATGAAAATATATATAATAAAATTAAAAAAAAGGATAATTTTGGTATTAAGTAAAGTTTAAAAATAAATTAGAAAAAAAAAATTAAATTTATATTTGGTGTGCAAACAAGATGGATATACATACCATTTTTGAGGGGTAGATATATCCCCCTCATCTCAAAAACTGTCCAAACCAGCCCTAATTAATCCCATAAAGAAATACATCCCAATCCTTAATTAATAACAAAAAGAAAAAAAAAATCCAAGTTTAACAGCCCTATTATTAACAAAATAAATAAATAAATAAAGTTCCAAACATACCACGAACAAGAAAAATTTCATCTTCTTGTGGCCTTCGAACATGTACACTTGGTCAATCCTTCCCATTTCACTTTCAAGTTAAAACAAAAAAACCATAAGTTTATAATAAAGAAATGTTTTTATGGTTTTTTTTTTTAATAGAACAATTCATTATAAGTAATAAACAACATATAATACTTACCAAATACTTACCAAATAAATGAATGGCCAGGTTTGGAAAAAATAGCACTAAGATACTGTTTGGTATGCGGGATTGGATAGATTGAGATGGGATAAGATTGGATGGGTTGGAATGGAATAAAATTTGATAGAATTAAATTAGTATTATACCATGTTTGGTGTAATTAAGATTGGATTGGATTGAATTTGACTAAATTAATTTAATATTTATGGAAATCGAATTTTAAATAAATTCAATTTATTTAAATCTCTCTTCTACTATTTCATTATTAAATCCCTCTTCTTTGTCCTATACGTCATCATAATTTCTAAAGATAATCTCATACAATTAATCTATTCATAGTGATAAGCAAAAATTCTCTATCAATATTGTCATTGTGCAAAACTCTTTATGAAAGGAATTTAAATTTGAGTGATGTATGAGAGAGAAAAAAATATCATAATCTTGGTAATTCATTATTTTCTACGCTGATGTCCCAAACCATCGAGAGCGTAGGCATAAGTAACAGTATACAACATAGGAGGCTGAATAGTTATGGTCCAATCCATTGATAAGGAAAACAAAGAAACATATGTATGAAACTGAAAACTAGCTAGTAAAGATGAAGTGGGAGTCGTGGTTCCATGACAGCAACAAGTGGGTACTTCCTTGGTGTTGTCAATCCATAAACTTCATCCATGCTTATGTCTTCAACTTTCATATTCTCTGGCAACTTCCAATTAAACCTATGCAACAGATTAGCCAAACTAGACATAACCATCTTCAATCCAAGGCTATAGCCAGGGCACATCCTCCTTCCTGAACCAAATGGCAATAACTCAAAGCTCTGCCCCTCCACATCAATGGCCTTCCCCAGAAACCTCTCGGGACGAAACTCCTCAGGATTGTCCCAAATTGAAGAGTCTCTGCCAATGCTCCAACTGTTTATGAAAACTGTAGTTCCTTTGCGTATGTCATAGCCAGCAACATTGCAATCTTCAAGCGCGAAGTGCGGGGCTAGAAGTACGGCTGCTGGGTGTTTCCTCATAGTTTCCTTCATGATAGCGTCTATGTATGGGAGCTGTGGGATGTCTTTCTCTTCAACCCATCTCTCTCTTCCAATAACTTTGTCGAGCTCTTCTGTTGCCTTTTTTATTAGATGTGGTTGTTTCACTAGTTCAGACATCGCCCATTCAACTGCTGTGGCTGAGCTTTGTGTGCCTCCAGCAATTAGATCCTGATTAACCAATCAACAACATGCTTGTTATTCTTTTAGATTTTTTTTTTTCTTTTGGATGAATTAATTATAAAACAAAAATAAAAGATAATTTTAGATCTATTCTCTCCATGTTTAAATTAAATATTTTCTCTCCAGTCAATATCCAAGAGGAATTCACCCATCTCAACCAACGATCTAGCCTAGGTTAACTATTCTTTCAATTTAAATGATCAAAAGATATTAAAATAAACTCGTCTATATGTTTCAACCTAAATTATTGATGAACTTAAAAAATAAAACATTAATAGCTCATCTTAACAATTTATTTGATATATATATTTTAGTAAGACTATTACTCTAAATTACATGATTTCAGGATTTTTATCATAAATGAAATGGCACATGATGTTCGAAAATCAGTTTCGTATACAATTTCATAAAAAATTGTATTCTAATTGTGGAAAGTCATTATTTTAGTGGAACTTTAACAAGATTTAAAAAGGAAATTAGATAGGAGATACCAGCGTGAAGGCCATGACACTATCATGAGTGAGCTTAACTTCAAGATTGGGATCATCAACCAACTGTAACAGCAAGTCCAACATGTCCTGGGGCACAAAATCCTTCACTCCTTTCATTTTAGCTTTGTGTTCGTCAAGAACATGTTCATGAAACTGATCAAACTTCCTTTTCAGGGCCTTCATCCGCTTCACGTACCCTTGGAGGTCCAAGAATCCCAGCCACGGAATCCAGTCTCCAATATTAAACACCCCACTGAGTAAGAACACCTCATCAAGCATCTCTTGAAACTCTTCAAGGGTTACTATGGAGGTTTCATCACATTCGTCTAGTACATACTTCTTACCCAACACAATTCTGCTCATAACGCTGAGGGTAAATCGTGAGAGATGTTCTTTGAGCACAACTGGTTGCCCAGACATGGCATGGAAGCGAGACACAAAGGTACGCAATTCCTCGACACGAATGTACTCGTAATATTCGAGTCTCTTTGAGCTAAACAGCTCGGAGAACAAAATCTTACGGCCTTGGCGCCAATATGGTCCATAAGGTGACCATAAGATGTTCGAATACTTATAAGTTAAGTGCTTGCCTACTGCGGTTTGGGGCCTGGAGGCAAAGTTATTATCGTGTGTTTTGAGAAACTGCTTTGCCATTTCTTTGGAGGAGGCAACCACGACAGGGACTGAGCCGAACCTGAGTTGCATTATGGGTCCATATTTTTGGGCTAGTTTTTGAAGGGATTTGTGAGGGAGTGACCCCATCAGGTCGAGGTTGCCAATTATAGGCCATGGTCTTGGCCCTGGTGGGGGTTTCAGAGGGTGGCGCCGGCTCCTGCAGAAAGTTGTAATTGTTTTGAGAAAGAGTAGAGTTGCTAACCATGACACGACAACAACAACCCAAGATAGAAACTCCATTGGTGTGTTGTGGTGGTCTCACTTCTTGGCGCTGGGATGCTGCTTATAATTGAAATTTATCCACACGTGTCAGTCTCTTACGCTGGTGCAATACACATTGGAGTAAATGTGAGTAGCTGTATATACCATATAACATAATTTAGAAGGTTCCTAGTCAGTCTTATATTATCTAAAAGGAATCTAGATGGTACACGATGCGTGGAAGCACATGGCCCCACGAAATTTTAATTTCTTAAGTATTTTCAAATTTTCATTATTCTATAGTGGAAAGTTCTCCACAGGCTTCTTTCACCACTGACTCTATGTTATGGGCATAAATTAAAACATCTACAGTATCCATGATATTTTGATAGGTAGGTGTGGCTCGTGTGACTCATACAGACTGATAATTGTGAATAAACTATGATAAAATAGAGATGAATAATATACTTCACATCTTTATAATGTACAATATCAAACCCATTTATAGGGTAAGAGACATGATACAAAAATCATAATAAAAATAATATATTACAACAATGGTAAAATAATTATGTCTCAATAATGGTGATTGATATGATTGATGATTGGTTGATATATTAACATCTCCTCTCAAACTCAAGATGGTGAGATGAATGCAAGCTTGAGTTTGGAAACCAATTCACGAAAACGTCCTGGGGGATGAGATTTGGTGAAAATATCAGCAGGTTGATCAGCTGAAGCAATCGAGTGAAGTTTAATAGTACCCTGATGATCATGCTGTCGAATAAAATGACAATTAATTTCAATGTGTTTGGTACATTCATGAAAAACATCATTATGGGCAATTTGAATAGCACTATGATTATCACAACAAAGAGGAGTAGATGTGGTGTGGTGAACTCCTATGTTTGTAAGTAACCAACGTAGCCAAACAAGTTCTTGAGTAGTGTCAGCAAGAGCTCGATATTCAGCCTCGGTACTAGATCGAGCTATAACAGTCTATTTCTTACTACGTCATGATATGAGGGAATCTTTAAGAAAGAAACAGTAACCAATGGTAGATCGTCGATCAATAGGATCGTTAGCCCAATCTGCATTTGAATGATCACGTAACTCTAAAGAGGAATGAGTAGAAAAATGAAGTCTATAAAACATTGTGTCATTGAGATACCGTAAAAGATGAATAACAGAAGCAAAGTGAGTGGAATGGGAAGCAGATATAAATTGGCTGACAACATGTACAACATATGCAATATCCGGTCGAGTCACAGTCAAATAAACGAGACTTCCAATAAGTTGTCGATAAAGAATAGGATCACTGAGTGATGTGCCTACGAAAGACGTTAGTTTAATATTGGCTTCCAAGGGACTTGTACTGATTTTACTATTAGTCAAGCCAGCACGAGTAAGAAGATCTGAAATATATTTTGCTTGTGAAAGATAGTAACCATCAGAGTCAAAAGAAACCTCAAGTCCAAGAAAATAACTAAGAGAGCCAAGATCCTTCATCTCAAATTGCTGTTGGAGCTAATTTTTAAGATCAGAGATACCAATAATATCGTCGTCTGTAATAATCATGTCATCCATGTAAAGTAACAGGAAAATAGAATCATGACTGGTTTTGCGAAGAAATAGTATAGAATCATAAGAGCTGGAGATAAAACCAAACTGTATAATGGTAGAAAAGAACTTGACAAACCAAGCTCTAGAAGCCTGCTTGAGCCCATATAATGCTCGACGAAGACAACAAACCTTGTGTGGAGAATGTGGATACCCTGACGATGGTGTCAAATATACCTCTTAACCTCTTAAGTAAGATCTCCATTAAAAAAGACATTTTTCACATCCAATTGAAATAAATTCCACTGTTTGATTGCAGCGACTGCTAGTAAGCTGCGAACAGATGTAAGTCGAGCAACTGGTGCAAATGTCTTCTCATAATCAATTCCATATTCCTGGGTAAAACCTTTGGCCACGAGACGGGCTTTATGTCGTTCAATAGACTCATCTGACTTTGTTTAGATCTTATACCATGATAATTGTGAATAAACTATGATAAAATAGAGATGAATAATATATTTCACATATTTACAATGTACAATATCAAACCCATTTATAGGGTAAGAGGCATAATACAAAAATGGTAATAGAAATAATACATTACAACAATGGTAAAAGAATTATGTCTCAATAATGGTGATTGATATAATTGATGATTGATTGATATATTAACACAGACCATGCAACTGCTGATCTTGAAGTGGAACAAACGAGAAGCATGTAGTAGGTGCAGTAGAGGACAAATGGAAGGATGTGGATGGATCATGTTAGACTTAGTGGATGTTACTGTTATTAAGTCATTAGTTTGTTTCATTGTTTGTTTCCTTAAAATAAGCCATACGGTTGTTGTGTAGCTCATATTTCAGCCCATTTAATTTAAGATTGTTATTGTTGTATTGGTTGCTTAGCATGTAAGTCATTGGGGTATTTATAGAACCCTACACTCGAAATAAAGGTATGACAGTTTAATCACTCAAACCTTCTCTTTCAAAACTTTCTCTTGAACCTCCAAATTCTACATATCATTTGGCATCGAGCATGGCTACTCGAAACCAATCTAATGTGGAATTCCACAATGAATTTCATGAGATTCTGCGACGACACGAATCGAATATTGATGTAATTCCATACCACACTATAAACGGTTCTGACAGAATTACAAACTCTCCGTGCTTCACAAATTCATTCTTCTAACCATTTAGATGCAAACTTATTTGCTCCATCCGAATCATCTCACCAAAGTAAGAATCCCTAAACTTACCATCCCCAGGCTTCAACCTTTCTCGATCGTAACCGTCATCATCTCAAATTGTCATTCCCAAAGTTCAATGGAGAGGATCCGAGCTTCAAATCAACAAGTTCAATTGGCCTTATTCCATCTTAAAGGTTTCACCCTATAATGGCATCAATGGTTGACAAAATTTTGTAGACCTCCCACCTGGGAAGAATTTACTAAGGCAGTTCATCTTCATTTCAGGCCAACGGATTATGAGGACCCTTCTGAAGCATTAACCTAGTTGAAGCCACTTTAAAGGTGGTAGCTTATCAAGAAACTTTTGAAAAACTTTCTCATCAAGTGGATGGATTACCCGAAAATTTCCTCATTACATGTTTTATAACCAGCCTCTAAGACGACATCTGATTGGATGTTAATATTAAACAACCAAAGACCTTGGTTGACTCCATTGGAGTGGCTCGTCTGCTTGAGGAAAGGAACTCGTTACAAAGGATAACATACCAATCTGTAAGAACCCTAACATGATCAGCAACACAAAAAGGAACAACCAATCCATTTGCAGGTGTGTTAAGACCGCCACCAACCACCAAAGGTAACCCAAGCTCTCTAAGCAATCCTTTCAATGCAGTTCGTCGGATTGCCAACCAGAAGGCATGAAAACATCGTGAAAAAAGGTTGTACTATTACTATAATGAATAATTCGTCCTTGGCTACCACTGTGAACATCCCCAGCTCTTTATGATAGAAGATTCACCCCAAGTCGGACTAGTAGATGAAAATGATTAACATGAAATGGACTTGCCTACCCCCTTACCCGAGATATCCTTCCATGCCATAGTAGGCACTAATCATTCGCAGACTATTTGCATTGTGGATAAGTTGCGAAACAAGGATGCTACCATTTTAATTGATGGTGGGAGTACTCATAATTTTATTGATCAATTTGTTGTTTCCAAGTTCAGTTTATTACTTTGTTGAGATAAAAAGCTTCAGGTTATGGTGGCAAATGGAGAAAAGACTGAATGTGTAGGTCAATGTTAAGCACTGATCATAACCAACCAAGGATCAATGACATAGAGTCATGATTGATTACTACATTCTTCCAGTGGTTGCCTATCAAATGGTTCAGGAGTACAATGGCTTGAAATGCTTGGGCCAATTGAAATGGATTATAAACGCTTAACCATGACTTTACTTTTTAAATTCATATTCTATAAATACACCCTATATATTATCAATTATATCTGTTTATTTATTTACCTTTTAAATATTATAAATAAATAATTATAAAGATAATAAAATTAATTAAATTAAAATATTTAACAAAAAGTCAAATTTTCATTTTCAAGTTTGTTTTGATGTTTTATTACATGTTCATGATTTCTCTATTTTATATTTTTACATTTTCACTAAAAATTCTTATATTTTACCAAAACTTTGTATTCAAACAAGACTAAAAACCTTCATTTTCACTCAATCTAAGCTTTAACTAACATATCCCACCCCTCTCCCTCCCACCCTCCCAGAAAAATAAAAACACACACATATGCGCACGCACACACATAAAATCTTTAAAATCTAGACCTCTATTTCATCATTTATAAAACCTCTAAAAATATAACAAAAAGGTCTCATCTTTAACTATCCTATATAAAAACAAATCAAGGTTTTTATTGAGATTTGAAATTGGAGTATTCAAATTTAATTATAATAATAACAATATCATTTTTTAATTAAAGTGTTAAAAATTTAATTGAACAATAATATTAAAAATTTAAAAATGTATAAATTAAGGGGTGTACATACGATTTTAAAGTGGTGGAAATATCGCCACTCTTAATTAGGGCTGTTTTGGACTGTTTATGAGATTAATTATGCCTGTATTGGACCGTTTATTGAACCATGTTAGGGCGGTTTTGAACTACTTTTTATAACAGTTTAAGACTGTTTCAGGGCTGTTCTAGTTCTCTATTTTTTTGCTGTTTTGGACTGTTTATGCAGATGTTTAGGGCTACTTTGGACTGGTTATTGGCGGGTTAATTGAACTATGTTAGGGCTGTTTTGGAACTGTTTTTATTTTATTTTATTTTAACAGTTTAAGACTGTTTTAGGGCTGTTTTTTTCCCGGCTGTTTTGGACTGTTTTAGGGCTGTTTTGACTGTTTATGCAGATGCTTATTTTACATATATCATATTCATATATGTGCAGTTATCTTATGACAATTTTATGCGAATGAATCCAATTTTAATAGGGTATATTTTTTAAGCAACATTGAAATGTTTAAGACTATTTTAGGGCGGCTTTTTTTTTTTCCTGCTGTTTTCGACTGTTTTTAGGGATTTTTTACCGTTTATGCAGATGTTTATTTGACATATATCATATTCATATATGTGCAACTTTCTTATGACAAATTTATGTGAATGAATCCAATTTTAATAGGGTATATTTTTTAAGCAAAATATTGAGAAATGTTTTATTTCAAAGTGGGCCAAATAAGGCTTTCGATTGAATTAAAATTAAAGTTTACTATCAGCCAAGTTGAAGTAACATTAAACTCATTATCAGCCCAATCGCATTAAAATTTAGAGTGGCAATCAATATGGACACCTCTTTTGTTTGTACATCCCATAAAAAATTTAAAATTTTTATAATTTATTTTTAAGCTCCATTTAATATCAATAATATCCTTTTCTTTTCATTTTATTGTATGTATTTTGGAAGTACATCCGTTAATATATATATATATTTATTTATTTATTTTATTATGCATTTATTCCATTGCGGATGGAAGACCAAACCCAGTCGAGCCACTAATTGCTAAGGGAGATTCACACTGCTATGGTATATCTAGATGATCTGGGTAGGGGAAAAGATCTTGCTCAATTTTGTTTTTTTTTCTTTTTTGATGATTTTTACGTGATCTTGTGATAATGGTTGAAAAATGGTTTCTAGGTTGTTTTTGTTTTTTGTTTTTTGATTGAGTAGAAGAAAGTTTTGTTTTTGAGTGTGCTACTGATGCCAAATAACTAGCAAGTGAGGAGCAATGATAGACATTTGTAATGTGTGTTTTGCGTTGTTTTGATGGAATATAGGAAGGGTTTTTTTTTTTTTTTTTTAATTTTTAATTTTATTTTTTTATATGTTTATGATGTGGGTTTTTGGTTTTGAGAGCTGTGGTTGTGAATGAAATGTATGTTGAGGCTTTGAAAGATGATGATTTTTGTTAATGGTTTAATTTTAAAGTTAAAAAATGAAAAATCGGTTTCGAATAGAGTATGTCAATCTTTCTAAGGTTTTGGTATTGGCTAATGTGAGATTTTGTTATTGGAACTTAAGAGTTCTAATGGAAATATGAGAATTTGATGACTTGTTCTTACTTTATGCATTGCAGAAGCAATATGGAGACTGAAAATTCACGATAATCAAGAAGGGAATGGTTTAACAAAGGATTTTGTAGCCATAGATTTGCTAGCCAAACCAGACTTAGCATTGTTTTGGGCACCTTTAGACTTGTTTGAAAAAACCTTTTAGTCCAATAGTACTTGAGCATGGACAGTTCGTTGGGAAATCTAATTTTGCTTTGAGCTGATTGCACGCAGGATTGTGCTTTTAGTGGTAGATGAAATCACAGAAGTATACGGCTTTGGGGCTGGTACCTTAGAAACTTTCAATTCTTTAGTTTCTGCCTTGGATGTGTTCTTAAATTTGCATAGCTTTTCAAAGAAGATAAAGCAACAGGTCTTGGGCCACCACTACGCTTTGATCTATTTCTTTTAGTATCATTGGCATTGACACCTCCGCACTCAATTACAGGACTTTCTTTTCCACCCAATGTTAAACTTGATTAACACAAAAAGATGTCATCCAACTTACACAACGATACTATGCAGAAAATGCATATGAATTTGACATCTAATTGTAACAGTTTTGAAGTTTTAAATCAGCAGAAGTTGCAGTATCTGTGCAATGATTTTTAGCAACATGCAGTGCCAAGCAAAAATGAGAGGATCTCTCATGTTGGGGACAATGAATTAAAGAGTAATGATGATAACCAAGGTTGAAAGATCTTTAATTTTTGTTTTAACTAAACACTATGGGTTTTCATTTTAGTATGGTGGTAGTTGTTAGATGTGTCATATATATTAAGATTATATCTCTTTACCCGTACAACTTATATTTTCTCTCATTTTTTATTGTCTGCCTTCGAATGTGTACGACAGTAGTATTCAAAGATAGGGACTTGCAAATATGGATCAACATGTAAATATCATCACCCAAAGGATAGGAATAGTGCATTGGGATCGACGTTTGCAATGTGTTTCTTATTTTTTATTTTTTTTGTTCAAAATTCATGGATGGCTCATTCTCAGAACCTTCAATTCCACTCGCTAAAACATGTCAAAAGCCTGTTTTCTCTTGTCGATGAGCTTTAACAAGTTACCAGATCGTCTTTCGTTTTGTGTTCTTTTTTTTTTTAATTCTTTTCGTTGGAGAAGTATAGTAACAACATGGTAGTTGGTTTGGAAATACTGTGAAGAATAATTAAATTTTAAAGTTACCAGATTCTCTCTTCACCAATAATTATTAGTTAAAAAGAACTTGCTTTACCATAACTGAATATTAAAAAAGAAAGACAAAACTTAATAAAATATTATTGAACATAACTGAAACTAAATATTGTCCACAATTAAAATCATTGATTCGAAAAGAAATTGAGCCAAGAAAAATGTTAAATACAAAGCTTAATAATATAATGTAGCATTTAAATTAAAATATCCAAATTATAAGTACTAAATAATGTAGCATTTAAATTAAAATATCCAAATTATAAGTACTAAACAATGTAGCATTTAAATTAAAATATCCAAATTATAAGTACTAAACAATGTAGCATTTAAATTAAAATATCCAAATTATAAGTACTAAACAATGTAGCATTTAAATTAAAATATCCAAATTATAAGTACTAAATAATGTAGCATTTAAATTAAAATATCCAAATTATCATTAGTAGTACTTATTAAATAATAAATGTAACACCTTTCAATAACAAAAAAAAACAAAAAAAAACAAAAAAAACAAAAACAAAAATAATAACATAAAGTTAGTTCATTGGCTGTCATTGTCCTTTGTATAACACCACTGGATACTAAGTCTTTGTACATCTCTCCTGTGTTTCATGTCCATTCTATCAACGCTTCTCGACCGTCGAAAACCGATACGATAATATTATAATTTTCTATGAGCATATAATTACATATAAATGTAATTGAAAAATAGAAAAAGAAAAAGAAAAAAGGGTTACATAGCATGTTTGTTATAAAAATGCTGGTGTAGTCCATAATTGGCAACTGATTTTTCATGATACTACCATTTTCATCCTTTAAAAAAATAGCAATAAATAAATAGAAATTAATACAATTCAATTAATAAAAATAGTATGTTATTAATACAAATGGTAAACAATTGAAATAATCTAAATAAAATATGTATATATGGGAATCAAGTCAACAAACTTATAAAATTCAATACAGACGGATTCTAAGAATTCTATATCACACACACACACATATATATATATATAATACAAATGTGTAAAAAGTTAAAATAATCTAAACAGAATACATGCATATGAGAACCAACTCAACAAAGTCATAAATAGAATTCAGCTTTGAAATTGTTGGTGCAAAAATTATCCTCAAGGGATTATGTCAATAGTAATATTAAGAATTATGAATTAAATACAACATAAAGGGATGACAATTCCGTTAGACAAAATGAATCCCTTTAGCAAAGGAGATAATTTTAAAAGGAGTGAGGTAATTGGGATAAGTTCCCTTAGATCGTTCGTGACCCATTCGGCTGAGGGGATTCATCCCCTTAGCGAAACATTCCTTTCCTTGGGCAAACTATTTTTCCCGTTGGCCATTGATGGTAGAGATCACCCTTAAGGAACCAAGAGACTTTAGGTGGTCCTTGAGCCCTTTGATTCCCTTTCGCCAGATAATATCAAACAAAAAGTCCCTAGGGAGCAGGTTATGTCCACCTTTATTCTGGTCCCTAGTAGCGAATGAGGCAAATCCCAAGGGGATAGTGTTTGAGGATTATGAGCCCTAAAATTGTGAACACCTGCGAGACGAAGAAAATCATTACGGGCTCGTCGACGGGTTTGCTAGTAAAAACTTTCTGACGCTCAAGTCAGACGGAATGAATGGAGACAAACCCCTTCAAAAGAGTAAGTATAGCATAAATATATAAAAATGGAAGGGATTGAGGATACTTTTCTTTATCGTATGATAGAGATACCAACAACAGATTGACTTATGTCCTCCTTAGTTCTCTTCAACTAGGTTAGGCACTATGGCTTCATTTAAGCAATGTGAACCCCTTTAGCAGTCCAAAAAGTAGGTTTGACGCACCTAATTTCCTGAGGGCGAGCCCTTGGTAAACAAAAGATTCTCCATTTCTTCAACCTTTGACTTTTCATATAAACGGATAAATATTGTGGAAATATTCCCTTTAAAGATGAAAAGGGGTTGATGTCAATTGAGTTTCATAGAAGAAGCCTTTTAGAGAGTATTTCGTATTTTCTAAGGCTCTTAGACCAAATCGCCCTTCTTAGTGATGCAGCAATGTATTTTATATAGTCTCTTTACTTGGTTATAGTGGTTGCACGTCTCCTTAGCTGGTGGTTAAATCCTTTAGTTGTCCTTTTCAACATAAGGACACATGGTGCTCTTCTATTCGTCAATCTGCTTGAGGGGCCACGTGACTTGTCAACCTCTTAATTGTCTTATCTGACATAGGGATGCGTGATACTCTTCCGTTCACTATTTTGCCCGAAGGGTCACATGACTTGTTAGTCCTTTAACTATTCTCTCTTATAGAGGGATACATGGCGCTCTTTCATTCTCCTCTTTGTCTAAGGGGCTAATAACTTGTTAGCCCTTTAGCTATCCCCTTTAACGGTGCAGGGGCTGTCGAACGACTAGGAGACTTAATTGAATTTCAAAATGGAGTTTCCTTTTGACCTGTCTTCCCGTCCCTTGATAAGGGTATTTTGGTTCTTGTGGTGCCCATTCTTAAGGTGTTTGGCCTAAAAGTCATTATACCACCTCTAGACCCTTCTTTTTAACTTTTTCTTTGAGCTTGTCCTTTAGATTGACTTTGGATTCATCCTTTAGATCTCTCTTACGAGTTGACCCTAAGCTTCTCTATTAAGCTTCTTCTTTGGAGTTCTCCTACAAACAGACCTTAGGATTGTCCGACTGGCCAACTTTAAGTTAATAACATTGTCAATTAAGGGGCTTCATAATTTGAGCTCACTTAAATTTTATGAGGCTAATTTCCTCCTTAATAATAAACCCCTTAATTTTTGGTATGGAACAAAGTGAGATGCTTAAAACTAATAAGAAGATCTTGAAATTAGTCGATTCTCCGTTAGAATAATAGTGATTATCATCTGATTTGTTTTTACTGAGATTTATCTTAAGGATTTTTACCTCTAGGAAACTAATGCTAAGTAGCCCCAGTCACAACTTGGCCATTAAGTCTCAGGAGTGCAAGTCATGGTCCTTAATTGACTTTTATCCTTTATTAACTTGTTGCTTCCTAGTATACTAAATTTCAACTTTGTAGTTGTTGTCTAAATGATCTTTTTGCCTTTAGAGAGTGTTAGAAAAATGACATTCTCTTTGGGGGTGATTCCAAAATAGGGGTCTTCCTATCTCTAAGAGCATTTGTAAATGAGATAATCCCTTGGGTGATTCCCAAAAGATTTCCATATAAATGCAAACGTTTGCTTAGACGGCCTTAGGACCCACTTTGCTCTTGTTTAGATGTCGAGACATCAAGCCCTTTGAGCCTTTGTGTGTGAGTTCGTGATATTAGGCCCTCTTAGTCCCCTAGTTTTTTGTCGAAACCATAGGCTCTTTTGCCCTTTGGTTTGATGTTGAGACCGTGGCCTCTTCCACCCCTTGTCTTGCTGTTGAAACCGTGGGCTCTTCTGCCCTTTGGTTATGTTGATGAAACTGTGGCCCCTTTCGCCCTTGATTTGATGTTGAGATTGTTGGCTTTTCTGCCTCTTGGTTTTGCTGTTGAAACTGTGGGTTTTTTCGTTGCTTGGTTTTGTTGATGAGACCATCGGCCCTTTTGCCCTTGGTTTAATGTTGACACCGTAGGCTCTTTGACCCCTTAGCTTGCTGTTGAAATCATGGGCTCTTCCGCCCCTTGGTTTTGTTTACAAGACCGTGCGCCCTTTCGTTCATGGCTTAATGTTGAGACTGTGGGCTCTCTCGCCCCTTGTCTTACTATTGAAACCATAAGCCCTTCCATCCCTTGGTTTTGTTGATAAGACCATAGGCCCTTCCGACCCTTTGGTTTTGTTTATGTAATAGGCTCTTTCCGCCCTTTGACTTGTTGTTGAAATCGAAGGCTCTTTTGCCCCTTGGTTTTTGTTCATCTCATAGGCCCTTTTCGCCCTTTAGCTTGTTGTTGAAACTGAGGGATCTTCTACCCCTTAGTTATGTTGATGAGACCACATACGCCCTTCTACCCCTTGGTTCTGCTAATGGGACCATAGTTTTGTTGTGTGTTACTATAATCATCATCCTATTAACACCTAGTAAATTACTGGATTTTTAACTCTTAAAAATCTAATTTATTATGCTCGATCTAATCTATATAACATAAACTCTTTAATTATAAGGATTAGAAATAATGTGAAATTTCTCAATTTTAACTAATTAAAATTTAATTACATTATAAATACCAATTATGAGAAATATATATTTTAATCACGTTAAAACTATATTTTTAATTGGTTTCCTAATCTAAATAAATTAAACTCTTTAATTAGATTAGTAATAATGTGAATTACCTAATTTTAACTCATAAAATCTAATAACATTATGAATACTAATTATTCGAAATATATATATTTTAATCACATTAAACTATTAAATATATTTCTAATTTGTGAACCTAGGATTTTCAACTAAAATCCTAACAAATTATGAAATTATTGTTCTATGTATTATTATCTCTATTTTAACTAATAAACTATTTAAGTATTATGTCATGCTATAATGCAATGAATAAACACTTCATGATTCTATATAACATATTTTTAATGCATGAACATGTTATATAATTATTCATTCATCTCATGAAAATAATTAAATAAACAACATGTACATGACCGGATTCTTTGGTTTTAATGACCTAAATCTAATCTAAAGATTACAAAAATAAGTAAGGCATTCTTTGACTTTCATTTGTAGTCTTTATGGTCTTCATGGGCTCTCTCAAGCTCAAAATTAAATCAAATTTAATTATCAATAAGCTCCATCAAATGGATAGGGCCAAGGGTCCGTTTCTTGGTTTTTTGACCCAAGAATTATTGTCCAATCTCATGGACAATTTAAGAAAAATTACGAACGAAATGAAAATTCAAAATTTTCAAAAATATGATAAAACGGAATTGCGGAAACTTAGGGTCTGTTTGTAAAAAAATCCATGTGATTGCCAAGTGTTGCACGCATATAATAAGCATGCAACACATTAAGCATGCACTGTGTGCAACAATTGCACTTTCAGTGCGGCCGTACCAATTACGAATGCGCTGTGCAAACAGTAACCATGCATCAAGTGTACCAAAACCCCCCCAAAAAAAAAAGTAAATAATTAAAAAAAAAAAAAAAAAAAATCCCCAAGCGCACACTAGTTTGCACACCGAAATTCACACCAAACACACCGGGTCGGCGCTAGTGTCTTAAACACCAAATCTGGTCGGTGCCAAAAACAGTACATGCACTGCAGACGCACAAGCACATCTCATGTGCTTAAACTATTTGGTGCAATTTATTATTATTATTATTATTATTATTTTAAATAAACCGACTCGGCATTCATCCGCAAATTTCACCCAAATTTGAGACCCAATTACAGCCCGTTTCTGCAGCAAATCTCAACCTTTTGCTGCGCTTTATTCTTAAAAAAGTAAAATCCTAATTCTATGAATTACGATAGATAAATAATTGCAACAAACGACTTACAAAATTAATCGAATTAAATAACTAAAGAATCATATAATTCACGATTATACCATGCAATCCCCATTCATCAAACATGAATAAAACTATATCACATCATAATCAAATTAAAAGTAATAGTGCTTACTCAATGACATACAAATCCATACAAAACATATTATTTGAAAATCACTGTTTTATTGAAATCAAGCTCTGATACTAGTTGTAGGAAAAAAAAAAACAATTATTTTGATTAAATTAAAATAAGTGAAACATTGATTTTCAAAATTTTTATAAAACTCAAGAACCTAGGATTCAAAAAACAGTAAAATTAAATAATAAAATTAAATAAAAATCAAATATTTTACCTTCTGTATTGATTTCAGAGGATTGTTTATCACCTTACCTTTCTTGATATATTTCTACACTAAGAAATAAGTGAGTTAGAACAATTATATAAAACTATACTCACTTACTTTTGATTTCTTTTCTAAAAAGAAAATCAAATCAATGCTTATAAAAGATGAGTGTTTAATTTTGGTTATACATAGAAGAAATACACAAATTCTTCTTTCTGTATTTACTGTAAAAAAACAAAAAAAAAAAAAAAATCTATCTATTCTCAGACATACGTACAACAAAACCAAAAATTTCATTGAAATGAAACTATTTCTTTTATTTATATAAGCAACAATTAGGGTTTCCATCAATTCAAAATTAATGTTGGACCCCATGTTTATTAAAATTAAACTCTTGTCCAGTATATCATAATCAATTCAAATAAATGCATGTTATATTCTAAAATCAAACTCGTGACCTCTAATAAATTAATTCATAATTAATAATTAACTAATAAATTATTAATAATTTGAATAGTTAATATTATTCAAATACTAAGCGAACACAAAATTTGCTACTTTCATAACACTTGTAATTGGACGGTTTAATTACAATATTCTATATATACATGTTTTATAGTAAAATGAGCTATCAAGATGACCCGATGGACCTACAGTTTTAAGCTTCAATAATATTAGAATTATTAATTAAATTCTTTAAATTAATAATTCACTATTATTAATCATAAAGTTACTTCACTAAAAACCTAAAATTGCACTCTCAAAATTACAGATCTTTTTATACAATCTGAAATTTTTGGTGTCCATTGGTTTAATCACTACATATGATTTGACCCTCCACAAATAGTTCATAATTAGAGTTAGATCAAAATGTCCATTTTACCTTTCTAATTATTTCTTTATCCTTAAGTACCATAGATTCTTTTATGAATAATATTCATAACAACTTATGAATTTATTTTTCTATTTTTATATAAACAAAAAGTTGAGCGCTCTTCTTGTTCAAGACTCGAATCAACCCTTAAAGAAACTACTTCTCTACTTCTAACAAGAAGAAGTGAATTCTACTATTATATAGAATGTTCTCAGCTACTTACTAAATTATATTCCCAAAGTACGAAGTTATTGATCAGATATTAATACCGATCCCACCCACGTAAATCAAGGGATATAATTCAACAAATAGAAGTACATAATATACTCAGAATTAAGATCAATTCATAAATGATAATTCGGTCGATAAATATGAATCTTTAAGTTTAATGGATATTAGTTAGAGATTTATGTTTATCGTGACCTGTCATATACATGGTTTAAAAACTCGGTAAGTTTCACCAAGTTTTCGTTGGGTTCTTGCTGATCGACACTCCACTGATCCAAGAACCCATAGATTGGAGGTTCTGTTGGCCGAAGATAGGTATTCTGCCCAACTCGATTCAACTCAATTGAACTCAAACCAACTCAACCGAACTCAGTCGAACTAGACGAGTTCATCTATCACAAAATTGGCCAAAAATGCTCCCAAAAACCAGTAAAAAATGGGCCAAAATCTACTCACAACAAATATACAACAAGTCAACAACCATAAACAAACCATATAGTTACACAAATGAAAGTTTAATTAAACAAGTGAAACCCTCACTCACAAATAGTTCCGCGATAGTGACAACTTAAGAAAAGAGAGCAGTGACAGGGAAGACTTTAAGAGAACAATGTTTATGACACGGAGAGGAAAAGAATGAGACTTGAACCGATAGAGAAGAAGACTTGAATAATCATACGTGCATAGGAGAGAGAAAGAAGAATGAAGAGGGATTGGTTTTGACTTCGGCAACGATGATAGTTCATTGGAACAGCAACGATGAAGACGACGACTCATTGGAACGGCAATGACAACTGTGATGTTAAAGAGAGAAGAGTGATAAGAGAGGAGAAGTGAGAGAGAGAGAGAGAATATGAGGGTTTTTAGTATAGTGTGTTTTATTTATATGGTACGATAATTTCTCCAGAGTCCCTGATGTTTAAATAAATTTCAGTTTACGATTTTAAATTTCAAAACTTATAATTTTCCCCCCAAACAGTGCTTTCCGAGCACTCACTGATTACTCATTAAGTAACCAATTACTCGCTATTTGTTGGATTGCCAATTGAGTAAAGAGTAGTGAGTTTTGGAACACTCCTATATAATATTTGTTATATTTCTCTTTCCCCACCACGATTGTAATAGCCCCAACAGCTCACGTTGCTTTGGCTGGTTGGAACTGGTGACTATGTTTTATAATCCCATTTTGATGGCTGCAAGTTTTGGATGACTATAAGGTGTTTGGACGGTGGTGGTGGACGATCGGTGGTTGGTGAATGGGGTATGGGTTGACAGTGGGTAAATGGGTTGTGGACTATTGAATGAGGTATTAGTTGTTGAACAAGTGTGGGGATTGTTGAAAAATGTTTGAATTGTGTATGGATTGGTGGCTTTTATGGGTGGTCAAGATGCACATGTGTCAACACTACAAAATTTTCTACTTTTCTTTTTCTTTTCTCAATTTATCTACACCGTACATGTGTCACCATTTTACATTATAATTTCAAATGACAATTTACCCCTATTCATTATACTGTTAGTTAGGTTTAACTGTTAATTGACTAATATGAGAAACTAATTTTATACTTGTTTGAAACACTAAGGTTGATTTGCTCATTTTTGAAAATATAATTAAAAATTTGATCATTTCACGAAACTTATGGACCAAAATGATTTTTGCCATTCTATCTTTATCTATAGTAGTCACCAACTCTTATATACATATATATATATATAGATAAATACACACACACATATGTGTGTGTCACCACCACATGTCCTCTCTTTCTCTATGTTAACCGCTTTTATAGTTTTGATTTAAATTTTCTTCTTTGACCATCGCTTACTCTTTTTTTCAATACAACACCAACATCTTTGTCTTTTCTTTCTTTTTCACTCTTTTATTCTAACTTTCTCTTGTTTGTTTCTAGTCAAAATTATTGACTTTGCTTTGAAAAGTGAAAGCCAAATATTAATTTGGCACGGCACCGAATTGGTGGACACTTGACCAATTGACATTTTTTTTTTTTTTTACTTTTCTTTTTAACTAAAACTTGGGTTTGTGGGCTTTAATTGATCTTTTAGATCCACTTGGATTCAGACTTTACAACAATTGAAAATAGATAAGTGATTGAGTAACGGTGGTCAGAAACAAAATAGAGATAGAGACTATGACAGTAGAACAGAGACTGCACACAATGTAATAGCAAAATTAAGACTGCACATAGTGATATGCAGTCTCAAAATCAAACTGGTGACTATGTTTTATAATCCGATTTTGATGGCTACAAGTTTTGGATGACTATAAGGTGTTTGGACGGTGGTGGTGGACGATCGGTGGTTGGTGAACGGGGTATGTGTTGACAGTGGGTAAATGGGTTGTGGACTATTGAATGAGGTATTGGTTGTTGAACAAGTGTGGGGATTGTTGAAAAATGTTTGAATTGTGTATGGATTGGTGGCTTTTGTGGGTGGTCAAGATGCACATGTGTCAACACTACAAAATTTTCTACTTTTCTTTTTCTTTTCTCGATTTATCTACACCGTACATGTGTCACCATTTTACATTATAATTTCAAATGACAATTTACCCCTATTCACTATACTGTTAGTCAGGTTTAACTGTCAATTGACTAATAGGAGAAACTAATTTTATACTTTTTTGAAACACTAAGGTTGATTTGCTCATTTTTGAAAATATAATTAAAAATTTGATCATTTCACGAAACTTATGGACCAAAA
Organism: Nephelium lappaceum; assembly: GCA_021234005.1. Taxonomy (NCBI): domain Eukaryota; kingdom Viridiplantae; phylum Streptophyta; class Magnoliopsida; order Sapindales; family Sapindaceae; genus Nephelium; species Nephelium lappaceum. Next base: position 18,551,289 of record CM037998.1, on the reverse strand, counting down.
TGATTTTTGCCATTCTATCTTTATCTACAGTAGTCACCAACTCTTATATACATATATATATATATAGATAAATACACACACACATGTGTGTGTGTCACCACCACATGTCCTCTCTTTCTCTATGTTATTCGCTTTTATTGTTTTGATTTAAATTTTCTTCTTTGACCATCGCTTACTCTTTTTTTCAATACAACACCAACATCTTTGTCTTTTCTTTCTTTTTCACTCTTTTATTCTAACTTTCTCTTGTTTGTTTCTAGTCAAAATTATTGACTTTGCTTTGAAAAGTGAAAGCCAAATATTAATTTGGCACGGCACCGAATTGGTGGACACCTGGCCAATTGACTTTTTTTTTTTTTACTTTTCTTTTTAACTAAAACTTGGGTTTGTGGGCTTTAATTGATCTTTTAGATCCACTTGGATTCAGACTTTACAACAATTGAAAATAGATAAGTGATTGAGTAGCGGTGGTCAGAAACAAAATAGAGATAGAGACTATGACAGTAGAACAGAGACTGCACACAATGTAACAGCAAAATTGAGACTGCACATAGTGATACAGAGACCACAATAGTAGAACAGAGATTGCACACAATATGATAACAAAATAGAGACTGTATTTAGTGAGACAAAAATCGTAGCTAAGAATAGAGGCAACGAAGGGCTAAGAATAGATGCAGTGGAGTGGAACTAAACAGGATAGTGAAAAGAATAACTTATAGAATCATAGACTTTGATATCATGATAAATATGAATAAACTTTGTTTATTTCATTGTGATTCACAATGTCTTAAATAAAGCCTATTTATAGGTTACAAATGAGAATCAAATCTTCTAAACGGAAAGAATCTTAAACAAGAACGAGAAAAAAGACTATGAAAATAATATGAATAGAAAATAATATGATACGGAAATAAAAATTTAATTAATAGGGTGATTATACCCTTGATTTACAAAAATATCAATGGAAATATCATGGATGTTGTAGATATTTTAATATATGCCCGTAACAAAGATTGGGTGGTGAAAAAAGCGTGCGGAAAACTTAGAGAGGTGTATTCAATCTAAACTTTTAATGACTTTTGTAGAATTTAAAAGTTTGGGTGTGTTTAATATAAACTTTTAATGACTCTATAAAAGTTATGTGATATTCAATATAAACTTTTAATGACTTTTAAAAAATATATAAAGTTATGGAGCATTCAATCATAACTTTTTAAAAGTTTATAAAAGTTATGAGATATTCAAAATGTCTATGATTTTTATAGAATTTAAAATTTTAATAACTTTAGTAAACTTTTTGAGACTTTCATATTAAATTTATAATAATCAAACTCCATAAATTCTCTCACACTCCTCTCAAAAACTTTTGTAGACTTTTCTTATTAATTATAAAAAGCAAATCTCATAATCTATTTTACATTTGATTCTCCCCAAACTCAATAATAGTCATAAATAAAAATATTTCACTTATTTTAAAGACACACAAACACACTCATATATATTTCACTCCTATTTTATTATGAATTATAATGGTCAATATGTTTTTTCCCTATGTTCAAATTTAGTTTTTGAATCTTATTAGACCTCTTCTTTCCAAATATTATAAATTTATTATTTGGTAGAAGATTTCAAGTTTGAATCAAAATTGAGAAATTATATCACGACAAAATAAATTTAAGAAAGAGAAACATCCTATAATTTATATATATATATATATATATATATACACACACACACATACACAATACCAAAAAAAAAACAGAAAAAAGGTCTAGATAAATATTATTCCAAATCATCTTATTTGAAAATCTCATTACTTTAAAATCGATAAAATCAATTAACAGAATCTTTATTTTTTATGCTAAAAAATAAGAGAAAAAAACCTCTATTTCAAATAAAAAAAATTAATATTTGGATTTTTTTTTTTACATTGTTTAATTATATTTATATATGTGATTTTTTTTTCAACTTTTATTCCTATTACATACTTGTTAGGGAATTTTTTAAACTTTTACTTTTGATAATTGTTTTTCACCGGTTTATTTTCACTATGTCAAAAAAGATTAGAAATATAACTTACAAAATATATAATTTGCACGAGCTTGTTAAAGGAATATATTTTTATTTTAGAAGTAAATAAAAATCTATAAAAATCTATCAATATCTATGAATCTTCATCATTTTCATCATTACTAGTTAATGAAAGTGGACGATTTTAACTGATTTCTTGAGACTCAATAACAACAAAGATTGCATGCTAATAAATGGAAGTTGCTATAGCTACTAAAATGTGGAGTGATGCTGGGAGCTATTGAAATGTAGAACAATGTTAGAATTATTGATAATAATAAATATTTAAGATTTTATTTTTCATAGAAAACATAAAATGAATAATGAAACATTTAAAATACTTGGTGTTTTGATTATCAATTTATATAATTGATGCGACTTTACCTTTATTTTATATGTTATATGTCATGCTTTTTCATCATTATTGACATGATAAATATAGTTTTATTAGCTTATAAAGTGTATATTATATTATAAGTTAATGAAAGTTTAGTTTATGAAAGTATGTGGAAATCTATAAAAGTTTGTGAAAGATTATGAAAGTCTTTCATAATTTTTTTTTTTTTTTAAAGTCGATCAAAGTTAATAAAAGTTTTTTATAAAAGAATTTATGAAAGTATATGAGAGTCTTTCATGAATCTGCAAAATTAATAGAAGTTTATAAAATTCTACAAAAATCATTCAATGAAAAAAGTCTATGAAAGTTTTTTAAAGTCATAATTAAATACATCTCCCTTAATTTCCACTATAGAATGATGAAAATATGTAAGAAACTACAATTTGGTGGGAGCCATATGTTTCCACTTATCGAACACTATCTAGATTCCATTTAGATATTACATGAGTAATTATGAACCTTCTAAATTATGTTATATGGTATATAAAACTCACATTTACCCCAATGTGTATTTCACCCAACGTAAAGAGACAGAGAGGGTGCGGTTAAATTTCAACTATAAACAGCATCCCACCACCACGAAGTAAGACAGTCACAACACGTCAATGGAGTTTCTTTCTTGGGTTGTTTTTGTCGTGTCATCGTTAGCAACTCTACTCTTTCTCAAAACAATTACAGCTTTCTGCAGGACCCCTCTGAAACTCCCACCAGGTCCAAGACCATGGCCCATAATTGGCAACCTCGACCTGATCGGGCCACTCCCTCACCAATCCCTTCAAAAACTATCTCAAAAATATGGACCCATAATGCAACTCAGGTTCGGCTCAGTTCCTGTCGTGGTTGCCTCCTCCGCAGAAATGGCAAAGCAGTTCCTCAAAACACACGATCATAACTTTGCCTCCAGGCCCCAAACCGCAGTAGGCAAGTACTTAACTTATAATTATTCGAACATCACATGGTCACCTTATGGACCATATTGGCGCCAAGGCCGTAAGATTTTGTTCTCCGAGCTGTTTAGCTCAAAGAGACTCGAATATTACGAGTACATTCGTGTCGAGGAATTGCGTGCCTTTGTGTCTCGCTTCCAAGCCATGTCTGGGCAACCAGTTGTGCTCAAAGAACATCTCTCACGATTTAACCTCAGCGTTATGAGTAGAATTGTGTTGGGTAAGAAGTATGTACTAGACGAACGTGATGAAACCTCCATAGTAACTCTTGAAGAGTTTCAAGAGATGATTGATGAGGTGTTCTTGGTCAGTGGGGTGTTTAATATTGGAGACTGGATTCCGTGGCTGGGTTTCTTGGACCTGCGAGGGTACGTGAAGCGGATGAAGGCCTTGAGAAGCAAATTTGATCAGTTTCATGAGCATGTTTTTAACGAACACAAAGCTAAAATGAAAGGAGTGAAGGATTTTGTGCCCCAAGACATGTTGGACCTGCTGTTACAGTTGGTTGACAATCCCGATCTTGAAGTTAAGCTCACTTATGATAGTGTCATGGCCTTCACGCTGGTATCTCATATCTAATTTCCTTTTTCAATCTTTGTTAAAGTTCCACTAAAATAATGACTTCTCACAATTAGAATATATTGGTTTATGATAAAAAATCCTGAAATCATGTAATTTAGAGGAATAGTCTTATTAAAAAAATATATCAAATAAATTGTTAAGGTGAGCTATTAATATTTTATTTTTTGAGTTCATAATTAATTTAGGTTGAAATGTATAGACAAGTTTATTTTTAATATCTTTTGATCATTTAAATTGGAAGAATAGCTAAACAAGCATGTTGTTGGTTGGTTAATCAGGATCTAATTACTGGAGGCACAGAAACTTCAGCCACAACAGTTGAATGGGCTATGTCTGAACTGGTGAAACAACCACATCTAATCAAAAAGGCAACAGAAGAGCTCGATAGAGTTATTGGAAGAGAGAGATGGGTTGAAGAGAACGACATACCACAGCTTCCATACATAGATGCTATCATGAAGGAAACTATGAGGAAACACCCGGTAGTCGTACTTCTAGTCCCGCACTTCGCACTTGAAGATTGCAATGTTGCTGGCTATGACATCCGCAAAGGAACCACAGTCTTCATAAACACTTGGAGCATTGGCAGAGACTCTTCAATTTGGGATAATCCTGAGGAGTTTCGTCCCGAAAGGTTTCTGGGGAAGTCCATTGATGTGAAGGGGCAGAGCTTTGAGTTATTGCCATTTGGTTCAGGGAGGAGGATGTGCCCTGGCTATAGCCTTGGATTGAAGATGGTTATGTCTAGTTTGGCTAATCTATTGCATGGGTTTAATTGGAAGTTGCCAGAGAATATGAAAGTTGAAGACATAAGCATGGATGAAGTTTATGGATTGACAACACCAAGGAAGTGCCCACTTGTTGCTATCATGGAGCCACGACTCCCACTTCATCTTTACTAGCTAGCTTTCGGTTTCATGCACAAGGGGTGTTGTTTTTTTTTTTTTTTTTTTTTTTTTTCCTTATTAGTGGATTGGATCATAACTATTCATCCTCCTAGTATGTTGTTACTTATGGTTACACTTTAAGTGGTTTGGGAACTTGGAGATTTTTAGATAAGGGGTACTTATGAATTATGATAGATTAATTGTATGGGATTATCTTTGGAAATTAGTGTGAATGTATTTGATGAGATCGATCCCAACTTCTTTTAAGTCCAGAAGAATTCCATAAAAACTGACGGAACCTGTCCTTATTCTTGTCTTAAGTCCAGGAGAATGTCGTGAAAGTTGATATTTTTAACTGAAATCTGGAGTTTTTAATAACCTTGTAGAAAAATCATCACAAATCCCATTGTCTCTTTATAAATTTAATCTAAACAAATCGAAAATATTTACATTTTTTTGTGTTAGACCCATGTATTGAATATATAAAATATTCATAAAATATCTACAAAATGATGTTTCATTTGTAAAAATATACTCAAAACACATTTAAGAAATTTGGTTAATTAAATAATATACATTAATGCAACTATGCATTATCATGCGGCCTTTCTTACAATAGGAAATAATTTCCATGAGCTTGTAGCGAACATATGGAAAATATGAGTTTTATAAAAAAGTGAGCGCTAACGTCCAATGAGTGGATATAACATTTCTAAAAAACATTTATAAATAAAAACATTACATATCTATGATAATAGTAAATAATTCTCATAATTTATATACATTCAGATCTGAACAACAAAACTGAATTAAAATCTCATATCAAAGTAAAAATGTAAATATCTGTACAAATCATTTTTTTGTAAATTTACAAAAACATATTTTGCAACTATAATCTATAAAACTTTTCAGAAATCTCTTTCGAATAACAATGTAAGCTTCTCCAATTTGACTACTATGCTTCAAACCTCTATTAAACCCCTGTCTAAGGACTTATGACTTTATACATATGTGTGGATCCTCAATCTTTACTAAGCCAAAATAATAAATTAATACTAGTAATAAAAATAAAATCTCAATGATCCATATTCAATCATATATGAAAATAATATTGAAATCTCATCTCATATAAATTTGTATCATAATAAACTACAAACATCTGTATGGATCGTATCTATATACTTATAAGATCTCCATTTATACACTAACTAATACATAGGGAAATCTATCATATGTGATGGAGATACTTAATATATACATAAAGCGAATGATAATATCTGTCATACACATACTGGGTGACTTAATGACTCTTTCCACAACTCAATGACTCTCCCATTATCTGTCATACACTTGTTGGGTGAATGTAGGGCTCACACATATGTAGCTTGTTTGACCGTGGGTATAATCTTGATGTTCTAAAGACATTTTTATTCATTTCATCTCTCAAATCTTAAACGAATTCCATATGCAAATATCTGGAATTCTATTTCTGAATAGACAAATAATTCTTAATAAATATTTTTGTCAAACCTCCATAAAATAATACTTAAAATATTTTGAAACTTTTCATATAATAAACTCAAATTAATAACAATAAATTTCGATTGGACTTAACAAATATATGTATATCGCAAGAAAAATTTGAAAGCTAATTCTATAATCAAATCGTAAATCATAATTCATAATTCATAATCGATACAATCAATTAACAAATTAAAAGCTGAAATATAAATCAATAAAATTAAATGAATTGGATTAAAATAAAACTATCTACTCATAGAACTTATTTGCTCAAATCTGGATTTAAACTGAGTTTTTATCTGATTCCTCGTAATTTTGGATCCACTCTAAAGTCACATAAACTCAATTTCAAACTTATGTAAAAGTTAACTAATTTTCCTAGAATCCAAACCCCATTGAATAAATTTACTTATCTAGATAAATCAAGTATCCAATTATTTTGTTCAAACAATTTGAATTTTCACTTCTTCTTTTTTTTTCTCCGTTGCTCGCTATTTATTTTGTTTTTCACTTTGTGCTATCGGTTTCGCTATTTCAATATATTTGCTATCTTTTTCTAATTGAATATATATGTACTACCATCTCTCAAATTCTTATATTTAAAAATTATAACAACAACCGTCTCCCTCTGTTTTGCTTAATGTTCCCAAACTCGTTACTTGTTACTTGACTAGCAATCTAATGAGTAGCGAATAATCGATTATTCGATGAATAATTGACGAGTACTTGGAAAGCATTGTTTGGGCGACGGCGGGGGGGGGGGGGGGTTGGGGGTGGGGGGGAATTATAATTTTTGAGATTTGAAAGTGTAAATTGAAATTTCTTTAAACATCAAGAGCCATGACCAAATTATTCATACCATATATAAAACACACAACACGATCAAAACTCTAAACCATTATATTCTCTCTTTCTCTCTCTCCCTTCTCGTCTCTCATCTCTTTTCTCTCTCTAACATAGCCCTCATCGTTGCCGTTCTAGTGAGTTGTCACTGTCGCCAAAATCGATCCCTCTTCATCGTCGCCGTTGTTGTTCGAGGGAAGCTGCCTCTAATTTATCAGTTTAGAGAGAGAGAGAGAGAGAGAAAGAGGGAGATGGCGCTACTGTACACTCTAGTGGCGCATAGATCGATGGTGTCGGTTGAGTACAACAAAATGTCGATGAACACCAATGCCATCGCCAGGCAAATATTGGAGAAGATGATGGCCTCACCGTTCTCTGTATGGCCAACTACACTACTAGAAGTGAATCAATTCTATTTTGTTTAGTTTGACTTATTAGATATTGGATTTGTTTGATTAATTGATAGCACAATTTTTATTTTTATTCTTATCTTTTGTGGTTTTTAGGATGATTTCTGGCCAAATTTATGATCGATAGACTCGCCTAGTTGATCGAGTTCGGTCGAGATGGGCCAAGTGCCCACTTTCGGTGAGCGGTACCTTCGATTTGAGGATTCTCAGATTGACGGAATGATGATCAACGATAACTCAGTGAAACTCACTGAGTTTTTAATCAATGGTTTTGCTTATCTAACATCAAGCCTCAATTTACTCTCTTCTATTTCATGCTTCCAAGTGGCTCTTCCTGTTTGTGCATAGTACACTTGTCTCTTCTTTTTCTTTGAAAATTCACTAGCTTTATGACATATCTCGGCCACCACACCAACTTGTCTTTTTCAAATCGACTTTGCTCTGTTTTATGATTTCCTCTCTCTCTTGTCTCATTCACGCTCAAACTTGTAGCACTTCCTTCAATGGCAGACCTAGAAATCTATATGAAGAGAGACACTTTTAAATAATAATTATAACATCAAAAAGTTAAGCTATATGAAATTTTCTTTATAATGTTTCTTTTAATTGTTAGAATAACGTCATATGAAATAAAAATAGTTAAAATACATAACCAGTAGGGGATATTTAGTTTTACCTCTTATAATATTGTAAACAAAATTTATTAAAATAACATTCTTAGTACGAGTATAAAAACAAAAAACATATAAATTGTGAGTTGATTGTGCACTAGCTCTTTTTTTCTTAGTGAGAGAAATTCACTTTTCATATTACTAAAACAAAATCAAATAAAAACTTAATTTAAGGATGTGTCTTCTTATTACGACAATTGCTATTCAGATTACAAATAAATGTATGTAATCGAACTACATATATTTATTATTAAAGTTACTAATCATGCTATATTTATAGTCTTTTATCTAATAAATGTATGTGATTTGCAACAAAGTAAAGTAAAATAAAAATAAAAAATAAAATCAATTACAATTCGTTATAGTATTTTTATTTATGAATTTCATAATATAAAATAGTTTATGTAAAAAAAAGATAATTCACACCAATAATCTTGAGTAAACCAAGATCTATTAAAATTAAATAACACTAATTGTTTTATTCTCTAATTTGTGTAAACATGATATAGTTTACGATAAAATAATAATTTGAAATTAGTATAATAATTTGTGAAGTCAAAATGTTTCAAATTTAAAGATCGGTTTGTGATAATAGGGGAAAAAAAAAAGAAGAAAAAACAACATGTTTTGAGAGGGAAATCTATTGAACCATAATGGGAAAAAAAAAAAAGAGAAAAAGTAACATGTTTTTGATAGGAAAGAAATTGAACCATGATGGGTAGAAGAAAGAAAAACAACATCTATGTCTTAAAAAAAAAAAAAAAAAACATTTATGAGATGAAACAATGATTATGAGTGGATAAAAAAAATTGAAAAAAAAAAAAAAAACACATTAATGAGATAACCCGGGTTCACTCTAGAAAAGAGGCAAACACAACCACTAAAATCATTGTGTGTTTGGCATTTTATTTATATAATATATTGAATTGACTGAAACGGAGAAAAAGGAAAAAGTTTAGATGGGGCAAGAGCTAAACCATGGTGGCATCAAGAAAGAAAGGGAAGCTCAACCAGCAGCGCCATTTTGATTTCACAAATGTACATGGCATCGTACACATATATTTAAACATAGAATTACTAGTAACTAAACTTAAATAATTTAAAAATATATATATAGGAGAGCACAGGTCTCCTGACTCAATGGTGTGTCTGGCCCTGACTTCCTTATTTTTATTTTATAAAAAATGTCTAAACACTGTACTTCTATTTTGACAATAATGAAATGTGAACTTGTTAACAATTATTTATGCTTCCACGTGATAATACACCCTAATACCCACATCAAGAGTTTTCTAAAGGACCCAATGCCCAATATGACCTAATGATAATGACTTCTTATTCAATAATTGTACTTTTTTTTTTCTTTGCTTTTCATAATAATGAAATATGTATTTGTTCACAACTATTTAATAATTCCGCCTAATAAAGCAACCTAATACCCTACATACCCATATCAAGAGCTTGCTAAAGAACCCACCGTCCAATATAACCTAATTGTAAAGACTCCTAATTCAGTCCATCAATAATTCAAGTTGAAATAGTTACATCATAGATGATGTTTTTTTTTTAAAAAAAAAAAGAGATTCCTAAAAGCAAAATAATTTAAAATTTATGAAAAAATTATCTAATTTTTTAGATTTCAAATTTTATTGAAATAAAATTATTTATTTAAATAAATTAGATATCTAAATATTTCGTTTAAATATTCTGAATTTTTTTTCTAATTTTCCTTTTTTTCTTTTCTCTCACGGTATTTTTTCTTTTATTTTCTAACCCCTTCTCAGATAATGTCTCTTTTTCTTTTTTATATTTTTTTATTATACTATATTATTAAAATTGATTTAGAGAATAATTAAGATGAAATATAATCGATCGATGTTATGATTCGGAGAACGATTTTTTCACACGAGGAAAAGATTCATATTTGACGGGGGTAATCCACGTAAAGAAAAAAGAAAGCAATCAAAGGAAGAGACTGATGTGATGTTACCTATTAACAGAGAGGTAGGTGTGTAGTTAAAGCCCCCACTAGACGTTGCACTCTTTGACTTTTCCATATTCAATACTAGTAAATAAATTAATACTAGTAATAAAAATAAAATCTCAACAATCCATATTCAATCATATATGAAAATAATATTGAAATCTCATCTCATATAAATTTGTATCATAATAAACTACAAACATTTGTATGGATCGTATTTATATACTTATAAAATCTCCATTTATACACCAACTAATACATAGGAAAATCTATTATATGTGATGGAGATACTTAATATATACGTAAAGCGAATGATAATATCTATCATACACGTGCTGGATGAATTAATGACTCTCTCCACAACTCAATGACTCTCCTGTTATCTGTCATACAATTGTTGGGTGAATGTAGGGCTCACACATATGTAGCCTATTTGACCGTGGGTATAATCTTGATGTTCTGAAGACATTTTTATTCATTTCATCTCTCAAATCTTAAACAAATTCCATATGCAAATATCTAGAATTCTATTTCTGAATAGACAAATAATTCTTAATAAATATTTTTCTCAAACTTCCATAAAATAATACTTAAAATATTCTGAAACTTTTCATATAATGAACTCAAACCGATAACAATAAATTTCAATTGGACTTTCTAACAAATATATGTATATCGCAAGAAAAATTTGAAAGCTAATTCTATAATCAAATTGTAAATCATAATTCATAATCGATACAATCAATAAACAGATTAAAAGCTGAAATATAAATCAATAAAATTAAATGAATTGGATTAAAATAAAACTATCTACTCATAGAACTGATTTGTTCAAATCTGGATTTAAATTGAGTTCCTATCTGATTCCTCATAATTTTGGATCCACTCTAAAGTCACATAAACTCAATTTCAAACTTATGGAAAAGTTAACTAATATTCCTAGAATCCAAACCCCATTGAATAAATTTACTTATCTAGATAAATCAAGTATCCAAATATTTTGTTCAAACAATTTGAATTTTCACTTTTTTATTTTTTATTTTTTCCGTTGCTCGCTATTTATTTTGTTTTTCACTTTGTACTGTCGGTTTCACTATTTCAATATATTTGCTATCTTTTTCTAATTGAATACATATGTACTACCATCTCTCAAATTCTTATATTTAAAAATTATAACAGCAACTGTCTCCCTCGGTTTTGCTTAATGTTCCAAAACTCGTTACTTGTTACTTGACTAGCAACCTAATGAGTAGCAAATAATCGATTATTCGACGAGTAATTGACGAGTACTTGGAAAGCATTATTTGGGGGGGCGGGGCAGGGCGAGGGGATGGGGTGGAATTATAAATTTTGAGATTTGAAAGTGTAAATTGAAATTTCTTTAAACATCAAGAGCCATGACCAAATTATCCATACCATATATAAAACACACAACATGATCAAAACTCAAAACCATTATATTCTCTCTTTCTCTCTCTCCCTTCTCGTCTCTCATCTCTTTTCTCTCTCTAACATAGCTGTCACCGTTGTCGTTCTAGTGAGCTGTCGCTGTCGCCAAAATCGATCCCTTTTCATCATCGCCATTGCTGTTCGAGGGAAGCTGCCTCTAATTTATCAGTCTAGAGAGAGAGAGAGAGAGAGAAAGAAAAAGGGAGATGACGCTACTGTACGCTCTAGTGGTGCATAGATCGATGGTGCTGGTTGAGTATAACACAATGGCGACGGACACCAATGCCATCGCCAGGCAAATATTGGAGAAGACGATGGCCTCACCATTCTCTGTATGGCCAACTACACTACTAGAAGTGAATCGATTCTATTTCGTTTAGTTTGAATTTTAGATATTGGATTTGTTTGATTAATTGATAGCACAATTTTTATTTTTATTTTTATCTTTTTGTGGTTTTTAGGATGATTTCTGTCCAAATTTATGATCGATAGACTCGCCGAGTCAATCGAGTTTGGTCAAGTTGGGCCAAGTGCCCACTTCTGGTGAGCGGCACCTTCGATTTGAGGATTCTCATATAGACAGAATGATGATCAACGATAACTCAATGAAACTCACTGAGTTTTTAATCAATGGTTTTGCTTATCTAACATCAAGCCTCAATTTACTCTCTTTTATTTCATGCTTCCAAGTGGCTCTTCCTATTTGTGCATAGTACACTTGTCTCTTCTTTCTCTTTGAACATTCACTAGCTTTATGACATATCTCGGCCACCACACCAACTTGTCTTTTTCAAATCAACTTTGCTCTATTTTATGATTTCCTCTCTCTCTTGTCTCATTCACGCTCAAACTTGGAGCACTTCCTTAAGTGGTAGACCTAGAAATCTATATGAAGAGAGACACTTTTAAATAATAATTATAACATCAAAAAGTTAAACTATATGAATTTTTTTATAATATTTCTTTTAATTGTTAGAATAACGTCATATAAAATAAAAATATTTAAAATACATAACCAGTATGGAATATTTACTTTTACCTCTTATAATATTGTAAACAAAATTTATTAAAATAACATTCTTAGTACGAGTATAAAAACCAAAAACATATAAATTATGAGTTGATTGTGCACTATCTCTTTTTTTCTGAGAGAAATTCACATTTCATATTACTAAAAAAAAATCAAATAAAAATTTAATTTAAGGATATGTCTTCTTATTACGACAATTGCTAGTCAAATTACAAATAAATGTATGTAATCGAACTACATATATTTATTATCAAAGTTACTAATCATGCTATATTTATAGTCTTTTATCTAATAAATATATGTGATTTACAACAAAGTAAAGTAAAATAAAAATAAAAAATAAAATCAATTACAATTCGTTATAGTATTTTTATTTATGAATTTCATAATATAAAATAGTTTATGTAAAAGAAAGATAATTCACGCCAATAATCTTGAGTAAACCAAGATCTATTAAAATTAAATAATACTAAGTGTTTTATTCTTTAATTTGTGTAAACATGATATAGTTTATGATGAAACAATAATTTGAAATTAGTATAATAATTTGTGAAATCAAAATGTTTCAAATTTAAAGATCAGTTTGTGATAATAGGGGAAAAAAAAAAAGAAAAAAACAACGTGTTTTGAGAGGGAAATCTATTGAACCATAATGGGAAAAAAAATTGAGAAAAAGTAACATGTTTTGATAGGAAAAAAATTGAACCATGATGGGTAGAAGAAAGAAAAACAACATCTATGTCAAAAAAAAAAAAAAAAAAATCATTTATGAGATGAAACAATGATTATGAGTGGATAAAAAAAATTAAAAAAAAAAAAAAACACATTAATGAGATAACCCGGGTTCACTCTAGAAAAGAGGCAAACACAACCACTAAAATCATTGTGTGTTTGGCATTTTATTTATATAATATATTGAATTGACTGAAACGGAGAAAAAGGAAAAAGTTTAGATGGGACAAGAGCTAAACCATGGTGGCATCAAGAAAGAAAGGGAAGCTCAACCAGCAGTGCCATTTTGATTTCACAAATGTACATGGCATCGTACACATATATTTAAACATAGAATTACTAGTAACTAAACTTAAATAATTTTAAAAAATATATATATATATATATATATATAGGAGAGCACAAGTATCCTGACTCAATGGTGCGTCTGGCCCTGACTTCCTTATTTTTGTTTTATAAAAAATGTCCATCGTCTTATTGTCTCACTTCCTTTTTTGATTTGATTCAATGACTCTTTTTCAAATTGTTAACTTTGCTTTTGTGTGTCGAACAGCCCTTTACTTGGCTTGACTTGGGGTTGGCCACCAATTATTTTCTCATTTATGATTCACCCACTTGTATGCTCTCAAAAACTTGTACTGACTTTTTAAATAATTCCGCCTAATAAAGCAACCTAATACCCTACATACCCATATCAAGAGCTTGCTAAAGAACCCACCGTCCAATATAACCTAACTGTAAAGACAACTAATTCAGTCCATCAAATCAATAATTCAAGTTGAAATAGTAACATCATAGATGATGTTCTTAAAAAAAAAAAAAAAAATCCTAAAAGCAAAATAATTTAAAATTTATGAAAAGATTATCTAATTGTGTAGATTTTAAATTTTATTGAAATAAAATTATTTATCTAAATAAATTAGATATCTAAATATTTCATTTAAATATTCTGAATTTTTTTTCTAATATTCCTTTTTTTCTCTTTTTTTTTTTCTTTTCTCTCACAGTTTTTTTTCTTTTATTTTCTAACCCCTTCTCAGGCAATGTCTCTTTTTCTTTTTAATATTTTTTTATTATATTATATTATTAAAATTAATTTAGAGAATAATCAAGATGAAATATAATGGATTTATGATTCGGAGAACGGTTTTTTCACACAAGGAAAAGATTCATATATGGATGGGGTAATCCACGTAAAGAAAAAAGAAAGCAATTAGAGGAAGAGACTGATGTGATGTTACCTATCGACAGAGAGGTAGGTGTGTAGCTAATTTCAAACCAGTCTTGTCTCTGCACGTGACTTGCTTTCATGCCTATCATCTTTCATTCTCATGTTCTTGTCTCTTGTGTTATGTAACACTTGTCACGATTTTTATAAAAAAATTGCACCATCACGTTTATGCCAAATGTTAATTGGGTTTGGTTTGCTGTCCATCGATTATTAAACAACAGATGGGGTGCCTAAAAATTAAATGGGGGGTTGCATTTAAGCAATTTTAAATTAGAATATAAATTGGGATTGCACTGAAAATGGGCCAATTTATTGATTTCATTTGGATTCAATTTATTTTCTGTATCTATTTGAATTCAGACATTACAAATCATCATTTTTTATAAAATTTCATCATCAAAATTTACGAATCATCTTGACTCAAAATGTCTCACTCTAAACTCTTGGTTTTATTTCTCATCCATAACCATAATGATTTGATTCTTAATCATTCTTCAAATTTCTACATACACAAGATCGTGGATTCAACACCATAATATTTCGCACTAGCATAGAGTACCATTCAATAAAACTTTTCAATAATCATAATTGCATCTTGATAGAATATTCTATAAACTTTCTCATATATAGTATTGTAGATTCAACACTACAACAATTAAAACCTACACGTACAACCCTTAAACAAAACTCTTCAATTAGATTCTCATCAATAATTGTACTTGCACACTTATGAAAATCAAACCTACAACATATATTTTGAATAATAATCAATTTCATTTTTATCAGTTCTAATAATAAACAAGACTTAATAAATCATTCCATGTAACTTTTACATTTTATGTAGTCTTCTTAATTTTCGAATAATGAATCAATATTCACCAATGAACAGTTAATTACACATTTTTATCATTTTTTGTCCATACTCTTTAGAAACAATTAAATCATTCAAAATCATATCTTATGACATCAAGGTCATATCACATTCATATAAATTGCATTCCGTTGTCTCAAAGTTCAAGTCTAGTATTTCATAACTCAATTTGGAAGTCTCGTAATGAAAATTTGCTTCATTAGCATAACTAATCTATGCTTGGGATATAACAATATTTTTATCTTCTTACAATTGTGCTTTTTGCTTGATTTCTACTCATTAATTTATTGCTATTTAGGGTGGGATAGCAACTGAACTTTTTAATCCAAAAATGAAATATAATCTTAACAAGACTTTAGAGTTGAGTGTGAGTGGAATCATGGCATAAGCTACTTGGAATGCAGTTTTCCTATTTGTTCTTGAAGTTAGATTTGACATATGCATCAATCTTATAATTATCTAATGTTGTAGTTCAACTTCGATTGGATCATCCTTGGCCTTTTACCTACCTTTTTGAAGTGGAAAAAAGCCAATACAAAGTATCTATTGTGATAAGTGTGTGTGGCAGTATTAGGGTGCAACAAAGGTAATACTTAGTTGTTTAATCTCTTTTGTTGTATTTATATAAAGAATTACCAAAATATAAGTTCATATGGTTGTTTTCTTTTCTTTTGTTTCTAACTGAGTGTTCTATTCATTGGGGCAGGCTATCTCCTTTAGTTTTGGTCAAAGTATTCGATTTGATGGCTTTATTGGTCTTTATTGGCTTATGTCAATGATTTGATCTTTTTGTTATACTTACGTTGGATATATTATACATTTCAGTTAGATTTTATAGATATAAATATTAATTTATGTTGTTTCTTTTATATATTTTATTTATGATTTTATTAGTTTAAGAAATAAGATTTTGAATTTCAAAATTTATGTTATTTATACAATTAAATCTCATCATTATTAATTAAGTGAATATAATTTAGTTATTTATTAACGATTGTAAATTCAATATATTATGTATAACATATATGAAACTTGTTAGTTGTTGCCATTGGTGACCAAAATACAAGTTTTATGAGTAATGTATTAAAAAATTATATGTATATATATATATATATATATATATATTAGTGACAAAATGCAATGCTTTTGTGACATAATATTTTATGGCTAAAAGAATTTATACACTTTATTGGTGTTCAATTCTAGGTCTACTAAATGGATTTAGAAACAAAAATAGTTGATTTTTAGTGATCAAAATAGTGGTCGCTAATTATAAAATTGTTTTAGTGACTGAATCTTCATTACTAATCAAAGAATACTATAGTAAGGAAAAAAATAGATAATTTGTAACCAACTTTTACATTACTAATTATATGCACATTAGTGACCATTAATTGTGTATTTGTGACTGAATTTTTGTAGAGAATGTCCATTATTAGTGATCATTTCTGACGCGACTCAATCTGGATCTCTTTAAATTCTTATCCGGAGGGGCCTCACCGGGCACCCCAATGGATTTCTCTTAGACCCGACTTGTCGGGTTAAGCGAAACCAGTGGAGCCACGACTCCCACTTTATCTTTACTAGCTAGTTTTCAATTTCATGCATAAGTTTTTTTATTTTTTTATTTTTTTTTATTTTCCTTAGTAATGGATTGGACCATAACTATTCATTCTCCTATGTTGTATATTGTTACTTATGGTTACACTTTGAGTGGTTTGGGAAATTGGAGATTTTAAGATAATGGGTACCTTTGATAGATTAATTGTATGAGATTATATTTAAAAATTAGTGTGAATATATTAATTATCATGGCTTATAGTACGAAGAAGAGGGATTTAATAATGGAGAAAATCTTCTATAAAATTATCTCATAACTGATGTAGTGAGACAGACCAATGAAAAATACCATTTCTTTTTCTTGTACCTTTCTCATTGGTTTTTTTTTTTTTTTTCTCTTACATTTCTTATTAATCCATCTTACCACATCAGTTGTAAGATAGTCTCATGAACAATCTTTTGTTAAATATGAAATAGTAGAAGAGAATCTGATGGCAATGGAGGTGGTGGAGGGATTTATTAGAAGTCGAGAAGGCATTTGATTTGCTAGTGAGAGAGAGAGTGAGTGGCAATGGATCTGTCTTTTGTTGAATTGAAAATGAAAATTTTTATTTTTATTTGTAATTATTGTAATTTCTATTATTTTTTATTTTTTTTTCTTTGAATCTTTGGTAATCACTTGGTTTGATAGTTTGGGTCACATTTTGTGAATGGGAATTTATGATTTTGTCCCTAGTAATGGAGGAGATTTTGTTTTATTTTGTTTTGTTTTTGTTCGGTTCATGATTTGGAGGAGAAATGAGTGGGAGTTTTTGTGGTTTGGGAATTATAGGGGTAATTTACCACATTGGTAGTACTCGTTTATTTGTTTAATTTCAATTTCTTTAGTGGTTTTTACAAAAGTGAGATCTTGTGTCCTTTTTAATTATTTATTAATTTTCTAGATAATGTGATGTTAATAATTAGAAGTTTGAGTAATGTTAAATCAATTAACACATATTAATGTAAAAACAATGATTAGAATGAAATTCAGAGAGTTAAATGAAATATGGTGATAATGTTAATATGATAAATGAAAACCAGGATGAACTCAAAGAAATACAATAAAGTAATAGAGATATATGAGAGAGAGAGAGAGGGAGAGAGAGAGAGAGAGAGATGAGGAGACGAAGAAGGCAAGCAAGTTTTGAACGTGGACGATTAAAAAATCTATACAAATTTATCAATATTTATGAATCTTCATCATTTTAATCATTACTAGTTAATGAAAGTGAACGATTTTATATGATTTCTTGAGACTCGATAACAATAAAGATAATATGCTAATAAATGGAAGACTGCTATAGCTACTAAAATGTGGAGTGATGTTGGGAGCTATTGAAATGTGGAGCAATGTTGAGATTATTGATAATAATAGATATTTAAGATTTTATTTTTCATAGAAGATATAAAATGAATAATGAAACGTTTAAAATACTTAGTGTTTTTATTATCAATTTATGTAATTGATGTGACTTTACCTTTATTTTATATGTTATATGTCATGCTTTTTCATCATTATTGACATGATAAATATAGTTTTATTAGCTTATAAAGTATATATTATATTATAAGTTAATAAAAGTTTAGTCTATGAAAGTATGTGGAAATCTATAAAAGTTTGTGGAAGTTTATGAAAGTATTTCATTTATATATATATATATATATATATTTTTAAAGTCGATCAAAGTTAATGAAAGTCTTTTATAAAAGAATTTATGAAAGTCTATGAGAGTCTTTCATGAATCTGCAAAATCATTAGAAGCTTATAAAATTCTACAAAAATCATTCAATGAAAAAAGTCTATGAAAGTTTTCTAAAATCATAATTAAATACACATCCCTTAATTTCCACTATAGAATGATGAAAATATGTAAGAAACTAAAATTTCGTGGGAGCCATATGTTTCCACTTATCGAATACTATCTAGATTCCATTTAGATATTACATGAGTAATTATGAAGCTTCTAAATTATGTTATATGGTATATAAAACTCACATTTACCCCAGTGTGTATTTCACCCAACGTAAAGAGACAGAGAGGGTGCGGTTAAATTTCAACTATAAACAGCATCCCACCACCACGAAGTGAGACAGTCACAACACGTCAATGGAGTTTCTTTCTTGGGTTGTTTTTGTCGTGTCATCGTTAGCAACTCTACTCTTTCTCAAAACAATTACAGCTTTCTGCAGGACCCCTCTGAAACTCCCACCAGGTCCAAGACCATGGCCTATAATTGGCAACCTCGACCTGATCGGGCCACTCCCTCACCAATCCCTTCAAATACTATCTCAAAAATATGGACCCATAATGCAACTCAGGTTCGGCTCAGTTCCTGTCGTGGTTGCCTCCTCCGCAGAAATGGCAAAGCAGTTCCTCAAAACACACGATCATAACTTTGCCTCCAGGCCCCAAACCGCAGTAGGCAAGTACTTAACTTATAATTATTCGAACATCACATGGTCACCTTATGGACCATATTGGCGCCAAGGCCGTAAGATTTTGTTCTCCGAGCTGTTTAGCTCAAAGAGACTCGAATATTACGAGTACATTCGTGTCGAGGAATTGCGTGCCTTTGTGTCTCGCTTCCAAGCCATGTCTGGGCAACCAGTTGTGCTCAAAGAACATCTCTCACGATTTAACCTCAGCGTTATGAGTAGAATTGTGTTGGGTAAGAAGTATGTACTAGACGAACGTGATGAAACCTCCATAGTAACTCTTGAAGAGTTTCAAGAGATGATTGATGAGGTGTTCTTGGTCAGTGGGGTGTTTAATATTGGAGACTGGATTCCGTGGCTGGGTTTCTTGGACCTGCGAGGGTACGTGAAGCGGATGAAGGCCTTGAGAAGCAAATTTGATCAGTTTCATGAGCATGTTTTTAACGAACACAAAGCCAAAATGAAAGGAGTGAAGGATTTTGTGCCCCAAGACATGTTGGACCTGCTGTTACAGTTGGTTGACGATCCCGATCTTGAAGTTAAGCTCACTTATGATAGTGTCATGGCCTTCACGCTGGTATCTCATATCTAATTTCCTTTTTCAATCTTTGTTAAAGTTCCACTAAAATAATGACTTCTCACAATTAGAATATATTGTTTTATGATAAAAAATCCTGAAATCATGTAATTTAGAGGAATAGTCTTATTAAAAAAATATATCAAATAAATTGTTAAGGTGAGCTATTAATATTTTATTTTTTGAGTTCATAATTAATTTAGGTTGAAATGTATAGACAAGTTTATTTTTAATATCTTTTGATCATTTAAATTGGAAGAATAGCTAAACAAGCATGCTGTTGGTTGGTTAATCAGGATCTAATTGCTGGAGGCACAGAAACTTCAGCCACAACAGTTGAATGGGCTATGTCTGAACTGGTGAAACAACCACATCTAATCAAAAAGGCAACAGAAGAGCTCGATAGAGTTATTGGAAGAGAGAGATGGGTTGAAGAGAACGACATACCACAGCTTCCATACATAGATGCTATCATGAAGGAAACTATGAGGAAACACCCGGCAGCCGTACTTCTAGTCCCGCACTTCGCGCTTGAAGATTGCAATGTTGCTGGTTATGACATAGGCAAAGGAACTACAGTCTTCATAAACAGTTGGAGCATTGGCAGAGACTCTTCAATTTGGGACAATCCTGAGGAGTTTCGTCCCGAGAGGTTTATGGGGAAGGCTATTGATGTGAAGGGGCAGAGCTTTGAGTTATTGCCATTTGGTTCAGGGAGGAGGATGTGCCCCGGCTATAGCCTTGGATTGAAGATGGTTATGTCTAGTTTGGCTAATCTGTTGCATGGGTTTAATTGGAAGTTGCCAGAGAATATGAAAGTTGAAGACATAAGCATGGATGAAGTTTATAGATTGACAACACCAAGGAAGTACCCACTTGTTGCTGTCATGGAGCCACGACTCCCACTTCATCTTTACTAGCTAGCTTTCAGTTTCATGCATAAGGTTATTTTTTTTTCCCTTATTAGTGGATTGGATCATAACGATTCATCCTCCTAGTATGTTGTTACTTATGGTTACACTTTAAGTGGTTTGGGAACTTGGAGATTTTTAGATAAGGGGTACTTACGAATTATGATAGATTAATTGTATGAGATTATCTTTTGAAATTAGTGTGAATGTATTTGATGGGACTGATCCCAACTTCTTTTAAGTCTAGAAGAATTCTATAAAAATTGACGGAGCCCGTCCTAATTCCTATCTTAAGTCCAGGAGAATGTCATGAAAGTTGATATTTTTAACTTAAATCTTGATGTTCCGAAGACATTTTTATTCATTTCATCTCTCAAATCTTAAATGAAGTCCATATGCAAATATCTAAAATTCTATTTCTGAATATACAAATAATTCTTAAAAAATATTTTTCTCAAACCTCCATAAAATAATACTTAAAATATTCTGAAACTTTTTATCTAATAAACTCAAACTAATAACAATAAATTTCGATTGGACTTTCTAACAAATATATGTATATCGCAAGAATAATTTGAAAGCTAATTCTATAATCAAGTCGTAAATCATAATTCATAATCGATACAATAAATTAACAAATTAAATCATTTACTTCCAATAAATAATAAAAAGCTTAAATAAAAATAAATAAAATTAAATCAATTTGATTAAAATAAAACTATCTACTCATAGAACTGATTTGCTCAAATCTGGATTTAAAATGAGTTCCTATTTGATTCCTTATAATTTTGGATCCACTCTAAAGTCACATAAACTCAATTTCAAACTTATGGAAAAGTTAACTAATTTTCCTATAATCCAAACCCCATTGAATAAATTTACTTATCTGGATAAATTAAGCACCCAAATATTTTGTTCAAACAATTTGAATTTTCACTTTTTTATTTTTTTTTCTGTTGCTCGCTATTTATTTTATTTTTTACTTTGTGTTGGTGGTTTCACTATTTCAATATGTTTGCTATCTTTTTCTAATTGAATATATATGTATTGCCATCTCTCAAATTCTTATATTTAAAAATTATAACAGCTACCGCCTCCCTTTATTTTGCTTAATGTTCCAAAACTCGTTACTTGTTACTCGACCAGCAACCTAATAAGTAGTGAATAATTGGTTACTTGATGAATAATCGACGAGTATTTGGAAAACACTGTTTGGGAGAGGGAGGGGGGGGAATTATAATTTTTATATTTAAAAGAGTAAATGAAATTTCTTTGAACATCAAGAGCCATGACCAAATTATTCATACCATATATAAAACACACAACGGTCAAAACTCAAAACCATTATATTCTCTCTTTCTCTCTCTCCCTTCTCGTCTCTTATCTCTTTTCTCTCTCTAACATAGCCATCACCGTTGCCGTTCCAGTGAGCTGTCGTTGTTGCCAAAATCGATCCCTCTTCATCGTCGTCGTTGCTGTTCCCAGGAAGCTGCCTCTAATTGATCAATCTAGAGAGAGAGAGAGAGAAAGAGGGAGATGGCGCTACTGTATGCTCTAGTGGCGCATAGATCGATGGTGTTGGTCGAGTACAACACGATGGCGACGAACGCCAATGCCATGGCCAGGCAAATATTAGAGAAGACAATGGTCTCATCGTTCTCTATATGGCTAACGACACTACTAAAAGTGAATCGATTCTATTTCGTTTAGTTTGAATTATTAGATATTGGATTTGTTTGATTAATTGATAGCTTAATTTTTATTTTTTTTATTTTTTTATGTTTTTTAGGATGATTTCTGGCCAAATTTATGATGGATAGATCTTTGAGTCGGTCGAGTTTGGTCGACTTGGACCAAGTGCCCATTTCCGATGAACAACACCTTCGATTTGAGGATTCTCAGATCGACGGAATGCTGATCAACGAGAACTTAGTGAAACTCACTGAGTTTAATCAATGGTTTTGCTTATCTAACATCAAGCCTCAATTTACTCTTTTCTGTTTCATGCTTCCAAGTGGCTCTTCCTGTTTGTGCATAGTACACTTGTCTCTTCTTTTTCTTTGAAAATTCACTAGCTTTATGTCATATCTCGGCCACCACACCAACTTGTCTTTTTCAAATTGACTTCGCTTTGTTTTATGATTTCCTCTCTCTCTTGTCTCATTCACGCTCAAACTTAGAGCATTTCCTTCAGCGGCAGACCCAAAATCTATATGAAGGGAGACACTTTTAAATAATAATTATGACATCAAAAAACTAAGCTATATGAACTTTTCTTTATAATATTTCTTTCAATTATTAGAATGACGTTATATGAAATAAAAATAGTTAAAATATATAACCAGTTAGGGATATTTAGTTTTACCTCTTATAAGATTATAAAAAAAAAAAATTATTAAAATAACATTCTTAATACGAGTATAAAAACAAAAATATATAAATTGTGAGTTAATTGTGCACTGGCTCTGTTTTTCTTAGTGAGAGAAATTCAAATTTTATATTACTAAAAAAAATTTTAAAAAAAACTTAATTTAAGGATACGTCTTCTTATTATGACAATTGTTATTCAGATTGCAAATAAATGTATGTAATCAAACTACATATATTTATTATTAAAGTTACTAATCAAGCTACATTTATAGTCTTTTATCTAATAAATGTATGTGATTTATAACAAAGTAAAGTAAAATAAAAATAAAAAACAAAAACAATTACAATTCATATGAGTATTTTTATTTATGAATTTCATAATATAAAATAGTTTATGTAAAAGAAAGATAATTCACACCAATAATCTTGAGTAAACCAAGATCTATTAAGATTAAATAACACTAAGTGTTTTGTTCTATAGTTCGTGTAAATATGATATAGTTTGTGATAAAAAAAATAATTTGAAATTAGTATAATAATTTGTGAAGTCAAAATGTTTCAAATTTAAATATCAGTTTGTGATAATAGGGGGGAAAAAAAAGAGAAAAAACAACATGTGTTGAGAAGGAAATCTATTGAACTATAATGGGGAAAAAAATTGAGAAAAAGTAACATGTTTTTATAAGGAAGAAATTGAACCCTGATGGGTAGAAGAAAGAAAAACAACATCTATGTCATAAAAAAAAAAAAAACATTTATGAGATGAAACAACGATTATGAGTGGATAAAAAAAATTAAAAAAAAAAAAACACATTAATGAGATAACCCGGGTTCACTCTAGAAAAGAGACAAACACAACCACTAAAATCATTGTGTGTTTGGCATTTTATTTATATAAAATATTGAATTGACTGAAACGGAGAAAAAGGAAAAAGTTTAGATGGGGCAAGAACTAAACCATGGTGGCATCAAGAAAGAAAGGGAAGCTCAACCAGCAGTGCCATTTTGATTTCACAAATGTACATGGCATCGTACACATATATTTAAACATAGAATTACTAGTAACTAAACTTAAATAATTTAAAAATATATATATAGGAGAGCACAGGTCTCCTGACTCAATGGTGCGTCTGGCCCTGACTTCCTTATTTTTATTTTATAAAAAATGTCTAAACACTGTACTTCTATTTTGACAATAATGAAATGTGAACTTGTTAACAATTATTTATGCTTCCACGTGATAATACACCCTAATACCCACATCAAGAGTTTTCTAAAGGACCCAATGCCCAGCAGTATGACCTAATGATAATAACTTCTCATTCAATCATTGTACTTTTTTTTTTCCTTTTCATAATAAGGAAATATGTATTTGTTCACAACTATTTAATAATTCCGCCTAGCCTAATAAAGCAACCTAATACCCTACATATCCATATCAAGAGCTTGCTAAAGAACCCACCGTCCAATATAACCTAATTGTAAAGACTCCTAATTCAGTCCATCCAATCAATAATTCAAGTTGAAATAGTTACATCATAGATGATGTTCTTTAAAAAAAAAAAAAAAAATCCTAAAAGCAAAATAATTTAAAATTTATGAAAAGATTATCTAATTTTGTAGATTTTAAATTTTATTGAAATAAAATTATTTATCTAAATAAATTAGATATCTAAATATTTCGTTTAAATATTCTGAATTTTTTTTCTAATATTCCTTTTTTTCTCTTTTTTTTTTCTTTTCTCTCACAGTTTTTTTCTTTTATTTTCTAACCCCTTCTCAGGCAATGTCTCTTTTTCTTTTTAATATTTTTTTATTATATTATATTATTAAAATTGATTTAGAAAATAATCAAGATGAAATATAATCGATTTATGTTTCGGAGAACGGTTTTTTCACACGAAGAAAAGATTCATATATGGATGGGGGTAATACCCGTAAAGAAAAACGAAAGCAATTAGAGGAAGAGACTGATGTGATGTAACCTATCGACAGAGAGGTAGGTGTGTAGCTAATTTCAAACCAGTCTTGTCTCTGCACGTGACTTGCTTTCATGCCTATCATCTTTCATTCTCATGTTCTTGTCTCTTGTGTTATGTAACACTTGTCACGATTTTTATAAAAAAAATTGCACCATCCCTCGTTCTCTCCCTCGGTCCTTACCCTTTGATTCTATCTCTGTATGCCCACCTGTCTTCTCATTTCTCTATTATATGTCTCTCATACTCATTTTTGTCACTTATCTTCCTCTAATTTCCTACTAGCCGCCACTCATGCTTTCATTACAACATCCAATTTGGTCTTTACCTACAATTGACCTTTTTGCTTTGCATAATTGCAGCCAAATGTTAATTGGGTTTGGTTTGCTGTCCATCGATTATTAAACAACAGATGGGGTGCCTAAAAATTAAATGGGGGGTTGCATTTAAGCAATTTTAAATTAGAATATAAATTGGGATTGCACTGAAAATGGGCCAATTTATTGATTTCATTTGGATTCAATTTATTTTCTGGATCTATTTGAATTTGGACATTACAAATCATCATTTTTTATAAAATTTCATCATCAAAATTTACGAATCATCTTGACTCAAAATGTCTCACTCTAAACTCTCGGTTTTATTTCTCATCAATAACCATAATGATTTGATTCTTAACCATTCTTCAAATTTCTACATACACAAGATCGTGGATTCAACACCATAATATTTCACACCAGCATAGAGTACCATTCAATAAAACTTTTCAATAATCATAATTGTATCTTGATAGAATATTCTATAAACTTTCTCATATATAGTATTGTAGATTCAACACTACAACAATTAAAACCTACACGTACAACCCTTAAACAAAACTCTTCGATTAGATTCTCATCAATAATTCTACTTGCATACTTATGAAAATCAAACCTACAACATATATTTTGAATAATAATCATTTTCATTTTTATGAGTTCAAATAATAAACAAAACTTAATAAATCATTCCATGTAACTTTTACATTTTATGTAGTCTTCTTAATTTTTGAATAATGAATCAACATTCACCTATGAACAGTTAATTACACATTTTTATCATTTTTTGTACATACTCTTTAGAAACAATTAAATCATTCAAAACCATATCTTATGACATCAAGGTCATATCACATTCATATGAATCGCATTCCGTTGTCTCAAAGTTCAAGTCTACTATTTCATAACTCAATTTGGAAGTCTTGTAATGAAAATTTGCTTCATTAGCATAACTAATCTATGCTTGGGATATAACAATATTTTTATCTTCTTACAATTGTGCTTTTTGCTTGATTTCTACTCATTAATTTATTGTTATTTAGTGTGGGATAGCAACTGGACTTTTTTAATCCAAAAATGAAATATAGTCTTAACAAGACTTTAGAGTTGAGTGTGAGTGGAATCATGGCATAAGCTACTTGGAATGCGTTTTCCTATTTGTTCTTGAAGTTAGATTTGACATATGCATCAATCTTACAATTATCTAATGTTGTAGTTCAACTTCGATTGGATCATCCTTGGCCTTTTACCTACCTTTTTGAAGTGGAAAAAAGCCAATACAAAGTATCTATTGTGATAAGTGGGTGTGGCAGTATTAGGGTGCAACAAAGGTAATATTTAGTTGTTTAATCTCTTTTGTTGTATTTATATAAAGAATTACCAAAATATAAGTTCATATGGTTGTTTTCTTTTCTTTTGTTTCTAACTGAGTGTTCTATTCATTATGGCAAGCTATCTCCTTTAATTTTGGTCGAAGTATTCCGATCGATGGCTTTATTTGTCTTTATTGGCTTATGTCAATAACTTGATCTTTTTGTTATATTTATGTTGGATATATTATACATTTTAGTTAGATTTTATAGATATAAATATTAATTTATGTTGTTTCTTTTATATATTTTATTTATGATTTTATTAGTTTAAGAAATAAGATTTTGAATTTCAAAATTTATGTTATTTATACAATTATTTCTTATCATTATTAATTAAGTGAATATAATTTAGTTATTTATTAACGATTATAAATTCAATATATTATGTATAACATATATGAAACTTGTTAGTTGTTGCCATTGGTGACCAAAATACAAGTTTTATGAGTAATGTATTAAAAAATTATATGTATATATATTTATATTAGTGACAAAACGCAATACTTTTGTGACATAATATTTTATGGCTAAAAGAATTTATACACTCTATTGGTGTTCAATTCTAGGTCTACTAAATGGATTTAGAAACAAAAATAGTTGATTTTTAGTGATCAAAATAGTGGTCACTAATTATAAAATTGTTTTAGTGACCGAATCTTCATTCCTAATCAAAGAATACTATAGTAAGAAAAAAATAGATAATTTGTAACCAACTTTTACATTACTAATTATATGCACATTAGTGACCATTAATTGTGTATTTGTGACTGAATTTTTGTAGAGAATGTCCATTATTAGTGACCATTTCTGACGCGACCCAATCCGGAGCTCTTTAAACTCTTATCCGGAAGGGCCTCACCGGGTACCCCAATGAATTTCTCTTAGACCTGACTTGTCGGACTAAGCGAAACCAGTGGAGCCACGACTCCCACTTTATCTTTACTAGCTAGTTTTCAGTTTCATGCATAAGTTTTTTATTTTTATTTTATTTTCCTTAGTAATGGATTGGACCATAACTATTCATTCTCCTATGTTGTATATTGTTACTTATGGTTACACTTTGAGTGGTTTGGGAAATTGGAGATTTTTAGATAACGGGTACCTTTGATAGATTAATTGTATGAGATTATCTTTAAAAAGTAGTGTGAATGTATTAATTACTACGGCTTATAGTACGAAAAACAGGGATTTAATAATGGAGAAAATCTTCTATAGAATTATCTCATAACTGATATAGTGAGACAGATCAATGAAAAATGTCATTTCTTTTTCTTGTACCTTTCTCATTGGTTTTTTTTTTTCTCTTACATTTCTTATTAATCCATCTTACCACATCAGTTGTAAGATAGTCTCATGAACAATCTTTTGTTAAAAATGAAATAGTAGAAGAGAATCTGTTGGTGGAGGAGGTGGTGGAGGGATTTATTAGAAGTCGAGAAGGCATTTGATTTTGCTAGTGAGAGAGAGAGTGAGTGGCAATGGATCTGTCTTTTGTTGAATTGAAAATGAAAATTTTTATTTTTATTTGTAATTATTGTAATTTCTATTATTTTTTATTTTTTTCCTTTTAATTTTTGGTAATCACTTGGTTTGATAGTGTGGGTCACATTTTGTGAACGAGAATTTATGATTTTGTCCCTAGTAATGGAGGAGATTTTGTTTTATTTTGTTTTGTTTTTGTTCGGTTCATGATTTGGAGGAGAATTGAGTGGGAGGTTTTGTGGTATGGGAATTATAGGGGTAATTTACCACATTGGTAGTACTCGTTTATTTGTTTAATTTCAATTTCTTTAGTGGTTTTTACAAAAGTGAGATCTTGTTTCCTTTTTAATTATTTAGTAATTTTCTAGATAATGTGATATTAATAATTAGAAGTTTGAGTAATGTTAAATCAATTAACACAGATTAATGTAAAAACAATGATTAGAATGAAATTCAGAGAGTTAAATGAAATATGGTGATAATGTTAATATGATAAATGAAAACCAGGATGAACACAAAGAAATACAATAAAGTAATAGGGATATATGAGAGAGAGAATGTTAATATGATAAATGAAAACCAGGATGAACACAAAGAAATACAATAAAGTAATAGGGATATATGAGAGAGAGAGAGAGAGAGAGAGAGAGAGAGAGAGAGAGAGAGAGAGAGAGAGAGAGAGAGAGAGAGAGAGAGATGAGGAGACGAATGAGGCAAGCAAGTTTTGAACGTGGTTTGACCTACAGGATAATGTTTGCATTTACAGTCATGTTATTACTGGGAGAAAACTGGGTTTAGTAGAGTTTCTGCTAGGAGAGAGGATGCTGACTAGCATATAAGATCACTTTTAGGATATCGGCAGGTTTGTCGAGATGCACAATGCTTGTTTGTACATATGAAGGAATCTTTATATAGTGTTACAGTTCCTTATTTACATACAATTTGACTACTACAATATAGAAAATGTTAAAATTTCTCTTTCCTATTTTATATGAAAATATATTAAACATTTAGATACTAAATCAAACTGTAA
This sequence comes from Nephelium lappaceum, assembly GCA_021234005.1. NCBI lineage: Eukaryota > Viridiplantae > Streptophyta > Magnoliopsida > Sapindales > Sapindaceae > Nephelium > Nephelium lappaceum. The sequence continues at coordinate 18,521,581 of CM037998.1, read as the reverse complement.
TTAATTGTGTCGATATTTGACTTGTAATGCAATTCTGATAACTTCTCATTTAAGGATATTTTCTATGCATTGTAGAAATCTTCCTATTTGATGAAGTTCCATTCATTTTTTCACAGATTCATTGAAAAATAAAGAAATATGCCAACTTCTGCCAGTTAGTAGGAAATTTTTGTTTTCGAATCTTTCTCATTGTTATGGAAATAGAGAACTGAAGACGTGCCATTGGCTACTTTATGACTATGACTTGAAGCTATGCTTTATGGGAGCTCCTTATCCCAAGCTGATTCAATATTTTAGCGCAATTGAACTCGTTTGATGTTCCGATTGACATGTCATCGTATGATGGGCTTTGGATTGCTTCATTATTCATTTGGGCCTTTAGGTTGGTTAGTCTATCACGCTTTTATTAGGTTTTTAGTCCTGGTGTTATTTTTTAGCATAATAAGAAATTTGAAATTTTAATCATATAACATGCTTTTTATTGATGCTGATAAATACACATAATAAAACACTCACTTTTCTATTATGAATGTAGTAAACAAGTTCTCTCACCACTTACTTCAATTCTTGTTATTATTATTATTATTATTTTAAATTGAGGATACCATATGGAGGGATTCAAAATTAAAATATTACCAAATGCATAAAACATCTTTATTACTGAACTATATTACACAATAGTAATTGCTTCAAAAATTATTTTCAATGATTTGGGTTTAAATTAAAAGTAAGAAATTATTTCAATATATTGTTTAGTGTTTATTTATTATTTTAAATAGATAACTAACCCAAGTTTTTGAATAACAAATGTGGAATCATTTTAAACATATAAAAACTTGTACTTAATTTCAAAAAAGAAAAAAAAAACTTGTACTTACTTTTTAAACAATAAATACTGTACTTTTTAGTTTAAAAAATATACTGTATTTTTTTTTTTCCAACAACGAACTATGTACTTATTCATAACTGTTTATTACTTCGCCCTAACAATACACTCTAATACTCTACATACCCACATCATGAGTTTCTTAAGGGACCCACCGCCCAATGTGGCTTAATGATATAGAATCCTCATTCAATCTGACAATTATTCAAGTTTAAGCAACTACATTATATATGGTATTTAAAAAAAAAAAAAAAAGAGTTTCCTAAAGAAACAAAAAATAATTCTTTTAAATGTAAAATTGATTCTATTTTTCTTGTAACATTGATTACAACCACTATAGTTATTGCAACCTTCGCATCCCTGCTACCCAGATCACCACATATACCCAACAGATTGTGAAACAAAATACGCCGCAATGTGCCACTTCCGGCTAAACCAGAGTGGACATTAGGGAGCGTACGTTTGTTATTTGTAATTGTCTCATTTCATATGTTCATAGTTGGCATTAGTTAATTACTCAATTATAGAACAAATTCTTGTCTGTAAATTAGACAAGAAAACAAAGAAGAACGAAAACTGAATTCAAAACATTAGATTGTCCAAGAATTTGTGTTCAAGATAGCCGTCTTTTTTATTACAAGTAATCTACGAGAACAGAAAAAATTGATACATCAAAGAAATTCACCAAGTCAGAATATTGCTTTGAAAATGTATCAATTTAATTCAAATCAGAAATTTGAATCCGAAACTGAAATAATTACACACCAAAATTAAATCAGCACAAAATCTGCTCCAATTATTTTTTCCCTTTTTCTTTTTCTTATTTCTTCCTTCTGTTTGCTGTTTATGCAAGTAATCTGGTGCCTCATCATGCAAAGCATGATTAAACAACACCTGTCCTTGTGTTTTTCTTGAACAATCTCAACCCACTAACATCCTATCTCACACTCTCTTGGCCCATTCTCTACTGCAATCATTGTATGGCCTTTTCATTTCGTTTCTCCTTTTTTTTTTTTTTTAAGCCCATGGCCCAATTGACTCTAACATGCACCTTTGTCATTTCTTAAAAAAATAAGTGCATTTAGTACAGAAAAGGGATGCATTAATCATCAATTTAGGCTCTTTTAAAAAATTTTGGCCCATTTAAAATTTGGGCTCTTTAATTGGGCTCTACGATTGGGCCCTCTTGACTTATTCATTTGAGCTCCATTTATGTTTTTAAAATTCTACCGGATCCATTAGGATTCGGGCTTTATATTTGCACTAAAGTTATTTCATATGATTTTAAATTGCTTCTCTATTTGTATTCGGAGGAAAATATATCTTGCAACGTCTATAGACTCTATACAACATAATAATAACTTTAATAATAAATGAAAATGTTGTTCTTGATTGTTTGCTTGTGATCATTGTATGTGTAACATTTACCGACAATTGAGGCAATACATATTCAACTTAGGGTCAGTTGTATTCCTTAATTCGATCATATATCAATTTATATTGTCATTTATATCCATTTATCAGATCCCAGTATGGGCTATGTGATAACATTTGGAAATGCATGCTTACAATTTCAGGTTTTGTTTGTATGATCTGATTCTCTGTCATACTTTTCTATTGTAAACAGAATTTTCATTATCAATATTAGGTACAACTTCCACATCAAATTTTTACAACAGTTGACTCAGTTAATTTTATTTTAGTCAATCTTGAGGTTACAAAATTTATTTGCTTTTGGAGGGATACATTGCTTAATTTTGTTGCATTTACTCTATACAAGTAACAATTGTCTCTTTTTTTTCCCCCTTTCTAGACACTACAATAGTAACAATTTTAATACTGTTTAACATATTCATATAACAGTTTCACACAAGGGCCAAAGGGGCAAGACAATCAATCAGAAAAATCTTTAACTAGTCCTATATAAAGATGAATTTTTTACAACAATCCAAGAAAAAGAAAAATAATACGGCATTAATGAATATGAAATTGTTTAAATTTAACATAATTAAACACATGTACACTCAATTGATATTAAAATTCACAACAAAATTGTGTCTAAAATCCCCTAAAAATTATCACTATAGTTTCTACTTTAGTGTTCAGAAAATAACATATATAATTGGAGACAAAAGCATTTTCCTTCGTAAAATTAGAGCCCCACATAGACCAAATAATTGTATACAATGACTTAAATTCCTGACTATTTGGTGGAGTTCACAATCTTTTACAAGAACCCAAACATCAATTCAAAAGGTCAAATTTTCATGACTTCTTTTAGGATCATTATTGCTTTGTAATTTCCATGCAATGTCATAGAAGCATCAAATATTTCACCATTCACAGAAGTTTTAAACCATATGTTATGAAGTTTCATTTATGAAAGTTGTAAAAAATTACTGAATGGCCATTGGTTTTAGCAGGAACATGTGTTACTGGTGTATGGTTTTAACAAGGGTAATTATAAGCTGCTTTTGTTTTTGCTTATTTTGCTGGTTTTTTGGTTTTGGTTTTTTGTTTTTCGTATTTTGTTTGTTTTTTTATTCTTTTAAATTTTGCATACGTCCGTTTTTGAAGTTCTATCAAACATGTATGTATTTTGCAATAGAGATCTTAGTTGCATCTGTAATTTTCTAATTTGCTACTTTCTATTTTAAAGCACTACTTTAATTGTATGAAAATTAAATTCTAACAATTTTAAAGCTTGGAACTTCTCCAACACTAGTAATTTTTTTTTTTTTTACACTTTCTTTTAATATGCAAGGATTAAACTTTGATTTCATATTCTAAGTCCAAAAGTAGTACAAAAGAAAAGGATTCAATCTAGACATACCAGTAGAACAGCAACCAATGAGAAGGACCAAGAGATGTGGAGGAAATGAAGAGATATTAATAAGAATCCTCATTTTCTCTTGGGACTCATTCGAAAACACAAGCAAATGAATGTGTGTATCAGCTCTTAATTAAATCATGGCTACTAAATCATATCTGGAAGACTATCTAGCAACAGTATTGTAAGCTAATCTAAGCATCATACGATATGAATTTAAATTAATTATAAATTATAACAATAAAAATAAATAAAAAAATTCTGACAAAATAGAAATCTTGTTACTTGATCTACATAGTCTGTACCCATCAATAATTTTTATTTCTTTTTAGATGACATTCTTGGTAAGCTTTGTTTATAATTTTCTCTTTGTTTAATTCTAGATGTTATAAAAATAATTTTAACATGGAACAAAAGTAAATCAGTGACACTCTTACAGCAACATCATTAACCCAAAAAAAAAGAAGATTTAAACTAAGCAAATTGTTAAACGAATACCATTAATAATTATTAGGTAATATTAAACTATATTCTTAGAATCTAAGTTAAGATTACTAACAGGTAACAACCAACGAATGAATGAGTGAGAATGCATAAGAAAAAGACAATAAAATTAAATAATTCAATCCGCGGTTAATTGTGATTTTTTTTCCCTAGTTTTTTTAACTCTTAACCTTATACCCTAAGGATGCAAGCTAGACAATATAGTGAAATTAAATGAATTTATTCGGTAGTTAGTTGCCATTTTTTAGTTTTCCATCAATTTCTTAGGTTTCAATTTGTGCCCCAAGTTTGTCAAAACAAAAAAATAAAAAGAAACTTGTGCCCCAAGGACACATATTAGCAATAGCATAATTACATATTATCAACATTATGTTTGATTTACATAAAAATTCCTAGTATAAAAAAATAAAAATAATAATGAAAAAATGGAAAAACTAATATACAAATCATATGCATATTTTAACACATGAAAGAATGATACATGTTAACAAAACAAACATTTTCTTCATCAAATACAAAGTGTGTGTATCAGCTTTATAAAAGAAAAATAGGGTACCAACACCATACACTGGGAATATCAGCTTTATAAAAGAAAAATAGGCTACCAACACAATACACTGGGAAATGACATTAAGGCTGAATTTGTAAAAAGCATATTAGGTGTGAAACTGAAACCTATTATTATAAAAATTGGCTTCATGGTCAGGTGGTGGGACTCAATTCTACTTTATGAAGATAGGTGGAAATTAATTTGCTTTCTTGTTTTGTCATTGCTGCATGACTTTGACTCTATGGTGACTAGGGCGTCTTTATGGTCCACACGGTTTTAAAAAGAAGTCATAATGTCAAAAAAAAACAAGTTTCTTTCCTTCTTCTTTCTTCTTTCTTTCTAAGGATGCCATGGAAAGTTACTCTGTAATTTCTGTGAAATACAATCAAAGTATTTGCTCTGTGACTTTTGTGATTTCATTTTTTACATTGTTTTTCACACATCTGTTTTATGTCGGCAATTCATGCATATATTTGTGGCTCGCTTTTACCTTTTTTTTCATCAATAATAAAATTAATATATAAAATAAAAGTATTCTAAAAGGAAAAATATATAAAATAAAAGTGATTCGATAATCCAATAAAAGAAAATTATCTATAATTATATAAAAAGCATTTAAAGTTATCTTTCATATAAGAAGGAATTGCAAATTACTTATCTAGGTTTGTTGAATAGCAAATGGATCATCATCCTTTAATAACAATATATCCTCCAGCCACACACCACCCCACCACACCAATCCCTCCCCTCCTCCCCTCCCCCCCTCCCCCCCCCCCCCCCCCCCCCCCCCCCCCCCAGGTTAGTCAACCTTAATTGGAGAAAATATATTTTAGTATTTTTTTTTTCAATTTTATATTTAAAAAATAAAAAATAAAAAATTTTGGAAAATGAAAAACATTGAATGTCAACCGTGAATAGACGGTAGAGATTTTGAAAAATTAAAATGGAAAATTAAAAAAAAATGGTGGATATTCATTTTTTTGGAAAAATTTCATTTTAGTTCTTGAGGTTTCAAAAAATATCAAAATTTTAAATAACTTTTGAAAATAGCTTTTTTTCATCTCTAACTTTTTTAAAACTCTTCAAAAAGGTCCAAACCGTTAGTCAACTGACAGTCAAACTAAACAAAAAAATTAAAAAGACTCAATTATCCCTCATAACTTAAAATGATTGTTTTGCCCTTAATAAAATTAAAATATTACATATCATTCTGACACATATATATAATTATATATTTTTTTGAAAAAAATCTTATTATTGTTTTTGTTTAAATTAAACAATAATTTGATAAAAAAATAGATTTCAGAAAAAAAAAAAAAATCAATTTGGGTTCTTCATGTCCTTCTCCGTCTCCTCCGCCTTCTCCATGTCCTTCTCCCTCTGTCCCTTCTCCTTCTTCTTCAGTCTCTTCTGCCCATATTCATTCTCCATCTGGATTCTTCGTCTGGGTTGACTCTTCATTTGGGTTCGATTGAACCCAGACGAAGAGCGTCTCCATTTGGTTCAATCCTTTTCGTTTGGGTTCGATCGAACCTAGATGAAGTTCCTCAGCTAGGTTCGATCTAGGTTCGACCGAACCCAGATAAGGAGCTTCAACTGGGTTTAACGAACCCAGCTTCTTCATCTAGGTTTGACGAACCTAGATGAAGGGTTTGGTCATCAACCCCCTGTTTAGATTTTTTTTTTGTTTTTGATAACAGTTTTGATTTTTTTTTTCTTAATGTTGTTATTACGGGAGTTGATGATATTGATGATGCTGTGATGATATTGATGATGTTGTGATGTTGTTGATGATGTTGTAGTCTATGGGGTTGTTGATGATGTTGATGAGGTAGGTTGTTGATGATGTTGGTAGAGAGGTTTGATGAACAATATTGATGTGTTGAAGATGGTGGAGATCCACCAGACTGGATCTCCACCGACCATCCATGGTGAATGGATAGTGGAGATCCAATTTGGTGGATCTCCACTTTTTATTTATCCTTTTTTTTCATTTGTTTTACAAAATTAATTTTATGCATATAATAAATTATTTAAATTAATTTACTCTCTCCATAAAAAGACCATTTTACCCTTTCCATCCAAACAATCTGTCATCATTGACCGTTAATTGACTAATGGTTTGGACATTTTGAAGAGTTTTGAAAAAGTTAGGAATGAAAAGAGTTATTTCCAAAAGATGTTTAAAAAGTTGATATTTTTCGAAATATCAAGAACTAAAATGAAGTTTCCCTTTTTTTAAAAAAAAAAATCTATTTCTTGCTATTTTTATGTGTAAGGATATTTTTTGTTTCTTCTATAAATTTCTTGTATGGTGATTTGTGTTTCAATTTCTTTGAATTATATTTGATGATTTGTCTATGAGAGAAGGAAAGAGATAGAAAGAGATGATAAACTATTTTATAAAGAGTGTGATTTGTGAATGCGTTAAATGGTGTTCATAAAATGTGTTTAATGGTGTCTGTGGAAGGTGTTTCGTGGGGTTTGTTGAAGGAGTTCTTCCTTAAGAGCACGATCTGATTTTTTCTTTTTTGGTTTGATCTCCTTTTTTAGTTCTTTTTTTGGTTTATTTTTTTCTATATTTTTTTTCTAATTTTTTGTTGTTTGATTTTTTTTGTTAGGTTTTTACTAATTTTTTTAATTATTTATAATTTATAAAAATATTTAAATATTAAAAATAGTCTATTAATTGATTAGATAATAGGTTATTATCACTTGGGTTCCTTTTTTTATGATGATTTACTTGGCAAACACCGATATTGGTTTCATTAGTTTTGGCTATGGGACCGGGTTTTTCCCATTGGGTTTTTTGGTAAGGTTTTTAATGAGATCTTCTATAGGGTTTGATTTGCAATAACTTGGTTTCAATTGAATCTTTTGTTGTCTTTCTCTTCCCATATTTTGGTTTTATCCCTTTAAGGATTGCTCTTTGTTTCTTTTTGTCTTTTTGCCTTGCTTTTCCTTGCATTTTTTTTTTTAAGTAAAATGTCGGCTTTGATTAACAAATTTATATTAAAAAAAAAAAAAGAAGTTATTATCACTGTTTAGATTGAAAATAAGAGATAAAAGTGATTTTTCATGGTTAAGGTTCGTCAATAATTAAAACTAACTATGATAAATATTTGATCAATGAAAACAAAGGAGGTTTATATACTTAAAGGATATTTTGTATATATATTTTATTTCACTTAAAATCATTACTGTAAAACTCGGTGAATAGATTTGATTACTTGTTTAAAACTCACTCAGTGGGGTTTCATCGACCTGAAAACTTCCAAATCGTGAGTCCTACTCGCTGGAGGTGAGTAGTTGTCGAGTTGGGCCGAGTAGGACAACTGGGGCTCCACGGTTGAGCGTGTAGAGCCCTTTATTATTCTTTTCTTTGAAAAAAAAAAAAAAACTGAGATTAACAAACTTCAACAATTTTCCCAAACCAATCACCACACCTAACCCCCAAATCTAATCACCACACCAAACCCCAACCTCCAATCTCTACACTAAACCCCAAACCAGTTCATTCATCTATTACCCATCACTGGTTACGGTCGTTGTCAGCCGCTACTCATCCTCGCCATCACTTGCCCACCACTGGAACATGTCCACGTCAATCTCAGCAATTTTGGAGAGATTGGCTTCAGCAAGCAACGGTGACCTCAGAGGGGCAATGGTGATGTTAGAGAGAGAAAAGGGGAGATAACTGAAATAAGGTAGATAGAGGAGTAGCATGAGAGAGAGAGAGAATATGAGATAACCGGTTAGAGTTTTGATTTATATAATTTTTATTTTTATTAATATTTATTTAAATATTATACGTCCATTTACTAAAATACCCTTGGGGTATTTTGATTAATATGTTGAAATGGAATGGTAGATGTTGGGAATAAAAGTAGCTAATAAAAGTAGAAAACTTGCAAAATTACTGTTGAGTCTGTTCAACAGGCTTCCACCGCCTAGGCGGTAGGCAATCTATGCATTAGACGCCAGGTGAATGAGTTTTACAACCTTGATTTTTTTCTTTAAACTTGAGACACCACAATGCATCATTTTATTGTCCCCAAATCAATGTCGTTTTGGTGCCTTGAAACTTAAAAAAAAAAAAAAGTTGCAATATTAACTCTTTTTCACCCATATGCCCATTTGTAGACACCCAACATCAACCCTCTTTTGCAACCTTCAATGCTGCCACCTTCACTAGTCTACTTCTGTTGTTGTGCCATCGTCGTCGCTGAGCTTGTAAGTTTTTTTTTTTTTGCTTTATATTAATTGTTAACTTTTTAATCACTTAATTATTTTTAATTTTCTTTATGTATAATGTAACTTATTATATTAATTTATTGTTATTTTGGGATAATCCCAATTTCCCTCTTGTTGTTTGATATAATCACTAATTATCCCCCTGTAGTTTAGATAAATCCCACTTTATCCCTTCTACTAACTCTATTAGTAAAAGTTGACTTTGACCATGATGGTGTGCAAAATGACCAAACTATCCCTGAATGATATAAAAAGCTGAGAAAAATAAGTGCACATCTCGGCTGAAAACCCAGAAAATTCATATGCTTCAACCATCATCAACGCCTAAATCAAACCCAAACCAAACCCAGTTCATCCTCTTCACCAAATTCATCAACTTCAACCATCTTCAATGTCTAAACCATCATCAACCCTCAAACGCCAACAATCTCTCATTTTTCTTCCACCATGAATCACCATCAACAGATCATCAACATAATCAATATCAACATAATTTTTAAAAATAAAAAATTCAAAAATAAAAAAACTGGGTTTCATTTTTTTTTAAATGAACTGGGTTTTAAATTTAAAAAAAAATAAAAAAAAATTAAAAAAATAAATAATGAAATGGAAATATTAGGTCTCTTTCATTAGAATTAGAGGGTCTCCCGCAAAAGAGACCTAACTTTCTCCATCGCGTGGAGACCAGAATTGGTCTCCATCTCTAGGAGACTAGATCTAGTCTCTATAGCCAAGAGACCAGTTCTGGTCTCCACGCAATGGAGACTGTTAGATCTCCTTCGCCGGAAACCCCTTAGTCTCCGGTGAAAGAGATCCAATGTTCTACATCCCGACACCACTCTTGTTTTTGACGAAGAAGATGTCCTCCTCCATGTCAAGCTCTGGTTTCAGACGAAGAAGAAGATGGAGTAGAAAATGAAGATAGACAAATCATATGGACTATGATGGACGGTTAAAAGGAAGAAAAAGTAAAGAAAGAATTTTTTTTTTTTTTTTCATTTAAAAAGATTTTTTTTTTCATTTAAATAAATGTTTTCATTTTAATAGTTTTTCATCTACATTGTTCATCTTTAAAAAAAAAATATGTTTTGATTTTTTTAAAATATTATTTAATATAATTTTTTAATTTTATTTTTTCATCTCCACTGTCGATTGAACAATGAATGGTGGAGATGACATTATTTTTTTCAAAAATATATATTTTAATTTAATCAATTAATATTATTATATATTTTACTTTGCTTTAGCAATTTTGCCCTTTCATTTAACTGTGAGACATTTATTTCTAATGTTCAAATTGACAGTATGGGGTTTTTTTGGACTTTTTTTTGGACATTTCAATAATATATAGGGGGTTTTTGGATATTTCTACAAACTACACGGGGATATTAGCCATTTCTGAAATCAAGGAGGGATTTTGACTATTTCATCAAACTATAGGGAGAAAATTAGGATTATCCCTGTTATTTTCATTATGTTAATTGTTTGCTATTTTTTATGTTATATAGCTTGTTATGCACATTATTTGTTCTTTGTTATTTTTATATGTTAATTGCATTAGAGATTAAAGCTAATAATTATTCTTCAAAGTTGAAAACAATAAAAACGGGGAGATAAAATAGAAAGAGAGACCTCAACTGATAGTGTGTTGCAGTTATAGGGGCTGTCCAATTGTTATTGTTGTTGCTATTGTTGTCGTTGTTTATCTTGGTTGGTTGGGGAGATAATAATTTCTTTTTTTATAAATATGACTAAATTTAATTGTCGAGTCAATAGTCATCGAAGAACTGATTACTCAATACTTATTAGGTCACCAATCGACTAATGAGTAACGAGTCGCGAAACATGGCTTGAAATCAAGGAATGTTACTGCAATTTTTTCATTATTATAATTATTAGGAGGTTCGTGTATTTTGAATCAGATTGGATTTATTTTATGTTTCATTGCTTTGCCGTGCAATTTCCATGCAATGCACTTGTGAAAGCATCGAATATTTCAAAGGCAAAGCTGTGGATGGGACCAACATTAACAATAATTGCAGTCATGGTGGCCCCCATACTTGTCTACACACCACACAAAGGAAAGGACTATCAAATTGTATCACTCACAACAATTTACGACCACGAGACCGTTTGTCACTTTTAAAACTTTCAAAATTCTCTCTACTCCTCTCAATTCTCAGACTCTCTCAAATTTGGTACTGTTAACTCTATTTGCACTTGAGTTTTAGATATCCAGCTATTCTCGTTTCTAAGAATATCGACTCCGGGTACGTTCAAAATTATTTTTACATTTATTGTTAATTTTTCATTCATTAATTTTATGATTCTATGGTTTTATTTTTTTAAATTTATTTGTTGACAAATAAAATTTATAATTCTGCAGAACTTTGCCTGATTCATTTATAACAATTTTATAGCTGGACACGATTTACTGTAATTCATGTGGTTTTTTTTTTTTTTCATTTGTTCCCTCTAACTTATTCCAACTCAATTAATTAGCATCAACCTCTCCATCTCCACTTCCAACTTTTTTTGTTTTTTCATTCCATTTAATTGAACCAAAATTCAAAATGTATGGCGAAAGCTAAAAATAAAATAAAATAAAATAAAAACTCAATGTCAAATTACTCAAACACAAAACACTCATTTACCTCTCTAGCAGCCACCTCCAACCTAAGGGAATGGCTTCTCCATAGCAAGATTAGATCCTGAATGAGTCACTTTCTCTACCAGTAAGATTATAATGACTATGGCAATGATTTTCTCGATATTTTCACTTTACTTTTTAAATTTTTATTAGTTTTAGATTAATTAATTTTATTTTATTTTTAATCTATTTTTTAATGTTTTTCGCTATGACTTGTTTATAATAACAAAAATATTATGAACTTGAGTAGAAGATCTTTTCTTGTTTTCATGTTGGGAGGCTCTATTGCCGAAAAAAAAAAGAAAAAAAATTCTATCACCCATTTTTTCACTACACCGATCATTTAAGTTTGCAAGCTATAATTTGACTTTCAACAACCAATAAAATCCGAAAAATAATCCTCACTAAGATTTACTTTCACTGGTTAATATTTTATTTTTGACACCCATAGTTGAATCAACCACTCTTCATCTTCTCTTATATATATATATATATATATATATATGCTTTTTACTGAAATTTACTTTCACTGATTAATATTTTTATTTTTTATTTATTTTTTATTGATTATTTTCTGATTTTATTTTTTTTTCTAATTTTTTGTTCCTTTTTTTACTAATCTTTTCTGTTTTAATTATTTATAATTTATAATAATACTTAAATATTAAAAATAGTCTATTAATTGATTAGTTAACCGGTTATCATCACTATTTAGATTGAGAATAAGAGATAAAAGTGATTTTTCATTGGTGAAGGATTGTGAATAACTAAAACTAACTATGATAAATATGATCAATGAAAACAAAGGAGGTTCATATACTTCAAGGATATTTTGTACATAGATTTCATTTCACTTGAAGTCAAGGAATTTTTTCCTTTTTTGATATAAAGTTGTTGATTAAAATTAATATTTTATTAAAGAAGAGAAAAAAAGATACACGAAGAAAAGCAAGGTAAAATGCGAAAACGAAATCCAGGAATGTTACTGCAATTTTTTCATTATTATAAATTATTAGGAGGTTTGTCTGTTTTGAATCAGATTGCACTTATTTTATGATTCATTGCTTTGCTGTGCAATTTCCATGCAATACACTTATGAAAGCATCAAATAATTCAATGGTAAAAGTCGTCATTGGGGTTTAAAAAAAAAAAAAAAAAAAGAAAGTCGTCGATGGCACCATAACTTTAGACCTCAACAATAACGTTGTGAGCCTGAGAAATATTTTCCAGTCATGGCGGCCCCCAAACATGTCACTTTGATCAATCACTACAATTTATTACCACAATGCCACTTGTTTCACTTTTAAAACTTTCATGACTCTCTACTTTTCTCAATTCTCATACTCTTTCTCAAATTAGGTACTGCAATTTCAGATATCAAGCTACTCTCAATTCTAAGATTATCAAAAAAAGAAAAAAAAATTCAGGTACGTTCAAATTATTTTTACATTTATTGTTAATTTTTCATTTATTAATTTCATGATTCTATGGTTTTATGTTTTTATATTTATTTGTTGACAAATCAAATTTTTAAATGAAAATAACGATTTTTAATTCTGCTGAACTTTGCCGAATTCATTTGTATCCATTTTATAGTTGATGGACACAATTTATTGTAATTTATTGTGTGCCTTTTTTTTTTTTTTTAATAAGTTAAAGCTTATTCCAACTCAATTAATTAGCATCAACATCTTCATCTCCATCTCCATCTCCAGCTCCAACTCCAGTTTTTTTTTTTTTTTTTTTCTTGTTTCTTTTTAATCTAATTGAACCAAATTCAAAATATATGCCAAAAGCTCAAAAAAAAAAAAAAAGAAAAAAGAAAAAAAAACACACGCACACAAGCATTGTCCATCAAATTACTCAAACAGACTTAGTTACTCAAACATAACTACGTTTATAACCTAAAGGAGCCACGTCCTTCACTAGTAAGATTATAACTACGATCGTAATGACCTTTCCGAAATTATCACTCTATTACTTTCTAAATTTTTGATTAGTTTTAGATTAATTAATTTTATTTTATTTTAATCTATTTTTAATTTTTTTTTCTTACTAATGATGACTTGTTTATAATAAAAAATATATATATTATGAACTTGAGTAAAAGGATACTTTCGTGCTTTCACCAACAAAAAAAAAAAAAAAAAAAAAAAACCTTCCATCACCTAATTTCTGACTGCACCAATTATATAAGTTTGAAAGCTATAATTTTATTTTCAACACTCAACAAAATCAGAAAATAATCTTATTAAAATTCACTTCCACTGGTTAATATTTTGTTTTTGACACCCATAGTTGATCTTCTCTGATATGCGGTAGTGAAGCCACTATATGGCCTGGTGGGGCTACGGCCCAGGCCAACGAAAAATTTTAAGTTTAATGGATTTTTTTTAATAAAAAAATAAAATTGTGGATAATTTGGAGTTCACTCCTTAAAAGTGAATAATTAAACTTTTTAATCTTATTATTATTGCATGTAACTTTTATGATGAAAGAAAGTAATTAATTTAATCTACAATTTTTAAAATAGTAAAATATTAAATTAATTTATTTTTACATTTTATTTTCCTTTTATATTTTCCCTTTTTAATTACGTCTAACTTAAGCCCTTGTTTATTTTTCTTGTTCTCTTTTTCATAGCCACAATTTCAACAAATAACAATTAATTACCTCTTGATTATATCATCTTGGGTATATAGTTTAATAGGTTTTAAAGTTCTTTAATTCACAAATTTATATTTCACTTTTCCTTTGATGAGTTTATACTTGAAAATTTTAACTTTCTTTATTTTATTATTTTTTTCAGATATTGGTTTGAATAGTTGAGTTTGTTCATCAATAATTGCTTTTTTCTACATCAAACACACAGAGAAGAATTCAGGTTTGACTTGTTTGAATCGTTGAATTTTAGTAATAATTTTATATAGTTGCGTGTTTACATTGATTACTACATTTGAATTTTATGTTAATTTTTATAATTTTGTTACTTAATCATTTTATTTTAAATTATTTATATTTAAGTGAATATCAAGCACTGTTCCTCTTAGGCTTTAATTATTTTGTCATAAGTTTTGAAGCAATTTCATTTTTAATAAAATTCTATACAATTAAAATTTATAAATTTAGTGTAAAAAATTGTAAAATATAAATATTGCAGAGAAATTCAATATAGATTCAATTATTGATAATTTTTGAGATCTAAAAGAGTGAAAAGTTTCATTTTAATTTGTATATATAGACAATTTTTGTTTCATTAACTTTTATTTATAGTTACTAGTTTATTATTATTTAGCTTATTTATTGATTTTGTTATATCTAGTATAGTAGATTCACTATAACAATAAATACATAAATAAATAAGAAACCACTTCCAAAAAAATAAAACAGGTAAAATTATGTTTAATAGCATAAGAACCTGAACCGCCACACCTAATCATAATCATAGCCACATGTGTATATATGTATATATATATATATATATATATATAAAGCATTTACTTTTATTATATAAAGCATTTACTTTTATGATACTAGCATATTGCTAATCTTAAGAATCTTATGTTTATAAAATGAATAATCACACATTTATCATTTTATTACATCAATCTCCGACACTGTCAGTTGATTTTCGTCAACTTTAATAGTTGATCAGGATTTTTGATCAAATGACTATTTTACCCATGAATAAGACAAAGAGATAAAAACGAATTGCATGAAACTCTCATAAGGTATGCCTAAGGCAAAAACACAATTATCTTTTTATTACACAACACCCTCACCCCATTAGTTAAATTTTGTTAATATTAGTCAAACTAATTTGACTTAAGGATAATTTCATTTTTTATGTATATATATTTTTATTTTCATTTAACTTTTAAAATTATAAAATATAAATAAAAATTTTAAAAATAATTAAGATTTTTTTTTTTTTTAAAAAAAGAAGAGATCTCTGCCGTTCATCACATGATGGAAGGTGAAGATTAATTTAAAAATAAAATTATAAAAATTATAGAAAAGAAAATTATTAAAAAATTTAACATTTTTAGAAAATAAAGAAGAATAAAAAGATTAATATATATATATATATATTAAAAGAGATCCTCACTGTCTATTACATGATTGGACGCTAAGGATTAATTTAAAAATAAAAATTAAAAAAAAATTCTCTCAAATAGATGGAGAATAAAAAACAAAAACAATGAAATTCTTCACTATGAGATCTTCAACTTCTTCAACTTGAACATCTATTTCTCAAACTAGTTCACCTTGGTTGACACCAACCAAACCAGATCAAAGAACAACCAACATTCTTATTCTCCATTCTTTATCAACAAATACCAAATCAGCAATAACAACAAATCCAACCATAACCACCAGCCCTAGTCACAACCCCAACTTCAAACTCAGACCCTAACCCAAACCCTAGCCATAACCACTAGTTATGACTAGACTATTTAAATCGAACCTCCACCGTCAGATAGGATCCATCCAACGGTAAAGATCCAATATGGATTTTCACCAACAATTTAAAATAATGAAAAAAAAAATCTTAGAAAAAATGTAAAATGAAAATAATTAAAAAAAAAACCTCTGTCGTTCATTTATGAGATGGATAGTGGAGATCAAAATTAAGTCAAAAAATTTCTTAAAAAAAATAATTTCATTTTCTCTCTTATCTTCCACCATTTAAAAAAATAATAAATTTTTACTATTCATCTTTAATATAGACGACGGAGATCAAAATAATTTTAAAAAATAAAAAAATTTGTGAAAGGTCTAAAAATAAAAAAGATTAATAAATTTCTCAAAATATATTTAAAATGATTTCTATCATCCATCATGTTGATAGACGATGGACATCATTTAAAAAAAAAAAAATAGTTTTGTTTTGTTTTTTTTTTTAAAATAAATATATATATATACTTTTTTCCGTGGTAGAAACTCCACCTCCAATTAATCATCATATTCATCAGTTACCCAACAACATCAAATCATTATCCTCAATCCATATTCCATCATCATCCTCCGACCTAGTCATCTTCTCTCTTCCTCTTTCTCTTTTGTTTTGTTTTTTTCTTTTTTTGTTTTTTTTTTTTTGTTTTTGTTTTGTTTTTTTGTTTTGTTGATAATGGTGGTGGGTTCCTATATGAACATCATCTATTTCGTTCTAGATGATGTACATCATCTGGTTTTTAATCATGTGACGAACAGTGGAGAATTTTTTTTTTGAACAAAATAATTATTACTTTTTTATTTTCTTTTTAATTTCTAATTTTTTTCAACAATTCTTTCAATTTTTATTTTTAAATTAATCTCCGCTGTCCATCATATGATGGACAGTGGAGATCTCTTTAATTATTTTTAAATTCTTATTTATTTTTTTATAAATTTGAAATTTAAAAGAAAATAAAAAAGTACAAGACGAAATTGCTTAAATTAATCTCCATTGTCCATAATGTGATGAACGATGGAGATCTCTTTAATTATTGTTATATTCTTATTTATTTTTATAATTTTAAAATTTAAAATAAAATAAAAAAATAAAAGACAATATTATCTTTAAATCAAATTAGTTTGACTAACCTTAATAGAATTTGACTAACAGTGTGGGAGGTGTTATGTAATAAAAGAGTAAATATGTTTCCATCTGATTTTAGGCATATCTCAAGGGGTTTTGTGCAATTTGTTCTTAATTTTTTTGCTTTATTCATGGATAAAATGATCATTTGATCAAAAATCCTGATTAACTGTTAAAGTAGATAGATGTCAACTGATGGCGTAGGGATTTGGTGAGAATAAAAGTATAAATATATTTCCTCTTAGTTTTAGGCATGCCTTGCAATTCGTTCTTATAAAATTCTAAAATAAACACACTACAAATCTTTTACAACTTTATGTTTTTCTGAGTATATCTAGTGTCCCAAAAAGCCAAAACACACCAATCTCCTTATCCATCTTACATGTGAATAATTAATAAAAGCTATATTTTAATGTGCACTAAACCATGGCATGCGAGGTGCCAGCTTGAAAGTACAACCTTTTACTTGTAATGAGGTGATGCGAAAATTACCTCTATATTTTACGATTTTATTTTTATTGATTTATTCATGTTGTTTTGCTGTGAAGCACTAAAATTTACCTATATATTTTACGATTTTATCGTATGTCAGCTGCCTAAGAAGGAGGAACACTATATATATTCATTGGGTCCTTTGAGTTGTTCTTTGATTTATACAATTAGCAAGCACATGATTCTAATAAGAAATAATAATTCTTAACCTAAACCATTACAAAAATTTAATTTACTTATATAATGCTACTAAAGAGTTAATATAATCTTTTTCATTAACTGATTCCCAACAATAAAAAATTTTAAATGCAGGCTATTAGATATATCAACTCTACAGGAAACATAAAAGAAAAGAAAAGGAAAAACACTTCAAAATTAATTAATTAATTAAATTTGATGGAAGAAGAACCTGAACCACCATACTAAGAATTTTAAATTGTTGATTAAAATAATATGTTAGTTGAAATTAAAATTAAATTAATCAAGAGTAAATTGCAAGTTAAAAATATGCATAACAAAATTATCCAGTGATTTTTTTGACCATATACATTTTTTAAAACAAAATAATTGTGATAACCATATACCACAACTTTTTAAATTTTTTAAGTGAAGATAGTGCAACTCTTTTACATCTTCGTGATTGCTTCAAGCTTATCTAGGATTCTAGAAAACCAAAATATATCTAGGTCCTCAAACATCTCATATGTGTGATATGAGCAACCAAAACTCGAAATTGATAATTTTATCTCTTTTAAGGCTTCAATTTAGCATACTGTTAACATCATCACAACCAATTTATTATTTCAAATTTACCAAATTTTCAATATGAGTTTAGATAGCTTAATAATTGAAATACTGGAAAAAACTACAGGCTTTCAAACCAATTATATTTGAACAAAAGCTTAGATAAATACACACTAATATTTGAAAGTGAAAAATACTTCGATTAACAAATAAAAGAAATAATACATTCTAATATGAAATTTCTGTCTATTAAAATAAAAATAGTTTTTGTTTTTCTATCTATTAACTAGTTTATATGTAAGCAGTCAGACATAATTGTTGCAATTCCAAATTTCTGTTTACAATTTTATTAAATTTATGAGCATGATGGTCTTATAGCATATATTAAACTTGTAAAATAAAATTAGAAAGTCTTATAGCATATATTAAATTTTTAGAGACAACTTGTCCTCAACTTCATTCAAAATTAACAATGCGATATTGCATGTGAAGATGCCTGGGATTGTTGAATCATTGTATGTTGTTGGTTTCTTAATATTAGCACTTTGACTCATTATCGATTTTAACTGATAATTAACGTTGTCTTCCTATGCACAAACAGATCCAAAATCATGCCTGTGGTGGAGCTTCTTGTCTCAGCTATCCTGCCTGTTTTGTTTGAAAAATTGACTTCTCCTGAGTTGCGGCAGTTTCTGCGTCAAGAGGATTTGCATTCAAAGATCAAAACATTGGAACAAACTCTAAAGACGATTCAGGCAGTTCTTGGCTATGCAGAGGAGAAGCAGTTGGAGGACAAGCGTGTGAAGGATTGGCTAGACGATCTTCAAGACTTGGCTTATGATGTGGAGGACATACTCGATGAGTTTGCTACTGAAGTTCTAGCAAGGAAGTTGGAGATGGAAAACCGTGATCAGGCTATCTCTAGCAAGGTTTGTCGCAAGTTTGTTCCTGCCTTTTTAAAAAAATTAAGTCCACAAGCCATCAAGTTTCACTCTCGCATGGGCTCAGAGATTAAAGATGTCAAACGTCGATTGGAACATGTCACGAGCCAATTGCAACAACTTTGCAAACTCAAAGATGGCCTTGGATTGGAAAAGAATATTACTGGAGGGACATCGGCTATTGCACACCAGAGACAACCCACTACATTTATTCCCATTGAACCTGTTGTTTATGGGAGAGATGAAGACAAAGCATATATACTTCAAATGGTGTTCAAGAATGAACCAAGTGCCTTCAACTTTCACGTAGTATCGATTGTCGGCATGGGAGGAATCGGGAAATCAACGCTTGCTCGAGAGGTGTATAACGATAAAGCGACTGAATCTTTCGAGCTCAAAGCTTGGGTTTGCGTATCTAATGATTTTGATGTTCTAAGAATCTCGAAAGCAATTCTTAAGTCTGTCAAAGAAAATTCTAATAATCCAAAGGATTTAAGTGAAGTGCAAATTCAACTCCAAGAGAAATTTGCTAAAAGAAAGTTCTTGCTTGTCTTGGATGATATTTGGAGCAATGATTATAGTTCGTGGGAAATATTGAGGTCTCCCTTTAAGGCAGGAGCTAAGGGCAGTAAAATCATTGTGACGACACGACATGAAGATGTTGCATTAACAATGGGATGTTCTACTCGGTTGTACAGACTAAAGTGTCTATCGAATGATGACTCCTGGTCTTTGTTTAAGGCACATGCATTTGAAGATGGAGTTAATCCTACACATCATGATATTCAATCAATTCGTCAAAAAGTGATTGAAAAGAGCAAAGGCTTGCCCTTGGCATCAAGGATTCTCGGTGGCCTTCTTCGTGCAAAGCAAATAGATAAGTGGTTGGAAATTTTGAATAGCAAAATATGGGATTTTGAAGACAAAAGTGAAATTCCTGCAACTTTAAAATTAAGTTATTTCTATCTTCCCTCTCATTTAAAGAGATGTTTTGCTCATTGTACAATTTTATTGGAAGATTATGAATTTCAAAAGGAGGAAGTCATACTTCTATGGATAGCTGAAGGTCTTATTCATCCATCAGAAGAAAATAAACAGTTAGAAGCTTTAGGTCATGAGTACTTCGATGATCTATTATCTAGATCGTTTTTTCAACAATCAAGTAGTGATGAATCCAAATATATAATGCATGACCTTGTTAATGATCTTGCACGGTGGGCTTCTGGGGGAACTTCTTTCCATTTGGAGGATATGTCAAGGGCCAACAAGCAATTGGGAAGCTTGGAAAAGGTTCGTCATCTTTCTTATGCGTCAAATTTTCATGACAACATATGTAAATTTGAAGTCATTACTGAAGCTGAACGGGTTCATAAACGTCTAAGAACATTCCTACCATTTTTAATTTATCGATTTGAGCTACACATCCTATCTGGGACAATAATTTCTAATTTGCTACCAAAATTTAAGAAACTAAGGATGTTATCTTTAGAAAATTATTATATCATAGAGCTACCTGAATCATTTGGTGATTTGAGACATCTACGATATCTTAATCTTTCTCATACGAAAATCAAAAGCTTCCCTGAATCAACAAGTTGTTTGATTAACTTGTTGATTTTGAAATTAAAAGGTTGTTCTAGTCTTAGGAAGTTACCATCCAAGATACGAAATTTGACGAAGTTAAGACATCTCGATATTAGAGGTGTTAATTTAAATGAGATGCCAGTGGGAATAAATGACTTGAATTGTCTTCAATATTTATCTGATTTTATTGTGGGCAAAGGTGTTGGAGCTACTTTGAAAGATTTGAAGAATTTAAAATCTCTGTGTGGAGAACTTCATCTTTCAGGTTTAAGCAACGCAGTTGATTTACATGAAACAAGCGAGACGATATTAAATGATAAGCAAAAATTGAGAGTGCTAGAACTAGAATGGAGCTCTCAATTTGATGACACACGGAATGAGGGAACAGAGAAAAAAGTGCTTGACTTGCTACGCCCTCATCCAAATCTGGAAAGGCTCAAAATCGAATTTTATTATGGCATTGAATTTCCATCATGGGTGGGAGATGCTTCATTCTACAAAATAACCATCATAAAATTGATAAGATGTGACAATTTCACACTCTTACCTTCCTTGGGGTTATTGGGATCATTGAAAGAGCTTACAATTGAAGGGATGAATGGACTAAAAAGCATAGGAAAGGAATTTTGTGGTCAACGATGTTCAAGGCCTTTTCAGTCACTAGAGACTCTTTGTTTCAAGGATTTGCAAGAATGGGAGCATTGGGAACCCATCAAAGAAAATGAGCATGATGGTGCATTTCTCTGCCTACGAGAATTTTCTATTATAAATTGTCCTAAACTCTGTGGAAGATTACCTAATTATCTTCCTTCATTGGAGAAATTTGTGGTTGAAAATTGTGAGCAGTTGGTGATTTTACTCTCAGTCCTTCCAGTGCTTTCCAACTTAATCATAAACAATTGCAGAGAGATAGCATACAATAGTCCCATTGACTCAAGGTCATTAGCTTATGTGACCTTTTCAAATATTCCAGAGTTAGGCAGCTTGTCAAGGCAGGATTGCTTTCAGGGTGTAAAACATCTACGCATTAGTAAAACGAGTCATGAGCAACTCACCAATTTATGGCAAACGAATGGAGCTTTTATTGAGAGGCCACCACAGCGGGTACAAAACTTCATCTCTATCACATACCTAGAAATTACATCTTGCTCAGATCTTGTCTCATTTCCTGAGGTTTGTTTCTTTTCCAATTTATGTAAATTGAATATTAGACATTGCAATGCTCTAACATCGTTGCCTGTAGAAATGAAATACAAAAATGCATGTCTAGAAAGTTTGAATATAACATTTTGTAATTCCCTAAGATTTATAATAAATGGTCAATTACCCTCATCTCTTAAAAGGCTTGAGATATTTGGTTGTGATAAATTGGAGTATTTGTGGGATGATAGAGAGATAAGTTGTCCATCAATTTTAGACAAAATGTCTCTACTTGAAAAGTTAGGCGTTCAGACTTGCGTATCTCTCACAAGCTTATCATTAAGTGCACGGTTACCTGCCACTCTTTCTATTCTCAGGATCGTTAATGTTCCAGAACTGCAGTCAATAGCAGATAGTTTGCATAACAACAAGTCTCTTGGAGAAATTCATATATTAGATTGTAAAAAGCTTAAAGCTATGCCCAAGGGCTTGTACAATCTTACCCGCCTACAGAATATAACAATATATAATTGTCAAAATATTGTGAAGTTCGCAGAAGATGGGCTTCCCAAGGATGGGCTAAGTCGACTTTACATTGAAAATTGTGAGAAGCTGGAAGGTCTACCTAAAGGCTTCCACAACCTCCACTCTCTTAACAGCTTAGATTTGCGTGGATGTCCAAGTATGAGGTCATTTCCAGAAGAAGGTTTTCCCACAAACCTAACATCTCTTGGAATTGATGGAGAAGTTAATCTCTGTAAGCCACTGCTTGAGTGGGGGTTGCACAAACTGACCTCTCTCACAACTCTCTATCTTTCTGGAGGTCAAGAAGCAGAGTTGTCAGTTCTAGAGCAAGATATGGGAAAGAGGTTACCCCATTCTCTAACTCATCTGTACATTCTCAAATTCCCGAATGTGAAATGGGTATTGAGCCAGGATTTGCGAAACCTTGAATTGTTGGACATCGATGATTCCCCAAATCTGACATCCTTTCCAAAGGTGGTCCTATCATCTTCACTTCAATCTCTGAGAATCCGGAATTGCGCAGGTCTCACATCCATTTCAGAGCTGGGGTTGCCATCTTCACTTCAATCTCTGTCAATCGAGAATTGCCCAGGTCTCACGTCCATTTCAGAACTGGGGTTGCCATCTTCACTTCAATCTCTGTCAATCTCGAATTTCCCATGTCTTACATCCATTTCAGAGCAACGACTACCATCCTCACTTTTGAAATTAAAAATTTCTGATTGTCCAAGGCTGAAAGAAGAATGCAAAAGAAATAAAGGAAAAGAGTGGCCCAAGATTTCCCACATCCCTTGCATTCAGTACCTGGAATCAATTGTATGTCAATCTCTAACACCTTAAACCTAATCTACATTTTTAATTAACATTTCAATTCTCTTGATCATTCTCTGTTTTTTCAGCCGGGACGAAATCGTTATCGTGTTTACGATTTGTGAATAGCCCTCCATTGGACTTTAAAGTATGTCAACTTCGTTTATCGAAATTTTGTTATATAAACTAAAGTTACATAATATTTTTGTGTGGTAGTGATGATATTAGTACTCTCTAGATGTCTAGCCTTTGATTTATCAAAGAATAGGGCTTAAATTACAATATGTGTTCAACAAGTCAAATGCAACTATGCTGTTCAAACTACCTTATCAAGAATATGACTTCATTTATAACATGTAGAAGGTTGATGATTATTTGAAATGAAAATTTGTAGGAGAAAGATGCAGCAGTAGGAAATGGTGGTCCAGGAAGGCTAACTTCATGCTTTCTAACCAACTCATGGGGGTATCGTTTGAGGCGCAAATATCAAGCAGCAGAGCTGGTGCAAATATCAACTCTGTCCCAAAGCGTATTTTTTTGCTTGAATGATGTAAAGAAAAGTATGTATTCCTTAGATGTTACATACCAGTATACCACACTTTTTATTCTATGCTACTGTTGGTTTATATCGTTTTGAATGACACTAGGTTCCTGAACAACATGCATTTCATCAAGTAGGATCTAATTTGCATGTATTACATGTAGACATGGGTTGAAGGAAAATCTTCCAAGATCTAGCTCATGACGATATTTCAGGATACAAAACCAAGACAAGTTCAATTATGGGAAATAAAAGCTACTTTTGTGTATTTTAATTTATTTCAGTTCAATGACAACTTCATTCTAGAGCTTAACAGGTTTATCCTCTCAAATCCTTGTCGATATTCCATATCTCAAGAATGATTCAAACTCAAATTCTGCTATATCTTTGTTCCAAAGCCTGTTTTTCTGCTTGAATAATTCGAAAGTATAGGAATAGTATGGCTGCCTTAGATGTACATATCACACTTTTTGTACTATGGAACTATTGGTTTTTATCATTTTCAATAAACTGTTCCAAATTTAGGTTCTTTATTGGTGAACCTTGGGAAGTCCAGGAATTACTACGTACTAGATAGAAATGTTATTTTATGATGTTTGTCATTGTCATCATTTATATTTTGGCTCTAATCTTTAGTTGAATACAGGACATAATTCATGGATTGAAGGAGAGGAAAGATGGCAAGGACTCCTGGCACAGTGGCACCAGTCTGACTTTCCCAGCAAAGTTGCTGTACAACTAAGTGATACTCCTACTCTTGCAGTTCCAGGGTTGTTTTTTGATTCTGGAATTCGTGGGGCCTTCGATTGGACGTTAAAGTGGGTTTATTGGAATTGATATTAAAGGTAAATGGTAATAAGAAGTATGTGAACTTAATTCATTGAAATTTGATATACGATGTTAATTTTGTTGTACAAACTAAAGTTGCTTAATATTGTTGGTGAGTCAGTGACACAACTGGATTCCTTTTAGATGATTTGTTTTTAATTACCTCTTTTTCATTTATGTTTATTATCTGTCTTTTCAATGGAGCAAGCTGCTACTTGATTCTAGAATTGGAACAGAGCTCTCTTTAAAATAGGCTCATTGGCATTGACATTGACACTGCATTTCACATTCGATCCCACAGCAGAAGCAAGGGGCCAGTATAATATCTGCTCCAATGCATCGAGGATCCTAAGGGGGCCAACGCCTTCATGACCGATGCCTATGAAAACATGTTTCTTCACAAGGCAGCCATTAGCCACAATATTGCCATGGTGAAACATTGGGTGGAAGTTATTACTTGCTGCAGAGCAGCTTTTGTAGCAAATGTGTCTGGCCAGACACCATTCTTTATTCCACTAGAAAAGATAAATCGACTAGTGATAATAAGCTGCAAGAAGCTCATTGCACTAGAAAAGATGTGACAGCACTTTGGGCATTCTCTCTCTCCCTTCATCTCTCTTTATTATCATGTCTTTCTTCATAATCTATGCATTCACAGTGTCTTTCTATCTTTCTTTGTTCACTCTCTCTCTCTCTCTTAATTTATCTATCTATCTCTCTTTTTGCCATTGTATCTTTCTTTACAATATATACAATTACACCTTTTCTTTAACTCTTTATCGTTGTGTCTTCCTTTACAATGCACACATTTATAGAGTTATTTTCAGGTTTATTAACACATTTGGATTTACTAAGGATATGATCCACACTAGGAAATGGTGGTCCAGTAGCTTCATGCTTTCTAACCAACTCATGGCGGTATGGTTTTAGGTTCAAATATGGACAATTCAAGCAGCAGGGCAGGTATGAGAAGAAAATTGCTGAGGATTGGCTTGAGATCCAATCTTACCTACAAGTTCTGTCATTATTGCTTATCCCTTGTGATTTTACTGATGGATTTCTTTTACGTAAATGTACAGAAATTTGGTCCTTTGGAAGTTGTTTGGCATGATGTGGTCTTCCCAGTCAGATTCTTTGGTTGTATTGAGGTTATGCAAATGGATTGTAAGTGATAATTAAGAGTTAGTATAGGCATTTAGTAGAAACACTACTCAATTAGTGCTGATTTGAACATCTTCATTAAGGAAAAAGGATATATAATCATATATATATATATATATATTTTGAAATTATAATCATTTTTTTTTTAAATAATAATCATTTTTTTTAATTGCATGTATTATATGTAGAAATGGGTTGAAGGGAAATCTTCCAAGATCTAGCTTATGATGTACCAATACCAAGATACAAAACCAAGACAGGTTGATTTGTGGGAAGCAAAAGCTACTTCTGGGTATTTCAATATATTTCAGTTCAATGACGGCTTCATTCTAGAGCTCAACAGGTTGATCCTCTAAAATCAATGTTGATATTCTGATACTCAAGAGTTGTCCCATTATATGAAACTTATGCTACTCATTTCTAAATAGTGATCGAATGGTATAACAAGCTGTTGCTTCCCTGTGCTTAATGAGTTGGTTTATTACTACAAAAGGTTTAGATGTTACTAAACTTCTATAAGGCTGTTTTTGTTTCGGGCTATTACTCTAATTACATTTGATGAGCTTCTGTTATTATTTTATATTGTAAGAAAGCTAGCACAATATTTCTTAGAATTCAAATTAAGCAAAAATACTCCAAACTCAGATTTTGCTATATTTCTGTCCCAAAGCATATTTGTGTGCTTGAATGATGCACGAATATAAGAATAGTAATATTCCTTAGATGTTACATACCACACTTTTTACTCTATGGTACTGTTAGTTTTTATCATTTTGAATCAAGTATTCCAAATTCAAGTTCTTTGCTAGTGAATTTAGGAAAGTCATAGAATTACTATGTATTAAGTAGAAAGGTTTTCCACGATGTTAGTCGTTGTCATTATTTATATTTTAACTCTTTTTATTATTGAAATTTGATATTTGATGGTAATCTTGTTGTACAAATTAAGATTACTTAATGTTATCAATGACACAATTGGATTTCTTTCAAATGATTTGTTTTTATTTAGCTATCTTTTTCATTTATGTTTATTATCTATCTTTTCAAAGAAGCAAGCTGCTACTTGGTCCCAGAATTGGTATATAGCCCTCTTTAAATTAGGCTCATTGACAATTAACATTGAGGTGGGTCTGCCATTAAGTGGCTGTTCAAAACTTAGATCCTTAGCAGAGCAAGATCTGTCATCCTCAGTCCTGCAATTAGACATAGGAACTGTCCAATGTTGAAAGAAGAATGCAAAAAGGATAAAGGCAATCTGTGGCCCAAGATTTCCCACATCACTAAGAATGAATGAGCTCTATAGAAGTCCATCACTAGTATGTCAATTTCTAACACTTCAAACTTTATCCAAATTTCTAATGAAAATTTAACATCTTAATTTCGTTTCATTTGAAGATATTATTCCATCAAACATTTTATTATCTTATTTTAAATTAGTTCCCATACTTAAGTTAAAAATTAAAGATTATCTTTTGGCCGTAGAATGTTTGTAACTCATAAAACAAAACATCTAGTTCTTATTGTTTTACTTTTGTATATTCTCTATTCTTTTAGTGCCAAGCTTACTATTATTTGATTTTAGAATTGGTGGATAGCTTTGCTTTGGACTTTGAAATAGGCTTATTGGTATTGACACTGAGGGTGAAAGGTAACTCAAAGTATATGAACTTAATTTATTAAAATTTGATACTTGATGCTATACAAACTAAAATTAATAATTATCACTAGTACAATTTGGTTTCTTTCAGATGATTGGTTCATCTAGCTTATTAATGGGATGAATTAGATTAAGACTGCAATGTTTGTGGAGGCATCGAACTTTTACATGGAAGTCTCAATTCCTCTGGTTCCTTCTTCCCCATTTTCAGGTAAGCATATTCGGGTTTGCTTTTATAGCTCAACTTTAATGTATGGTATGTCCATATTTACGAATGAAATAAAGTTTGTATGTTCTTATTAAGCCAAAAGGTAAAATGCATGATTATATTGTGAACTTTTAAATTGTTCAAGAATTAAAAAACAATTCTCTACATCACCAAATTATCCTTGTTGATTGATATTTCAACAGACAGAAAAACATAGATTTAAGATTAGTAAAAACTCCATACACAATCAAACTTGATCTATCATTTCCATGCTCATCAATAACACCTCAATCCACTTACAGAGCTAAGTACAGCAAAAATTGAACCCATTTTCAATCAGATTTCGTTTGCCCTTCACTAAGTGATCTGGATGTTTAATCGTTCAGCAATGTAGGAGCCATATAAAGATGTGATAAAAGAAAACCAGGGAGCGCTGAAAACATTCTTGGATGATAACTTTCAAAGAATCAACTTTTCATGTCACATACCAGTCCACAGCAAAAGCAAGCAGCCACTTAAATGTGACTTATGGTAGCCAACGTCTTTAGGTTAATTTTAGACCAAATCAAGTGTCTAGTGATAATAAACTGCAAGAAGTTCATTGCACTAGAAAAGATAGGACCTCAATTCTCTGTATTGCTGTCTTAGGACAACACTTTGGTCATTTTCTCTCTCCCTTTGTCTCTGTTTGTTTTCATGTCTTTCTTTACAATCTATTCATTTGTGGTGTCTCTCTCTCTCTTTGTCATCATGTTTTTCTTTGTAATATATGCATTTACAAATTTTGTATCTTTTTTTCTTTTTTTTGGTTATCTCATACTTTACAATATATATATTTATAAAGTCATTTTCAGGTTTATTAACATATTTGGATATAGAAAAAAAATATATCATGGTGGTCATGGGTGATATTCACTACAAGAAAAAGTAGTATTTACGACTTTAATCTTGCAAGATTTATAAATAAAAGTCGTAATTACATTCAATTACATGATTGATTGTTAAAAAAGTCGCAAAAGATTGATTGAGATATGTTTTTGAAGGATTTAAAAAATGTCACTAATGATTCCATAAGTAACATTTTTAAAATATCGTAGGATAAATTTTTAAATTAAGGAAATAATAATATTGTTATGTTCTTTATAATAATATTATTATAAAATTTGTTGTTTTTTTTTAAATTTTTTTATAAATGTGATTGAAATTGAAATTTGTCATTTTTAGAGTTGTTTGTGGGGGAAAACATAAAGCCAAAAAGTTATCACAAAACAAAAATCAGCACAGTGACTGTCGTTGAAATCAAAAGCGAAAGAGAAAGAAGAAGAAGAGAGAAGAAGAAGAGAAGAAGAAGAAGAAGAAGAAGAGGGAGCTGCCGCCGGCCGACCAAGCAGCTCGCCGATCCAGCCGTGCAAGCTCGCCGACCAGCTCAGCCCGACACTGTGAAGCGACCGAAAACCAGACCACTCGCACGCGCAAAACCCGAAGACGATCCAGACCCGATCGGAGCAGAACCAACGACGACGAGGAGCCGCCGTCCCGACCGAGCTGTGCCGACCTGCAGAACTCAGCCAACTCGACGCCGATCCAGTCGCCTGAAGCCGCAAAATCAGACCTGTCGCTGAGCAGAACGAAGACGCCATGACCGAGCAGAAACGGCGGAGTTGACAGCGAAACCGAAGCCAATCGAGCTAGGGAGAGAGAGAGGGAAGAAGAGAGGAGAAGAAGGAGAATAGATCGACGCAAAGAGGGAGGAGATCCAGCCGAACCAGTCTCTTTTCGCCACCAAAAATCAGCCCCAAATCGAGCTCAATGCGAAGAGGAAGAAAGAGATTCCGTGGGGAAGAAATCGGGTGAGTTGTTTAAATCTGTTTGTGTTAATTCGTGATTCGATTTGTATCTGTTGTTATTATTATTCGATTTGTATAGATTTTCATTCGATTTGTATCTGCATATCTGTTGTTTGTGTATGTATGTGTCAGTTTGTTTTGAATCACCTCTGTGGACTGTGGTCTCTACCAATTAGAATTTATTCACTTTAAATAGCTCTGTATATTAGCTCTCTTGCAGGACAGAATTTATTCAGTTTCTTTTATTGTTTCTAGTTTATTTTATTTGCTCTCTTGCAGGACAGAATCGTTTTCCAAATTATGACTACCAAAATAGCTCGTAAGTCTTAAGAGAGGAATACATATATTAGTGTACGCAGCCCTCGAATGTTTTAGTGTATGCAGCACTTGAAATCTTATAGGCTGGAAGCCACTGCAACCCGGTCTCAATTCTAGCTATATAATAATCCTAAATATTTTATAATTATATTGATTCGAGATTTGAGAGAATGGGACATGAATCATATAACTCGAATTTATGAGGATACAAGTATGAGACCTATATACCAGTTGATCTTATCTTATCAATTGCTATAGAAATGTCATGGGGTCAACCAGCATTAAGGTCAAAAGGTCAACCACTAGAGCGTGGTGGTGGGGTTACTGGGCAAAATGCAGAGTAATAGCTAAACTAAACCTAGGGTGGTCACCTGCGTTGAAATTTTATCCCACTTTAGAAGTCAATTCAAGCTTCCAGAGATGAAAAAAATTCCATGGTAGCATATAAGATATTTATCAAAGACTTTTATTATTGGTTATGTCAGATTGTCACACTAAAAAATTGAATGAGATGTTAGTGAGTGTCAATTGTATCATAAATTTGTGCATGGTAGGTGCTAGATAATTGTTAATAGTATTTATGACACCATTTTCAGTTATGAAATCAGACTACAACCTTTATTTTACTTTAAGCTTGCTACTCTATGTATACTACAAATTAGTGCCCTCCAATGCAATGGGAAACATATATGTATACACATATTGAGTTTGTCCACAGTCCCACACACCCCCTAGCTTACCAGCAGATGTTAAATCGAATTTAATGAAAGATATTCATAACATATCCTCCTCACTTTTTTCGATATTAACCTTTTATATGGACATGTATAGTTACCATTAATTTTTTTTTTCATTTTTTATATTTGTGTGTAGCTACATTGATCTTTTTTGTGAAGTGTAATATTCAGATTATGGTAGTTATTATCTTTGTTTTATGAGAACCAATATTTATATTGTGCGAATCAATATAGTATTTGATTTAGTTAGGTTGCCAGAAAAAAAAAAAAAACTCAGATTTCGTTGTAAGTCTTGAAAAACAATATCATATGAATAGATAGAAATTATTAAGTTCAGATTTATCAGAATTCAGATGCATCTAATTGTTGAATTTTTAACCTTTTTAGTAATATATAATAAGATAACAAATATTATCGAATAAAGACATATTATATTGGATCATTAATTAGCTAACTAGTAATATAAGTGCTTTTGAATATTATGAAAGTATAAAATTATCTTCACTATAGCGACAGCTGTTTTTATTTTACCTTTAATATTTACAGTTCTAATAGAACAAAAACTAGTAGTGACTGAATGTAAGAGCCAGATATATTGAATCAACCTCAACTTTATTTAAGTAAAATGAAAATAACAAATTTTATAATCAAATGTGGGGAAATAAATTGGGAGATTTTGGTAATCATAGTAGTTTATTAATTAAACTGTCTTTATAGAGTTATTAAACAACTTTTCAATCTACGAACAAAGTTTGTCCGGGTCATGCAAGATACCAATACCATATGGCTAGCTATTAAAATAGTAGTGGATGACTGAAGTTAAAAAATGAGTTCGTCAACAGAACAAACAATCAAAAGCCATAATTGTATATGGCAGCAGAAAAATAAAAACAATTGATAGATCATCACTCATCAGTGGAGTTTTTCTCTGAAGAAGAGGCCAAAGTCTGTCCATCATAATCCTAGGTACTGGTAGAGGTGGCCCAAATCTTAACTGATGAAGAGATTTATTCTGTACAGTTGAATGATTATGTCCACACAATTCAACATATCAACTTGCCTCTTTCTACCTTTTCTATTTTCATATTTTCCCATTTGGGAAAAAAAAAAAAAAGTGAACATAAAAATATGGTATGATACCATATTTTTATGGATTCAACTAAAAATATGCATGAAAGTTGGCAGCAGCTGATGCTGCATATGCTCACAAAACCGAAGTAGTTGGAATATTCTCTATCTATAAAGTTGTCTATTTCAAAATTTAATACCTTTGTTAGTTAAGTGTGGAAAATCAGTATATAGCAGAACTCTCTTTTCATCTAATCTTTGAATACTATTATATTCGTTACAATAGTATAATATGTGAGTTCATATTTTATAGTGTGTAAGCAAAGGTGAACTTCTGTTTTTCATTTTGCTAATTGCAAATAGCATCACTCTTTGGGATTACATTTATCCCAAATATGAATTATTCTCTAACTCCTTCAAACATGACACATTTGGTCTAGGTGACTTTATGAATTATATAAGTTTGATTATTTTTGTGAATTGTTTACATGGTTTATTTTATTTTATTTTGATATTCATGCGAATTGTATGCATTGAAACATTTTATTTTATTTTAAAATTTTAGAGTAAATATTCTATTCATTAATTTGCTATATGAGAGTTTAAACTAAAAAACTATACACCTGTTTGTTTCATTTCCAATGTTGTTTATATCAGGATCAAAAGTTCAT
Organism: Nephelium lappaceum; assembly: GCA_021234005.1. Classification (NCBI taxonomy): domain Eukaryota; kingdom Viridiplantae; phylum Streptophyta; class Magnoliopsida; order Sapindales; family Sapindaceae; genus Nephelium; species Nephelium lappaceum. The sequence continues at coordinate 18,489,054 of CM037998.1, read as the reverse complement.
AATGGATAAATCATGGATTCATCTCTCAAGGTTAGTATAACCCACTAATTGTTTGATGTTTAGTGATATTAATTTTCAGCTTATATGACTTATTTGTTGCATTTTCTATACTAATTGAAAATTGTATTCTATATTATGAGAAAACTTTTTTTTTTTTTTAAATTGAATATGTTTTTATATTTGTGTTTGTGGATGTGTTGTGTTGTGGAGAAAGGACAAGAGGTCCTGAAATGTAGTTGAGATATGGTTTGCCTTAGAAGTGTTTTGTTTTGTTTTGTTTTTTTTTTAAATTAACGCATTGCATGGCAAAATTGAGTTTCAAATACTTGAAATACTTGGTCATGCGGTTGGAAGTTTTATCGCGTGGCCTAAAAGCTACATCGTCTTAAATGAGATTTAAATGGTTAGTTTATTTTTATTTTTATTTTTTTACTTTTTCTTTTTTTTGGTAATTTGTGATTATAGTCTTTACTATTCATTATCTCCAATTATATTAAAACTTTCATACTTGTATTTGCTTTAAACTTTTCAGGTTTGCAAGCAATTGTTGTTGGTGATGGATGGGATGTCGAGGCTACACCACTTATGGTACAAGTGTTAAGTAATTCAATGTTTAGCAACTAACTATATGGATATGTTAAGTGTTAGTCTACTATGTAAATTGATAAGTGACTATAGATTGATATTTGAATGTTATGTAGTTTTGGGATATTTCAATTGATATTATTGCAATGAAGTTCATTTTGTTTTAGTTTAATTTGAATATTTTGAATTGAAAAGTTTTATTTGGAGCATTGGTTTGGTTATAAAACTCATTTCATGCAGTGTTTTTTGACTGCTCTAAAAGAAACATATATGTGACATTTTTTTGTTGCACCAATAAAAGACTTATACGATACTTTTTTAGTTGCATCAAAAAGTATCTTAAATGATTTTTTTTATTTGTCATGAAAACTGTTTTAAGCGGCATTTTTTAGCTCTTGTAAGTGTGACTTTTTACGGCATTTAGTGGAATGTATTAAAAAGGGTCAATCTTTTACTGCATCCTTCGTTAGGACATTTTTATAAATGTCCTAAAAGAGTTTTTATGATATTTTTTAAAGCTTGTAAAAAATACTTTTTCTTGTAGTGATTGATCATTTAAAACCATGATAGTTTTAATCACTCGTAATCGTAATTAAGATTATGATAGTTCTAACAAAAAAGCTCATATAGAACTTTTTATAATTGGATTTAGAAATTTGTTAAGTTTAATATATAGTAACTTTAATTTTTTCAAAACAGGAATGTCTCTGGAGTTACCGAAATTGGATGAAGGGTTAGCAGAATTGAAGACCAAAACAACATAACATGTCTTATATCTTTTGAATGACAGACAATCTGCTTTCAGCCGTAAAAATGACATAACCAAGTTATCTCAAATATCATTGCCACATTTGGATTTCTTTCAGGTAACAGTTTCATTTTATTGATGAGGTGGACTTAAAAGAGACTTGCAGTGTTTGCAGAGGATTCAAAATTTCACATAAAAGTCTTATTCTTACCCAATTTCAAGTAAGTATATACATTCAACTTTTAAACTTTAATGTAAGTTACTAATTTCTTTTCACTTCGCAAGCTAGCCTATTGGTATTTGTTTTTTCATTTTTTTTTCCCAAATATTTTTTGTCGATGCCAAATCTAGGGACCTTTATCTGTTAAAAACTCAGTACATATTGGCATTGGCATTGTCTAGTTAAGTAAAAATCCTTTATGGGATGTGATTATCTTATTTAATTTTTCGAAAAAGTAATGCAATAATTTAAGGACGGATTACAGTTTTTATGTTCTTATTCAGCTAAAAGTAGAATGCATAGCAGTTTTCGATGTTTCAAATTAACCATTCTCTCCTCAGTCTAATCCTTGTCTGATTGAAAATCTTTTCTATATATGTCTTTTTTCCAAAGATTAAACAAAACCATGAATTTAGTAGAGCTCTACTTCTCTGCCTTTCCTCAGGTCTTGTTTGATAGATTGGAACGACATGAATTGCTGTGATTAAGGTAGTGCTCAATGAATTAATGCAGAGGAGAAGGGTTTTAATCCTCAATCTCAATGAATTACATTTGTAGTCCAGTTGGAAGAACTCCGTCAATTAACAAATGATCTTGGATTCAAAGAGTGCGCTAGAGAGACCAATGTATCCAACATCGTTTCAAGTACACGATATATAGGTACACCAAATTCCAACTTTATATGGTAATCATATCACAATTAATTTAATTTTAAAGTCTAATATACTCTACGAAAAGTAATTCGAAATGTCAATGAGATTGATAGTATTGTAAAACATTTTAAAAATAGATATGTAATTACTATTATTGTGTTGTTTCATTTCAATTCAACTGGAAAAAAACTTTGATTGTGATACATATAATTTTTTTTTCCACTTTATTGTCGAGATCAAATAGAATGCCACAGTTTGAAAAACTAGTCGTGCAAAATTTCAGAAGATGGGCTGAACAGCACATCAACCACATTTGGAAGTCTGGTAATAAAAAATTGTTTCATTAGCATAACTAATGACGTTATTATATTTGGTTTGGATAAAATAACATTTTTTTCTTTTTAGATTGAGCTTTTTGCATTATTTCTATTCATTAATGTATTGTGTTTTAGAGTGGGATACCAACTGGACCATTTGAATCCAAAAATGGAGTATAGTTTTAACAAGACTTCAAGAGTTGATTATGACTGGAATCATTGCATAAGTTAACTTGGAATGTAATTTTCCTATTTGTTCGTGAAGTTAGTTATGGCATATGCATCAATCTTATAATTATCTAATGTTGTAGTTCAACTTTGATTGGATCATCCTTGGCCTTTTACCTGCCTCTCTGAAGTGGAAAAAAGCTAATACGGAGTATCTGTTGTGATAAGTGAGTGTGGCAATATTAGGTGCAGTGAAGGTAATACTTAGTTGTTTAATTTTTTTTTTCTTTGTTGTATTTATATGAAGAATTACTAAAATATAAGTTTATATGGTTGTTTTCTTTTGTTTCCAATTGCGTGTGCTCTTCAACGATAGGGTTTCCTAATAGTTTCTATTTATCGTTTATGCTTAGGGGCTTCAGAGTCTATTTCCCACCTTTTCTTGACCTACCTTTTTGCATATTCATTGTGGCAGGCCATCTTCTTCAGTTTTGATCGAAGTATTCGAATTAATGGCTTGATTGTTAATCTCTAGCAAGAGGCTCTAGAGGCAAGATTCAATTCTTAGTTACAAGCTCTTTGAAAAGCCTCTATCATAGCTATGATTTGTGTGATTTGGTTTGCATGAATAAGACAATTTTTAAGGATACCCAAGCCCCCTTCGTGACTGCTATTCATGCTCTCTGCTATACTTACGAATTTTACTGGCATAAGATTTGGTTTGAGAGCAACTCTACTTTTTTGGTAGCCCTTCATTGGTCTCGTTACTTGGATTTGTTGTCACTGAAGAAGTTTATTATCACCCATATTTATCATGAGAGTAATCATGTGACGGATTCACTAACTTCTTGGGCTTCCAATATTGTTTCTGTTATTTGGTGGTGGAGCACTCCAAATTTTTTGTAGTTCTTTAGTATCTAATAATGTTTGTCATAAGTCGAATTTTTAATTGTTGATATATATATTTTTTTAACTTTTTGTATTATGTTCTCTCTTTTTTTTTTTAATTTTTTTAATTTTTAATTTTTTTTTTTAATATAATGGCAGGGATGGGTAGATGATGAGGGTGCTAAGGAGGTGCCAACCTAGTTGGGATGTCCCGGTGCACCTACTGATTCCTATCTCCTACAATTTTATTTAAAAAAAAAAAAAAGAAAGACTTGTATTGAAAGACAATACATGAATTGCTTAATTCCTTATGGGCAAGATTTATATGAATATTGCAACTTTAAAATTTAGATTCTATCGAGCACATGAAATTGTGGTTTCTTTAGTAGCTTTGGAGTAATGATATATTTCTGTATTAACGAAGTAGAATACAATGAGGAGGTGTTTTATACTTGAGTAAGGATTCATTGTCAATTTTTAACTTGTGTTAAGTTTTTTGTTAGAGAAATTTAAGTTTCTGTATGTATGAGAAAGAAAAAATTGAATAATTTTGGTTGTTCTTTTTTTATATATATATATTTTATACTGATTTGTTATTAGATTATAAAAAACTTAAGAAAAAAAATGAATGATGGAATAAAAATACCTCTTTGAAAAATTTAAGAGTTACGAACCAATTAATTAGGAGCCAATATGCCGTTCATTTTTCGTTTAATTGTATTATCAATAATGACAATGAAGCCGCAACTTTTTCATCTCGTAGTCAGATTGGTAGCTTTCCACCAACTCATATTCACAGGGCGATAGCTAATTTATAAAATAATTAGGTAAGATATCTTGTCATAAGATTTCAAACTTTTCGTTTTTGTGTGTGTATATATATATATGTAAAGCATTGACCAGATAAATTAACAAATATTTAATTTCTTAATAGATATTTTTTAAAAATATATTTCTTTTTTCGGGATTAATTTAAATTCCTATGTAACTTATAATTAATGTTTAGAAAAACATTAATTTAGCAATCTAAACTGGAATCCATTTTATATTCGTGAATGGTTGTCTTAACCATGATAGATATAGTTGTGAATCAGGACTACTTGTCAATTTTTTGTCAATTTGAGTAAGTTAATAAACAAAAATATAGGTATTATATCGGGGATTCTTATATAAATGACAATTTATTTAGACAACTAGTCACTTGTATCAATAAATGTGGTTTTCTCAGTTTTGGATACTGCATGTAGATTTTTTCTTTTAATTTTATAATTACATAAATTTTAAATTTCAGTTATGTTTACATATTTCAGCTGACGGGAAAAAGTCATCTTTGAAAGTAATCCACATATAGTCCATGTTGTCAATTCAATCAAGATAAAGCAAAGTCTCCATCTCACGCGGAGCTTCTCCGTCACGATCAGTCTCAAGTGAACTCAATCCAATCCAAACTTTTCAAGCCCTCACGCGGTGGTGGTGACATGAGGGAGAACAATGCAGCAAATATTCCAGCCAAGGATGGTAGCGTAATTGCTTCGGCAAATTACATCATCACGGTGGGGCTTGGGTCACCAAAACAAGATTTGTTGCTTATATTTGACACAGGTAGTGACCTCACTTGGACACAATGTAAGCCTTGTGTGAGATCTTCTTGCTATGAGCAGAAGGAGCCCCGTTTGACCCAAGATCGTCCAAAACGTACAGCAATATTTCTTGCTCATCAGCCTTGTGTAGTTCACTCAGGTCAGCCACAGGTAATTATATATATATATTGGTGAAACTATTAACAGGTTTAAAAAATTTTAAATTAATTTTAGTTAAGTAAAATGAACGTTATCCTCTGGCTAATTAATAATTAATTGATTTCTTTACACCATGTCCAAACATTTCAAAATTAAAGACAAAGGAATCAATGCTTAATAATTGAAAAAAATAAAAAAAACATCCAAGTTTCTCAATTAATGTAGAGAAAATTCCAACAAATAAATATTTACAATCTCTGCTGATTGCAATAGCAATATCTTGGATGGAATTTGACAATAATAATAATTTTTAATAAATAATTTAATATAGTTTAATAAGTACATTAATATGAACACAGAAATTAGTGTAGTGATACAACTCTCTTGCCCACTTCTAGAGAGGGTGTGGCCGATTGAGTTATAGGGCCTCAACTTATGAGGCAATCCTAACCGCATGCTAGAATCCTATACTAAGTAGGTCTTGGCAGTTGTCTAATATAGTATTGGGGGTAAAAAAAAAAGAAAAAGGTACAATAATATAACTATGAAATCAAGTATGTGAAATTCAATTTGAAAGAATCTTACACATTTTGTAGGTCACTCACCAAACTGTTCATCCTCAACATGCGTCTATGACATTGAGTATGGAAAAGTCCTCTAAAGGATTCTTGGGGAAAGAAGCCCTAACCATAACTCCTAGAGACTTGTTCCCTAACCTCCTCTTTGACTGTGGCCAAAACAAACAAGGCCTATTTAGTGGAGCAGCCGGTTTGATTAGTCTTGGTCGAGACCAACTCTCACTAGTCTCACAAACTGCCCACGAGTACAAAAAACTCTTCTCGTACTGTCTTCCGTCGTCACGCAGCACCACAAGTCACCTCACTTTTGGCCAAGGTGGCGGTGGCCTCTCGAAATCAGTAAAATTCACTCCAATCTCCACCAAGTTTGGAAGGTCATCGTTCTACGGCCTAGATGTCATCAGAATCAGCGTTGGTGGCAAAAAACTATCCATTGCCGCATCAGTTTTTTATCATCGGGAACAATTATTGACTTCGGAACTGTCATTACACGCTTGCAACCGACTGCATACTTGGTTTTGTGGACAGCATTCAGGAACCTGAAGCCAAAATATCCAAGAGCTCCAGTTCTTTCGATTCTTGATACCTGCTATGATTTCAGCAAATATAAAAATGTTATGCTGCCCAAAATCAGCTTCTCCTTTAGTGGTGGCACTGATGTGAGCATTGACAAGATGGGGATTTTTTATGTGAATAATGCAACGGAGGTTTGTCTAGCGTTTGCTCCAAATGGTGATGATAGCGATGTGGAGATCTTTGGAAATGTTCAGCAGAAGACACTAGAGGTTGTGTATGATGTTGCTGGAGGGAAGGTTGGTTTTGGTCCCAGAGGTTGCAGATGATTGATCAAATGAATTAGAGAGATTGATGAAGAAGAGAATCTTCTTCCAGTAATCGTATACATAGTTGTTCTACTTCAGAGAGATTGATGAAGAAAAGAATCTTCTTCTTGTGGGAGAGATGCTTTTTAAATGGTAGAGGGTATGTGTTGGGATTTTTTTAATATTTCTTATTGTGGGCTTACATATTAAATAACAATTATATTGTATGCTATCAATTTTAATAGGGCCAAATAAGTGATCTATTAATTGGGCTCTACCAATATCCATTGGGTATGGACTTAAGTGTGTAGAAACCTAATACTAATGAAATTAGGGTTAATGGGAACCTAATTAGGTTAGTATATAAAGAATACTATAAAGGGTTATGGTCCCCAAGTCAAATCAATATACATTGTATTTTGCTCTCTTTCTCCTTCCCAATTAAAGAAGAAAACTATAGAGCTTATTAAGGTGATTTGACTGTGGAAGACTCAATCATTCTCAAGTTTATCAATATATATTCAAGTATGTCTTCTCTGTAACAATTCTTAATGATTTAATATGAGTTTCTAAATTTTGGTATATGTTTATACCTATTAAAGTTTTAATCCAACAAGTGGTATCAGAGCACATTGAATCATTGAGAAATTAATTGATTTGATTATTGTTGTTGTCATGGAAGCATGATGAAAAATATGTGTATATATTGAATTCAGGTGACTTTTACGTTTTTTTGTTTTTTTTAGTTTGGTGTGCTTTTGAGATCAATTGAAGGATATAGAAATATATATATATATATATGTGTATATATATATAAATATGTTTTTTTTTTATTTAACAATGGCCACAAATTACAGTAGCCGCAAATCATGTTTTTTTTTTTTTTCTTTATAAAAACGATGACAGTGACAGTAACAATGGCCACAAATTGAATTGCTTGCAATTTACGTTTTTTTTTCTATGACAATAGCCGCAAATCATTACTTTTACATTTTTTTTTTTTTTTTTGGCTTGCAATTTGAATGTTGCTTGCAATTTGAATGCTTGTCTTCTGTGGTCATATGCGGTTGACTTTGGTAGTCATTGAATTGCTTTTAAATTGCTTTTGCTTGCGGTTAATTCAGTTTTTGTTTTGTCAGTGTAATGCTTATATATTGTGCATAATGCTTCTGTATTGTTTTGCCAATATAATATAGTTTCTTTAGTTCACAAAATAAATAAATAAAAATAAATATGCTATTTCAAAATAAATTGAATTGAAATTATATGTTGCCAAAGTAACCTCTATAATATAAATTTGTTTATTTTGGAATATTAAGATATGTGTATCTATTATTTATGCAAATAATGACCGGCCCAAAGGAAGATTGTTATTTGACCAAATAATAGGTATACTTGTGGTAATAAATATGTGACGATTATTAGGTTTTCCATGTGAGCAATAAATCGGTCCAAAGAAAGATTTATTGCTTGACCGGATTAATTGTCAATATTTGATTACTGCACGGAAAAAACCACTTACAGTTGATTTTTCTGTCCAAAGACTAAATATCAATATTGTGCTAGGTATCTTGTTTTAGGACCCACCATTATGGGAATTATTTAAGCATGTCATATATAAATAAATAAATTAATTATTCTTGTATTATGACATGATTATTGATTATGAACTTGTATTTAATTTTGTTCTCAATTCAGTTACTACTTCTGCTTCAACAATATCTACCAATATTAATTCTATTCCTGTGCTTAATGACACGAACTTCAAGAATTGGAAAGAGAATATTATGAAATTGTTCTCGGTTGCATGGATCTTGACCTTGCGCTTCGGGAAGAACGGCTTGCAGCTCTTAATGAGAATAGTTCTGCCGATGAAAAGGCGAGCATGGAGAAGTGGGACCGTTCTAATCGCATGTGTCTTATGATCATGAAACGTTCCATTCTGGAAACTTTTAGGGGCTCTATGTCCGAAGAGAAAAATGCTAAGCAGTTCCTTAAGGAAATAAAATAACGTTTTGCGAAAAACGAAAAGGTTGAAACAAGTACCCTTTTGGCTAACCTTGTTTCAATGAAGTATAAAGGAAAAGGGAATATAAGGGAGTACTAGTGCTCGAAAAGTACTGTTTGGAGGGGGGGGTTGTGGAATTATAATTTTTGAAGTTTGAAAGCATAATATGGTATTTTTATAAATGTCAGTGGTCATTACAAAATTATCCTCATCCTATTTAAAGCTCACCATTTACCACTCACCAGTCACCACACGGTTAAACACTCTCAAAACTCTCATGTTCTCTCCCTCCCTTCTTCTCTCTCTTCCTTCTCCTCTCTCATCCTTTTTCTCTTTCTATCACATCATCAACTTCGTCATTCAAGTGAACTATCGCCGTCGTCGCTGAAGCCGAAGCCAATCCTTTTCATTGTTGCCGGCGGTCGGCCATTTGAAATCTCCTTCTCTGTCCTTTGCATCGCTGACCGTTCTCATTTTTTACAGGTTCGAGTCTTCTTCTCTCTCATCGTGTCATTGACGTCTTTAAGCTATCGTCGTTGTCTTTTGACTTTTTTCCCTTCAACTCGTCGCCGGCGACGACTCATAGTGTGATTGTTTCTTTAATTTTCCTTTTGTGTGTGATGTGTTGTTGTTTTGTTGAGAGTATTATTGGGTTTTGACAGATGTTTTTTTGTGGTGTTTAAGATGATTTTCGATTAATTTTGTGATGGTTGGACTCATCGAGTCAGCGAGTTGGGTCGAGTTGAGCCGAGTTAGGCCGAGTGTCCATCTCCGACAAGCAAGGCCTCCGATCTGGGGGTTCTCGGATCGGTGAAGTGCTGATCCGCGAGAACCAGACGAGAATTCGGCGAAACTCGTTGAGTTTTTAAATAATGACTAGGAGTGGACATCAAAACATGGAACTAATTTGAATTACCTGACTCGAACCAATCCATAGGTGTTCGGTTTCAGTTCCCATATTTAAATTAAAGGTGTTCAGATCTTATAACAAGCTAACATCATGTATCACAAGATCAGTTTGATTTTAAGTATCTAGAACCGACTTAACCCATGAAACACTAAACATAAGGGCACATACGTCATTTCTCAACTACCATATATAAACCCCAACCTTAAAACCTACGCATAATCTCATGCACTTTCTCTCTCTCTTTCTTTTATCAGTCACCCATCTAATCTTTTCTCTCATTTCTCTCATTCATCCCATCTTTTCTCTCATCTCATCTTTTGTCTCCTTCAAGATCCACAAACCCACTACTCTGAAGATCAACAATCCCATTTCATCTCATTTAATTTTTTCTCTCAAGATTAGCTACCTCCCTTTACTCTCTTTAGTTGACCCTCTTATCTCTCTTTTCAAGGATACGAGTAGACATCGACAAAGATAACTGAGACTGGTGGAAGGAGATGGAGCACTAACAGTGCTCTCTCTTTCCTTTATCTTCACTTTTTCTCCACACTCTATCTTTATCCCCGTTACCTGCTTTATGACTATTTTGTGAGATACAGTTTGGGTGGGTTTCATTGTGTGTATTTAGGTGGATTTCAATTATAAAGATTGGTTTTTAGGTGGGTGAGTAGGATTTGCAGGTGATAGTGGTTAAGTGGGTGTTTGGTTTTGTCATCGGTGGTGGTTGAGTGGGTGTCTGGTTTTGTAGATGGTGGTTTTTAGAGTGGTATTTAGGTTTGTTTAAATATTCTGGAAACAACTCAAAACGACCCGAACCGAATTGACCATGTTCAATTCAGTTCGATTTTACGCCTCAATGGGTTCATGTTCGGTTTTGATTTTGAGAACCGACAAAAATTAAATTAATGTTCGGTTCTAACCAAAACTGAATTGAACATATAAGTGCCCACCTCTACCCTCAATGATGTAACCGAAACTCTTTGTTAACTTGATTTTATTAGGGTTGACAACACCGTAAATAAAATTTACCAAATTGCATGGGAAAACCTACAATGCCTGAAGCCAACAAGCAACATCAAGTTAAGGTCCTTATGCTCACCAAACATGATTTTGTTTTGAGTAAAAAGGGTGGGTGGCTTCAATTATTAACTAAACCAATGCAATCTAACTAGTTAATTAACAATAGTACAATACTATCTAGAGGTAATATTATTTTGATTTTTGAAAACCACCATTTGAATTATTCAATTACCACCTGGAAGTTTATAAATATGAGAAAACTTCATTTTAGTCTCTGAGGTATCGAAAATTATCAAACTTTTAAAACTCTTTCGAAAACAACTCATTTCATCCTTAAAGTTTTGAAAATTTCTCAAAAAAATTCAAATCGCCAGTTAATTGACGAACAAACCAAATAGAAAAATAAAAAAGACTTAACCACAATATTATATATCATTCCACCAATAAAAAATTGGCACTTGTATAATAATATAATTATTGTTTTTATAAAATATGATTATTGTTTTTCTAAATTAAACAATAATAAAAAAAAAAAGTCATTTTAAACAATAATTTTAAAAAAAATATTTTTTTTTTTAAATGAAACAAATCTTAGTTGTTGGTTGAATGTGATTATGATTCAATAATAATAATATTGGCAATTTGATCGAATGAAATTAATCAAATCTGAATCAGTCTAAAAATAAATAAGATAAAGAGAGGTGGTTGTTTGGGTTAGGTTGCCTCTTCCCTCTCGTCGTCATCAAGGGATTGGATTGGAGGGTGATTATGATGATGAAGATGATGACCACTGCAGATTCGAAAAGAATCAAATCTAATGAAAGATTTGAGATTTATCCTTGTCCATGGCTTTAAATCAACAAAGCAGTGGTGTGACCGAAGGAGATTTGATGTCAACAAATTATTTAAGCCAAGGATTCCCAACTCCCCCACCAATCTACCCATCTCCCCTTCCTTTCCTACTCCCTTGTCCGCCTTCGCCTCCGCCTCTCCCGCCCCTTACATGGCTTCGCCTTCCTCCTACCCAACACGTACTGGCCCTTATCATCTCTATCACTACTACCTTTATCAGCCGCCACCTTCTCCTCTTCAACAACAACACTTGCCTCCACCATCTCCTCTTCCGACGGTCTTCTTCGACAATCAAAATCCCAGCTTGCCTCCACCTCCTGCCCCTTCTGATCCCCCTTACAGCCTTAGCTTGACGTCAGGCTGCTTGAACTTGGGTTTAAACCTAGATTTCAATTTTTTTGTGCTGTTTGACAAATCTAGCTGTTTGATTGTCTGGTTTGACCCAGCTCCTTATTTTTAAAATCTGGTTGTTTTGTGTTGTTTGAGTTTGGGTTTGAATTTGTGTTGTTTGAATCTGGGTGAACTCAGATTTCAAAAACAAAATTGTTGTGTTGTTTTTTGTTTAATTTCTTTTTAATTTTTTTTTTTTTTAAGATCTGTGTGATTGTGTTGTTTGAATCTAGGTTTGAATCTGTGTTGTTTGAATATGGATTTGAACCAGATTTCAAAAACAAATTGTTGTTTTGTTTTTTTTTGAAAAATTGTTTTGAAGCTCTGGGCCAAACCTAGATCTTGGTTTGAATATAGTTTAATTTATTTTCATGATTAATTAATTGATTATTTTTAAATTTTATTCTGATGAATATATATAAATTCTTATTTTAATCTTGATCTTACACCTATCGTAATCTCTGTTCTTGTTTAGGAAATGTCAAAAATATCCTTCCTACCTAAACTTTTTGTTTTCTTTTATCGTTAGTTGACTGATGGTTTGAATTTAAAAAAATGAGCTATTTTTTAAAGAGTTTTAAAAACCTATTAATTTTCGATATCCCTAGTACTAAAATGATTTTTTTTTTTAATTTATAAATATATAGATCAATATATCTGATAACAATTTCGAAGAGGTATATGATCTTCTACATCAACTAACTACCTTCATATATAATCATTATTGTATACGAAGATAACCGTATAGCTAACAACTAGTAATGGAAAGATTTGTCAAAATTTAGTGGATGATTTATGATGAAAAGAAAAGACTCCAGAAAAGTCAGGCCAGAACCACAAGGGAAAGAAAAAACCATTGTTGCCCATAAAATAAATATAGTAGCTGCTATTCTGAATAAGGCAAAAAGAAGTTTCCATAGTGGAATTATTTTGTCAAATGACAACGCTGCCCTTGATTAGCCTACGTGTCAGTCATTGTTTAGATGGTTTCCAATCAACACACTTGGTTTAAGCATAGAGAAGTGAAGCTAAATGAACGAGTGGTATATAATCGAGTGTAACGTGCTTTGCAAGGTGTTAAAAATTAAGGAGTGGTCCTTACAGCTTTTCCACGGCCAAAATTTCCTTCTCTATCCTTTGGTTTGTTCTCTTTGTTTATATTCCTCTTATGTTCCTCTCTACAAGTTGCTATGCTTTTGATGGAAGAGAAACTGCAGAGACCACCCATCAACTTCATGATCTTACACATTCTATTAAACTCACCTCGCTTCTGCCTTCAACTGTGTGCAATTTTTCCTCCAAAGATTACTTATCCATCTAATCACTCTCTTTCTATTATTTAATTATAAAAATTAATGCTTTTGTCAAATATGAGATAACTAATATGGTTGTATCATCATATATCGAGAGCCATTCTAGAGAAAAGAAAAGGTTGGTTAGTTTAAGGGATAGGCATGTTTGGGTTTTGAAAAATATTAGATTTTATGTGAGAGATCTAAATATAGGGTTAATTTATATCAACTTAAAATTTTTAATTAAATTTATGACTTTAACCTCTATCTTAGATTGAGTGAAAATTAATAGATCAATTGTGAAATCATAAATGGATGTTAACATTTTAAGTTAATATAATATAACTCATAAATGCAAAGGCTTATTATAAATCTTACCTTATGTCTTCATAAATTTTATATGGAATTCTGACAAAATCTATATGAAATCCATGGAATCCGTGAATTCTACTAAAATATTTTATTATAAAAAAATCCACCAAACTTCAACAAACACTAAATTGATCAATGCATATATAAGAATCCATCTAAAATTTTAACTATCCAAGTTTGTCAGGTAATCACTATGGCCGAATGTGGCTTGATGATAGAGATACTCATTCAGTCTAGTAATATCCCAATTTCGATCTATTGGATTGTAAATGGTATTTTTGAAAAATCACCATATAATTTAGTTGTGTTCACAAACCCGTGAAAAATCAAGATTCCTCTCCATTCAAGGGTATTTTGTTAATAAATGAACATCACTTTGACAAAGTTGAAGTAACAAAAACAATTAATTATCAGATACTGTGTTCTTTTTATACTTTAGTTAGTCCTTTATTAATAATGATAATGGAACCTCAATTTATACTTAATCATTAGTAGCTTTGACCCTTAGAATTTTCCATTTCCACTAATAAATTCACGGGCAATGGCTAATTAAGTGGGTAAGATATTTTGGCATAAGATTTCAAATTGTGTATGTATTTTTCCATGCATTGGTATTCTCTCACACCTTAAACCTTTTTATCACCTTCACCTAATCTTATAATATGTAAGTATTACAATGAAGATTTGATTGCTTTCCATTATTATTTTATCAACAACTAATCATATATTTAAAATAATTAAGAAATATATATATATAGTTGATAAGAGAATCTTCCATTGACCGAATATATTTTAAATATTTCATTTCTTATTCTCAAACTAAAATTTTGAATGTGTGACAATTTTATAAATATCTAGACATTTGTCATATAAAAAAATTTCCCATTTTTGATTGTTTTTAGTTTTCCTCGTTTTATAACATGTATACTCAATTATGATTATATACACGTTTCAGCCGATGACAGAAAGTCATTTTTTAAAGTAATCCAGAAACATAGTCTATGTTTTCAACTCAATCAAGACAAAACAAAGTCTGCTTCTAAGGAAGACATTCTTCGTCACGACCATTCTCAACTCTCGAGTATACTCAATTCACTCCTGACTTTCTAAGAACTCATGCGGTGGTGGTGACATAAAAGAGGCCAATGCTGCCAATATTCGCACTAAAGATGGCACAGTTTGGAATTAAAACTTCCAAAAACAGAAAGGAACAACCTATACGAAGTGGAAAAATCACGTGCAAGCCAAGTGGGAATAATGCAGTTGGAACCTTTGACTAAAGGCTCAAAAAGAGCCATAACAAGGGGTGGGTGTAATTGCACTGCATCACCAACAGCAGAAATTTTAATACAACTTGACAACAACAATTCACAACAAATAATTTATTTCACAATAATTTTCCAAGTATCTCACCAGGTTGTGCATCTTCAACATGCGTTTATGGTATCCAGTATGGAGACTCCTCATTCTCCGTCGGATTCTTCAGAAAGGAAACCCTGACCCTAACTCGTACAGACGTGTTTCCCAACTTCCTCTTCGGTTGCGGCCAAAACAACCAATGCTCATTTGGTGGAACAGCCGGCTTGCTCGGTCTTGTTCAAGACCAACTCTCTTTACTCTCCCAAACTGCCAGCAAGTATAAAAAACACTTCTCTTATTGCCTTCCATCATCTTCCAGCACCACCGATCATCTCACTTTTGGTAACGCTAGCCGCGTCTTGAAATCCCTGGAGTGAGATTCACTCCACTCTCCACCACGTAACAAAGGTCCTCATCATTCTACTTCTTTGATGTCGTCAGAATCAGTGTTGGTGGCAAAAGGCTATCCATTGTCTCATCAGTTTTTTCATCAGGAATAGTTATTAACTCCAGAACTGTCATCACACGCCTGTAACTGGATGCATACTCGGCCTTGACGGCAGCATTCAGGAAACTAATGTCGAAATATCCAAAAATTTCGAGACTATCGATATTTGACGTGTGCTATGATTTCAGCAAGAATAAAAGTGTAACGGTGCCTCAAATCAGCTTCTTCTTCAATGGTGGCATTGGTATGAGCATTGACAAGATGGGGATTTTTTGTTGTGAATAGCATATCGCAGGTTTGCCAAGCGTTTGCTCCAAGTAGTGATGATAGCGATGTGGCAATCTTTGGAAATTTTCAACAGAAGACAATGGAGGTTATGTGTGATGTTGCTAGAGGGAGGGTTGGTCTTTGTCCTAGAGGTTGTAGCTGATTGATCATAGAGAGATTGATGAAGAAGAAAAGTGTTTTCTTCAAGTAGTTATAATTCTTATAGTTGTTGTCTGATAATCAAAATAGTATATAAGATTGAAATAAAGGAAGATTTATATACATCTCCTTGGACCAGAAAGGAAAAAAGATTGGTCCCTCAATGAAAATGTATACATAGTTAGTAGTAATATTGCTAGATATATGCTTAATGGAGTTTGCTACATGACACAGTAGTAATAATTGTTTATAATTTAATTACTTGCATGGTTTGAATATGTATGATCGACTTGTAATCGATTATATATCTTTAAGCTGTCTAACTATAGTAAATGGTTTGTAGATTTAATTTTATGTTATTATTTTGGTTCTTACAAGTTTTTCAAGTTAAATATTAACTAAACATATATAATATAAAGGAAATTGTAGTATAAAAAAATTCTTCGGTCTTGAGGTTTTTCTTGAAGTGACTAAAACAACTTTCAATAGGTTCATGTTTTCCTTAAATTGAGGATTTTACCTTGTAATTTTCTCTATTAGACAAATATATATATATATATATTTATAATTTAATTATTATCTCTATCGTTATTCTTGCATGTCATACTTGAATTTACTTAGAGAATTGATTTACATGAGTTTCAAAAGAATTAGTTCATCAATCAATTATTTGTTTACAAGAAAATAATTATCAGACAAAGAAAAAGTGTTAAAAGAAAGGCTATATTTGGTAATGTGTAGTGTATAATTATAAAATATTAGCTATTAAAATATTTTAACAGTTATACATATGAAAAGGGGTTTATACAGAGATTTTAAGGGGTGTATATATTGCAACTCGAATTTTACCACAAGAAGTGCAAACCCACAAAACCGGAAGCCCATATCGGGTTGGGGTTTCTTGCTCCTCATATACAATACCATGAGTTGTATCATGTTCCTATAGAATTACATGTCATTTATAAATAAAATGATTCGTTTAGGTTGTATTAAGTTTACTATTAATTTTATGTAATATGTTTTAATCTTATTGATTTTTTTTCTTCTTTACCTTCATTATCCCTTTTTAGTTTACTGTTATGAGTTGGAATTGGAACTAATCATGTTCTAATTATCCGTATTCATTTCAATAAAATGATTTATGTTATTATTTCTTTTTGGGTTCCTCTTTGTCTACATGATAATAATCGATCGATGTATTTCATTTGTTTCATGCATATGAAGTGGGAGCAATCAACATGTGAACAGTGCCGAGGTTAAAGTGGGTGTAATCATGTACTCTTTATTACAAGAAAAAGAAAAAAATTTATAATAAATTCAGTGTTGTACAATTACATGATTCAACACGATATGCCTTTTCAATTAATTTATTTTTTTTGAACTATTATTATAATTTAGGTTTTAAAGGAGGAGGAAATGACATTGATTCAAAAACTCTATGGTGTAAATGTGAGAAGCATGCCACTATCCAATCTCATGTTGTCACAACTAATTTATTTAACTACTTGTTATGAAAATGAACTTAAATCTAAAATATTAATAGATGTTACTTTAGTTGACATGATTAATAATAAAATTAAAATATTAGTTGATAATTCGACAAATATATTTTTTAAAATTCATTAAATTGTTTAGTTTTCATTGTCTTTAACATATTAAAAGGGCATTGATGTAAAAACATACGTTTTTCATATGTTTTCCATCTGATAATAATAAATTTGTTAATAATATTATGATTTTTTAAATGTCATTAATATTGTACTTCTGGGAGTTTCTTTTAAACGTTATTTCTATCAAAACAAACCAACCATTAATTTGTTTGGAACAGAATAAAAAATTAATTACGTGATAGAGAATATTAATATTCTCCAAAAAAAAATGTCATTAGTTTGTAACTGTTGGGACCAAATTCAAATTCAATTGGTATCAATTGTGAAATTGATAAATTATGGATTTTAAATTAGGAGTAATATTAAACTTTTCAAATTTTTTATCTAAATAATATGATATATGAGTTGTTAACATTTTATAAATCATGAGATAATGTGATAATTAATATTATTTTGACAATTCATATGTCATATTATTTGAACATGAATTTGCATAAAATTTTTGAAAAACCTAACTAATATTACTAATAGTCTAGTTATGCTTTCACATTGATAATTTGGTAAAATACTGAGCTTATCATTTAATAGTACTTTTTATATCCTTCCAATTGGTAATTACAGTTTGATAAATTAGATTTTGGATTGGATCCTATATATATATATATATCCTTGGTTATACATTCACATAAGTAAGAATAAAAAGTTAAATTGAACTCATTTAATCATTCAGATATTTTCAAATTTGGCGAGCATAGTGTAAAACTTCTATTTGCAAGTGAATTTAGCATTTTGTAAAACGTCCATGTTTATATATGTATGACATATACATTAACTAACATAAAACAAAATTAGGTAGCCTATAGGTCCCAGAAAACGACTTTTTGTTCACTTATGCTTAATGCATTTTATCCTATTCTTATAAAAGCATAGACAAGATATATTATTAGAGTTTGTATATATGTAATTAAGTTGTAAACTAAAAGTTATTAGTGTGAATCATTGTCTAATATGGTTTGATAGTATAAACTTTCTAAGTCTGAGTTGCTCCCATCAGGTGCTTACTGAAAAAAAAAAGGGAGGGGGGTGTTTCCCGGGGCTGGTTAGTATAATTAAATGAAAGTTGTTTCATGGTCACTTCATTTTTCTTAATCTTCCTTCGTTCCTTCTCTTAGGATTCTGTCTTTTTCCATTTTCTTCTGTGTTCATTGAAGGAATTTTATGAATATGAAGAAAGGCAAACTACTGAGAGCCAACAACTTTGTCTTTTTCAATAACTCAACGCAAGAAATTAAAATAGGTGAAGGAGAAAGCAGTCTATAAGACAATAGATGGGGCAAAAAATTCACTTTTAGATACAATGCCTCGAAACATTATCTCTACATATTTACATTTCTTGATAAAACTCGTAGTTGAGTTTAGAAAGCTATTTCATTGAGGTCCCTTGCAGATACCAAGGTAAATTTGAACTTGGAAACAGATTTGTGAACTCAACTACGAGTATTACTGTTAAGACTAGAAATGTAGCATTAGTAAGTGTGATTAAAGGAAGTTTTAGCCATTTTGCTGAATAAATTTAATTATTATTTAAATAAAAATTAAAAATAAAAGTTTACAATTATAATTTATGATCTTGAAATAAAAGTTTAAGGGCCTAGTGATTAGAGACTTATCCCACATATAAACTTAAAAAGTTATTGTCGACTCATATCATTGCCACTTCGTCAAGCATAAATAGCTCAACCCTTGTATACGTGAGGATGTAGCATTCGTAGCATTTATATTTTACTATTCTTCACATATACGACATATGCATTAAACAACATTATCCTAAAATGTTTCAGCCGGTAGGCCTTTAAAAATGACCCTTAATTTGCATGTGTTAATGCATGTCATTTGTCATTCTTCATTCATGCATGAAACGAACGTGGAGGAGAAAACAATGCATAAGCCAATCGGTGTGTGACACACTAACACTAGTGCTTCACCAGTTATCTCTACATATCTACTTCTACAACAACTCTCTACCATGTACACACAAAATTAATTTAAAATAATTATTCTAATATCTACATGATTTCTCCAATTCTCCCTATAAATAAGTTGCAAACCAAGATTCTAAGACTGTGCTTGTAAGTTTTGAAGAGCTAGCTCTAGCTATGGCCACTTCAATTTCCTTTGTCTTTCCTTGGTTTCTTCTCTCTTGTTTTCTTCTTTCCCTATCCCTTATTTGTTCATTGAAGGAAGGATATGCTTTTGAAGAAAGAGAGAGTAATGAAGAGAGCTACCTTACTCACACTATTCAACTCAACTCTTTTTCCTCTGCATCTATTTGTGATCATTTTACCAAAGGTTCATCATCTCTTTTGAACTATTTTATGATCCATCTACTTTTGCTACTCTTTTTTCTTTTTTTCCCTCTAATATATATATATATATATATTTATCACTGCTTAATTTTAACTTTTCATTTATATATTCACTATAAAGAGCCATTATGAAAGTTGTATACATCAGGCATATTAGAGCTTTTCTCCTAGATTTGCAGGCATGAACACATTTATACTTGTACCAAAACCTAAACCATAATAACATATACATGTTCCAGCCAATGAAAGGAAGTCAACAGTGAAAGTAGTTGATAAGTACGGCCCATGCTTTTACCCTAATCAAGATAAACCGAAATTTCCATCTGACATGGACATTCTTCGTCTTGACTGGTTGCGAGTCAACTCAATTCACACCAGGCTCTCGAGGAAGTCAGGTCGCCACCGTGACATGATAGAGCTCGATTCCGCTAGTATTCCAGCTAAGGATGGTAGCTTATTTGGCACACGCAATTTTGTTGTCACTGTGGGGCTTGGCACACCAGCAAAAGATTTATCATTAGTACTTGATACTGGAAATGATCTCGCATGGACACAATGTGACCCTTGCCAAACTTGCTTTACCCAAAAAGAAGTAAGATTTGACCGCCAAACTTGTACAACATATGTTAATGTTACTTCCACATCTGCATTGTGCAAATACGTAGAACGCCCAGGTAATAAATTCAATTGAAATTTTTAATTTAAAGATATTCGTTTGAACCAGTTCAAAATGGATTTCACAATAATAATTCATGAATAAATTTGACTACATACATATATATATATATATACAGATAAAGTACCCCAAAATGCTGGCACAACATGTGTCTATGGAATTGAATACAAAGATGGTGCAAGTTCTGCTGGGTTCTTTGCTCAAGAAACCCTAACCTTATCTTCTTTAGACAAGATCACGAGCTTCCTCTTTGGTTTTGGCGTTGACCAGCAGGGGCCGAGGTATGTACAAACTAGTCTGGGGTTCAACCTAGACGATTTTTCTAAATAAATAAATAATTAGTAAAAAAATTATTAAAAATTAAATAAAATTTATAGACTTTATATTTTTAACATCCTATCCTCAATGGAAATATGGAGTGAATATACTCACAATCTTTTTGTAATTGACACATCAAATATTCTTATCTATTTTCCATCTCTATCAATTCATTTCGTAATTTTTTTTAAAAAAAAAAGAAAAAAAAAAAAAACTAGTTTAGAATTCCTTACTAAAAAAACTAGTTTAAATTCCTTGCTTCTTCTAACGAAATTTGAACAAAACTTTTCTTCTTAGTTTTGTCCGTTTTTTATTCTCTTTGTTAATTAATATTTTAGGAGTTATGTAACTCGTTACACCTTTTTGTTTTTTTCTAACCAAGTATATTATTTTTAATTTATAAAATGTTTACCATACTACAAGAATTTGCTTAAAAAAATTTATAATTAATGGGTAATGTTAAACCTGTGCCTATAGAGCTCAAGTTAGCACTTTGAAATTTGTGGATGGACCCATATAAATAATCAATCAATGGAATCATCAATTTCTGTCTTTTTTTCTTTTATTTGTGTTGAATTTATTGATTGGTTGGCTGTGGATATTAACTTGTGCATTAAGGGCACGGGTTAACACTCCTCATAATTAATTTATTTAGCCCATCCCAAAATTAAACCCTGACTATGCTTTTGTTGACGACAGTGGTACATTTGGTCAGGAAGCCGGTATATTGGGTCTTAACCGAGAGAGTGCGTCCATAATCAACCAAACTTCTTCAAAATACAACCAAATCTTCTCTTACTGTCTTCCATCATCAGCCAGCAAAACCGGTCACCTCACTTTCGGCAACCATGCCCTCCCAACAAATGTAAAATACACTACACTAAGCGCCAGATTTTCAGATGAATACGGCGTTGATCTCGTTGGAATTGGTCTTGGAGGTGTAAAACTAAATATTCAGGAATCGGTTTTTACAAAATCCGGAACAATTGTTGACTCGGGATCTCTCCTCACCTACTTGCCATCAGACGCTTACAAAGTCCTACAAACGGAGTTTGAAAAAAAGATGTCGGCATATCCCAAGGCAACTCCTCCTAAGGGCCTGGACACTTGCTAAAACCTTACTAACTAAGATACCACTACAGAGCCTCAACTGACTTTCATTTTCAAAGATGGCACTGAAGTGTCCATACCAAAGATAGGGATTCTCTTCAAAATTTCAACATCGAGTTCTACGTATTGTCTACCGTTTATTGGGAATGATGACAGTGATGACGAGGCAATCATTGGAAATATAGTGCAAAAGACAATGGAGGTTGTGTACGACATTCCTGGAAAAAGGGTTGGGTTTGCTCCTGACGCTTGTATGTAATTATATATATATATATATATATCATGCACTCGGGTAGAGAGCTCATTAAAGAAGTTCTTATATGCAAAGTTTGGCTCTGGTTATTTGTGCATTGCATATAGAGCTAGTGATGGCTCTTTAAATAAGAATTTATGTACCGCAGAGGTTCATGAAATAAAATATATATATATCTATTGTACATTTCATTTTTATAATTTATTACCTCTCTGTCATTATTCTTCTATTTTATGCTTGAGCTTACTTTGAGACTCGATTCACACAAGTTTCATACGAATTCTATTCGTTCATCAATCAATTACTTGTTTACACAAAAATAATTATCGGACGAAGAAAAAGTGTAGAGAAAATTGAAACGACTAAAGTGGAGCATACCTTGAACAATCCATATGCTTGTGAACCTCATTCGGCTATGTGTAATACATAATTTTGTGATCCAGAATTTTGGATGGTGACAAAGCCCAAATAGACTTAATGGCTCACGTAGAAAGTTAATGTGACTATGTTGGTTCAAGCCCACTTTGGACTTGGATCAGAATCTTTCGTTTTTGACCTTGGTAAGTTATTGTTGTTGAATTTTAGAGCGACGATATTTACACCACTTTGAAATTGTATGTAGACCCCTAATTTTATATTTTTAAAGTTCCGACACTACCCTTAAAGTAGCTTATTAATGGTTTTCAATGCATAATATAATTTTTAACAATTTATTTTTCAAATTTTTATAAACTATTAAATTTAAAAATATATAACAAAACAAAATAAGAAATATAAATGTAGATTTAACTGTGGATGGACGAGGAGGCTTTCCAAAGCAAAAGAATTTATGAAGAGTCATTTTGCAGAGGGAATATAAAGGAGGTAGGCAACAGTTTCTATGAGAAAAGAAGGTGAGTTGTGTGCACAGCTGCCTCCCTGTGAAAAGTAAGGTTAAAACTGTTAATAACAAGGAGGATTTGAGTGTTGTTGGGATTTTTGGGATTAGAGTAGCACTTTTCCTTATTTTATTTTATTTTTATTTTTATGGTTTAGCTTAATTATTTTATTTTTTATTTCTAGGTTTCTTAAAGTTAAAAGAAAGGGTATATTTGGTCATGTGTAGGGTATAATTATAAAATATTAGCTATTAAAATATTTTGGTGGGGTGTACATATAAAAAGCGATTTACATACAGATTTTAAGGGGTGTCTATATCGAAACCCAAATTTTATCACAAAAAGTGGAAACCCACAAGACCAAAAGCCCATATCAGGTTGGGGTTTCTTGCTCCTCATGTACAATAGTATGAGCTATAACATATTCCTATAGATTAACATGCTAGT
Source organism: Nephelium lappaceum (assembly GCA_021234005.1). Taxonomy (NCBI): domain Eukaryota; kingdom Viridiplantae; phylum Streptophyta; class Magnoliopsida; order Sapindales; family Sapindaceae; genus Nephelium; species Nephelium lappaceum. The sequence goes on along the minus strand of CM037998.1, from coordinate 18,465,602 downwards.
TATAAATAAAATGATATTTCAGTGGTGTTTGTTTATGTTGTATTAAGTTTACTATTAATTGTATGTATTAATAATTTATATTTCAATCATATTTTATTTATTTCTTCTTTACCTTCATTATCCCTTTTTAGTTTATTGTTATGAGTTAGAACTAATCTTGTTCTTAATTATCCGTATTTATTTCAATAAAATGATTTGTGTTATTATTTCTTTTTGGTTTTCCTCTTTATCTACTTGATAATAATCTATCCATGTAATTCATTTGTTTCATGTATATGAAGTGGGAACAATCAATGTGTGATCAGCATTAAAGTGGGTGTAATAATCTATGTTTTATTATAAGAAAAAGAAAAAAAAAATAAAACTCATAACAAATTCGTTGTTGCACAATAAACATGATTCAACACCATATATCTTTTCAACTAATTTATTTATTTTAAACTATTATCGTGATTCAGATATTAAGAAAGAAGGAGACGACATAGACTCAAAACCTCTATGGTGTAAACTTGAGAAGTATGCCACTGTCCAATCTCATGTTGTCACAACTAATTTATTTAACTACTTGTTATGAAAATCATCTTAAATCTAAAATATTAATAGATATTATTTTAGTTGACATAATTTATAATAAAATTAAAATGTTATTTGACAATTCAACAATTATATTTCTGAATTCATTAAATTGTTTAGTTTTCATTGTCTTTAACACATTGAAAGGGCATTGATGTAAAAACATACGTTTTTCAAATGTTTTCCATCTAATAATAATAAATTTGTTAATAATATAATGATTTTTTTAAAATGTCTTCTATGTCTGTAATTAGAATTTAAGAAAATTCAAATTCGTCCAGTTCTAAACATAAAAACAGATGCAAACTTACAAACCATCAGAAAGCCAAAGATGTAAATGGGACACTCAAATAGAAGCAGAAAAAGATTATGGATGAAACCTGTATATTAATTTACAGCGCAATTTCATTGAATTCCCTCCGCAGAAGCCAAGCTAGATTTGAACTTGGATCAAACTTTACGCTCTAACCTTAGATTTAAACTATGGCTGTGGACGGATCAATGACATGGTTCGATGACAGGAATCAGCGACGGGGTTCTGTGAAAGGGTTGATCAGTAATGGGAGCTCAAGAAAATAAAAAAAAAAAACAAAAAAAAAAAACCAAGAAAGAGAGAGAGAGAGAGAGAGAGGGAGGGAGGGTTGTTGGCAAAGAAGAATGAAGAAGATGAGAGCTGAAAGTGAAAGGAGTTAGCCGATTAGGTGTACATTGAAGGTTAGGTCTGTCAATTTATACATGTGCACTTAGAAAAGATCTTTCATGAGTATTTAGTTGGTGTGTCATACTGATAGTGGTATGACCCTCCAATAATAATGTAACGTGTGGTATTTCTCTTTCATAAAAAAAATTAATATTGATGTTTTTGTTTGTTTACGAGAAAATTTTCATTTAAAAACCTTCCAACTATTACAAGTTTAACTCGGAACACAATTGTCATTATTGTTCAAAGTCTCGCTATGCCTTTGATTTTGATGAACCCTATCTTGGGATAGATATGCTTAGCATTAATTTATGATGATGAATTAAATAATTTCTATAATTAAAAGAATTAGGTATGTTACATAATATATAATCCATGCAAATCCGACAAAATTATATGAATCTTTGATATAAATAAATATATATACATTTATATATAACAAAATGGCACTTGCTCGATTTCATAAAGTCAGTATCAATATTAATATTTATATATAACAAAGTGGCACATGCTGGATTCTTAAACTCGGTGTCAATAACTCAATGTTAATATTTATATATAACAAAATGTAACTTGCTTGATTTTCTTTAATCTATAATTTGCATCATAGAACGACCATGTTATCATCCACCCACCACTTGTAAAACAGATCCACTGTTAAGTTTGTGTTTTTTTTTGTTTTTTCTGTTTTTGTTTTTGCTTTTGTTTTGCTTTTTTTGTTTTGTAAGACAGATCCATAGTTGTGAGATTTGCTCTTACATTTTTCACATTTCATGGGGTTTGCTTACCGGGCTAGGCATAAGACTAGAGTGTCACGAGCACAGTCTATTTTACATAAACAGAGAAAAAGGGTGATGATTTTCAAACACACGGTCGGTACGCTGTCTGCCAAGGCATATGCGAGGGCTCCGCTTACTGCAGATGTATAGAGTGTTGGAAAAATTTGAAAAATCTCCACATGGAATGCACTTGTCTAGCTAGTGTTGTTAAACACGAATGCCACCTGATCATGTTCTGACTCTTACGAATTCAGCAGTAGTAAATAAAGAATCCGATCAGTTCGGATGTGACGTTTGCGAGACTAAAGATGACCTCAAAACATCATGTTTATTATTGCGAGGAAGGTCTTTATAATGCTTACATTGAATGTGTGATGTCTGAGGTAAATTACTAAATTTATACTTTCAGTCATCTAGAAATATCTTACTTTTACAAGAACACAATAACATTCATCTATATTGCTCATAAAAATGAATATTGTCATTACAACTAATAATAAGAAGATATGTATATATATATATATACATGCATGATTAGAATTAACAGACTTCATTCTTGGTACATGTTTGCTACAGGAAGACCCTCCATTGGGAGATATTAAGCCGATGTTTGCTGAAGGTGTGGATTTTGCCTGGACAAATCAAGCGCTGAATTACCCAATGAATTAGTGCTTCGATCACCTTCTTCACTCTCACAATCTCTTCCTCTTGTCCAATTCAGTAACAATATGGAGTATTAATTACATATATAAATGTTTGCTTCTGTCTATTTTAATTTTGGAGATAGCCTTGGCATGACTCTCACTAATTTAATATCTCATCAACATAAACAAACAAGTAGAAAAATGGACTTCTTGTATAAACTAAAGGCGACTTGCTCAATTTCACAATTTCACAAAGTCGGTGTTAATAGTTTTTTAAGTTTTTCATCTTTCATACACAACCGGCATTTAGTTAATGTGAAAGTAATAACATGGGAACATGTGAAAGAATGAATATTTTCTGTTGCCACTTAAACTACTTTTTTATTATTTATAGAATGTGCTTATCAAACTACTTGCAACTTGGTCAATATATGTAAACTCCATATAAATATTTTTTTTATTTACTTTTATTACTAAAAATAAAAGAAAGGTCAAGCGATTGCAGGAATTCAATTTAAATTATTTTAAATAGTAGATTTTCTTATCTCAATCACTTGTGTATCAGTATCGTTTTTTTTTTCTGTCCTTTTTTTCTTTTTTTTTTTCTTAGAAAGGAGGATTTGAACTCAAAACATCCACTTTGTTGAAAACAATAAAGGTTACCACCTTATTGTACCTGAGATTACCTATTATGTACTTTTTAAATTTAAACAAATTATTTTCAATTATGATTTATGAATAAAATGTCAATAGGTTGAAGTTTCTTCTTTACACATACAAATTTGAATCTTATCTTGGTATCAAGCCAGTACTTCCAAAACAGACGTCCAATACACTTATTTTTTCTTTCTTCATGACTACCAATAATAGAATACTTCTAAATCTTTGAACCAATCACCCATACCGTAATAACAACAATAATGCTAAATAATGCAGCAATCAAAGCCTTATAAACCTGATCATCCCCTTTGGCCGACTCATTCACACCAATTTAGAGGGAAGTTTAGTCACTCATATGTTATTAATCTATACCAAGTCTATAAAATTCATGAATTTCATCAATATCTATCATTTAAATAAAAATTCATCAAAGTTTAATAACTTCTATATAGTGAATTCACCTCTAACAACAACACATTTTATTTGAAAATAAATAAATATATATAAATATATATAACTTTCAACCGATTAAATATATCGTAACATATATATATAGAGAGATCAACAAAAAATCAGTATATATAGAGAATCCAAATTCAAAACACATTCTAGTTTTAACAATGATTGGACTTTTTTTTCTTTCTGACATTACAAAAAATATATTTTATAACTATAGGGATCTCCTAATATAAATCTCTAAGATGTAGCGCAGCTATCTATACCCAAATAGGTGTGAAAGAATAACCCACACAAAGTAGGAAAACCGCTTATATACTTATGAAACTTTTAAGGAACTTGCCCAACACTTGCGGGTTAGTAGGAAATTGCCCATCCTTGTGGGCAATGATACTTGAATCCAACCCTCAGCTTAAAAAAAGCAAAATTAGATGGAATTGGCCCACTACACCATTTCACTTAGGTGTCCTATATATGACGACTCCCAAGCGAAGTGGTAAACATAGTCACCACAGGACCTTTTTTTTTTTTTTTTTTTAATGTTGCATTTGTTTGGTACACATGATTGAATTGAATTATTTTAATGAGATTGGATTGGATAAGATATAATAGAATTTGATTGAATAAATTAATGTTATGATGTGTTTGGTGCTGCATGAAATTGGATGAAAAATAATAATGTTTATTGTTTGATCTATTATGGGATTAAACAAAAAGTAATTATGTATTATATTATTTTTATAAAATAAAACTAAAAATGTTTTAATATTATTTTAAAAAGTAAAATCTAACTCCATAAAATTAATTTTAAAATAATATTTATTTTATTATTATTGAAATATATTATTTTTTTAATGTCTTAATAAAATATATAACAATAAATTTAATATTTAATATTTTATTATTATATAATTAATGTTGGTGGCTTAAATTTATCCCACCAATATGGGATATAATGGTTATAAGAGAATGGATTGGAATTTATCCAAACCCTTACGACAAACAAAGCCTAAAAGACAAAGCCGCCGAGTAAAAATATTTTATGGCAATGCCTACCTGGAAAAATGGAGATGTCCGAGTTGAAAATATAAATGGAGGGATATCTTTTTAATTTTCTATTTTAAAATGGCATAACAACGTTTCTTTTAGAAGAACTGACAGTCTTGTTGGAGAATTCCGTGATCGACTTAGAGATACAGCATATGGCTTCATATGTGATGGATGCAGACGTTACTCTTGGGGCCTCAGTTATAACTGTGACGCATGTCTGTTTAAACTTGATGTCCAATGCGCTTTCAAACTTGAGAGTCAGCAACTGCAAATGGAAGAGAGAGTAGAAAGAGGTACCGATTTTCATGACCATAAACTGGAGATGTTCTATTATGATATGCTTTTGCCAACTCCATTTTTCAAAGACATCGTTTGTGGTTGCTGCCGAGAGGGCTTCCACCATTCTGCATATGCTTGTACAGAATGTCGTCTCTTCATTCATGAATCCTGTTTAGATAAAATCCCCCAACAAGTTCCTTCCCCATTTCACCTGCAACACCCTCTTCTCCTTCGTCAATCTTCTCACAGTCACTGCCGTGCGTGTGGAGAAACTATCGACTGCCTTATGTTAAGTTGTGAGGGGCTGTGTCTTGATAACAGTTCTCACAGTCACTGCCGTTTTCACATTTATTGCTGTGCCCACACTGTACGTAGCTTAAAAGTAAAGTGTCACAACGAGCACCCTATGTTTAATATTAAACATGGTTATTCTTCAAAGTGCGTTGTCTGCAACACCTCATGTGATCACTGCTTTATCTACGGGTGTGTGGAGTGTGATGTAAGTGTCCATATGGAATGCATTCCTCTGCCTCGCATTGTTAAACATGAATGTGATCCTGATCACTCTCTTACACTTAAAGATTCATTGCCAACAAAAAGTGCATCTAATGAGTATAGATGTGATCTTTGTGAGAAAGAAGGAGATCTTAGACAACATGTTTATTATTGTGAGGAATGCTTTTATATTGCTCACGTTGAATGTGTGCTACAGCTATTGGAGGTAAAGTTCCAATTTACAATCACTTAGGAATAACATTTTGCTTTCTTCAAACAATTTTATATGCGAAGCACTGTAATTGAGATCTACAATAATGCTGTCTACTTTATTCTTGGTTCATGTTTGCTGCAGGAAGACCCACCATTGGAGATACTAGAATACTTGGTTCCTAGGAGTAGAGTTGAATCAGAGAAAGAGACTAAAGTTGAATCAGAACAGTGCAGCCATGAATCAAAGCAAGAAAGATTTGGAGCAGAGGAAAAGGAAGAAAGTTTTGGAACAAAACAAGAATGGAAAAGCTATTTAGAAGACTGTAGTCTTGCAGAAATAGGTAAGATAATCACAATGATCAAAAACAAGATTGACAAATTAACTTCAAAACTTGAGGTTGTTCAAGAAATACGTGTCCAAAAATTAAATTCTCTTATTTAACACTTCGACTGATCAAATTCTTGCAAGTGGAATCATATATCAGTGATTGATATTTTTCAGATTACTTGAGTCCGAAGTTTAAATAAATTATGTTGTATTACTTCCTTGAAATGTATGCTGCAGTTGAGTTATTTAATTAGCCATGTTATGTCCCAGTTTCAGCTTACTGTTGTATGGATAGCCGATGTTGTACTCGTGAATCTTGTCCGAAGTTTCTAATAAAAGTTCAGCATCCAATTCACAACAAACCAATCAGCAGCACTTTCTGAGCAATGCTTTGAAAAACCTTTTGAAAGATGGCAATGCTTTTAAGTAAACAATCTCTTGAGTTGACAAGGTTGATGAGGATGGTAATTGTGATGATTGATGACAACTCTTATGTGCATCCTGAGATGTCGAGAATATGAATGCGAAACCTATGGTACAATGATTTAGCTGCCCTTTCAACCAACAAATTTGAGCCATATCAACCAAGAACAGTCCATGCAACGATCAATCAGAACAAGAAAGTTTTGGAGCAATGTAAGAATGGAAAAGCGATTTAAAAGTCTTGCAGAGATAGATAAGATAATGACAAGCATCAAGGAAAAGATGGACAAATTAGCTTCAAAACTTGAGGTTGTCCAAAAAATACGTGCTCAAAAATTAAGTTCTCTGTTTTAGCACTTTGCATGATCAAACTCATATAAGTAGAATGTGTACCAAAAACACATATTTGATATATCTCATATTATTTGAGTCCAAAGTTTAAACCACTTAAGCTATTTACGTTTGGTCATTTTATAACATAATCATCATAAGAAACTTGAAATATTTTTGGTTGAGTACTACTGCAAACATAGAATTATAAGATGCAAACCGTGTAAGTAAATTGATCAAAATCTTATTTCATTAACAAACAAACAGAAATTTAGAAGTACTTGCCTTAAAAGAGCAATCATTAGAGAATTTTTACATGCTTTGTTTCAACAGACAATTCCACTACAAACATAAACTGAAGTTCTGCAATCTCAGGGAGGGAATCCTAGTCCCTTGCTCTCGTTGTTGATTTTGAATTCATTAACCTTGTTTGGAGTTTCTAGAAAAAAGCTCAGCATCCATTCGTCGTGTTGACAATGTATGTGTTTTCACTGTCATCCGTTCACTACAAATCCAATAGCTGTACTTCCTGAATGATCCAGTACCTCAAGGTTTGAAAAAGCTTTCAAAAGATGGCAATGCTTTTAAGGCCTAAACAATCTCTTCAGTTGACAAGGGTCGTGAGGATGGTAAGTTCGAAGATCAATAACAACTCTTATGTGCTGCCTGAGAGGTCGTGAATATGAATGCAAAACATATGGTACAAGGATTCAGCCGCCTTTTCGAGCGACAAATTTGAGCCATATCAATCGAGCATAGGTTCCTTCAGGCACGGCATTTCCATCTGCAAAGAGTCAATCTTTTCTTTTACCTGCTGCAAAGCACTACAACCTCTCAAATCCAGCTCCTCAAGTCTTGCAAGTCCTTCCATTTTTGGCAGATTTTTTAACATTTTACAATCCTTTAGCAGAAGCTGACAAAGGTTTTTGAGGTTGGAAAGGGAGGGCAAACTTTCAATCTTCGTGTTTGAGAAGTTGAGGTAGTGAAGATGCAAAAGATGTTCAAAGGATTCATCTCTAATTTAGCCAATTTGGGAGCATCAGAAACATCAAGTAGCTCAAGACTTTCGAGAGATGCAATAGATGACAGCTCTACTAGTTCAGAACAACCACTCAAATTAAGTTCTGAGAGATTGCGAGGAACGGGAGGCAACCTACTGATTTTAGTTTTCGACAGATTAAGGATTTTAAGATCATCCAACTTCGCAATGGAATCCGTGGAATGGAAGTTTCTAAAGTCGCTTGCCCCAGACAGATCAAGAATCTGGAGATTTGTTAACTGCTGCAATTTCCGAAGCTGGAGTAATTTATTACAACAGCCTCTTAATAAGATCCGTTTCAGGTCTTTACGATCACCGATCACTGGTAGCTTTTGAACTTTGGTATGAGAGAGGTCAATCAATTGAAGATTTGGAATCTCTGTAAGATCACCGTCATTATCAAAGTTCTCGAAAGAGTGAGCCTCTGAAAGATCAAGTATCTCAAGTTTACGAAGTCCTTTAAGGCTTTGTAATTTTTCCAACCGAGAGCAATGCCTAAGGATGAGCATACGTAGTTCCCTTAGATTGGAAAGCGTTGGTAGTGATGTGATCTGCAGCCCAGATAAATTCAGGCTTTGAAGTTGAGTCATCTCATCAAACAGAGTCTCTGGCATTGACACCAAGGAACTAGCACCAGCTCTGCTGTCAGATATCTCCAGAACTCTCAATGTTTTAAGATTACCAATGTGTGTGGCGTCATCCAACCGATCGCAGTTCCTCAAAACAAGAACATGCAGCTCCTTCAAACCACACAATGATAAGATCAGTGGTTTGTATGTGGAATTGAAAACAGCAAGAACCTTGAGTTTTGGCATGGAACTGAAGAATCTTTCATGGACTTCACGGTTGAGACGAGCACCATCAATCAATAATGTAGAGATTTTCGTCACACTTTTAGGATTGCATAATGTTTTTATCATGCCATCAATATGTGTGACTCTCCCAAAACCTTCACCATTTTCAAACACACAAACTAGTCCCAGATTTGCCGTACCACCAAATCCACGAAGACGGGTATCAATCATATTCAATGCTGCCCCTTCCACCACAACAACATTATTCTCTTGCATCTTCAACATGGCACGATCTATTAGCTCCATTAGAACAAGATGTCCTGCCTGATATGCCTTCTCAACGGGATAAAAGGAATTGAAATAGCCTTCCATTATCCAATGAGTGATCAACTCATTGTAATGTACGCCACCATAATTGCGAACAAATTGCAAGCTATGCCAAAAGCAGTTCTTTGTAACATCGCTTAACATCATGTCATATGCACAGTAATGTAGTGGATTCACAACCTGAGACGGTTTCTCATAATAAGCTGCTTTCAGTAAAGCACTTTCCAATGTCAAATCTCTGTTATCATGCTGGGCAATGTACTTCAAGGCTGCTCCGATCACAGTGATAGGAGCAGGTAAACATATGCTTCTCACTTTTTCTATAACCTTAGAGAATTGAGTCTCATTATATTTGTGCCCAACACTTTTCTCGAATAAAGATAACGATTCTTCAGGCGACAAGGCCCCCAACTCAATCTCGTTAATGGCCTGCACCTCATTATCAGTTCCTGAACTCCCAGTTTTACATCTAGTAATAACAATCTTTAAAAACTTATGCTTCTTGATGGACGAAAGCACTGGTGAAATACTTTGCTCGAATTCATTGTTGTCCATTTTACTTCCCTCGTAATCAAGAACCAGCAGAAGATATTTTGTACCTTGAAGCATTCTTTTCTCGAGTTGTGCTTGTATCTTCAGCTTCAAGTTATCGATAGTCTCCTCTTCTTCTTCGTTTTCTGCATTCTGATATTCGTCTTGCTCCCAGTCCACAGTATTCACCTTCAAGTCATTTGCAGGCTTCTCAAGTTCAGTGTCCTCATCTTCATATTCCCACTCTTCAGGAAAGGAACCAGAAGACAATTGAAAATAAATGGCCTTGTAAAGTAATTTGGCATCATACATTTTGGTCACAGACACCCAAAGAGACTCATAGCACGAACCATCACCAGTTGCACTCTCAATTATCTCTCTTGCCATCCATGATGCTGTTCCCATCTCTCCAGCAAGAATGATTGCTGACTCTTTTCCACTTTTCAAAAGTTCTAGTATATCACTTTTACGTGGTTCCATTGCCTTTAGTTTCGATCCTGATAAAAAATAAAAAAGATAAATATATCTAAAGAAAGGAAAGGCTTGTGCATAGCATTATGGTTCTGATTAATTACAGAGAACTACAGAATTTCAATCAAACCATCGAAAATGCATACATAAATTTGTCCCTGACTTTGCTTCTATGTTTTCACATAGAATGACATATCCTGAACTGAAACTTCAATTGATTTTCAACTCACAGATTTTAAGTACAAACATAGAGGCAAAAAATGTTCGGAGAATCTCTACTGAGAGGTAAATTCAAAATCATCTCAACTTCCTCAGGTAGGAAATGCTTATTCTTTTTCTTATCAACAAATAAGCATCTCTAATTAACTTCTTGAATCACAACATCAAAAACCAAAAGTCAAAACTCAATCCATATACTTATTGGCTGGAGCCAGAAAAACGAATTTAGTGGTCAATAAACTTATATATAATATTTAGAGGTGGCAAAGTAAAGTGTATACAAAATCAAGAATTATAAATGTAACCAACCTTTCAGGTATAATTTTCTTAAAATCTTTTGACACTGAGATATCATACTATATACACTAAAAACAGATCTATCTCTTAAACGATTAAATACTCTAAAAGGGTAGCTTCAAAAAAAAAAAAAAACTCTCCAAAGGGTACATAAAGTGAGGTGCAACCTTCTAAAAGAACTTCCATTTGCATAAATAGGCACAAGTCTTGCTACTGAAATAAATATGAAAGAGAATGCAGAAAGTCAACGAAGAAGTAAAAGAAATGGATGAGCAGAGATGAAGGTACCTCTGAGAGAGATACTGTCAATCCAGAGAAGCTGCAAAAATGCAGAGAGAGTATTTGTTAGACAATCAATCTTTAATCAAACACAAAAGACTAAAACGTTAAATAACAAAAATCTAAGCTGGTCAATTATGAGCAAGAACTTGATCAAAGAAAAAAAAAACGTTCTGTAAATATTCACAGAATATAATTGGACATAAAATGAAATAGAGATGGAGATGTTACATTTACGAAGAAATATATGATAGCTTTAAGAGCAGCAGAAGAGGTAGTTAGAAGAGAACCTGAGAGAACTAATATGAATACAGATGCACTGATGCAGTGGTAGAGAAACATTACAGATTTTAATTCAAGTCTCTTAAAATTAAAATTATTCCCGCATAACCAATCTTATCGAAACAATTGTGCAACTCTTCATCTATATCATCCATCATTAGTGGGATTAAAATTCAATTTTACAGATTTACCAACTTTGTATAAAAGTTCTTTTTTTTTTTCCATAGCACTGGGTTACATGTCTTCCCATTACAAAAATAAATATATAATTTTAATATTTTAATATAAGGTGCCCATATTAGCACCAATTATTATGATATACACACATGTATTTTATTAAAATTTTTCATTATAAAAGTGTCTCAAAACAGCTCTATCTTAAAGTCATACCTCTACTAATCCTGGTTGCTATTTGAATATGTATTAGTATATCAAAAAAATAAAAAATGCCCCGAAACAAAAAAAAAAAAAAGAAAAATCAGTAAGGACAAATTCAAATAAAAGTAAATCAACAATCATTGATTATTAAATCTTAATTTTGTTCCAACTATGGTAGAGAAGTCCAAGTACAAAATATATTATTTATTTAATTTATGCTGGTTTTATTATATTAAAGAAACAATGTGCCCACTGTCCATTGAAACTTGAAAAACTTCAGGTAATGTGCCCACTGCTCATCGAAACTTCCATTCTCTTCTCTTCAATCCTAACTTCTGCACAAGAAGTGCCCGTCATCGACTCGTTCAAGTTGCTCTTTGGAGACTCAATGGATTCGTGTGTGGTGGAAATTGCTTAACATCACTTCCTCTGACATCCGGATCCCACAAATTAACTAGGTTCTATATTGCCGATGGCAGTTGAATAAGATCATGACAAACCATGTAATGGTTGTATAATGTGGCAACTGATGGTCTAGTTGAAACTTGAAAAACTTGGATTTTTATCTAATGAGTACACGCTCACTGCCACTGCCCACATCATCAAAGACCCCTTGATTTCTTATTGATGTTCTTCTAGATATTCACTCATCATCTCTCTGGTACTCCATTTTCATATTCAATTGAGGTTTCGAAGATTAAACTTAGCACTTTTATTTTAACATGAATACTTTTCATATTCAAATCTTTTAACATGAATACTTTTCTATCCAATCCATATTAGTGATAGGGCTCAATATTCTATGATATATATTTATCTATACGTGTGAGGGAATCTTTCACGTTGTAGTGTAGGAGTAAATGTCTTTTATGTGGAATAGTTATGTTAGTTGTACATTTAGCCATGTATTCCAATTCTAACATTACTTGTGGAACAAAATATTATACATACAAATGGTATAATTATTATTATTATTTTTTTTTTGAGAAACAAATGGTATTATTTTAGTGTCGTAATAAAATACAGACGTTTTCTTATTTTCCAGATTTTCTTTTCATACACAGCTTGCTTTAAGCCAATGTGAAAGTAACAATGGGAACATGGATGGACATAGGTACGTAGGTGGTGGTTAAAGTAGACTCCACTATAAAAAATAGTTCTAAAATTATATATTTTTTAAAATTTATTAATATATAACTTTTTTATTTATTAATTTTTTTATTAAAGTATTTTTATTTATTTTATTAAATTTTTATATTTTTTATATTTTATTTCACTTGGACGGTTTTGCCCTTCCATATTAACGGTCAATTGTTGATTTTTAACGTTCAAATTGACGGTAGGGGGTTTTTTGGATATTTTAATAAACTATAGGGGGTTTTTTATCCATTTTGTAAATCAACAGGGGAGATATTAGCAATTTTTTAAAGGAAAGGGGGATTTTGGCTATTTCATCAAACTACAGGGTGGAAATTGGGATTATCCCAAAAAACAATTAAAACAATAAAAAAAAAAAAAAAATAAAAGAATAAACAAATAGCTAGTTGGTAGTAGGTACAACCTACCTAGAAATCACCAAATATCATAATATTCTAGAACAACTTCTAACTAACTGAAGTTTGTCTAAGAGTAACACTAACAATAAGTACTTAAAGCAGCCTAATTCTTTGTTCAAAATAAATAATATTATGAATCCACCGGGATAGGATTGTAACTATCGTTTATTCGGTACCAATCTTCTACAAAATTATCTTTATATAACCATAACAACATGACTTCTTGCAAATATATATACATATATAGAAAATAACAACATGAATTGTGAACTTTGTCCCCCCAAAAAAATGAATTTTGAACTATATCAACCAAGATACAAATCAATATCAAAATAAAATACTGTAAACTCCATCAAAATATAAAGGTTAGATAGGATAGAGATGAGACCCGTGATCCATAATTAACTATTATCATTTCCACTCTACCAAATTTACCTAAATATAAATTTACACTTAAAGAGAAAAGAAGAGTGAAAGATATAGGGATGGCTTATGATATCAGAGCCTTTGTGGTAGAGGAGACTGCATATTGGTTGTTTGTATCTATTTTTTCAAAGTTAACATTGAAGACATGGAATTAATATGACCGATCGATATTAAACACTAATTGTGCGGTTTGGGTATTTAAGCATCATGTGTGACAACCTAGCCAAAAAAGTTAATATACTACAATATAAAAAATGACATACATTTTAAATAGAAGAAAAGTATTTGGCCCATGTTTGAACTCTATTTTTGAATTCTGAATTCAGAAAACTTGGACACATTTAGTTATGTTACAATTTCTTAATTATTGAGTAAAAAATGGAGACTATAAACTAGCTAGCTGGTCTTCCAATGATAATGTATAGTTTTTATCCATGTATCATTCGAGTCCAAATAGAACCATGTGAACATAATTCTCACATTGAAAGATGCTTGTTTTTCTTTTCTTTTATTTTTTTTCTTTTAAAAAGTAAATAATTTAATCTTTTCATATCAAAGTTTTTAGTTTTTTACTAATTTGTAATAATTTGATTCCAGTTAAAAACTAAAAACATATATGTTTATGAATCCATGGATGTCATTCTCCTCCAAGTCATTAAGAAAAAAAAGAGAGCAAAAAATATTTTACTCACCTATATAAAACACTTAAAAAACATCAAAAACACCCGTGATTTACTCAAGTATTCATCATAAAAGTTAGGATTAGAAGCATGTTGTAATGCTAAAATATACCCTTTTTTGTACTCACTTATTAACATTTGTGATGAATATTTGAGCAAATCATATTAATTATTTAATAGTTTTATATTATTTTATGCGGATGAGTCATGGAATGTGCCGTTGAGCAATTAGACAATTTATTTGGGCATTTATGCAATAATATGGAGATTTAGACTGAAAGTGAAAGATTCCAAATTGAAGCGGATACTTTTGGAGGCGAATCAAAATCAAATTGGATTTAAAAAGGTTCTAGAAGCCAATAGTAGAATTGTTGGGCTGAAAATGACGCGATCTTACGTGAGCTCATACAAAGTGCACAATTCAAGTTATGAGAGCCATAACCTATCAATTAAAACTTTGGATGTCTAGTTTTCATAACCGTTTATGATTCATGAATTAGAATTTTCTAGAGAAAGTTATGACCGACTTAGTGTCTGAAGGTCAGACTATCACGAGACCTAACAACTACAAGAATGCTTAAGAAATTCAGGTTTTCTCTTTTAACACTTCAAAGCAACTTTCTCAACATTAGTTGAGCAAGATTAGGAAAGATTCTAGCCATAATATGAAAGATCTAGTCATTAATGTGAGAGATCTAGCGATCAATATAAAGAGATTCAATTTTCAAATCAAGATCTTTCCAAATCAAAATTAAAAGTTTGAGGTTCCATCAATTGAGGAAATCTTGATGTGCAAGGTTAAGCACACTATAAACATATGGATTTCAATGAGAAGAGCATTCAAGAAATAGTCGAGAGAGCAGCAGGTTGAACGAGATTTGAGGGGCTGTTTTGGATGCCATTCTTCATAATTTTCTTAGTCCCTCAACCACAGTTCTTAACCCCCATGCAAAGCAGCTTCTTGTAGCTTTGGAGAAGCTTTTGCAGCTACAATGCCACATCGTCATCAATAGTAGAATATCAAGAATCAACATGTATACAACAACAAGAAATGAAGAGATTCAAGTTGAAGAAGACAGTTTCGACCTTAGAGCGAGGGGGATTGCTTCTTCACAATAAGAATTTATTTTCTTCTTAATTTTCTTAATTGAATTTATGTTGTTGAATTCTTGTTTGAGAGATTTTAATTGTATTCTGATAATGAACTAGATTGAAGATCTATGGTTACAGTGAAGCCTTAAACCTTGAAATTCACCTATATAATATAGTTTCTAATTAATTTCTCATTATTATGTACTATTATATTTCATACTTAATGCTTTTGAATTAATTGGCCACTAGTTTAATTAATTTGTTAACCGTGAATGTTGTTAGGGAAAATAGTCACATGTTTAGACCTAAAATAGGATAGCAAAAATTGTATAGGATAAAGATATACTCATGTGATTTATATAATCATTTATGAATGATTGATGCTCAATGTGCCTAGGTTAATTAATCATCATTGAGATAAAAGGTGCTTAGTTGATTTAGATAAGTTTACTTGGCCGTCAAAAGAGACCTATGGATAAATTATAATCATTCGATTGAGCATACATGATAAGAATAAATTATTAACATTAGAAATATAGGTTGAGTGGATTAATAGGATGAATTTGTAACTCTAGAATCTATTCTCCATTGGTTGTGAATTATATTAGTAGTTAGATTATTAATCAATTTAATTATTTTCTTTAATTAAGTTTTCTTTTTTCTTGTTTTGATAGTTTGGATAAGGTATAGTCTTGACCGATTTAGTACTAACATTAAGTTTTCAAAAATCATTACTCACTAATCGAACAACGAGGTAACGGTTAGTGATTTATTGGTTACTCTGTGATTAATCGGCTGTTAATCGGCGAGTACTGTTCATGATGACCTAATTGGGTTAAACCTGTAAAAAGAAAAAACTAAAAGGGAAGTTAATGTCATTATAGCTAAAACCTAGATATTGATGTAATTTCATTAAGCCTTAGCAACCATTTTTAATAATTCTCCTTAATATTTATACAAATATAACACCCACACAAACCTTACCCGTCTAACCCTCCACTTCTTTCTCTCTCTCTTTCTCAAAACCAGACTTGTTCATCACCATTAACCTCACCTCATGCCTCTTCTCACAGTCTCACACATGCTTCCAACCTTCTCTCATGGTCTTACCTTCCACTTTCACCCTCATCTTTCATGTCACCTCACGCTGCACCAATCGTTGGAACCAGATTATAATCATCATCACCACAACACTGCACCAAATCATCATCATCACCATCGTACCGACCCCTCTCTTCTATCGTTGTCTCTTTCTTCTCCTTGTTTCTCTATTTTTTTTATGTATTGCGGTGGCTTTTGGATAAAAATAATAATTTTTTGGTGGTGTTTAGGGTGATTTCCAATGAGGTGTGGTGGTTGAGCTCTCTAGTTCTAGGCCAAATTGGGCTGATAAATCACCAACTCAATTGATTACTCACCTTCAGCGAACAGGACCCTTGATCTGGGGATTATCGAACTGGTAAGGTGCTGATCAACGATTAATCGGTGAAAAATCGCTGTTAATCAACGATTTTTGAAACAATGCTTAACATTTTGGACAATCCTCATGGAAACAATCTATACTTATCACTGTATTTTTTTGTAGACCGTGTACACTTGCACGAGTTTTTAATATATATTTTGTACTATGTTTTTATATATTAAGTGTTTTGCACACTAGAAATTAGCCATCAACATGAAATCATACTATATTTTAGCATGATCATTTTGATTTTGATTTTTTTTTTTTCGCATAACACACCTAGAGAATTTGGTTTTTTATTTTGGTTTTGTTTAGGTGTTCTAATTTTGGGTATTTTAGTTTTGATTTTGACGATATAGACAATTTGGTTCAAGATCGTCAAACGATTTGGTATGGCCATGAATGAAGATCTGGGTTTTGAAAGCAAGGGGGATTTTTGAAGATCTGGATTTTGAACCTATATCTTCAAGTTGAAGTTTGAAGATCTGGAACCTAAATTATTTCCAAATCTTTAACTTGAAGATCTGTTTAGGTCTTCAATTGGATTTTTTAGTAAGTCTTTTTTAAAAATATTTTAATATTATTTATTTTGATTTTTTATATTTTTATATTATTTTAATCAAGGATAAATTTGATATTTTAAGTTCTATCGAACATTCCCATTAAAAATTTGTCAGAAGGGAGGATTTTAGATAAAAAATAAACTAGAGTGGGAAATGGAGATTTTGGCAAACTATGGGCTGTTTTTGGGAGATTATCCTTTTGATTTATACTTCAACATGAACCATTTGACAAGTACCCATGTAGTTTCAATAATTATAAATTAGATATTATTTGTTTGTTTGTTTGTTTTTTTTTTATTTGAGAATTGAACAATACTGAAAATTGCTAAAGATTGAATAGTGAATATAACCTTAAATAATTATTTAAGATGGAGTCAAGTGACTATCTCAGATGAATATAGAGCAGATCGGCTTAATCTCAAACTCTACCTCGAATGAAGATAAGCAAATCAGTTCCATCTCAGGTAAGAATAAGAGTCTCAAATGAAGACGGAGTAATCTCCATCTTCAATAAGAATAAGAGTCTCAAATGAAGATGGAGTAATCTCCATCTTCAATGGAGCATTTTTTATGTCCCTCTGTAACCTGCAATTTGCTTTAATAAAATATAATAGTGTAATTTAACCGAAATTAATGACATACCTCTATAAGTTTCATAGTGGTAGATGATGCCATTGTCGTATTTGTCTAAGATCGAAATAAGTTGCTGAGCATAAACCTGTTATTATGTTTGTAGACGAGTACCCCATTTACATTTTCTGTCTTGGGCGTAATCCAAGGTCGACATATTTCAGATGAATGAAAAAACAAATGAGTGGAGACAAAAGGAAAAGACCAGGTAACCACATCCAAGAACTAGACAACAAATAAAATTAAGTAATTAAAGTAAGGATTTTTCACACATCAATTAAAGATAGCAAAATATATTGATATCATCCAATTCTAAAAATCTCTACGAGTCAGAGCGATTATCAAATTCAAACTTGTTTTTGAAGAATGTTTCTCTATCCAAATCAAATTATATTTGAGTTTCATTCAAATATATGATAAAAAAAGAAAAAAAAAAACAGTGAGAAACTTTTTTTTTTTTTGAAAATAAAACAGTGAGAAACTTGTGAGGGAAATGTGATAGGGTAATGGAAAAGTGAGAACTTTTTGACTATATGATATAAAATTATGAAAATACAAGAGGACAAAATGGTTGATTAACTTCATTAACTTCTAGGCCCTTATATAGGCAATTACATAACAGATAAAAGCATGAAAATAGGCACTACTTACAGCATGCAGAAACCACTTCCTACAATTTAGACCATTACCCAACAAAACACTAAAATAGGAAAATAAAGTGAAGCACCAACAGACCACTACTTCACACAAATAACAAAGCATGAACTTCACTAATAACAGACTCCTATTTACTAGGACTAAAAACATGCAACTGAACATTCCCTCCCTTAAACTGAGAGGTCTTCAAACAATCAGTTCAGTTTAACCCAATGATGCCCTCCCTCAAATTGCAACCTCCATCTTTCTAACACTGAGTAGTTTTCTCAGTTTTTCAAATGATGCCAACTTGAGGGGTTTGGTCATTATATCAGCAACTTGATCTTCACTCTTACAGTAAACAAGATCAATGATTTCATTCTTCGTGAGTTCGCTTAAAAAATGATACTTCACATCTATGTGTTTGCTTTTTTCATGAAGGACTGGATTTTTGGACAATTTTATTGCTGAACTGTTGTCACAATAAACTGGAATTGACCCTTGTTGTTTGAATTGAAGTTCTTCAAGAAGTTTTCTTAACCAAATAGCTTGACAAGCACATGCAGTTGCAGCTACAAATTTTGCTTCTGTTGTTGATAAAGTGACAATTGGCTGTTTCTTTGAAGACCATGAAATAGCTCCTGAACCTAGCATAAAAACATATCCTGACGTCTGTCATCTTAATCTCCAGCATAATCACTATCAGTAAAACCCAGCAAATCTGACTTTTCTCCCTTCTTGAAGAACAAGCCAAAACCAGCAGTACCTTGCAAATAATGAAAAATCCTTTTTGCAGCAAGAAGATGACTCTCCCTTGGATGTTCCATGTACCTGCTAATAAGACTAACAGCATACATAACATCAGGCCTTGTCATAGTCAAATACATCAAGCTTCCCACAATTTGCTTGTAAAGGGTGCTGTCAATCCTCTTTTCTTCAGGATTTTTGATGAGTTTCAAACCATACTCCATTGGATTGCTCACAGAATTGCAATTCTTCATTTGGAACCTGTCTAAAATTTCTTGCACATACTTCTTTTGAGAGACAAAAATACCATCAGCAGATTGCACTACTTCCATACCAAGAAAATAGTGCATCATTCCAAGATTAGACATATCAAACTCAACCATCATGGACTCCTTGAATTTTTTAAACATGACACTATCATTGTTAGAATTGTGAAGCCTGAAAGGATTTGAATTCTAGAAGAATTCGGATTCAAAAACAGGATTAAACTTTATCTGTCCCGAAAGTATATCAAACGAAGTCCGTTTTAAGCAAATAAGGTATCGTTGGAAAGCTTGTTTCGATACGAATCAAACGCCGCAAAATCGTAGCCAAAGACAGTTAGACACGCCCTCACGCGCTCCAACAACGTCCGGTGGTCAGTTTTACACGGATTCTTCTTTCTTTAAGGTTTTTGAGTCCGAATCAGTTGTGGGTTGTTCCTATCCTATAAATACATATGTTGAACGTCTTATAGGGGTGATTACATGATGTATTAAGGGTCTCTAAGGGTTTAGGCTTAGATTGACAAGTTTAGGAAGGTGAGAGAGATTTGTGAGGGAGAAATTCGTGATTGAGAGTGAGAGAGACAAAAGTGTGAGTTTGTAATTATCAATTTGATAGTGGAAGAAGTGCTGGTGCACTCCGTGGATGTAGGGAATTTCCTGAACCACGTAAAATTCTTGTGTCTTTTTTTATTTATTTGTTTGGTGTGTGCTTGATTGTGTTTTACGACTTTCTTCTTCTTCTTCTTTCTTTTGGGGTTAATCTACCCAACAATCATTCCCAGTAAATATAAGATCATCAACATATAAACACACAATGAGCATTTTTCCTTCATCACCAATTTTAGTATAAAGTGTATGCTCCGATGGATTTCTTAAAATTTTCTTTTAAAAAATAAGCATCAATGCGACTATACCAAGCACGTGGTGTTTGTTTCAATCCATATAAAGCCTTCTTTAATCTATACACTTTATGCTCATTTTCGATCTTGACAAAACCAGGAGGTTGATCGATAAATACCTGTTCTTCCAAATTTTCATGTAAAAAGGCTGATTTTACGTCAAATTGAAAGATAGGCCATGAATTTTGTACTGCTAATGCGATCACCAATCTGATTGTGTCATGCCTTGCAACAGGAGCAAAAACTTCCTTATAATTAACACCTAACTCTTGCTTGTAACCTTTTGCTACCAGGTGTGCCTTATACTTGTCAACGTTGCCTTTCTCATTCAATTTTGTCTTGAATACCCATTTCACACCAATAGATTTTTGCCCTTGTGGAAGGTCCGTTAACTCCCAGGTGTTGTTTTTTTCAATGGTTACAATTTCTGCATCCATAGCCTCCCTCCATTTTGATTCTTTGACAGCATCTTCAAATGCTACAAGATCACAATATGAAAATAGAGCATAATATGTGAGTAAATCCTCATCAGATTCATCAAAACCAGTTACCTCATAATCCATCATCTATGCAGGCCTTTTTCTTTGTTGATGAGGTCTTGGTTCTGCAACTGCTTCATCAATAGGCATATATTGAGGAACATTTTGAGTGGTTGGTGCTAGTTGTTGTAATGTCTCAATAGATTGCACCCTTTTCTCTTCATCACCATCAAAATCTGTTGGAATGTGTTGTCGAACACAATTATTGTTCCATGACCAGGTTTGTTCTTCATAAAAAATTACATCGCGATTGATAACAATTTTCTTGGTGATAGGATTGTAAAGCTTGTAAGCTTTTGATTGATCACTAACACCATGAAAAATGCATTTTTCCCCTTTATCATCAAGTTTTTTTCTCTTCTCATCTGGGATATAGGCGTAGGCAATACACCCAAAGATTCTAAAATGATCCACAGCTAGTCTTCGTCCACTCCATGCTTCCTCTGGTGTCATGTTTTGAATAGCTAGTGTGGGGCTTCTGTTCAAAATATGAATGCTCCAATTAACAGCTTCAGGCCAAAAATTTTTAGGAATGCCATCCCTCGTCAAAAGACTTTGCACCATGTTAAGAATTGTGCGATTCTTTCTTTTGCAAACTCCATTTTGTTGTGGAGTATAAGCTGCAGTAAGTTGCCTTCTGATTCCTTGTGACTCATAAAAATTTACAAATTCAAGCGAGTTGTATTCTCCACCACGATCAGTGCGAATTACTTTTATTGGTCTGCCAACTTCTTTCTCAACAAGTGCTTTATAATTTTTGAAAGCTGCAAAAGCTTCAGATTTCTCCTGCAAAAAATATGCCCAGGTTTTCCGACTAAAATCATCGATGAAGGTAATTATATATTTTTTACCTCCATTGGAAGATAAATTTATTGGACCACAAAGATCGGAATGGATCAACTCTAATGCGTTCTTAGCTCTCCATGACTTCCTTGTGAAAATTGATTGCGATGTTGTTTGCTGACAGCACATTCTCCACAAACTTGCTGAGGAAATTCAATGTGAGGAAGACCTTCCACCATATTCTTTTGCTGTAATGTCTTGAGTCCACCAAAGTTTAAATGACCATAACGAAAATGCCACAGCCACGCTGCATTCTTCAACTTTGTAGAGAAACACAAACTAGTGGTGTTGTTGAGAAGCAAAGGAAACATACGGTTTGCTGTCATGTTGACTTGTGCAATTAAATCTTTCTTTGGATCTTGAATTCAACAAACCCCTTCTTTGATGATGATCTCATATCCTTTTTCTTGAAGCTGTCCAATGTTAAGCAAATTTGTTTTCAAATCTGGAACAAAGAAAACATTAGAAATAATATTAACATAATTTTCTTTGGTCCGGATTGTCACATTTCCTTTGCCCATGATAGAAACCGTGGAGTTGTCTCCAAATTTTACAGTGTTTCGAAATGATTCATCCAATTCTGAAAACGTAGACTTCACTCCACACATGTGATTGCTACAACCCGTATCCAAATACCACATATTTTCGTGAATATCTTCCTTGACATGACATGCCATTAGAAGAGAGACAATTTCTTCTTGCTTCTCTGTGAAGTTAGAATTTTCACCATGCTCCTTATTCAAATTAGTTCGACATTCATATTGATAATTGCTATACCTGTGGCACCTAAAGCACTCAATATTGGATTTGTCTGCTAACTTTTGTCTGTAAGTGGTAGAATGGTGACTACCTCGACCTCTTCCTCTCCTTTGAGAATCATGAACCTGGTTATCTTCAGATTTTTGTTGTTGTCTACGGTCATTGTTTCCTCT
Organism: Nephelium lappaceum; assembly: GCA_021234005.1. NCBI lineage: Eukaryota > Viridiplantae > Streptophyta > Magnoliopsida > Sapindales > Sapindaceae > Nephelium > Nephelium lappaceum. Next base: position 18,442,784 of record CM037998.1, on the reverse strand, counting down.
ACCTCTGCCTCTTCCTCTTCCTCGATCTGCTGATCTATTTGACGTAAAAGTTTGGTTGTCAGTTGTGACCTTCAGAGCTTGCTCCTCCTTTTCTTGTTGATTAATTTTCTGCTCATGAACCAATAGAGAACTTTGTAATTCATCAATTGAAAGTTCATCAATATCCTTAGATTCTTCAATAGAACAAACAACAAAATTGAACTTTGGTGTCATCGATCGAAGAATCTTTTCAACAATTGTGACATCCTCCGTCTTGTCTCCATGAATTTGCATCTTGTTGACGATTGCCATCGTTCTTGAAAAATAGTCTGACACCGACTCTCTTGATTTCATTCGAAGTGTTTCGAACTCCGAACGAAGAGTTTGTAGCTGCTGCCTCTTTGTTCTTGCTAATCCTTGATACTTTTTCTTCATGGAATCCCAAATCTACTTGGAAGTGTCTTTAATGAGAATGGTCTCCAATATTGAACGATCAATAGCGTGGAAAAGATAATTCTTTGCCTTGAGATCTTTCAACCGTAGCCCTTCAAGTTCTGTTCTCTGTGCATCTGACAATACATTACTAGTAGCTGGTTCTGCTATTCCCTTTGAGACAACCTGCCAATATTCTTTGGACCTTAAAAAACTTTCCATCAACATACTCCAATGATCATAATGACCATCGAAGCGGGGAATAGAAGGTTGAACAAAGTTACTCTCTATAGCCATGAGAAAAAACAATTGTTGCAGCAAAAACAAACAAATCGAGTGAAATAAAAAAAAAACTACTGCTCACGATTACTTTTACTGTCTCACCCTCTGTTTGTTTTTCTCACTTACAAATACTACCAAACTTTTGACACTCACACACTTTCCTGGCTCTCATAACAATGATATAAAATTATGAAAATACAAGAGGACAAAAGGGTTGATTAACTTCATTAACTTCTAGGCCCTTATATAGGCAATTACATAATAGATAAAAGCATGAAAATAGGCACTACTTACAACATGCAGAAACCACTTCCTACAAATTAGACCATTACCCAACAAAACACTAAAATAGGAAAATAAAGTGAAGCACCAACAGACCACTACTTCACACAAATAACAGAACATGAACTTCACTAATAGCAGACTCCTATTTACTAGGACTAAAAACATGCAACTCAACAGGGTGATATGATAGAAAAGTGAGAAACATGTAAAGGTATTTTCGTAACTTTTTGACTATAGGATGATAGGGTAATAGAAAAGTGAGAAACATGTAAAGGTCTTTTTGTAACTTATTGACGATAGGGTGATAGAGTAACAGTAAAGTAAGAAAGATGATAGCGGTGTTTTTGTAACTCTTTGACTATTGGGCGAAAAGAAACTTCCTTACTTTATTATATATTTATATATTTATATGCTTTATTATATATTTATATACAACTTAATTATTGTATATAGTTAAAAACGAATTGTAGCAATTATAAACCTTACAAACTATAACATAATATTTGATAATTAACCAACAAATTAATAAAATTAAAATTTGAGTATTGGAATATACACAAGTATGGATATCAACATATATCCATACTTGACTGCTGGAATTGTGTCTTGTGTAATGTTAGGTACCGGAATCAACCGGATATGAATGGCTACTCTCTAAACCTAACTAAAAAAAATTATATAATTACATCATTTTTTATGGTATCATTACAGGTTATTTATTTGCTGTCTGAAATATGAATAAATTTTAATTTTACAAAAACTAAATATGCGCTAAAACCTCAAATAAGTCGTATGTTCGATATTATTCTTTTATTTTTGTTTTTTTAATTTGTTTTCATTTAAAAAATGATAAATGAATTTTACATACTTTTGTATTAAAAATAAATAAAAATGAATCTGATTGTAAAACTTAAAAATTTTCACAACGAAAACACAAAATCAGTATATGGTAAAATTACTTTGAAATGTAAAATTGTAATGAAAACGTATTTATTAATTAAATTTAAATGATATCAAAACAAATATTTTTATTTAAATTATAAAAAGGTATAATTTAAATAAAAAAATATTAAATTAAAATATCATAAATGAAAGTGGCAGAACACTTACACAACAATGGTACACATCGTCATAGTCATGAAATTAAATTATATTTTATTATAATTTGATTTGTATACCTTTATTACTATTAATAGTTATGTATTTTTATTTAATATGATAAATAACTCAAAATAAATAATTCAACAAACCTTACTCATATAAATATTGATTTTTTTTTTATGATTAAGATTTGATAAATATTAGCATAGAATTGGTTAGGTAATAGCTAGGTTAAAGGAAATAAATTTGTTTAATATAAATTGAAAAATGAAAGTAAATAAGATATTTTTTTGAGAATAATTATGAAAGTAAAATATTAATATAACTGATTTTAAATTAAGTGAAAAATAAGATCCATTAAGAGTTAATTTAGAAAGAAAAAAACAAAGCCTTTTAATCTATTATTATGTAGAATCTTATTATAATAAGAAAAAGATTATTTGAATGCTATCACATCATACATGTAACTACCTCTATGAAGTTAAATATACAGATTATATTTGGATGAATGTATTGAATTGAACTAAATTAAATTTAATTAGAATAAATACTATCATATGTTTGGTGTATTATAAGATTGGATTGAAATAAATTAAATTAAATTAACATTTTTTCTTTTTTTTTAAAAAAAAATAAATTAACTTTTTCATTTATAAAAATATTAGAAAGTATACAACCCAAGTTCCACATTGATCTGACCTACCACCACTAAGAAAGCATATAACCCATGCTCACATTGATTTACCTACCACCACCAGCCAACATGCAAGCAAAAGTGCAATTTAAAATTAATTATGCACAAAAAGCAAGAAAAGTTTTTTTTTAAAAAAAAATTAAAATCAAGAAAAGTTATTCGTTTATAAAGAAAAAGAAATTGATTATTGTTTTTATTAATCCAAGAAAGAATGTTGGATTAATTAAAACCCATCATAACAGTGTCTTGAGCAAATCCAACGATGATAGCATATGGAAGCAAAAAGCATCTCTTACATCACATGGTACATTCAAATGACATTTATTAATTATTTTGACATCCCAATCAACAAAGTGGAAGAGGGAAGACGTCAATTTATATTTTGCAGAGACAACAAAGTATCCAACACCATCTTGTTTTTGCGTTTCTGCCCTTCTTGGCTTCTGCTACCTAAAATGGAAAGCCTTCTCTGCCTGTTGGCACCCATGACCTTGCACGAGACTTGTGACGATGATGATGAACCTTTCTGCTTTGCCTGCCTGGATTTAGTGATCGGTGGCCCCGCTTATATTCTTGAAAGAGACGACCATGGCAGAGATTATTTGCACAAATCTTGCGCTGAATTACCTGGTAAGATCCAACACCATCTTCATCCCCAGCATCCTTTAACAGTCCGTCATCGTCATGATGGCTTCATATGTGATGGATGCAGACATGTCTCTTGCGGTTACGAATATCGTTGTAAAGAGTGTAAATTTAAGCTTGATTTCCAGTGTGCTTCCAAAAATGAAGGTCAGGCACCGAAAGAGAGAGTAACAATTGACACCATTTACCATCCACGTAAACTTGAAGTTGTCTATTTTCATTCGTCAATGCCAACTCGACTCTCCAAAAAAATCGTTTGTTGTTGCTGTCTAAAGAGCTGCCCAGATGGGCGAGATCCAACATATTTTTGTAAATTTCGTTCTGAATCTGAAATGTCATTCTACATTCACAAATCCTGTTTAGATAGAGTTCCCGGACAAGTCCAAAGCTCGTTTCACCCAGAACAACCTCTCTTCATTCAAAGTGTTCATAGTGAATCTGATTGTGTAGTGTGCAAGGATGAGATCAAAGGATTTGCATTGACTTGTGAACAGTGTGATATAAAGTTTCACGTTTCATGTGGTAGCCGCTCTACACGAGGCATAAGACTTAATATTCCCAGCACGATATACATGACGTGATCCCAGAATCTCCTAGTGTGAATTATTGCAATATCTGCGAAGCCTGTTACCGCGGGGGTGCTTTCTACAGATGTTTAAAGTGTGATGTAAATATGGATGTGCGGTGCTTTCTACCCAAGATTGTGGAACATGAATCTCATGATCATCCCCTCAAGCTCACCAAATCAGTTGTAACACATAGAGTTTCTGATGAATACCGATGTGATATTTGTGAGGAGGAAGGAAATATCAAAGCATCATTCTTACTGTTAGAATTGTGAAGCCTGAAAGGATTTGAATTCTAGAAGAATTTGGATTCAAAAACAGGATCAAACTTTATCTGTCTCAAAAGTATACCAAATGAAGTCCGTTTTAAGCAAATAATGTATCGTTGGAAATCTTGTTTCGATACGAATCGAATGCCGCAAAACTCGCAGCCAAAGACGGTCAGACACGCCCTCACGCGCCCCAACAACGTCCGGTGGTCAGTTTTACACGGATTCTTCTTTCTTTAAGGTTTTTGAGTCCGAATCAGTTGTGAGTTGTTCCTATCCTATAAATACACATGTTGAATGTCTTATATGTGTGATTACATGATGTATTAAGGGTCTCTAAGGGTTTAGGCTTAGATTGACAAGTTTAGGAAGGTGAGAGAGATTTGTGAGGGAGAAATTCATGATTGAGAGTGAGAGAGACAAAAGTGTGAGTTTGTAATTATCAATTTGATAGTGGAAGAAGTGCTGGTGCACTCCGTGGACGTAGGGAATTTCCTGAACCACGTAAAATTCTTGTGTTTCTTTTATTTATTTGTTTGGTGTGTGCTTGATTGTGTTTTACGACTTTCTTCTTCTTCTTTCTTTCGGGGTTAATCTATCACAACAACTGGTATCAGAGCCTGGTTCGTTAGTAGTTGGTTTTGTCATTTGAGTGGAAGAATATGGGTTCAGAGAAAGACCATTACAAGGTTGAAAAGTTTGATGGGACGAACTTTAGTTTCTGGAAGATGCAGATGGAGGATTACCTATACCAGAAAGACTTGTACTTACCGCTCAAAGAAAAGCCAACAGACATGAAAGATGAAGATTGGAAAGTTTTAGATCGTAAAGCTCTAGGTGCGATTCAATTGAGTCTATCGAGATCAGTAGCCTTTAATGTGAAGAATCAAGACACGACAACGTCTCTCATGAAATCCTCATCAAATCTCTACGAACAACCTTCTGCGGCAAATAAGGTACATCTGATAAAGAAACTCTTTCTCTCCGAATGTCAAAAAATAAAAACTTCAAAGAACACCTGAATGCGTTTAATGAGATTACGGATCAACTAACGTCCGTAAAGATCGAGTTTGATGATGAAGTACAAGCCTTACTCATCCTCGGTCAGTTGCCTGAAAGTTGGAAGGGTACCGTCCAATCAATCAGTGGTGCATTTGGGAAAGAAAAATTGAAGTTTTCAGAAGTTGTGGATATGATCATGACTGAAGAGATTCGTAGGCGTGAAGATGAGTTTTTTAATTCAAATTCAGTCTTGAATATGGAGAGTAGAGGAAGAAGCAATACTAGAGGTGGGCAATGTGGTAGATCCAAGTCGAGGCGTGGTAGTTCTAAATCAAGGAGCCGTCAGAACAATTCACATGGTGGTAAGAAAGACATCGAGTGTTGGAATTGTCACAAGATGGGGCATTACCGGTTAGAGTGTAAAGCTCCAAAGAAAGAAAGTGATGGTCAGACTAGTGCAAACTATGTTTCGGAAGGCTCGGATGATGCTTTAATTTGCTCTTTAGAAAGCAATACTGAATCATGGATATTAGACTCAGGAGCGTTGTTTCATGCTACCTCTAGGAAGGAATTCTTTAAAGAATATGTTGTAAGCAACCTGGGTAAGGTTTATCTTGGTAATGATAAGGCATGCGACATCATAGGTGAAGGAAAGGTGGAGATTAACCTAAATGGATCTATTTGGAAATTGGATAATGTAAGACATGTACCTAGTTTGAAGAAAAATCTGATTTCAATTGAGCAGTTAGCAACACAAGGTTATGTGACAATTTTTTCAGAAGATGCTTGGAAGATTTCGAAAGGAGCTATGACTATTGCCAGAGGAAAGAAGATTGGAACTCTCTATACAACCACAGATGGACGTGGTTTATTTGCTGCAACTAAAAGTAGAGGTGATCCAAACCTATGGCACAGAGGCTTGGGCATATGAGTGCTAAGGGATTACGAGTCATGCATTCTAATGGTAAGTTGTCAGATTTGAAATCGATTGACCTAGACATGTGTGAAAGTTGTGTTTTCGGAAAGCAGAAAAGGGTGAGCTTTAAGAAAGCTGGGAAAACTCCAAAGACAACAAAATTGGAGTTAGTGCACACAGATGTTTGGGGACCTGTACCAGTTTCCTCAGTTGGCAGAAAATATTATTTTGTCACTTTCATAGATGATCACTCAAGGAAGGTTTGGGTTTATTTTCTAAGGCAGAAATCTGAGGTGTTTGAAGCCTTCAAGAAGTGGAAGGCTATGGTTGAGAATGAAACCGGTTTGAAGATCAAGAAGTTGCGATCCGATAACGGTGGTGAGTATGAAGATTCTGAGTTAAAAAAATTCTGTTTCGAGAGTGGGATTCGTCTCGAGAGGACCGTGCCTAGTACTCCACAGCAGAATGGTGTTGCAGAACGTATGAACCGAACATTGACTGAGAGAGCTAGAAGCATGAGGCTACATGCTGGTTTGCCGAAGCAGTTCTGGGCAGAAGCAGTCAATACAACAGCTTATTTGATCAATCGTGGTCCATCAACACCCTTAGATTTCAAACTACCCGAAGAAGTATGGACTGGTCAGGAGGTAAAACTTTCTCATATCAAAGTTTTTGGTTGTGTAGCATATGTCCATGTTAGTGATAATGCTAGAAACAAACTTGACCCAAAATCTATTAAATGTACTTTTATTGGCTATGGGGATGATAAATTTGGGTATAAGTTTTGGGATGAAAATAGTAAGAAAATGATTAGGAGTAGGGATGTCATCTTCAATGAGAAAGTTATATATAAAAATAGGAAATCTATAGAGTCTCGTAGTGGGGGGTTGTCTGAACCTAACTATTTTAATCATGATGATGCGCCTGTTTGGAGGAATCCTAAGTTAGTTAAGGAGTTAGAAGCCAAGGAGACCACAGAAAAAAAACCAGTCTCTACTTCAACTTCAGGTGTAGACTCAAAACTAGCAGAAAAGGGTATTGCAGATTTATACCTTGATGAGTTAGAGGATCCAGCGAATGCACTGAGAAGGTCCAAGCGACGTCGAATACCAAACAAGAAGTATGACTTGAACTGTTTGCTACTGACTGATGCTAGGGAGCCTGAATGCTATGCTGAGGCATGTCAGGTAGATGATTCTAGCAAGTGGGAGCTAGCGATGAAGGATGAGATGAAGTCTTTGAATTGGAACCGTACATGGGAGTTGACAAAGTTACCAGAGGGTAAGAAGGCACTCCAAAATAAATGGGTCTTCAGAATTAAGCAAGAACATGATGGCTCTAAGAGGTATAAAGCTAGATTGGTGGTCAAGGGTTTTCAACAAAAAGAAGGCATTGACTACACAGAGATATTTTCCCCTGTTGTGAAGTTGAGCACAATTCGATCAGTTTTGAGCATTGTGGTGGCAAAAGATTTATATCTGGAACAACTAGATGTAAAGACCGCTTTTCTACATTGTGATCTCAAGGAGGAGATATACATGATGCAACCAGAAGGTTTTATGGAAAAAGGAAAAGAAAATCTGGTGTGTAAGCTGACTAAGAGCTTGTATGGCCTCAAGCAAGCTCCACGTCAATGGTACAAGAAATTTGATGGTTTTATGCAAAATAATGGATACATGAGATGTAATGCTGACCATTGTTGTTACTTCAAGAAGGTTGGTACCAGTTACATTATTTTATTACTTTATGTTGATGACATGTTGGTAGTTGGTGCAGATTTGGAAGAAATAAACAAATTGAAGAAACAACTGTCTAGTGAATTTGAGATGAAGGATTTGGGGGCAGCAAAACAGATTCTTGGAATGAGAATTAACAGAGATAAGAAGAGAGGTACATTGCAATTGTCTCAAGCAGAGTACATTCGTAAGGTTCTTCAACGCTTTAGTATGAGTGATGCTAAACCAGTCAAAATTCCCCTAGCCAGTCACTTTAGACTTTCCAAGGATCAGTATCCACAGACAGATGAAGAAAGGGCATACATGGATAAAGATCCATATGCATCTGCAATTGGAAGTTTGATGTATGCTATGGTTTGCACGAGGCCAGATATTGCTCATGCAGTGGGAGCAGTTAGTAGATTTATGTCTAATCCAGGCAAGCAGCATTGGGAGACAGTTAAATGGATTTTGAGGTATCTACGAGGTACAACAGAAAAATGTTTATACTTTAAAAAGAGTGATTTGAAGCTATAAGATATGTTGATGCTGACTTTGCTGGAGAGGTAGATCATAGAAAGAGCACTACAGGGTACGTTTTTACTTTGGGTGCAACAGCCATTAGTTGGGTTTCCCAACTACAGAGGATTGTGACTTTGTCTACGACTGAAGCAGAGTATGTAGGTGTTACAGAAGCAAGCAAAGAACTGATTTGGTTACAAAGTCTGTTAGTAGAATTGGGGTTCAAACAAGTGTTGAATGTGTTGCACAGTGATAGTCAGAGTGCGAAACACTTAGCCAAGAATTCGGCATTTCATTCGAGGACCAAGCATATAGGTCTACGATATCATTTCATTCGTACTTTGTTGGATGAAGGAGTGTTGACACTTGTGAAGATTCTCGGAAGTAAAAATCCAGCTGACATGTTGACCAAGCCAGTGACTATCGAGAAACTAGAGCTGTGTTCAGCTTCAGTCGGTCTTTATGGTTGAAGCAAAGGAAGTTGAGTGCACTGTTTTTCACTATTCAGAAGAATTGATGATTGCATGTGTTTCAGTCTTCAAGTGGGAGATTGTTAGAATTGTGAAGCCTGAAAGGATTTGAATTCTAGAAGAATTCGGATTCAAAAACAGAATCAAACTTTATCTGTCTCGAAAGTATATCAAATGAAGTCCGTTTTAAGCAAATAAGGTATCTTTGGAAATCTTGTTTCGATACGAATCGAATGCCGCAAAACTCGCAGCCAAAGACGGTCAGACACGCCTCACGCGCCCCAACAACGTCCGGTGGTCAGTTTTACACGGATTCTTCTTTCTTTAAGGTTTTTGAGTCCGAATCAGTTGTGGGTTGTTCCTATCCTATAAATACACATGTTGAACGTCTTATATGTGTGATTACATGATGTATTAAGGGTCTCTAAGGGTTTAGGAAGGTGAGAGAGATTTGTAATTGTTTTTGAGTCCGAATCAGTTAAGGAAGGTGAGAGAGATTTGTGAGGGAGAAATTCGTGATTGAGAGTGAGAGAGACAAAAGTGTGAGTTTGTAATTATCAATTTGATAGTGGAAGAAGTGCTGGTGCACTCCGTGGACGTAGGGAATTTCCTTAATCACGTAAAATTCTTGTGTCTCTTTTATTTATTTGTTTGGTGTGTGCTTGATTGTGTTTTACGACTTTCTTCTTCTTCTTTCTTTCGGGGTTAATCTATCCCAACACTTACTACTGCAAGGAATGCAATTATATTGCTCATAACCATTGTGTATGCTCTGAACAGGAGGTAAATTTACAATTATTGTATTATGTGAAAGTATGACTGTCATTCATATGAATTTATTCGTCTGCTAGTCGCACATATTATCAAATGTATTAATATAGAGTATATGTGAAAAGTCTTGATTATAGCTAGCTATATGAAAGATCTTGATTTAAATTTACAAGTCATAATTTAAGATCCTATCAAAACATTAAAATTTCACTCAAGACTTGTCTAATAAATTGTTTAATTCCTTGTCTTAGGTTCTAAAAACATTATTAGCCATTCATGATTATATAAAGCTTCATTAGTCATGCAATTTAGAACAAACAGCATTCACTAATTAGCTACTACATGATTCCTCCATCAAAGATATCTTGCTTAGATCCGAGTGGCAAGGGTGAAGCAGAGGAGGAGACTGAAGATGGAAAGGAGGGGACTGAAGATGCAGAGGAGGAGACTGAAGATGGAAATGAGGAGACTGAAGATGCAGAGGTAGAGACCGATGATGCAGAGGAGGAGACCGATGATGAAGTATATGAAACAGATAGCCGCGTCGAGGTACTTGTTTGCTTCACACCTACACTTTGTCATTAATAAACCGTTGTAAACAGGTGGCTATATCTAATCTTGGTAATTGTTTAATTTATCAGGAACGTTACTGGGGCGCACTGGAGTATTGTAGTGATACCAGTGAGTATTCTAATGATGCAAAGGAAAATACCATAGATGAAGCATATGAAATAGATGATAACAGTTCTGATGGCCACCGGTATGACAAATCAGATGTGGATGATAGCATTGAAAATATCAGGAAAAGGATTGAGAAGTTAGCTTTACAACTTGAGGCAGATGTTAATTTAGATAAAAGGATACAAAATTTGAAGGCAGATTTGGAGGTAGTACTTTTCCAACTTGAGGATCTCAGAAAAATGTTTAGCAAATTTTCACGTCATCGAACTAGGATCTGGTGAATCACTCTAGAAAGAATAAAGACTTTTTTTCATTATATTATGTATGATTTTCTCCTTTAGCCACTTGTCCATCTGCATTCATTATAAAAATGAAAACAAATGTTAGTTTTTTTTTTTTTTTTTTTTCCTTTTTTTGAATTTCTATCTACTTTTGAAATAATAGTGCAATTAAACCGCAAATTAATGACATAACTCTACAAGTTTCATAGGGGTAGATGGTGCCATCGTCATCTTTGTCAAAGAAGGAAATAAGTTTCTGAGGACGGACCTGTTATTCTGTTTGTCCACTTACCCCCATTTACATTTCCTATCTTGGACGTAGTCCAAGGTCGACGTGCTATTGATGAATAAAAAACCATGAGTGGGGACAAAAGGAAATGACTAGGTAATTAACAATATCCATGAACTAGATAACAAATAAAATTAAGTAATTAAAATAATAACTTTTCACACAACAATTGAAAATGGCAAAGTTTATTGATTTCATCCAATTTTGAAAATCTCTACAAGTTAGAGCTATAGTCAAATTCAAACTAATTTTCGAAGAATGTTTTTCTATCCAAATCAAATTACATTTGAGTTTCATTCAAATTTATGGTGAAAAAAACAGTGAGAACCTTTTTTTTTTTTTTTTTTTTGAAAATAAAACAATCCGAAATTTTGTGAGGGAAATTTGATGTAGAGTAATGATCAAAAAGTGAGAAAGATGTAATGGTGTTTTTGTCTCTTTTTGAATATAGAGTGATAGAGTAATAGAAAAGTGAGAAAAGTGTAAAGGTGTTTTGGTAACCTCTTGACTATAGGGAGATAGCGTTATAGAAAAGTGTCAAAGTACATCTTTTGTAACTTTTGTACTATAGGATGATAGATTAATAGAAAAGTGAGAAAGATGTAAAAGTATTTTTCTAACTTTTTTACTATAGGGCGAAAAGAAACTTTCTTACTATGTTATATATTTGTATACAAATTAATTATTGTATATGGCTAAAAAAATTGTAACAAATATAAACCTTAGAAACCTATAAGATGATATTTGATAATTAGCCAACAAATTAATAAAATTTAAATATGAGTATGGGCATATATCCTTCCCAATCGGTACAAAAGTATCGATATCAACATATATACTTGATTACTAGAATCATGGCCTATGCAATGTTGGGCACCAGACCCAACCAAATACAAATATCATCCCACTAAACCTAACTCAAAAAAATCATAAAATTACATCATTATTTATGGTATCATTACGGGTCATTTGTTTTGAAACCTTAGTTAAGGTGGTCTGGAAGTTGTCTTTGAGAATACCCTCCGATGCTTAAATCAGTATTTATAATTATTTTAATAATGTGTTTGTCCTCAGAGCTAATTAACTCACTAATAAAGTGCTAAATCAACTTTTATAAGAAGACAAAAACTTACTTTCCAAATGCCGTGATGCATGTGATGGAATTTGTCATTTGTCAATTAGATCATTTTCGTGTTAATAGATGTTCGTTGCATGTTAGAAATTTGTCAATGACCTAATGGAATAGTTTGCTCAAAGGTTAGTATTACTTGCCTTCAAATTCATTCAGCTGACTTCTTCATTTGTCAAGTTTGAGACCTTTTTTGGTTGTAGAAACAAATTTCTTGTCTTCGATGATGGAGCATGCTAACTGTGTGACTTTAACGTACTCTTTTGCTCGTAAGTTAGCATCATGTGCCACATGTCCTACTTCTGTTATGTTGAGGTGTGTTCGTTTTTCACTATATTATACATTATCAGTGAGATTAAAATTCAATCTTACAGATTTACCAACTTGGGTAAAAGTTCCTTTTTTTTTTCCATTGTGTTGGGTTAGAACTTTTCCATTAATGAAAACAAATATGTTATTTTAATATTTTAATATAGGGCGTCAATATTGCCACCAATGAATATGATATATACATTTATATTTTATTAAAATCTTTCAGGATAGAAGTATCCTCAAACAAATGACCATTAAGGACAAATTCAAATAAAAGTGAATAAACACTTATTGATTATTAAGCCTTAATTTTGTTCCAGCTATCAAATTAAAGAAATGAAAAAAGGCTAATGCATTATGGTAGAGGATTCCAAGTGCAAAATATATTATTTATTTAATTTATACTGGATTTATCATATTAGAGAAATGATGTACCCGCCACTACTCACTGAGGCTTGAAAAACTTCAAATAATGTGTGCCCACTGCTGACCGAGACTTCCATTCTCTTCTCTTCAATCCTAACTTCTGCACAAGAATTGCTTGTCATCGACTCGTTCAAGTTGTTCTCTGAAGACTCAATGGATTCATGTGTGGTGGAAACTGCTTTATATCACTTCCTCTGATATCCTGATCTCGTAAATTAACTAGGTTATACAAGATATCCACACTTTACAAGGTTGTATAGTGTGGCAACTGATTCAGGCAACCATCTGTAGCCAAGTTGAAACTTGAAAAGCTTGGATGCTCATCTAGTGAGTACACGCTCAGTGCCCACTGCCCACATCATCGAAGACCTCTTGTTTTCTCATTGATTTCCTTGTCGACATTCACTTACCATGTCTCTCTGGTACTCAATTTTCACCTTCAATAGAGGTTTTGAAGTTTAAATTTAGCTTTTTTATTTGAAGTAAATTGGGTTTTTTTTATCTTCAAATAACCAAAAAAGGATAATTGTGTGTATTAAAAATTTGATTGAGTTTACATATATAATAAATGAAATAAAATGAAATTCATTCTAATGAATTGTATTATTGGAATTTGAATAAGTGCTTACAGTAATGATCAAATTTTAAAATTGTATTAATGGGTGAACTTATAAATCGGATGTGTAACCATATTTTTAGGTGATAATATCTATACCCGTTAACACAATATTTTCATAATTCAATTAAGGTCATTTAATATTAATGTTGGGGTTCAAGTATTTTAATATGAATACTTTCCTATCCATATCAGTGGTGGGGTTCAAATTTTCTATCATATACATTCATCGATATATGTGACGGAGCTTTTTACATAGTGTGGCAGTAGATGCCTTTTATTTTGAATAGTTATGTTTGTCGTGCATTTAGCCATGTATTCCTATTCCAACATTAATTGTGGAACAAAATATTATATATAAATATAATTCGTATTATTTTTTTGTTGTAATAGAATACAAATGGTATTAATATAATTACTTTTTATAATCTAAATTTTTTATTATTATCCATATTTGAAAAAATGGTGGTTGGGTCTCTAGAGATTACATGTTCCAGTGAAAGCTCATCTCCTTGTCTAGAGGCTTTTTCATAATGCATTGCCTGTGTGAGTAAATTGTAAAGAAGACAGATGCTAGTAGATAAGTTTGCTCGCTTTGTGGTTTTGAAGCAGAGACTGTGTTTCATTGCTTTATTGGCTGCAAGTTGCTTCTATCGTTATGGCATGTATCGGGGTTATGGTATTTGATAAAGGACAAGTTGACGGGTCTATCCTGACTCTTCTCTTGAGTATGACGCTAGATCTAGCCCCTACTGTTATAGTAATCTCTATATTAATGGTTTTTCCCCTTATGGTTTGCACAAATCATGCACTGAATTACCTCGTGAGATCCAACACCCTATTCATCCCCACCATCCTTTAACGCTTTCTTGTAGAAGAGGTCAAGAATTCCGTGGTGAACTTACATATACAGCAGATGGCTTCACATGTGAGGGATGCAGACATTACTCTTTGGGTTTCTATTATATGTGTAAAGCTTGTCTGTTTACACTTGATTTCCGATGTGCTTCCAAACGTGAGAGTCAGCAACTGCAAATGGAGAAAGAATGGAAAGAGACACCGATTTTCAGGACCATAAACTGGAAATGTTCTACTATGATATGCTTTTGCCAACTCCACTCCTCAAAGACATCATTTGCTGTTACTGCCAAGAGGGCTTCCACCATTCTGCATATGCTTGTATTAAATGTCGTCTCTTCATTCATGAATCCTGTTTAGATAAAATCCCCCAACAAGTTCGTTCCCCATTTCACCTGCAACACCCTCTTCTCCTTCGTCAACCTTGTAAATCAGAAAGATGCTGTGCGTGTGGAGGATCTATCGATGGCCTTATGTTAAATTGTCAGTTGTGTAGTAATTACAAATACAATTTTCACATTTCATGCTGTGCGGCCCACACTAGACCTAGCTTAAAACTAAAGTATCACATCCAGCACCCTATGTTGAATATTAAACATGGTCATGGTCATTGGTAACCTTCGAGCTGCGTTGTCTGCAACACCTCATGTGAGCAATGCTCTGTCTACAGGTATGTGGAATGTGATGTAAGTGTCCATATCGAATGCATTCCTCTGCCTCGTGTTGTTAAACATGAATGTGATCCTGATCACATTCTCACACTTTCAGATTCCTTACTAATAAAAATTCTATCTAAAGAGTATAGATGTGATGTTTGTGAGAAAGAAGCAGATCTTAGATATCATGTTTTTTATTAATTGTGAGGATTACCTTTATATTGCTCACGTTGAATGCCTGCTACTTGAGGTATAGTTCCACCTTACAGTTACTTAGGAATAACATATTGCTTTCCTCAAACAATTTTACGTACCGTGCACTTTAATTGAGATATACAATAATGTTGCCTACTTTATTTTTGATACATGTTTGCTACCGGAAGACTCTAAATTGGATATTCTAGAATATTTAGTTCCCAGTAATAGGGATGAATCACATAAATAGACTAATAAGTAGATAAAGAGACTAAAGATGAATCAGAACGATGCAGTAGTGAATCAGAGCAAGAAAGTTTTGGAACAGAAAAAGAATGGATAAGCAATTTAGAAGACTATAGTGCTGCAGAGTTAGAAAAGATAATCGTAAATCTCGAGAAAAAGATAAACAGATTAGCTTTAAAACTTAAGGTCGTCTAAGAAATACGTGCCAAAAAATTAAATTTTTTGTTGCTTCCTTACACATTTTATGTGGAGAGCACATTAATTGACATCCATAATAATGTTGTTGACAGTTTAATTCTTTTGTAGGTGTTTGATTGAGGAAGAACCTCCATCCACAAAACTAAAGTTCTTAGTTCCTAGAAGTAGAGACGAATCAAAGAAAGAGAGACTACTAATACAGAGAAAGAGACTGGAGATGAATCAAAGCAACAAAGGAATGAGTCACAACAAGAAACTTTTGGAGTAGAGCAAGAATGGACAAGTGATTTAGAAGATTGTAGTCTTAAGGAATTAGTGTAAGACTCGAATCTAAGTGGACCCAAGAGATTAATTCAGCCCAAATAAGAATCAATAAATTGACCCAAATTTAGTATAAGCCCAAGTTGTATAATACTATTAAATCAATTGAATGAAAGCCCAATTGGGTAAATTTGATACCCATGCAAAGAACTGAAAGAATAAAAGCAAAAAAAAAAAAAAAAAAAAAAGCAATATATATATATATATTTTCCTTAATTTCTATTAGGGTTTGAAGCCTCATGTATATATATATATATATATTATTCTTCTTCATTCTCAATAGCCACTTCTCTCTCTTGAAAACTCTCATATATCATTCAAAAATTCTCTTATTCATTAACAAAGTTAAACCTTCAACCATAGCAATAAACATCGATGTTTATTGTGAAAATGTTTGGGAATCAAGTAGGTTATCTTCCATTTCTTTCATATTTGTTACTCAATATTAAAAGTTTATGATATCTTATTGTTTACGTTTGGAGTTGTTTCAAAATAAGATTAAAATTTTATTAATTTTTTTAGAAGAAATAGAGGCCGTTGGAAATTAATTTTGTTTCCTAGTAAATGTGTTAGATTTTTTTAATAGTTTGACTAGGCAAATGAAGGTATAAAATTATGAAATTTGGTATGAATGATCCTTTGGATGTTAGGTTATACTTAGAAATTTTTGTGGTTATATAATAAGTTTGTAATTAATTAGAAATTTTTGTTCACCTCTAACTTAGTGAAATAACAAACCTGGACAGCACTGAACTAAGTTGTATCTCAAAATTGTTAGACATGAAATTGATGTTATTTTGGTGTCATTAAATTTCTGTATGAACTAATATGAGTCCTCGGTAAACCATTAAATTTTCAAGGATTTTTATGGACCGGTTTATTTTTAAAAATTTGGATATCAAGGGCTGTTCAGTTCGAAACTAACATCAATACAACCTTGGTTTGGATTCGAAGGTTGAAGTTGATAGGTTAATAGAGGTATTTAAGGCTGAAAATTTTTATGGTATTTATTTTGAGTCTTTAGAACATATATATTCATTTTCGGTACGATTGGTTTTATATATAATTTATTAAAAATGGAGAAATTAGACTTCATTAGTAGAGGCCAGTGCTGACAGTTTTGAATTCTAATGGTATTTGGAGTTGGATTAATATAGTAACGTGTGGTTTGTGTTAAGTTAATGTCTTTATAGCATTTATAAAGTAATATGTTGAGATTCAATATATATTTGACTAGTCTAGAGTAATTTGAGAAGTTATGGACTTTTATAAAATTATATGAATGAGTTTTGTTATGTGATATTAAGTTTGTAAGTGGGATTATTTCGTAAAATTATTTTTATTGGGATTAGCGAAAGAGGTAAGTAAATCTTTCATAGCATATATTATATTGTGTTCTAGTAATAAATTTAGTTTTTATAATCGAATGTTTTATATTTTATTTACAATCATTTTATCTTAAGCAAAGCATATTTTATACTTTAAGTATTATTTTTTAAATATGTTTTCGACAAATAAATTTTGAACATTCTTTTACAAAATATACGTAAAAGTTATGTTTTTATTAAATTGGGTGTTTCAACAAAACTTTTTATTATATTCTATTTGAATAATTTTGCATCCTCGAATATATGTCTTTATAAAATATTCGATTATATCAAAATTATTCCTTTGTGTTTGAAAATTATGATATGTATTGTAATAGTGATTGTATTATAAAATGTTTTTACTCATTGTCCATGGTACCAGTATCGTTATTATTGTCCCAACTAACTTATTGTGTGCACATCTATCATTACCGAGTCACTCGAGTATATGTGGCCAACCATTATCAAGTCACATGGGTAAATATAACATACCGTTACCAAACCATACGGGTAAATATGACATACCATACCGAGTCACACGGGTAAATATGGTATACCGTTACCATAGGCATTATATGACATGAGCTATTGGTTTTTATTCAATAAATGCTAATGTTAAATGTTTACAGCTATAATATGTATTTATTTTTTATGGTTCAGTTATTGAAAATACAGCAAATGTTTTACAGTTTTCTAATGTTATGTTAAATTTACTTACGGAGTTGACGATTCACCTCTCATTTCTACTATTTTTACAGATTATTAGGTTCTATTTGTGTTGAGAGATGACTTCGAGTTATTGATGTCGCTTAATGGAGGAGTTCAGTTCTAGAACTATGACTATTTATCTTGCTATAATGTAAGAAATTATTAAGTTTGTTTCATTTGTTAGGGCATATATATAAGCATTGATTTTGAATGATCATAGATTTGAGTTGTTTAAAACTTTTATTGAGATGTTGAGACAGATTTATATTATTTATAAATGAAGTGCATTGTAAAATTTAAATTTTACAGAGTATCATTTTAAATCTTTATATCAGGATTTGGGGTGTTACAATTAGAGAAAAGATTACAGTACCCAGTTCTAGGAGTAGAGACAGAATCAGAGAAAGAGACTAGAGATGAATCAATGAAACAAAGCAATGAGTCACAACAAGAAACTTTGGGAGCAGAGCAAGAATGAACAAGTGATTTAGAAGATTGTAGAATTGTAGAATTATAGAAAAGAATGGCAGATGTCAAGAAAAAAATGGATGCATTAGCTTCAGAATTTGAGATCCTTAAAGAAAAGCATGCTGGAAAAAGCTTTCTCAATCTTAACACTTTTGAGTGAGATTTATGTAATCAGAATCACATCTCAGTGGTTTTTTTTTTTTTTTTTTTTGGGATTATTTGAGTGCTAATGATTTTAAACAATCTAAACTGTTTTAGATCCTAGAAACTTATGTTGCAGTTGCATCCTTTGTCCAGTAGTATCCTTCCATGTTCTAGTCTTCTTATATCTTGGAGAACATGCTCCATTGTTCTTTGGATATTTGAGGGCCAGCTGACATTTGCTGAAAATGTAGCTGCACAAATCATGCGGTGTATTACGTGGTGAAGTTATTCACCTTCTTCACTCTCACAATGTCACCCTCATCCCAAACTTCAGTAACAACATGGAGTGTTCCATTTGTGATAATGTTTGCTTCAGCTTCACATAGCGACTATAGTTTAGTCTAGCCTGACTTGTATATTTTTCATTCTGGAAATTTGTATCTATCAGAGACCATGGACAGAAGAAACGCAGCCCTTCCATTCTTAACACTCCCTCCATTCTCAGCTTATTGATTACTTCAAAGAAGCAACCTCTCAAAAGAGAATTCGATCAAGAAGTAGTCGTTGTGCAACTTAAATCGACAGTTTCTTTATCATTTTGAGGGAGACCTTCACAGCTTTGCTCCATGCAATGCTTGTCTGAAAAAGAAACCATAACCTATGTTACTACAAATAACGTTCAAACAGAATGTGTGAGATAGGCCTAAATTCACCTAATAACAACCTGCATCATTGCTTAATTCTCAACTAGAAGGAGCACCTTTTGCTACATAACAGAGTCTCTCTTGATCAGAATTGCTTTAATTTCCCTGAATATATTACATGATAATGGTAGACATTTAATATTTTTGTCAAAGTTTTCCTTTCAACTTCGTAATATAGCTGATTTATCAAAAAATTAGAGTTCATAATTTTTAATGTAAACTTTAATTTTATGACATATTATTTTCTATGTAGGGTTGGATAAAAAAAATTAAACATAAGCCTTGAATGTCTACCATTCTATTGCATATAGACAGACATCATGCAGATTTGAATGTATAATGATGAGTACTATTATAATGTCTAAAAAAGGAAGGACCCCAACCCCAACCATGGTCTAATATATATCAATTCACTTATATGTTTAAATATCTTACAATTAACATAATATACCTAATGAATTTTCATAAAATTTCAGGGGGGCACGTGCCCCTCCTAGTCTGATACTCGGTCTGCCCCTTCTATAGTCTCCCGAACTGCCTCAAAATACAAATAATCCTTCTCTTACTGCCTTCCATCATCATCCAGCAACACTGGTCACCTAACATTCGGCAGCCAAAGCCTCCCATCAGACATAAAATACACTAAAATGATCATTACTTATTCAACAGTTTACAGTCTTGGTCTTATTGGAATTGGCCTAGGGGATACAAAACTATCTATTCCCTAGTCAGTTCTTAAAAATTCGAAAACAGTGTTTGACTCGGGAACTCCCTTGACATACTTGCCACCAAATGCTTACACGGTCCTGGAAACAACATTTCGTAATGCAATGTCGACGGCAGCTGCTTCTGCGGATCTAGATGTTTGCTATGACCTTAGTAAAGATCCTCAGTTTACATTGCCTCAATTTGGTTTCTACTTTGAAGATGGCACTGAAGTGACCAGATAAAGGGTCTATCCATTTATATAGCACATCGCAGGTTTGTCTAACAATTGTGGCAAATGAAGATGCTAAGGATTACACAATCATTGGGAATATAGCGCAAAAGACAATGGAGGCTGTGTATGATATTCCTGGAAAATGGATTGGGTTTGCTCTCAACGGTTGTAACTAATAAAGGAGGAGCTTATTGTCTTCTTCAAGTTTGGCCATAGTAGCTAGCTTGGAGTGGATCTTTATGTATACTAAGCAGGTTTTAATAGTAGCTAGCTTGAAGTTTGCTGTTGCATGTAATCTAGCTTAACCTTTGTCTCAGTTTTATCTAATTTCTTGTTTTTTCTTTACTTAATTCTTTATCGTCTTTTATATACTTCTTTTTTGTTTTACAAATTACTCACTTTAATACAATAATAATAATAATAATAAAGGTTTTGCAATCTCTTATCAAATTATACTTAGATATTTTTATAATGCATGAGATTTTTTTATCTTCATTTATTGTTCTACATATAAGTTCAGAGTTCAGACCGTAAAGAAGACCGTTCCATATATTTTATATGAGTACAAAGTATCAAATAACCTGACATCAATATAACAGTGCCCTCAACAATGTTACAAAGTGTTTTTAATTAGTTTGGTTTGAGTACATAGAAGCTGTTTCTACTTTCCCTTTTCCTTCCTCATTTTTAAATTTATTCACGAATTTTGCCCATGATTAAAATGGAATGGTTTTTTATTTACTTTAATTTGTCTAAGCAATCCTAGGTAGTTAGAAAATACTCGAATTGAAAGATTACTAGTAACTAAATAGATATGCTGTGATCATATATTGATTACATCTATGATATGTAGACTTAATTTATTAGACTGATAAATTTTACATGAATCTTGTTATTAAATTAGATCCATACAAATATTCTTCGTGAGTCCTAGTACTAAAACCTGTGTTATTGTTGGTGTGTTTCAGTTTCCGTTAAAGGTTCTCTAGAATTAGTACAAAAGTATGGACCATGCTCTGAACTGAAACAAGGCAGAGCAAACACTCTCTCTTGGTCTAAAATTCTACTCAAAGACCAAGCCCGAGTCCATGCAATCAACTCCAGGCGTCAGTACATGAGCAATTTGTATGGAAACCAGGTGTTGAAGCAGACAAAGTCCCTCAGCTTCCCCTTCGGGTATGACACATCAATCAGGTTAGGAGAATAGAATACTATGCAAAGGTAGATATTGGCACACCAGGACAGTCTGTTTATGTAATTTTAGATACAGGTAGCGACATAACTTGGATTCAATGCAAGCCATGCTCAGTACAATGCTTTAAACAAACTGGTCCAATCTTCGATCCATCCAGGTCTTCATCATATTCCATGCAAATCGCCTATATGCAATCTACTCTCTGCTTCAAGTAATTTTATTATTATTATCATACAAATTCAAGATTTTAGAACTTTATTGGAATTTATAGACATCCTAATCTTCTAACTCCTAAGTTTAGTGGTAAGATATATATGAAGAATGAGATATATTTTACTTTGACTTTATTAGTTATTCATATAAAATAAGTGAATAAAAATCTAAACGTCATTCGTCATACGCATTTAATCTTCTAAAATTTAACCAAAATTAAAAAATAAATGAATAAAAAAATTTCTTTCTAATTGCCCGATTACAAGATTGTTTTCGATTTGAGCGAAACAACTAGAGTTATTAGAATTCTCCACATACTACATATTCCAGATGTCCAAATTGTTTAGCAAGATTATTGGAACTAAATCAACAAAATCTAAACATGCAGGCATGAGCAAGGTTGCACATCCGATGAATGCACCTATGGTTCCAACTACGGTGATGGTTCGTTCAGTCACGCGTTTTTGGTGCAAGACAAGTTAACCTTTCCATCAGCCAGCCACAATTCAAAAGTAGTCCTAAATAACTATGTGCTTGGAAGTGGCCAAAACAACAGTAACGCTGGAGCCTGGAGGACCCGATATTGGAGTGATAGGCCTCCGTCAATCGAGCTCCAATATCATTTGAGTATCAAACGGCTCCTTTCTTCAACAAATACTTCAGGTCCTGTGCAAGTTTCATACGTGCATATACAGATATTAAATCAAATTACATCCTAATCATTATATACTTCAGGCCTCACAATTTCATTTAAAAAAATTGGAAGAAAAAAAGGTCTTGCAATTTCTGTCAAATTATACTTAGATTTTTTTTTTTTTTTTTAATTCATGAGATTTTTTTTTATCTTCACATATTGTTCTGCATGCAAGTTCAGAGTTCAGAATGTAGGGAAGATCCTTCCATAAATTTTATATGAGTACAAAGTACCAAATAACCTGACATCAATATAACGGTGCCCTCAACGATATTACAACATGTTTTGGACCAATTGTAGTGAAAATATATCGTTGATAACATAAAAAGTATTAAATTCAGTTATTCTATTTTTTAAAATTTAAATTCAATTACTCAAAATAACATAAAATCATTATTATCGTTGTTGTACCAAATAATGTGATCTTTATTCCTATCAACCTTCAAACCCCTGTCTCTCGTCTCTGTTGGAGATAACTTTAATAGGTATAAACCTATACTAAAATCTGAAAAACTCATATTAAATCATTAAGAACTATTACAGAAAAACATATTTGAATCCATATTGATAAACTTAAGAAGGATTGAGTCTTCCACAGTCAAATCACCTTAGTAAGCTCTGAAGTTTTCTTCTTGAATGGGGAAGGAGAAAGAGAGCAAAATATTATGTATATTGATTTGACTTGGGGACCATAACCCTTTATAGTATTCTTTATATACTAACCTAATTAGGTTCTCAATAACCATAATTTCATTAGTATTAGGTTTCTACACACTTAAGCTCCTACCCAATAGATATTTGTAGAGCTCAATTAATAGATCATTTATTTGGCCCTATTAAAATTGATAGCATACAATATAATTGTTATTTAATATGTAAGCCCACAATAAGAAATATTAAAAATCCCAACAATCTCCCACTTGGGCTACATATGTTTCCTGAAACAATTATATTATCTATAGTCTTGAGTGCGCGCTGAAAAGCTATCTGTTTTGAAATATTCCCTTAATTACAATCTGGTCCATCTACTATATTAGTATGGAATCAAAGCGACCTTTGTTACATATATTCGTAACTAGACCCATTAATGGTCACCATACCAATATATTTAATGACATAAATCGAGTATGGATGTGTAGCATGGAAATTACATGCAATGTGATCTTAAACATGCCTATTTCCAACTGGTCCTACTTTAATCTTTAGTGAGATCAAACACAAATAATATTCAGAGTTTATAAATAAACCATATACTTTATTCTGTAGAAAATAAATATATCCATAACAAAGAACATAAAATACCAACTCCCACTAAACATGCACATCTTCAACTAAAACAACACCTATATGAGCAGTGTGCTCATAAAAGACCTTGGGTGGTAATCTCTTAGTAAGCGGATCCACAATCATGGAGTTTGTCCCAATATGTTCTATAGCCACCTGATTACTCTGAACTCTTTTTTTAACAACAAGAAACTTGATGTCTATGTGCTTCGACTTCGTAGAGCTTCTGTTGTTATTGGAATATAACACAGCCGAATTATTGTCACAATATATCTTTAATGGTCTTTCAATACTATCAATAACTCGTAGCCCTGTGACAAAATTTCGCAGCCATATTCCATGATTGGATGCCTTAAAATAAGCTATGAACTCAGTTGCCATAGTGGAAGAAGCTATGAGTGTCTGCTTAGCACTCTTCCACGAAATAGCTCCTCTAGCTAGCAGGTAAATATAGCCTGATGTGGATCTTTTACTGTCTTGGCATCCAGCAAAATCAGAATCAGAATATCCAATGATCTCTAAATGATCTGATCTCCGATAAGTGAGCATGTGATCTTTTGTTCTTTGTAAATAACGCATAACCCATTTGGCTGCTTTCCAATGATCCATCCCTGGGTTACTCAAATATTTGCCCAACATTCCTACTATGAACGTAATATCCGGACGCGTGCATACTTGAGCATACATTAGACTTCCTACAGTTGACGCATAAGGAATCTTTTGCATTTCTTTCTATTCCAACTCATTCTTAGGGCATTGATTGAGATTGAACTTGTCTCCTTTAGCTACAGGGGTATCGCTTGGTGCACAACTTTTCATGCCGAATCTATCAAGAACTCTTTCGATATAGCTCTTTTGTGATAACCCAAGGATACCTCGAGTTCGATCTCGATGCATCTGTATGCCTAATACAAAAGAGGCGTCCCTAAGATCTTTCATCTCAAAATTCTTTGTCAGAAATCTCTTGGTTTCGTGCAATAAGCCTATATCGTTGCTAGCAAGCAATATGTCATCGACATATAACACCAGAAATATATACTTAATCCCACTGAACTTATGATATACACACTCTTCAACTTTATTTACCTCAAACCCATACGAGATAATAACTTTATAAAATTTGTGATACTAGTGACGGGAAGCCTGTTTGAGACCGTAGATGGATTTCTTTAGTTTGCAAACCATTTTCTTTAGGTCACCGAATACAAAGTTTTCTGGTTGCATCATATATATTGTTTCATCAATGTCACCATTGAGAAACGTTGTCTTTACATCCATCTAATGTAGCTCCAAATCAAAATGAGCCACAAGTGCCATTATGATTCTAAAAGAGTCTTTCGTTGAAACCAGAGAGAAAGTCTCTTCATAATCAATGTCTTCCTTTTGAGTGAAACCCTTAGCAACTAAACGAGCTTTATATCTCTCAACATTACCTTTTGAATCCCGTTTGGTCTTAAATATCCATTTGCAACCAATGGGTTTCGCACCTTCAGGCAATTCAATGAGATCCCAAACATCATTGTCCTTCATGAATTTCATCTCATCATTCATGGCATTAATCCACTTTTGAGAATGAGAACTTTGTTTGGCTTGATGGAAGTTGATTGGATCATCTTCCACCACTCCTATATCAACCTCTTGTTCTTGGAGAAAAACGATATAATCATCTGGAATCGCACTTCTTCTTTCTCTAGTGGATCGTCTCAATGGTATATTCTCTTGAGGTTGTTGAGTTTGCACTATAAGTATAATTGCTTCATTTTGCACAGGGAGCTTTTCTACATTGTCTTGATATTCTAGATTTGCATTTTGAACAATGTTAGGAATAAAAGTCTGATCATTATCAAAAGCAATAGTAGAAAGAGAAATAAATTCTTCTTCAAAGACAATGTCTTTAACCTTATCTCCCCCCACAAACTCAACTTCCTCAAGAAATCTTGCATTTCCTGTCTCAAAAAATATTCTAGTAGTGGGATCGTAGAACTTAAAACCCCTTGACCATTCAGAGTATCCAACAAAGTAGCAACTTACAATTCTTGAGTCCAGTTTCTTTTCATTAGTCCTGTAAGGCCTTGCCTCAGCTGGACAACCCCAAATGTGTACATGCTTAATACTAGGCTTCTTGCTTGTCCATAATTCATAAGGGGTTTTAGCTACTGCTTTGCTTGGAACCTTATTGAGGATATACACTGCACTTTTTAGTGCTTCTCTCCAGAGGGACTCTGGTAAAGAAGAATGATTTATCATGCTTCTTACCATGTCCTTAAGCATTCTATTTCATCTCTCAACAACACCATTAATGCTAGGTTTACCTGACATTGTGTATTGCGGGACGATGCCGCATTCCTCTAGAAATTTTGTAAAAGGTCCTGAACGTTGTTCACCGGATCCATCATATCTACCATAGTATTCACCACCACGGTCAGATTTGACAACTTTAATTTTCTTGCTAAGTTGATTTTCAACTTTAGCTTTGAAGGACTTAAATACATCTAGGGATTGAGACTTCTCATGTATCAAATATAGGTACCCATATCTTGAATAATCATCTATGAGCGTAATAAAATATTATTGACCATTCCAAGAGGCTGTAGGAAATGGTCCACAAATATCAGTATGTATTAGTTCTAAGTTATCAGAACACCTGTTGGCACCTAATCTCCTAATGTTTGTCTGTTTCCCTTTTATACACTCAATATAGACTTGAAAATCTATTAAATCAAAGGAATCAAGAATTCCATCAGATACAAGTCTTTGAATTCTCTATTTAGAGATATGACCTAAACGCTTATGCCATAGTGTGGCGGAATCCCTGTCAGTTAATTTTCATTTTGTACCTCGTGAATTTGTATGCAAGGTTTCATTAATTGAGGCAATTGTATCCAACAAATATAGGTTATCAGGCAAAGACAAAAAACCTGTACCAATAAGATTTGAATCTTGAAAAAGACTAAATTTATTATTTCCAAGTGAACAAGAATAACCAAATTTGTCCAAAATAGAAACTGAAACCAAATTCCGTCTAAATGACGGCACTACATAAGTCTTTTCCAAATTCAAAAATTGACCAGTTTTTAATAATAACCTAAAAGTTTCTATAGCCTCTAATGCAACTGTTTTGCCATCACCCACATAGATGAATCTTTCAGCATCACTTGGCTTTCGGCTCCACAGGCAACCCTGCATAGACACACTTATATAAGTAGTAGCACCAGAATCTATCCACCAAGTGTGTTTAGGTACAGAAGCTAAATTAACTTCAGAACAAACCAAATTGAGAAGCATACCTTTCTTGACACGCCAATTGGCGTACTTGGGACATTCTTTCTTCATGTGTCCAGCTTTCTTGTAAAAGTAACAGGTAAACTCCTTATCCTGTTTCTTTTGCACCTTATGCTGTGATGCCCCAACTGTAGCTTCTTTTTCTCTTTTCCTTTTCTTGTCCTTAGAGATAGTTGTTAAGTGAGCACTTTCAAGATCTTCTCGCTTTAATCTTTTATCTTCTTGCACACAGTGAGTTATGAGCTTGTTAAGAGTCCATTTGTCTTTTTGAGTGTTATAACTCACTTTAAACTGACTATATTGTGCAGGAAGAGAAATCAAAACTAAGTGCACCAGCAAGTCCTCAGACAGCTGTAACTTTAGTGCCTTTAGTTTGGAAGCGATATGAGACATCTCCATGATGTACTCCCCTATATTCCCTTTTCCTTTATACTTCATTGAAACAAGGTTAGCCAAAAGGATACTTGTTTCAACCTTTTCGTTTTTCGCAAAATGTTGTTTTATTTCCTCAAGGAACTATCTAGTATTTTTCTCTTCGAACATAGAGCCCCTAAAAGTTTCCGGAATGGAACGTTTCATGATCATAAGACACATGCGATTAGAACGGTCCCACTTCTCCATGCTCGCCTTTTCATCGGCAGAACTATTCTCATTGAGAGCTGCAGGCCGTTCTTCCCGAAGCGCAAGGGCAAGATCCATGCAACCGAGAACAATCATAACATTCTCTTTCCAATTCTTGAAGTTCGAGCCATTAAGCATAGGAATGGAATTGATATTAGCAGCTATTGTTGAAGCAGAAGTAGTAACTGAATCGAGAACAAAATTAAATACAAGCTCATAATCAATAATCATATCATAATACAAGAATAATTAATTAATTAATACATGACATGATTAAATAATTCCTATAATGGTGGGCCCTAAAACAAGATACCTAGCACAACATTGACATTTAGTCTTTGGACAGAAATATCAACTATAAGTGGTACTCTCCGTGCAGTAATCAAATATTGACAATTAATCCGGTTAAATAATAAACCTTTCTTTGGACCGATTTATTGCTCACATGGAAAACCTAATAATCGTCACATATTTATTGCCACAAGTATACCTATTATTTGGCCAAATAACAATCTTTCTTTGGGCCGGTCATTAGTTGCATAAATAATAGACATACATATCTTAATATTCCAAAATAAACAAATTTACATTATAGAGGTTACTTTGGCAACATATAATTTCAATTCAATTTATTTTCAAATATCAGATTTATTTTTATTTATTTATTTTGTGAACTAAAGAAACTATATTATATTGGCAAAACAATATGGAAGCATTATGCACAATATATAATTTCATAGAATTTTATTTCCGAACTAAAACAAAAATTGCCATTAATTTTATAAAGCACAAGTTAAACGCAAGCAAATTGAATGACCACCAAAGTAACTAAAATCGCAAGCAAAAAGCAATTCCAGTGACCACCAAAGTAACTAAAATCGCAAGCAAAAAGCAATTCCAGTGACCACCAAATTTTTTGAATATAAAATTTGAGAGAGGCCACAACTCACATTACTTTAAAATTGGTTGTGATCAATCAATAATTAATAAAACAAAATAATAATAATAAAAGATTGATGGCTATTCAACTTTTCCAGGATACACATTAACCAAAAGCAAAGCACACAAAGGCATCAACCACAATATTTATACATGCATTCGTCCTTTTGCACACAAGAAGACAAGCAATTCTTCCTTTTTAATAATTGTAACCAACGCAGAAAGCAATTGCAAGCAAAAGGTAATTCAAAAGCAATTCAATGGCCACCAAAGTCAACCGCATAAGACAACACCATCCAAATTGAAAAGGAAAAAAAAAAACAATTTAATGGCCACCAAATTAAAACACAGAACATCAAAAAAAATATATGTATGTTCATGTCATCGTCGTCCTTTTTTTTAATTTTTTTATTAAAAGCATGATTTGCAGCTACTATGATTTACGGCCATTGTTAAATTAAACAATATATATATATATATATATATTTCTATATCCTTCAATTGATCTCAAAAGGAAACCAAACTAAAAAACACGTAAAAGTCACCTGAATTCAATATATACACATATATTTTTCATTATGTTTCTGTGACAACAACAATAATCAAATCAATTAATTTCTTAATGATTCAATACGAATTGGCTTTGATACCACTTGTTGGAGATAACTTTAATAGGTATAAACCTATACTAAAATATGAAAAACTCATATTAAATCATTAAGAATTGTTACAGAAAAACATACTTGAATCCATATTGATAAACTTAAGAAGGATTGAGTCTGCCACAGCCAAATCACCTTAGTAAGCTCTGAAGTTTTTTTCTTGAATGGGGAAGGAGAAAGAGAGCAAAATATTATGTATATTGATTTGACTTGGGGACCATAACCCTTTATAGTATTATTTATATACTAACCTAATTAGGTTCCCATTAATCCTAATTTCATTAGTATTAGGTTTCTACACATTTAAGCCCATACCCAATAGATATTTGTAGAGCTCAATTAATAGATCACTTATTTGGCCCTATTAAAATTGATAGCATACAATATAATTATTATTTAATAGGTAAGCCCACAATAAGAAATATTAAAAATTCCAACGGTCTCTCCATAAAAAGTTAGGGTCTTAACCTCCAAGTGAGTTTGTAGATTGACCAAATTATGAAATTTCATTATTATTGTATATAGAATGGAAATATGTGCCTAATCTTTGAGCGTGCGCGAAGATTGGAGCAGACCTGCGTCTCAAATACAAGAGAATATAAATATTAATAATATTGCTGCCGACCTGCGTCTCAATCTTCAATTTCATCAATAATGCCTTTTGATATGCATATGATAAAAAATTAAGATAATATCTTTTTGCATGATGAATAGGAGACAGGAAAACCATGATATAATTGTCAATAATAAATTATTTATAAGATTGCTCCCATATTTCACAATTAAAAAAAAAAAAAACAAAAAATAGTGTCCGTTAGCAGATGACAAGTTGTACAGTTATTGGTATATAACAATACAACAAAACAGGCTATTTATGCCGGCGTATCCATACCGGGCATTAAAGGCCCGGTATGGATAATCATATTTTATTCAAAAAAAATTTGTAAACGGATTATCCTTACCGGGCGGGTCAGGCTCGGTAAGGATAATAACCATTCCATATCGGGCGGGTCGTGCTCGGTATGGAAAAACGGTTATCATTACCGGGCCTGACCCGCCCGATAATGATAAAGTTATTATCCATACCGGGCGGTGACCCGACCGGTATGGATATTCAGTCAGTCTTACCGTGCGGGCCATGCCCGGTAAGGATAATATAATTTTCTTACCGGGCAGGTCGCGCCCGGTAAAAAAAATCCTTATCCTTACCGGGCGGGTCTAGCCCGGTAAGAATAATAGTTATCTTTACCGGGTGGCGACACGCCTGGTAAGGATAATTCAATTTGCTTACCGGGCTGGTCGTGCCCGGTGAGCAAATTGGATTAGCCTTACCGGGCGGGGGACCCGCCAGGTAAGCAAAGTTTTCTATACCGGGCGGTGCGCCAGGTATGGAAAAGCTGGGCAATTTTTTGCCCAGCTATTCCCCCCCTTTCCCATTTTCATTTTCTTCTCTCTATCTTTCTCTTTCTCTCACATCTCCTCTCTCCCAACCCTAGGTGCCGCCGACGAAACTCGCCCATCGCCGACTGGCCGCCGCCCCTGGAGCTCGTCGTTCACCTCGCCGTTCGTCCCTGTCCGCAGATCTAGTGAGAGTGAGTTCCCTCTCCTCTTGTTCTTCTTCTCTTCTTCTTCTCACTTTCTTCTTCTTCTTCTCTCTCTTTCTTCTTCTTCTTCTCTTCTTCTTCTCCCTTTCTCTTTCTTCTTCTTTTTTTTCTGATCGCCGCGGGACCGGTCGGAACAAGTCCGACCGCACGACTGCCGATCGGACTGGTTTCGACCACCAGCGCGGCGGTCTCCCATTTCTTCTTCTTCGATCTTCTTCTTCTCCTCCTTTTCTTCTTCTCATTCTCCTTTTTTTCTTCTTCTTCTTCTCTTCTGCTTCTTGTTGGTTGGTCCGCGCGGCTGACCGAGTGATTCCGCCCACGACCGCCTGTCGAACTGGTTCGGCGCCGGCGCCGAACCAGTTCGCCCTCCCACATTTTATTTTTTCTTCCTTTTTTTTTTTCATTTTGACACTGATACTTTTCTGTTGTAGCCACTACCGAGCATTGTCGCCGTTCGGTGCCATCGTGTGTAAGTCCGATCTACTACTCTTCCACCATCCGGCATCATCGTCTTGGCCAATATACTCCTCTTTCGCCGTTTTATTTGTCAATAAGGTACGACATTTACGATTTTGTATTTTATTTTGAAATTATTTTGACTTGTTGAGGTTGGATGTTTGAGTTATAAACCAAAGGTGTGATGTGAATCAGAGGTAACATGAGCAATTTGTGGTTTTAGAATGCTAGATTTGGATACACTTTGATATTTGACACTTAACTTCAGCTTCGTCTTCAGTCTCTCTCTGTTTCGTCTCTCTTAGTTTCTTTGTTTTGTTTATGGGGTTTTAAAAACTGATTTTGTTTGATTTCGAATTTGGCATCGTGAATATGTTCGATTCGTGTGGATGATTTTGTGCTTTTGGGCAAGGGATTTTCTCTTCTCATCTGTCTAAGTTGGGATTGAAGCTATTGCATCACTTTATTTTTTATTTTAGTTAAGTTGTTTTGTTTTTTTGGGAATTAATTGAGTTGACTGTATGTGGTATTGATTAAATATGTAATTAAGTTGATTGAATGTGGAATTAACTGAGTTTAGTGACTTTTTTTTTTTTTTTTTCATTTTGATGAATTGATCATTGTGAGCATGAGTTGTATAATTTGTGGCTTTAAAATTCAATATTCTTTGTTTGTGGACTAGGGAGACTTAGTTGAGAAGTGAGCGGGAATTGGGGTTTTGATTTGCCGACAATTGCGCCAGCCATTCAGTCAACAAAAATCAATCCATAGTCTTGATTTCACACTTAACTCAATTTGCGAACTAATTACACTACAACTAAAATTAATATAATTAATCTATGCTAACAAAAAAATAGTTTTCTTTTTCTAATTTAGTTATGAACTTTTATATTTTAGTTAAGTGATGATTATATAATTTGTCAAGAAATTTATTTTTTTTTAAAATTATAATATATTAATTTTTATTATATTAGATTATTGTAATATATGTAGATGTGGTGAATGTGTATGTGAATATGATTTTTTATTTTTGTTTGTGTATGTATTTGTAGAGAGACAGAGTCTCTAAAGTGGTTGGATCTGTTGTGAAATTATGTTGTATTTCAATTGCAGGTGAACTAAATTTGTGGTAAGTTCAAAAAACAGAGGAAACTCTGTCAAAATTTTCATAAATTAAACAAGCTTGACTTTATATATATTGTTGTATATATTGAATTTATTATTTATGTGTTGGCTACTAATATATATGATATTTCTATAATATTTCAGATGTCGACGGAAGGAACATCGACCGGTAAGTCTTCAGATGGCTCCAGTGGAGAAAAAAAAAGAAAAGGACGAGGTCCAAACCGTTTGGACTATGAAAAAATGGCTAAGGTGAAAGCTACAGGGATACAAATTAATGAAGTAGGACAGCCAATTGGACAAAATTCAGTGATCTTTAGTTCAGGTTATGGAGCACTTGTAGCTCAAATGATACCCATAATCTATAGTAGTTGGGATAAAATACTAGAAGCATTAAAAGATACAGTGTGGGAGAATGTAAAGGTATGTTTGTATTGCGTTATTGGATTCATTTATTTAAAATATTAATGTTGGATATTTATTTAATCGTAACTTACAATTGCAGTTACGATTTGGTGTTGATGATTCAATGAAAGTTCAGACATTAAAAGCAATGAATGAGTGTTGGAGACACTATAAAGGCAAAATAACAAAACAAATTAGAGACATTCCTCCTGGTCCCGATGCACAAAGAAAATATGAAATGCTAAAACCACCAAATGTTAGTGAATAGGATTAGATTGAATTTGTGAATCATCGATTGTCTTCAGAATTTGAGGTAATTATACATTCATATATTTTTAAGCTACCATGTAAATCTATAATGGATTCTAACTGAATTTACATTTTTTTAGGCTACTAGTAAGCATTTTTCGTCGTTGTCAAAAAAAAAAAATGTTACTCCACATACAACAAGTCGTAAAGGGATGGCACGTCTACGAGAAGATTTGGTAAGAATTAAATAAATTATTGTTTCATTCTTTTTTATTATTTCTTAAGCTCAAAAAATACACATGATTTCAAAAATGTGTTATTCTTTAACTTTAGAAATAAAAATCGAAAAATATGTGTATTTGTTTGTTTGTATATGAATATTAGAAAGCCAAAAAAGCGGCTGAAAATAAAGATCCCAAAATCGATAGAGTTGAAACATGGATAGCCAGTCACATGCACAAAGATGAGAGGGCAATGAATAAAGACGTTGCTGAAAAAATTGTATGTTATGTTCATTTATTCAATTATTATGTTAATTATATTATTTGTATATAGTTTTTTTAATATTAATGTCATATGACATCATATGTAGGAGCAAATTGAGACACTACATCAAGAATTCAAATCTTCACTTGGAAATGATGCTATCACTCAAGTTTTAGGTCCGGAGCATCGAGGTCGAGTTCAAGGAATGGGTCATGGTGTAACACCATCTACTGTATGTGGATCTGTGGTTGGTCGACAAAATTTTACACAATACCAACAGCTCGTTGATTCTGAGATGGCAAGTCTGAAACAAACAGTTACTAATTTGACAAATTTGCTTATGACTTATTTGCCAAACGTAGATCAAACTCAAATACTAGCATGTATGCCTCCCGTGCAGCCGGTAAATAACACAAACCCATTTAAAATTTGTTTACTTCTTCTTTTTTGCTCTTTAATATTTTTTTTTTCGTATCCATGTTTTTTCACAAGTGGGTGTAAATATATTTTGTTATTTTTTGCTATATGTGTGTTTGTGTTTATATATATATATATATATATATTGTTTGGGTATTTATTTACGAAGAGACGTTTATCCTTGATCAATTGTGAAAGTATTTTAATTTGCAGGGAAATTAAATTTTTGGTAATTTCGAAAAAGAGGATATATTATGTCAAAATTTTTGTAAAATTGATTGAGTTTATATACATTGTTTTATATATTGAGTTTGTTACTTATATATTGTCATATATGCGTATTTATTTATGGAGAGACGTTGTTTTAGTTGGATCGATTGTAAAAGTATTTTAATTTGCAGGGAAATTAAATTTTTGGTAAGTTCAAAAAACAGGGGAGGTTTTGTCAAATTTTTTATAAAATTGATTGGGTTTATATATATATATATATATTGTTTAATATTTTAAGTTTGTTATTTATAAGTTGTCAAATTTAGGTATTTAATATTGTTTTACCCCTTATTTATATTCCCTCACAATCATACTATTGATTTTTTTCGTAGACACAATATTCAAGTGGCTTAAATTCGATGGGATCTAGTAAGAGTGTTGCATGTACTGAACCTTCAACAAAGGTAATATTCATTAAATTTTTATTATTTATTCTTCCAACTTAATTTCATATATAAATGTATTTCCATAATATTGTTTTATAGGCGTAATTATTTAAATTTTTATGCAAATGTAGTCCAAATCGAGGGGTTCTACAAGTCAAGCTTGTGGATCGAGTGGAAACCATTGCAAGTTATTGGACTGGTTAGGTATAGGAACAGTGGTGGCGGAAGCAGAAATTAATTCCAAGGACCCTTATGATCAAGTTCATCACGAAGAGCTTGGTCCAGATTATTGGCGAGTTTCTGTGAAGAAAGTAATTGTTAGTATTCCGCTACCTCGACCTACCAACGAGCTACAAACTTTAGAGCATGCATTAGACTCATTTATTGCTTGGCCAATAAAATATATTGTATGTTAGAATTATATTATTATCATATATATAGTAATCGTAAATGACTTAAGTTAACTTTAAGTAATATATATATAAATACATTTTAAATATGTGTTGAAATTTGGTTTAAGAATTTTTGGAATATATATAGTTTTAATTTCGATATTAAATTATATTTTTTTTTAATCGAGAAAAAAATTTATAATTAAAACACTTTCCATACCGGGCACTGTGCCCGGTATGGATACTAAATATCTATGTCGGGCGCCCGACCCGGCATGGATAATTAGTATCCATATCGGGCACCGTGCCCGATATGGATACTAATCATCCATGCCGGGTTCTGACCGGTATGGATAATGACAGTATCCATACCGGACAGTATGACCGGTATTGATAGTCATCCATACCGGGCATTGCTCGGCATGGATGATCTGTTTTCTTGTAGTGTAATGCGTACTGGCCCCGAAGGTGAGTCGGTGAGTAGCACTCCAAGGATTATCGTTCATGACCTCGGGACTCTCAATGAATGGAAAAAATGTAATTTTCTGCTCTGTATCAACAATCAATCAATGATCTCAAATAAAGGAGAAAAGTGGCACCGATCCTCACCTTAGACGTATCCATCTTCATTTGCTAATAATTTAAAAAAGGTGAAGGAGAAAGCAGTATATAAGACAATAGATGGCGCAAAAAATTTACTCTTTGATACAGTGCCTCGGAGCATTATCCCTTCATATCTACATTTCTAGATGAAACTCGTTGTTGAGTTTGCAAAGCTATTTCATCGAGGTCCCTTGCAGATGCCGAGGTAAATTTGAACTTGGAAATAGCTTTGTGAAATCAACTACGAGCATTACTGTTAAGACTAGAAATGTAGCATTAGTAAGTGTGATTAAAGGAAGTTTTAGCCATTTTTCTGAATAAATTTAATTATATATGAAATAGTTAAATAAAAATTAAAAATAAAACAAATGTGAATTTTTTTTTTGAAATAACACCATATGCAGCATAGCGACTAAACCTGAGACATTATTAAACTAAATAATATTTATCATTAAATCACATTAGACGGTAACATATATATAATTTAATTAAATAAATAATCAATTTATACAATTTTTTTTTTTTAAAAAAAAAAAACATTAATTGTTAGTGGTGGCCACCTCCAATATTGTTGTTGTTGTAAGATGGTGCCGAACCTTTCTCTAGCTTTGATCTCAAGCAGTGGCCACCAACTGGTCGTAAAGCTGTTGGTTAATGTTGGTGTCTTTTAATATTAATTTATGAAATCAAATAAAGTTTTTAATGCTTAAAATTTTTATGAATATTAAAATTTTATTTTGAAAAATAAAAATTTATGATTATAATTTATGATCTTGAAATAAAATTTAAGGACGTAGTAATTAGATATTTATCCCACATATAAACTTAAAAAGTTACCGTCATCTCATATATATTTTACATCAAAATGTAGCACTTCGTGGCATTTATATTTTACTATTCTTCACATATACGACAAACGCATTAAATAACATTATCCAAAGATGTTTCAGCAGGTAGGCCTTTAAAAAGGACCCTTAATTTGCATGTGCTACTGCATGTCATTCGTCATCCTTCATTCACGCATGAAAGGAACGTGGAGGAGAAAACAATGCATAAGCCAACCGGTGTGTGGCAAACTGACACAAGTGATTCACCAATTATCTCTCCATATGTACTTCTATAGCAACTCTCTACCACGTGCACACAATTAATTTAAAATAATTATTTTAATATCTACATGATTTCTCCGTTTCTCCCTATAAATAGGTTGCAAACCAAGATTCTAAGACTGTGCTTGTGAGTTTTGAAGAGCTAGCTCTAGCTCTGGCTGTTTCAATTTCCATCGTCTTTCCTCAGTTTCTTCTCTCTTGTTTTCTTCTTTCCCTATCCCTTCTTTGTATATTCTTTTCAATTTATAAAATGTTTACTATACTACAAAAATTTGCTTAAAAAAATTTATAATTAACGGGTAATGTTAAACCTGCGCCTATAGGGCACAGGTTAGCACTTTGAAATTGGTGGATGGACACATATAAATAACCAATGAATGTAATCATCAATTTTTGCCTTTTTTCTTTTATTTGTGTTGAATTTATTGATTGGTTGGCTGTGGATATTAACTTGTGCATGAAGGGCATTGGTTAACGTTCCTCATAATTAATTTATTTAGCACATCCCAAAGTTAAACCCTAACTATGCTTCTGTTGACGACAAAGGTACATTTGGTCAGGAAGCCGGTATATTGGGTCTTAACCGAGAGAGTGCGTCCATAATCAACCAAACTTCTTCAAAATACAGCCAAATCTTCTCTTACTGCCTTCCATCATTAGCCAGCAAAACTGGTCATCTCACTTTTGGCAAACACGCCCTCCCAACAAATGTAAAATACACTCCACTAAGCACCAGAGTTCCAGATGATTACTACGTTAATCTCATTGGAATTGGTTTTGGAGGTGTAAAACTAAACATTCAGGAATCGATCTTTACAAAATCTGGAACAATTGTTGACTCGGGATCTCTCCTCACCTACTTGCCATTAGAAGCTTACCGTAAACCCTCGATTTTCTATTTATGATTTTCCCAGTAATAATCTCTAAGTAATGATTTGAGACCCTAAATGAGCAATGAAAGTGTCTAAGGTTGTAAAGAATCTTTAGAGATTGATTTAAACCCAATCGAAGAATAATTAGGGAGGTAAAATGGTAAATGACCTTAAGTAATTATAAGTATGACATAGGGACTAAATTGAAAACAAGTTTTAATATTTGGGGTCAAGTTAGAATTAAGCTAAAGTTGAGGGATGAAAACCATATTTTTAGGGACGTGATCTTCATTTTTGAAAAAGTTAGAGAACCAAGTGTGAAATTTCTTCACATTTAACACAATTCAAGCCATTTCACGCATAAAACCAGAAAACAAACAAGAGAGGTCGAGAGAGGGAGCGAGAATGCGAGAGAAGGTGAAGAGATTTCGGCCGAGAGAGGGGGCGAGAATGCGAGAGAAGATCAAGTGAGTCCAAGCTATTTTCAACCTCCAAATCAAACCTCCAAGCCATCCTAAACTAGAAGAACAAGTTAGAGTCAAGAACAAGAAGCAAAAAAGTGAAACCAAAAAGAGACAAAGGGTGGTTTAGCCAAGATTGAGAGAGGAGAGATCAAGTGATTCCACCCATTTTCGAGCTTCCAATCACGAGTTCAAAACCACCTAAGCTAGGAGAACAAGTTGGAAGCAAGAAATCAAGCAAGCAAAGGTTAGTATACCATTTTTGAAATTGTCATGGTGGTTGAAATGTTGGTGTTTTTGTTGGTTTGTGTGTGGGTTTTTATGCGTGATTTGAGGTGAGCATTTAGTGACCATAAACAAAAGTATATCATGTAGAGCCATATAAGTTTAAGATGCTAGGGTTGTGTTGGAGAAACCCTAAGTTTGATTGGATTTTCGTTTTGATTGAAATGTGTTGTAGACAAAGTGTTTGATAAAATGTCTAAGTGAATTAACATGGAAACATTGAGTAAAATAAGCTTGGTGTGTTTTAGGCCATGAGGGGTCATAGTGAGAGGTATGTGATGCCAATGAAATTTGATGGTTTTAAGCATAATTCCATGTTGAATTAAGGTTGATTAAGTGTTAAATCAACTTATAATTTAAAGAGAATTGCATAGAGATAATGTAGTTAGTTTCACCCGATAAAGGGCATTTTCGGTTTTCATGAAATGTCACTCTTTATATGCATTCTAATGACATAGATGAGTGTTATTAAGCATATTCAAGTTAGTGGTGAAGAGAATTGAGTTTAGAAATCAAAAGTGTAAAAGTTGCCTTGAAAAAGTGATGAAAAAGTAGGGTTTTTCCTAAGTTTCACCACCCGATAGTTGGAATTTTTCAGAACAGCTTTACGGGTAATCTAAATACGAGTTAGGAAGATAAATGGAGCAAGAATTGAGCAAAAAAATCCTATGGGTTGGGCTGTTAATAGTGTTCGGCCAAAAGGGGTGCAAAAATGTGATTTTTCGTTTCGACCTCCAGAAAATTATTTTGGGTATGTAGGGATGTTCCTAGGTGAAAATAAATAAGATTCATGAAAAGAAATCGAAATTTTAGAGCTTCTGTTAAGTAGAAATCAAGTAGAGAAGTTTTTTAGTGAAAAATACTCTTTAATGGGTTATTTGAGTTAGAAATTATTTAATGAGTTTTGAAAAGTAAAATGTTATGTATTCTAAGTTAGAATGTGATGTGTAGGTGAAGAGGAAGTAAGTAAGGAAAGAGAAGGTCATTGAAGCTTTGTATACCAAGCTTGAGTCCAGGTGAGTGCTAAACTAAATTTATAAAAGTTTTATGCTTGTTGAAATGCTTAAACACGTTGAAAGTTATATGCCATGTTTTAAACTTGAAATAAGCATGTTTTGTGCTTCTTGCACTTAGAAATGATATTTGTGCTTGTTACACTTAAAAGAAATGAGTTTTAGTGCTTATTGTTCTCAGAAATGAGATTTGGTGTTTAATGCGCTCAGAAAATGAAATTTGTGCTTATTGCACTAGAAAGATAGAACAAAAAGAGTTTTCAAAGGCCATTAGTAGACCCTCAGATTATACATTTAAGTTTTAAACCCGGTCGGTATATCCCACATTAGTATAACAAAGTCCTAAGGGGGATGCGTCACTAACTTGGGGGGGAATCGAGTCTATTATGTCGCCTCTACTTGTGTGGAATATTATCTTGCACTATGGTTAGCGATACAGAATTTTGCATATAGTCGTGAGATGTCTCAGATAGCGTCACGGTTGGTGTTAGTTCAAAATCGTCATATGACATTGCCAGAACGAGCAACGTTAGTTAGTCGTCGTGTGGTCAGATTATTTAGGGGTACGAATGGTGCTTTTAGAAAGAAAAGTTAATATTTGAAAGTTAGAAATCATTTTCAGATTTCATTGCAAGTGATGAGTTTTCTTTCTCCTTTTTTATGATTTATAAGTTATAAGTATTATATGCGCTTTATAGTTTCCAACGTTTATATGAAGATTTATGCACATATGAGGTTACAGTTTTTATATTCTAAATTTACAAGCTTTATATGAAGTTTATGAATATATGAATTGTATAAATTCTTTATGCATGTTTTGCATTGAAATGAAATTTCAATTTGAGCAAGTTTAAGTATAGAAAAGTTTACTGTTAAAAGTTTTTAGGAGGTATTTTATAAATTAAAGTTTTTAGAGAAAAAGTATTATAAGTACTCATTTTGCTTTCATAGCTCACAGTTTTCCTATTTTGTATTAAAAACCTCCTCAGGTAGTGACGTGGGTGACTGAGAAGAGATGGCTTCTCTCGAAGATTAGGTGGACATGACACGACGAAGTTTTTGCACTTTTGATATATTGCATATTTTGTAATTTAAAGAAGTTGTTTGTAATTATATTTTTGTGTTGTAAATGAGTGGTTAATGACTTTTAAGAGCTGAAAGTTTTATTTGATTTTGAGAAAAGTTTGAATTATGGTTTCATGCTTTTGCTCTTGATGAAATGGATTTGAGATTGAAATGAATGTCCGTGGATAAAGAAGTTGGGTTGTGTTTGAGAAAATAGTTAGAAGTGTAAATTTCCTTTTACAGGTTTTTGGAAATGTCAAAAATACAGCCGTTATGTTGTCGGATTTTAGTTTTGAAAAAAGATTCGAATTTTAAATTGAAATGAGATTTTAGTTTTTAAAACGAGATTAACCCAACTGGTTTTGAAAAGAAAGTTGAGTAAAAGAGTTTAAAGTGAAAGTTTTAAGGGTTACTCCGCAAATTACTCTTAACCCACCTAGTAAGGTTTAGAAAGGATCCATTGGGGTACCTAGTGAGATCCTTCCGGATAAGAGTTTAGAGAGATCCGGATTGGGTCCCATCACTTGCAAAGTCCTGCGAACAGAGTTTGAAAAAAAGATGTCGGCATATCCCAAGGCAACTCCTCCTAAGGGCCTGGACACTTGTTATGACCTTAGTAACTATGATACCACTACGGTGCCTCAACTAAGTTTCATTTTCAAAGGTGGCACTGAAGTGACAATGCCAAAGATAGGGATTCTTTTCAAAATTTCAGCATCGAGTTCTACGTATTGTCTACCGTTTAGTGGGAATGATGATAGTGATGATGAGGCAATCATTGGAAATATAGTGCAAAAGACAATGGAGGTTGTGTACGACATTCCTGGAAAGAGGGTTGGGTTTGCTCCTGACGCTTGTATGTAATTATATATATTTATATATTATCATGCACTAAATAAGGTAGAGAGCTCATTGAAGGAGTTCTTATGTGCAAAGTTTGGCCATGGTTATTTGTGCATTGCATATAGCTAGCAGTGGCTCTTTAAATAAGAATCTATGTATTGTAGAGGTTCATGAAATAAAAAAATATATATCTATTGTACATTTCATTTTTATAATTTATTACCTCTCTATCATTATTCTTATATTTTAAAATTCCGACACTACACTTAAAGTAGCTTATTAATTGTTTTCAGTATATATCATAATTTTTAACAATTTATTTTTCAAATTTTTAAAAACTATTAAATTTAAAAATATATAACAAAACAAAATAAAAACGTAGATTTGATTGTGGAAGGACAAGGAGGCTTTCCAAAGCAAAAAGAATTTATGAAGAGTCATTTTGCATAAGGAATATGAAGGAGGTAGGCAGCATTTTCTATAAGAAAATAAGGTGAGTGGTATTCGCAACTGCCTCCCTTAGAAAGGTAAGATGAAGGCTGTTATTAACAAAGAGGATTTGAGTGTTGTTGGGATTTTTGGGATTAACAGAGCACTTTTCCTTTTTTCACTTTTTATGTTTATGGTTTAGTTTAATTATTTTATATTTTATTTCTAGGTTTCTTAAAGTTAACAGAAAGGGTATATTTGGTCATATGTAAGGTATAATTATAAAATATTAGCTATTAAAATATTTTAGTGGGGTTTACATGTGAAAAGGGGTTTATATATAAATTTTAAGGGGTATATATATCAAAACTCAAATTTTATCACAAAAATTGGAAACCCACAAAACCATAAGCCCATATCGGGTTGGGGTTTCTTGCTCCTCATGTACAACAGTATGAGCTGTATCATGTTCCTATAGATTAATATGCTAGTTATAAATAAAATGTCACTTCAGTGTTGTTCGTTTATGTTGTATCAAGTTTACTATTACTTGTATGCATTAA
Organism: Nephelium lappaceum; assembly: GCA_021234005.1. Lineage (NCBI taxonomy): Eukaryota > Viridiplantae > Streptophyta > Magnoliopsida > Sapindales > Sapindaceae > Nephelium > Nephelium lappaceum. The sequence continues at coordinate 18,400,673 of CM037998.1, read as the reverse complement.
TAATTTATGTTTTAATCTTATTTGATTTTTTTCTTCTTTACCTTCAGTATTCCTTTTCAGTTTACTGTTATGAGTTATAACTAATTATGTTCTTAATTATTCGTATTTATTTCAATAAAATTATTTATGTTATTGTTTCCTTTTGGTTTCCTCTTTGTCTACTTGATAATAATCTATCCATGTATTTCATTTGTTTCATGTATATGAAGTGTGCGCAATCAACATGTGAACGCTACCAGGGTTAATGTAGGTGCACTCATGTATGTTTTATTATAAGAAAAATAAAATAAAAAATCATAACAAATTCCTTGTCGCACAATAAACATGAAACATGATATATCTTTTCAACTAATTTATTTTTTTTAAACTATTATCGTAATTTAGGTATTAAAGAAGAAAGAAGATGACATAGACTCCAAACCTGTATGGTGTAAATGTGAGGAGCATGCCACCATCCAATCTCATGTTGTCACAACTAATTTATTTAACTACTTGGTATGATAACGATCTTAAATCTAAAATATTAATTCCTATTATTTTAGTTGACATAATTAATAATGAAATTAAAATATTATTTGACAATTCAACAACTATATTTTTTAATTCATTAAATTGTTTAGTTTTCATTGTCTTTAACATATTAAAAGGGCATATATTGATGTAAAAACATATGTTTTCAAATGTTTTCCATCTAATAATAATAAATTTGATAATAATATTATTATTATTTTTAAATGTCATTAATATTATACTTCTATGTCTGTAATTAGAATTTAAGAAAATTCAAACTCGTCCAGTTCTAAGCATAAAAACAGATGCAAACTTTCAAACCATTAGAAGGCCAAAGATGTAAATGGTGCACTCAAATAGAAGTAGAAAAAGATTATGGATAAAACCTATATTTTAGTTTACAATGCAATTTCATCAAAGTCCCTTTGTAGAAGCCAAGCTAGATTTGAACTTGGATCAAACCTTACATTTTAACCTTAGATTTGAATTGTGGTTATGGAGGGATTGATGACATGGTTCGGCGGTAGGAATTAGCGATAGGGTTCTGTGAAAGGGTCGATCGGCAAATGGGAGCTCAAGAAAATGAAAATGAAAAAAAAAAAAAAAAACTAGGGAAAAAAAATAAGAGAGAGGGTTATTGGTGAAGAAGAAAGAAGAAGATAAGAGCTGAAAGTGAAAGGGGTTATCCGATTAGGTGTGTCGTGTGCATTTAGGGTTAGGCCTATCAATTTATGCTTATGCCCTTGAGGGTTGAGCACATATGTAAATCTGATGTGTCAATAAATAATTTTTTTTTTAAAAAAACACAGATTCAGTTCAGTTCGCGGGTTTGAAGACTCAAAACTGAACAAAAATTGAACATGGATCGGGTTTTCAAACCTAGAACCAAATACCCTTCTTTTTACTGCGTGAACCGACTCGAATACCTTACATTTAGTTTAGTTCTAATCGTTTGAGTATATGTTAAATTGCCAAGGCCTATTTTCAACTCTATCATTGTTAGGGTTCTATTGTCTCACGCATGTGGACTACTCAATTAGTACTTGGTTGGATTGAAAGTAGTGATTGGTAATTGGTAGTTGAAGCATAGCAACAATTTCAATTGAAATTAAGGTTGTGAGTGTCTTATCCTATTGGGTTATCTTGACAATTTCATGATTAATTTGAGATTCTGCCTAATTTTTATTATTAGATTTGCAATTTAATTATTGTTTTTATAAGAGATAGTAGTCTCCAACTATTTGTTGTACTATAATTTGAATGTAAATAATGGATTTGGGTTTTGTGAAAATTGTAATAAACAAAAATCTATTACAAATGCTTATTTTCTAAACTGATTCTTACGTCACATGAAGATAGCATCTTATATCTCAAAATTGTTTAGCAAAAACATGTTCTTCTTCTAGCTCACTTTTCTGTAATATTATATATCTAAGAAGTAAGAATCTAACAATAAAAATGATATGTAAGAAGGACAAATTACACAACACCCCCTGAGATATATCTAAAAAACACGGATACAACTTTGTCATTTAATTACCCCAAGCCCCCACTCATCAGTCAAAGTCCATTAATTCTAATAGTTGATCGAAAAAAAATTTTAAATGACAAAAATACCCATTGATATTTAAAAATAAAAAATTAAAAAAATAACAATTAAATAAAATTAGATCTCCACATTTGGATGGTAGAGATCAATTATCATCATCATCATCAATAATGGTCTGATTCCTCTTCTTCTAAAATGGTCGACCATCACTAGTATCATCTTCACTGCATCTCCATCTCATCCCGCCTAACCACCACCACCACCACCACTGACCCCACTCCCACCATCGACCACTACCCTTCCTAACTCTACTCGTCATCTACACTAATACTTGCCCCTTCCAAAATGAACTAGAGCTCCTCTCACTCTGTAACGACCTGATCCAGCCCCCTCTAGGGCCTCCACCTGAGCCCAAAGAGATTCGGCTGCGATTGGCCTGGCCATCCTATCATGGGCCTTCCCTTCGGCTTAAGCCCACATGGATTTGGTGGCAGGTACTGTACAGTCCCTTTGCTTGCTTTTCTTTGCCTCCCCCGCCACTCGAACCCATACACTAAAGGTTTAAGTGCAAATGGGAAGCATGACGAGTACCAACTGACCGGCTCGGCCACCCCATTTTGTGTTTGTGTTTGATTCATTTTTGTTCTTGGTTTGTGTTTGTTTCGGGTTTGATTTCATCATCTGGGTTTGTGTTTGCTTGTTTGTGTGTTTGATTTCATGATCGAGGTTTATAAAGGATTGAAGAATGGTGCATGAATCTTGTTTGTCTATTTGTGTGTTGAAAAACGATGTAAGAATCTTGTTTGTGTGTTTGTTTATGTGTTAAAGATGAACAGGAGATGAACTGGGATCGACTTTGCAACATGAATTTTGGTGTTGAAGATGAATAGTTAGTGAAGATCCAATCCCAGATTGAATTTCCACCATCCATCATGATGGATGACTAGGACTGGATCTCCACAATTATTTTATTCTTAAATAATTGATTTTTTTTTTTCATTTTTCATTTTTATAATTTTCTTCTTTTTTATTTTTTTTTTAAATAATTTTGGAAAGATCTAGATTGGATTTCCACTGTTGGATGGACCCTATCCGACGGTGGAGATTTAATCTGGTTCACCACCATATTGTTTTTAATTTTTTTTTTTGTTTTATTCATGGGCAAAATGTTCATTTAATCAAAAATCTTAGTCAATGATCAAAGTTAACAAAAATGGACTAACAACATGGGGGTTTGGTATAATAAAAAGGTAAATATGTTTTCGTCTCATTTCAAGCATACCTCAAGGAAGTGTTGTGCAATTCGTTTGTGTAAGAATCTAGCAATAACAATGATGTTTCGAATTGAGTTAACTTGAGAATGAAATATATATATATATATATATGTATTCTCATAGGCATTTCGAAACTACCCAAAATCAATGAGTGGACAATGTAATGTGGATAACCTTGACAATAGCTTTAAATGATAGGTATTTGAGTATTTGACTGTATAATGTGGAAATATTAACAACCCAATAAGTGTGAAAAAAGAAAAAATAAGTTTAATAAGATTTCACTCACCTTTTCAGAGTTTGGCCTACATCCTAATTATTGAAGTTCATCATAAAACTCTTAAAAATCTTTAAAAAAGAAAAAAAAAAACAAAATCATAGATCTCCCACAATAAAGTTGTTAAAAAATAAAAATATCATTTAACAACATTCCATTAAATGTATTTGAAGTCTCAGGGTTTTTATCTTAATTAAACAAGAAAATTTGTATCTAATCATTCTTACCTTTTTCTAATTACAACAAAACACAATAATAATCGATAACTAAATTAATGAATTCTCTCACTATACAAAACTCGTACAACACCCACTCAAATTAAATTTACCACACACTTCATCAGTGCCTTATCCTTATAAATCAGAAACTTTTCACATGCATAAATATTTTTATACGAAATACGATTACATACATTTTAGATATTACGACAAAACTGAAAGGCCAATCATTCATCTATTCAATTGTTGGTTTGCATAAACACTTATTCAAATTTTGGACTATCTCGACTCATAATGTGCATGTCAACAAATCTTTCTCACTTACTGGCCCACCTTATTTGCACCGCATGCCATAACACTTGCTGTACCTCCAAGTTCTGACATGAATATTTTGAACTATTCATCTATGACCATCTATTCAAGTTTGGAAAGCCAATTATTCATATATTCAATTATTGGTTTGCAAAAAGACTTATTCAAATTTTAGACTATCTCGATTTATAATGTGCATGTCAATATATCTTTCTCACTTATTGGACCACCTGATTTGCACCACATACCATGACTCCCAAAATTCAGTTTCGTTCGAATCGGTTCATGTAAAATTGTCCAAGCGGGCAAGCCTACTTTCAATTCTAACAATGTTGGGGTTGTGTGGTCTCACTCATGTTGACTCCCTCAATTATTATGTAGTTGGATTGAAAGTAGTGATTGGTAATCGAAGAAGCATAGCAGCAATTTCAATTGAAAGGCTGTGAGCGTCTTATTTTATTGAGATATCTTGCTTGACAATTTCATGATTGATTTGAGATTTAGCCTTTTTTTTATTAAATTGACAATTCAATTATAGTTTTTATAAGAGACAGTAGTCTCCAGTTATTCATTTTACTATAATTTGAACGTAATTAAATGGATTTGGGTTTTGTGAAAAACTAAAAATCAAAATAAACAAAAATCTATTACAAATGAATTTTTTCTAAATTTATTTTTACGTCACATAAATGTAGCACCTTGTTTTTCAAAGTTGTTTAGCAAAAACATGTTCTTCTTCTAGCTCATATTTCTGTAATATTATATATCTATGAAGTAAAAATCTAACAATAATAATGATGTGTAAGAATCTGATAATAACAATGATGTTAATAATAATAATAATAATAATAATAATAATGTTCCAAATTGATCTAACTTGAGAATAAAAATTTTTTTTGAAGGCATTTCAAAACTACCCAAAATCAATGAGTGGACATATATAATGTGGATAACTTTGAAAATACCTTAAAATGACGGGAATTTGAGTGCATAATGTGGAAATATCAACAACCTAATAAGTGCGGAAAAAAAAAACAAAAAAAGACAAAATTTTAAGGATTATTATCATTTTACCTCTTGAATTCAAAATAATATCAAACCGCCAATGATATTGAAATTAATAGCTAAAACAGCCTAATATTATATGACATAGTAAATCCGTCAATAAACTAACGGATTGGTTAATTTTGAAGTTATAATCATCAATGTCTTTACATCTGTTAATCGGGGACAATTGGATCAAATTTAAAAAAACAATTAAAATAAAAAAAAAAACAAATTAAAGCAAAAGTTTCATCTTTGTCATCTCATTACTCTCTCTCTCTCTCACCTCACCCAAACACCACCCACCCACCATCAAAGCCAAACCCTATCACCACTTAATAGTGGCAACTCGCATGATTATCAAGAAACTGACGACAAGATCCATAATGTTGTCGGCTATTTTGATTGATGGCATGAGGTTTTTTGACTAACATTTTGAAAAATTAGGGTAAAATGAGATTAGTTACTATTTCAGGGAGTTTTTAGATTTTTACCAAATTTTAATGTCTAAAATGATTTCACTAATCTTTTTAGAGTTTGGTCTCTATATCCTAAGTATTCAAATTCATCATAAAACTCTTAAAAATCTAAAAAAAAAAAACCTCTTAAAAATGTAAAAAAAAAAAAAAAAAAAAATCTCATATATCTCCCACAATAAAGATGTTAAAAAAAAAAAAAAAAAATTGTTTTTCATTCCATTAAATATATTTGATGTCTCAAGGTTTTTATCTAAACAACCAAACTTATAACTAGCCATTCACTTTTTTTTTTTTTTTCCTTCTAACTACAACAAAACAAAGTAATAATGTCGTTTGGGTTATGGTTTGATGGTTAGACAATCAACCACTGATAGGGGTAAAAATAGTGAATATTTAACCCTTCTAATCCAAGTATTTTTTATCGTTTTTGTTGATTTTACGTCTTTTCAAGTATTTTTCAAGAAATAAATTTGTAAGTGGTGAGTGCAAGTAAACTTAAAGATTTGGTCCAAGAATGAGGCGAAAAGTTAGTAGGGAACAATATCGATGAACAAGCACTCATTGTAGAGAAAACGTCGTTTACGTATTGGAGGCATTTTGGATGGGAGGAACAACTTATTCATAGTGACCGCCCCTTTCTTATACATCAAACAACCCATGCCCAAGCTGCCATGCATGCTTTTTCATTACCGAGCACCCAAACCAGCTTGATGCATGCCTCCTTACGCGCTTACCAGCATTCAAGCGCATAACATAGTCTTACCTTCTACATTAGGTGTGCACAGTTATGCGCCACTCACTATACAGCTCACCACCCAACGTGTATGCACCAATCCCTTCTGCACCAACACGCCTCCTTGCATGCTCACCTACATAGAAGCACACTACATAATGCTCATCAATACCTCTGCACAGCCCCACAATGCGCCTATTTGCGCGTTTCCATGCTGTCCAGGCACTAAGGAGTGTCATACATTGTTGACCAGTTGCAAAAGGGTAATGTGGACTTTTCACCGTCCATTTTGTGCCCTAAATTGGACAGCCCTTAAAAGAGATAAAAGAGACCATTTTGGGGGAGCTTTTGGAAAGAGAGCAGCCCATAAGGCTCTAAGGATTTAAGTTTGTCATTTTTAAGTTCGTCATTTTTAAGTTCAAATGGAGGATTCACCCATACTTTGTATCCTTTAACAAGGAGAAAAGTAAGAGAGGAAAATACAACTTTGGAGGAGAGGGGAGACCATTTTTAGTAAGAATGAGGTTTTTCTTCAACTTCCATAAGATTCTCTTACGCTTCTCTTCAACTCTCATAAGATTCTCTTACTCTCTTTTTTATTGTTTATTGTGAAAATGTTAATAAATATGCATTGTAGGATTGGTTTTCCCTTTGTTTTTATGAATTACTTTGTAGTCTAGAGTTGTAATGTAACCAAACTATGTAGCTTAACTTATCATTTATCTTTGAAACTTGATTTCTCAATTATAATCTTTTACTTTCATTGTGCTTAATGTTCTGAAGTTAATTGATCACTAATTAGAAGATTTAGTAACCATATTGAACTTGAAAAATGAATGTTTGTGTTTAAACCGTAAATAAAGTGACATGAATAGGATGAGATAGGAATATATTTTTGTTGTTTGTGCAATCATCATTGAGTAATTTAAACTTAATGAACTCGACTTATTTGATCCATATAGGAATATAGTGAGTTAGGTGAGCTTAATCATGTCTACTAGACTATCAGAAGAGACGTGTGGATAAATTAGGCATTACTCGATTATAGATTAGATGGAGATAGAGTGAAAATGGTGGATGATTAGGTTAGATGAATTAGTAAGGTGAGTTACAATCCTACAGCTCCTACCCTATTAGTTTAGTTCTTTATTATTAGTTGTCGATTTTAGTTTTAGCTTTAACATATTCAATTCTCATTTTCATTAGTTTGAATAAGATTGGATTGGATACAAGTTTAGTACTTGACAAGTTGGCCTAATTCTTGTGAAAACGATAACTTACTCATCATTGTATTACTTGTGGACCAAGTATGCTTGCACGGGTTTCTTGTGTGTGTCATGTGAACTCGGAGTGTGTTCAGAAATTAGCCATCAGCCACCTTCTGCCTCTCTAGAGGTGGAGGGTTTTACACTCAAAGAGCTTCACAATATTATGGGTATCATCCCCAACCATTCTTTGTAGGTTGTCTCCTTTTATTTCTAGTAGTTGATCTATGAGTTACGCCACAACATCTTATTGTTGTTGTTCTCACTTGTACCTTAGACTAATATCATTTATCAATAAAAAAAAAAAGAAAAAAAAAACCGATAATAGTCGATAATGAAATTAATGAATTCTCATATGATACAAAACTCGTAAAAGACCCGTTCAAATTAAATTTACCACACACTTCATCAATGCCTTATCTTTATAAATTAGAAACTTTTCACATCCACACATATTTTTATTTGAAATACTATTACATATATTTTAGAAGTTCACAACAAAACTGAAGAGCCAATTATTAATCTATTCAATTGTTTGTTTGCATAAAATCTTATTCAAAATTTGGACTATTGTAGTGGCCACAGTTCCATGCTCAATAATCATAGGCTCACGAGCTAATTAAACAATTACCCAATGAGTCGGTCGATATAGGCTTACAGCCTAACTTGTTAGTCGACAAAGGCTTACATTTCCTCATATAGATTTGTTAACGAGTCAAACGACTTAGCCTACTTAACTTAGAGTAAATATACCTTCGGTAAAATGACTTATGGGTTTGATTAATCAAGTTCAGTATAAATGTGAACTGTTCCTATAGGTCGGTCGACATGACACCGACCTAAGATTCATAATCCGACTCCAACTCTTCCACCTCAAGTCTAATTACACTGAGAATCAACCGTATATGAGATAAGGTATAATCCATTAGGATTCACCTTTATCGTCTCTAATAACTTAGGGATGATTACGACCATCCCCTATTCTACTCAAATTTGAACTCCTAAGTTTACTAAAACTAGACTTCTTTTGACTTAATAGAGCATCACGCCTATAAAAGGCTCCTTACACCATCAAATCAAGCATTCCACATCACATGCATTGTCACGCTATCGGATTGCCATTAAACCTCTCCAAGATCCATGACAGACCCCTTTCCCTAGGCGATCTGCTGGCACCCTACGGTGACCCTCCAGCTAGCCCTTTCGCTCAACTAAAGGATCCCCCGCAGAGCTAAGCCATATTCTTTCTCAATCTTTTTCGAAAACAGAGGAAACGAGGGGAAATTTTTCATTTTTGTTTTAAACCTTTACAAAATGTTTTATAAAAATTTGGGCAGCATCCCGTCTGTTTTTCGGACTTTGCCACCCTGTAAATAATAAAATTTAACACTTCTAAAATCATAAAAATAATTTCCCCCAAACTACGGAGCCTCAGGCTCTCATTTTCCAACACAACCACAACCACAATTTCATGTTTCAATTTATAAATTTATTATCAATAAAATCCTAAGTCATGCATCAATTTACTTCAAAAACATAATTTAAATCCACAAAATAATATTTACAAAACCATGTGGATATGACAAAATATTTACATCACTTAACATTAAACCAAAAGATAATTGGGAAATCACATTAGCACTGACGCCGCGGCTGCCTAGTGTCGTCCGGGGAAATCCGCAGCTATGGTACCTGTGCCTGGGAGGTTTGTTTAAAAAATACAGAAAACGTTTGGGTGAGCTTTGAAAGCCCAGTGAGTGTCATATAATATTATTTGAAATTACATTTTTATAAAAACCTCCCTAAAACATTTCCAAATTCATTTATTTTATTTCAAGTTTCATGCATTCATAGTATAAAACATATATTGCACGGTTATCAACTTATTAAAGGGATCTCCTATGGTTGCGGGGTTTTCTATTCAAAAATCATTTTTTTCTTTTTATAAACCGAATATGGTCCGACTCCGCTCGAAGGTGTCCAGCCAACCAATCCGGCTCCCGCCAACCTATAGTGACCCGTACCTCATGGCCCCCTAGTATATAGCGGAATCCTGTATCGCTCTTTTCCAGGTCATGCAGCGGAATCCTACATCGCTACAGAGCAGACTATGTCTCGCTCGGGTAAGCTAGCAAATAATATACCTTTCACGTGCATTGAGCTAATCTCTTAAACAATGTGACTGACACGACTCTTTGCGGGTATCTCCTGTGGTTAGTATAGTTAATAACATGCTGACATTACTACTCTACCAATGCACGCTTCGGGTACTCTACCCAGACCGTACTCATATGATACTATATGGAAAGCCATAGGTTTTATTTTCATATTTTCAATCCATTTCACATATAAGCAATTCAAAACAAGAAACCATTGTTTCATGAAATCACAAAATCATATCATCAGTTACCGTGCCATTTATCATTTAAATCATATTTCATTTTCATCAAAATATCAAAACATGCATGAAACATCCATTCATTTATCAAATCAACAAAAACGTATTAAAATCAGTTTGACACTCACCTTTAGCTATCACTTCCGGATGACTATCCGGAAGGCTCTAAAACTGCGCTCTAGCGCTCTTCCCTAGCTCCAACCGATCGTTCGTCACCTACACAACATTTATATACGTAAATTTACGTTCGCGTCAACTTCCATAAACTCAAAATAATTAAAAACTACATCATCGTCTCTAATTGACCATTTTTAGGCGTAATCTCTTCATTTTGATTACTTAATTAAATCTCCGACTTTTATTAATCCCAATAAGCCTAATTAAACTCATTAGGGTCATCCGAACTTCCAACGGACGCCATATGGGCCAGTTTACAAAATTGCCCATTAAACTAGTTTACGCGCGTTTTGGTTTCTATTTGAATCTTGGGTATTTTCTTGGTTTTCTAAACTCCCTATCAACTTCAATCACTTATTTTTCAACTTCTATTCAATCAAAACTAACCAACCAACACATCAGAATAACTCCATCTCAAATCAATCTATTATTAACTAAATCACCAACCTTTAAACTCAAACAACTCACCCCTAATTCTTCCTTGCGTTGACTTCGCTTTGGGGTGGTTTTGGTGACAGATCTGGGCTGGCTTTGGACTGATTTTCTTCCTCTTTTCTTCCCCTCTCTTCCTCTCTCTCTTTCCCCTGGTTCTGCCGCGGTTCGCCACTGGTTTCACCGCCGATCTGCACGCGTGGGGAGCTGTTCTGGCCGTGGTTCAGCTCCGTTCAGGTCGGGTTTGAGCTGGTCTTGGTGCGGGTTGAGCTGGAGCAACTCGTCTCCTCTCTTTTCCGCGCCGATCGGAGCTAGATCGCCGGCGGGTTCAGCTCGGTTCCACGTCGATCTGTCACGGGTTTGCTGCAGACTTGGCTTCGGTTCGCGGCAGCTAGATGGCTGTTGTTCGGCGATGGTGAACGGCGATGATGGCTGGTCGGTCGACAATCTTCTTCTTCTCTCCTTCTTCTTTCTTCTCTCTTCTTCTTTCTTTTCTCTCTTCTTTCTTCGCGAGAGAGAGACTGGTTCTGTTTGTTAATTTAAAAGTCAACACACATCTTCTTGGCTTCTGTTTTCCTCCACACAAATCTCATTAATTTCACTTACACCCTAAAACAATTCCATTATCCTCCCTTAGATTATAGCTTAATCTTACTACGACCACAATTATTAAAAATTATCTTCACTTTAGTCCCTTTTATACCTTAAAAGTTATTCGATTTTATTTACTCTTTTAACTTCTCGTTTAATCTCCAATTGAGTTTAAATCAAATCCTATGGGTTCTCTATGACCTTAAACGTCTCCATAATTCATTTAGGGTCTCTAATCAACACTTAGGGACTGTTCCTGGGAACCTGTACAATAATAAAAATAGAGGGTTTACAATCCAACTCTTATCACCCCTAGCGATAGAATCCTCACAATACCGTCTACATTCTCCTCCAGTATGTTCCTTCCTCTGACAAGCTCAATCGAATCCACTAACATGATGCTCTCAATCATTGGGGCGATCAACCTAGTACTGAACCACCACTATCTTGGATCATCATCAACGTTATTCTAGCCAACAACCATGATCTACCTCGCTGCCGTTTCCTTCCACTTATGCTGTCTCATAGCCTAGCCATATAATCTACACTACCTTGTAGTATACACGGTCTACGCTATCAAACTAGATCAAATCTATAAAATATATATATATATGATCAAAATACAATCATATGACTATTGGCCAATTGGTTTGATATTTTTGGCTATTGACCATTAGGATTTTACAACAACTCTTTAAAGGTAATGAGTATTTTTGTTGAGTTTCCAAAATCTCAAGGAAAATTTGTGTTATTATGGCCAAAATTCAGGTATTGATATAATTTTGTCAAACTTTAGAGAAGATTTGTGTAATTTATCCTAATATATATATATATATAAACACATAAACCCTATCAGTTTTCATCATTTTCTCAGAATCTTAACCTTCTATCTCATGCATGCCGCCCTCTTTCACTCTCTATTTTTCACCATTTTCTCAGATTCTCAACCTTCTCTCTCATGCATGCCACCCTACTCTACTATCTATTTCTCCTAGAATCTGGACCGTTTCACTAGACGCTCTACTTTTACCATCCTCTGCCACTCAAAACTATCCCTTTCTCTTTCTTCTCTCTCTCTTGCCGTTGACAGTATCTCCCCTCAAACAATATTTTTTGTTCCAAACTTCATATATAAATTATATATTATTATGTAATATATACTTGTTATATTGGTAACGACCAAATATAATAAATATTTATTCATATACTATTTTTGAAAATAAAATTGAGTAAAGCATAATCAATTTGTTTTATTTAGTTCTATTTTATCTTCTTTATGAAAACGATATGTTCAATTTAGTTTCTTCTAATTTTAGATAAAATGGGATGTCAAATTGATTTCAATTTCAAGTGGTTTAGGAAAAAAAAAAAAAAGTCTATTATGATTATCACAAATGGGAAAATAAAGATTTAACACATCAATCAAAATCTACAAAAACCTACAGTTCAGCTTTTTTGTTTTTAGGATCTGACAAGATCCAAATAAGAATTTGATGGAGAGTATCACAATGATGGTGGTGGAGATTAGGAAGTAGAAGAGGATATATTAGTAATTTGTGGGGTGTGATTATATATTTTTAATATTTTAAAAATAAATAATGGGGTGAATATGCAAAAATAGGTGCAAAATCAAAAAGCAAAGAATTCATGAGTATCCCATACTTCTAAATGCTCTATATAAGCTGCCTGTATGCCGACTTCATTATTATGCTAACAAAATCATCAATCTTTTCCATGGCTTCTCACATTGCTCCATTGTATGTGTGTCTTTGCTTTATCTTGCAACTCACCTCCACAATGGCCCAATCAGATAATTATTTTGTCTACATGGACTTATCAGCTATGCCAAAAGCCTTCTCAAGTCAACATAGCTGGTACTTAGCCACTCTTCAATCTATCTCTAAAACTACTACCAATGTTCTCTCTTCTTCCAAACTCCTCTACACTTACAATCATGTCATTAATGGATTTTGTGCAAGTCTCACTCTTGATGAGCTTAAGGCAGTCAAAAGCTCTCCAGGTTTTGCTTCTTCCATCAGAGACTTGTTTGTCAAGCTTGACACGACAAGGTCGACTCATGTTCTTGGTCTTAGTACTAACTCAGGGGCATGGCCTGTGTCAAAATATGGTCAAGATGTTATAGTTGGAGTGGTGGACACTGGTATTTGGCCAGAAAGCGAGAGCTTTCATGACAGAGGAATGGCTGAGATTCCTTCTAGATGGAAAGGAGAATGTGAGACTGGCACCAAATTCAACTCCTCCTTGTGCAACAAAAAGCTCATTGGAGCTCGATATTTCAACAAGGGTCTAATTGCCAAGCATCCTAATATCACCATATCCATGAATTCTACGCGTGATGTTGAAGGACATGGGACTCACACTTTCTCAACAGCTGCAGGAAACAGTGTCAAAGGTGCAACTTACTTTGGTTATGCCTCAGGAATTGTAGGAGGTATGGCTCCACAGGCACAAGTGGCCATGTACAAAGCACTTTGGGACGAAGGTGCTTCCGCTTGTGATATAATTGCTACAATTGACCAGGCAATTAGTGATGGTGTTGATGTTTTGTCCTTGTCATTGGGCTTGGATGGGCTTGCTTTGTATGAAGATCCACTTGCATTAGCCACATTTGCAGCCATTGAGAAAAATATATTTGTTTCTACTTCTGTCGGAAACGAAGGGCCGACCGAAAAGTCCCTACACAATGGCATACCTTGGGTCCTAACCGTTGCTGCTGGTACCATAGACCGTGAATTTGGTGCCAATATAACTCTTGGCAATTGAGTCAAAGTCTTGGGTTCATCTCTGCATCTAGGCAATTTATCTTTAAGCGACTTTCCAATTGTCTCGATGGATGATTGTCTCAATTTGACTAAATTGAGGGCAATTGGAGAAAAGATTTGATGAAGATTGTTGTTTATGATCAAACAGTCCTGCTACAAAGCTATGCACCAGATTATAACCTTTTTGTTTCTTTTGTGATATTTTTGTGTAATGATATAACAAGAATTAAATGAATGTACTTTGAATGAGTTATGGTGGACCTTAAGTTTAGCTTTAGTCAAGGAAACAAACTTCCTTAAATTATGGAGATTTGGTGTAGACCCATACTTTTTGTATCACTATAAGTATGTCTTTGCTATAATGAAAAAGTAGTCCCCTTTTTCAATATCTATCTTCTTTTTCTCAACTCGTGCATACCAAAAACTGCCAACATCTGGTATCAGAGCAAAATTGATCTTTGTGGGACTGTGTGTGAGAGAAAACAAGTAAGAAAACCTCACTTAAAAAAACCATAAACACTTAAGAGATTTGAGTGATACTTGTGATGGCTACAAGCAGCAATATTTCTACTCATTCTCCTCTAGTCTTCACTGGAGAAAATTATCATATGTGGTCTGTGAAGATGGAAGCATATCTCAGGGGTCTGCTACTGTGGGAAGCTATTGAATCAGACTTTGAAATTGAATTTCCAGATAATCCAACTCTGAATCAGCTCAGAATGTATGAAGAAAGGGTCTCTAGAAAATTTAGAGCCTTGAGTAGTCTTCATTCAGTTGTAAATGAGACTATTTTTACAAGGATCATGGCATGCAAAACAACAAAAGAAGTCTGGGACAAGCTGTAGTCAGAATTTCAAGGAAATGAAAAGACAAAACAGATGCGGATCTTTAATTTAAGGAAGGAGTTTGAATTTCTCAGGATGAAAGAGACTGAGAATGTGAAGGAGTACATTGATAGAGTTATGAAAGTTGTCAATCAAGTAAGGTTGTTGGGTGAGGACTTACCAGAAAGAAGAGTTGTGGAGAAGGTAATGGTGACTCTTCCAGAAAGATTTGAGGCAAAGATCTCTTCACTTGAAGATACTTGAGATCTGTCTCAACTTTCTCTCACAGAGCTTGCAAGTGCTCTACAAGCTATTGAGCAAAGAAAAGCATTTAGAGAAGAAGAAGGCTCAACTGAAAAGGCATTTATTGCATCCCAAAAGGCAAAATTGCAGGCTGATGATGCAAAGAAAGACTTTCATTCAAAAAGAGGTAAAGACAAAAAATTTAATCAGAATAGCAAAGGAAAAAACAGAAGAGGCAAGTATCCCCTTTGTCCTTATTGCAAAAAGACAAATCACACTGAAAATTACTACTGGTACGGGTCTGGAGTTCAGTGCAAATCTTGCAAGCAGTTTGGACACATGGAAAAGGTTTGTCCAAGTAATGCTAATCATCAAAATCAGCCTCAGTTTGCTCAAGCCAATGAAGCACCTGAAGTTCAGGAGGAGAAGCTCTTTGTTGTTGCTATTGTAGAAAGATGTTCAGCTGCAGCTCAAAATATTGATACTTGGATGATTGACAGTGGGTGCACACATCACATGTCAGCAAATTTGAAAAATTTCAAGACTTCGAATAGAGAGTACTCCTCAAAAGTGAGACTTGGTGATGTCAGACTTGTGGATGTCAAAGGAAAAGGTGTTGTAACAGTGCAAACCTTATCAGGTACTAAACTTATCTCTGATGTTTTGTTTGTACCTGACATTCAACATAATCTATTGAGTGTTGGCCAGTTATTAGACAAGAATTATGCTGTTAAGTTCAAAAATAGAACTTGTGAAATTTATGATCCTGATGGCATAAAGCTTTTATCAACTAGAATGCATGACAGAAGCTTTAATCTTGACTTAAAAAATTATGAAATTAAAGCTTTTGTTGGTATTGAAACTGATTCTTGTCTGTGGCATAACAGGTTAGACCATATAAATTATGATGCCTTGAAGTTGCTTGAAAAGGACAAAATGGTAAATGATTTGCTTGCTGTGACTGTAATTTCTGATGTCTGTGGTACCTGTCAACTTGGTAAGTTGAGCAAAACTCCATTTCCTGTAAACCAAGCTTGGAGAGCAACTAAGAAGTTCCAATTGGTTCATACAAATGTATGTGGACCCATGAGTATACCTTCTTACAATGGCAGTAAATACTTTCTTTTGTTTATTGATGATTTTTCAAGGTATTGTTGGGTCTATTTTCGCAAAAACAAATCTGAAGTGTTTTCTATGTTTCAAAAGTTCAAGGCTGTTGCAGAAAATCAAAGTGCACATATGATCAAGACTTTAAGGTCTGACAATGGCACTAAATATATTTCTTCTCAATTCCAATCATTCCTTCAAAAGACCGGCATTCATCATCAACTCACAGTCACTTATACACCTCAGCAAAATGGTGTAAGTGAAAGGAAGAATAGATTAGTCATGAACATGGCAAGGTGCTTGCTGTTTGAAAAAGGATTGCCAAACAAGTTATGGGCTGAAGCAATTAATACTGCTGTGTATTTGCAGAATAGACTTCCAACTAAAGCTCTTGATGGTAAAACATCTTTTAAAGCTTCGACAGGTGTTAAACCATCAATGGCACACTTGAAAGTCTTTGGTAGCATGTGTTATACCCATATACCAGAGATAAAAAGAGACAAATTAGATCAAAGAGCTGATGTTGGTGTGTTTGTTGGATATAGTACTGTCTCAAAGGGATACAGAATTTTAAATCCCATAACTGAAAAGGTTTATGTGAGCAGGAGTGTAAAATTCAATGAAAATGGTGCCTGGAATTGGGAGAAAATGATTGGAGAGTCCTCAAGTCAAAATACCAATGTTGAAAGTGCACCTCAACTTCATGGTGAAACTTCTGAGGAGGATTCTGATGATGAGCACTATGATGTGAGAGGCACCAGAACTTTGCAAAATGTTTACAGCAGATGTAATGTTGTTGTATTTGAACCTGCCACAGTTGATCAAGCTTTGCAGTCTCCAAAATGGAAAGCTACCATGGAGGAAGAATTTAATATGATAGTAAAAAATGACACCTGGTTACTTGTTGACAGACCAGAAGATCAACAAGTAATTAACACAAATGGGTATTCAGAATGAAGATGAATGTTGATGGCTCAATCAACAAACATAAGGCCAGATTAGTAGTGAAAGGCTACTCTCAACAGCAAGGTATTGACTTCACTGAAACTTTTGCTCCTGTAGCTAGATTTGATACAATTAGATTGTTGTTTGCTCTTGCTGCTCACAAAGGCTGGAGAGTCTATCAACTTGATGTTAAATCAGCATTCCTCAATGGTGTTCATAAGGAGAAAATTTACATTGAGCAACCTAAGGGTTTTGCTGTCAAAAGTGCTATTGATAAAGTTTATTTGTTGAAAAAGGCATTATATGGTTTAAAACAGGCTCCAAGAGCCTGGTATGCAAAGATTGATGGCTACCTGCTTGACTTGGGATTTGAAAAGAGCATCAATGAAGCAACACTGTATGTGAAGCAAGTGAGTGCTGAAATTTTAATTGTTTCAGTTTATGTTGATGATATTCTTGTCATTGGAAGCAATCCAAGTTCTGTGAAAGAGTTTAGAAAGCAAATGGAGGACATGTTTGAGATGAATGATTTGGGACAGATGTCTTATTTTCTAGGCATGGAAGTGTCTCAAGTTTCAATAGGTATTTTCATTTCTCAACAGAAATATGCAACAGAATTGTTGAAGAAGTTTTCTTTAACTGGTTGCAAAGCTGTCAGTACTCCAGTAGTTCAAGGATTGAAGTTACAAGCGAATGATGGCTCATCATCTGTTGATCCTTCAATTTTTAGGAGTCTGATTTGTTCGTTGCTGTATTTATCAATAACAAGGCCAGACATAATGTATGCAACCAGCATTCTATCAAGATACATGCACATGCCAACTGAAAATCATCTCAAAACAGCCAAAAGGATCCTGAGATATATTCAGGGTACAATTTCATATGGTGTGTTGTTTAGGAGAAGTTCAGCCCTGAAGCTACTTGGATTCACTGATAGTGATTGGGTTGGATCACTTGAAGACTCAAAAAGCACCTCAGGCTATTGCTTTACGTTTGGATCAAGTGTTATATGTTGGAGTTCCAAGAAACAAGGTTCTGTTGCTCAGTCAACTGCTAAGGCAGAATATATGGTTGCATCTGCTGCTGTTAATCAAGCCTTATGGCTGAGAAAAGTTATGAATGACTTGAAACTTAAGCAAGAAGCTGCTACAGAAATTTTGTTTGATAATAAGTCTGCTGTTGCAATGGTTAAAAATCCTGTGTTTCATGGAAAAACTAAACACATTAAAATCAAATATCATGCTATTAGAGAAGTAGAAAAGGAAGGTGAAGTTGTGTTGTTGCATTGTTCAGCGGAGGAACAAGTTACTGATGTTTTCACTAAAGGACTGCAGAAGAATAGATTTGAAGAACTTAGAGACAAGCTCGGTGTTGTGCACAGCTCTTGCATCAAGGAGGAGTGATGAAGATTGTTGTTTATGATCAAACAGTCCTGCTACAAAGCTATGCACCAGATTATAACCTTTTTGTTTCTTTTGTGATATTTTTATGTAATGATGTAATAAGAATTAAATGAATGTATTTTGAATGAGTTATGGTGGACCTTAAGTTTAGCTTTAGTCAAGGAAACAAACTTCCTTAAATTATGGAGATTTGGTGTAGACCCATACTTTTTGTATCACTATAAGTATGTCTTTGCTATAATGAAAAAGTAGTCCCCTTTTTCAATATCTATCTTCTTTTTATCAACTCGTGCATACCAAAAACTGCCTACAAGATTGCTGTCTGTCAAGACAAGAATCAGTCACTCCGTCACCAAGTTTATAACATTGCCACTACAAAAGTTGTTGGAGCTGTCTTCATATCAGACACCGATGACTTGGAGTTCTACATCCAAAGCCCATATCCCGCCATATTCATAAATCCTGAAAAAGGTAAAATTATCAAATACTACATATTCAAGAACAGCACTGAGCCAAAAGCGAGGATGGAGTTTCGAATAACAATTGTAGGATCAAAAAAAGCACCAGCAGTGACTAGCTACAGCTCTAGAGGGCCATCCATGAGCTGCCTACATGTCTTGAAGCCTGACATTACGGCTCCAGGGGATCTAATCCTAGCCGCATGGCCTCCAATTGTTGCAGTGGCTCTGGTGAACACGCAGTTTATATATAGTAACTTCAATCTACTGTCAGGAACATCCATGGCATGCCCAAATGCAGCAGGAATAGCAGCACTTTTGAAAGGGGCACACCCTGATTGGAGTCCTGCAGCCATCCGATCGGCCATGATGACCACATCTGATTCCATTGATAACACAAACAGTCCAATTACTGACATTGGTGACGATAATAAACCCGCCTCTCCTCTTGCCATGGGTGCTGGCCAAGTCAATCCTAACAAGGCGTTAGACCCTGGTCTCATTTACGATGCAACAATGGAGGATTATGTTAATCTTCTTTGTGCATTAAATTATACCATGAAACAAATTCAAACCATCACAAGGTCATCTACTATCAACTGTTCCACGCCGTCTTTGGATTTAAACTACCCTTCGTTTATTGCCCTTTTCAACCCAAATGAGAAAAAATCCGAATTGAAAACCGTACAATTTCAAAGAACAGTGACTAGTGTCGGAGACGGCACTTCCACTTACACTGCCAGTGTGACACCTATGAAGGGATTTAATGTCATTGTCACTCCAGATAAGTTGGTTTTCAAAGGGAAATACGAGAAGCAAAGCTACAAGTTGAGTATTGAAGGACAAAGCAAGATGCAAGAAACGGTGGTTTTTGGTTATCTGAATTGGGAAGAGACTGGAGGGAATCATGTGGTGAAGAGTCCCATAGTGGTCACAAGCCTCAACATCGAACCACTTTCATAGAAGTCAACCAACTTGTCATCTTAGTTTCATTGCATGAAAAATATTATTTTACATTAAGCAATATATTTGGTTGATGGAGCTCGCTGTTCGTTGCTAATTGGATAGGGCTATGTGCTGTGTCGTTGCTAATTGGATAGGGCTATGTGCTGTGTCGTGTTTTGTTGTTGTATCTTTACTGTATCCACATAAAAATATCCTAATTATTCAAAGTTGAAGTATTTGTCCAACTTAGCAAATAAAATAAAGAGCAAATTACAAATTAGTTATCTGATTGAAACCGATTCTAAACAAAGTAAATTTTATATATTTATTGCAATTTAGCTGTCCACCATTAGTCAAAGACCGTTAACTTAAACCTTTGACTGTGTTTAAAGAATAAAAAGATAATTTTACCCTTCTTCCTTTTGTAACCATTTACTCTTTAAAAAAAGATTGTAATCTCCACTGTTCATCCTTTGATGGATGGTGGAGATGAAAATAAAAAATATATATTTTAAAAATTATAACAAAAATTTTAAAAAAATAAATTCAAAATATTTTTAAAAAACAAACAAAAAAATAACTCAAAGAATTGTTCTTCTTCAACAGTCCAGATCTAACCTAAATTAAATATTGATTTCACCTTCTACTTCATTTCCAAAAAATTGTCCACCCACATCTTACCTAACCCTTCCGATTTTTTTTCTTCTTCAACAACTTTCTCGTTGAAATGACTACCAATTTCTTCTCATTGTTGCGATCCCTCTTCCTCCCTCCTTATCTATAGCAACAATGACGGTGTAGCCTCACCAGCCCATCCACTTTGTCAAGCTGGAGCGACTGAATTGCATCAACGGTACACTACAAGAAAACAGGCCATCCATACCGGGCATTGCTCGGTATGGATGTGTATCAATACCGGGCACTCCGTCCGGTATGGATGCCGCCGGTATTAATACTGGCACTATCCATACCGGGCGCGTGCCCGGCATGGATAATATTTATCCATGCGGGGCAGCCACCCGACATTAAAATCATTTATCCATGCCGGTTATGTGCCCGGCATGGATAAATATTTTCCATACCGGGCGGGTACTCGGTATGGATAATAATATCCATACCGGGCACCCGCCCGGTATGGAAAATCAATTTGTTAAATATTTTCCATACCGGGCGGGTGCCCGATATGGATAATAATATCCATACCGGTCATCCCACCCGGTATGGAAAATATTTTAATTATATATATTTTTTTGGCTGAAATATATATAATTTATTATTGAAATTAAAACTATATATTCCAAAAACCTTTAAACCAAATTGATATACATTTAAAATGTATTTATATATATATTACTTAAAGTTAACTTACATCATTTAAGATTATCATATATATGATAATAATACAATCCTAACATACAATATATTTTATTGGCCAAGCAATAAATGAGTGTAATGCATGCTCTAAAGTTTGTAGCTCGTTGGTAGGTCGAGGTAGCGGAATACTAACTATTACTTTCTTCAAAGAAACTCGCCAATAATCTGGACCCAGCTCTTCGTGATGAACTTGATCATAAGGGTCATTGGAATCAATTTCTGCTTCCGCCACCACTGTTCCTATACCAAACCAATCCAATAACTTGCAATGATTTCCACTCGATCCACAAGCTTGACTTGTAGAACCCCTCGATTTGGACTACATTTGCATAAAAATTTAAATAATTACACCTATAAAAAAATATTATGGAAATACATTTATATATTAAATTAAGTTGAAAGAATAAATAATAGAAATTTAATGAATATTTACCTTTGTTGAAGGTTCAGTGCATGCAACACTCTTACTAGATCCCATTGAATTTGAGCCACTTGAATATTGTGTCTACGAAAAAAATCAATAGTATGGTTGTGAGGGAACATAAATCAGGGGGAAAACAATATTAAATACCCAATCAATTTTATAAAAATTTTGATAGAATCTCCCCTGTGTTTTTAACTTACCAAAAACTTAATGCCCCTGCAAATTTTTATACTTTCACAATCGATCCAACAAAACAACGTCTCTCTATAAATAAATAGGCATATATGACAACATATAAGTAACAAACTAAATATATAAAACACTGTATATAAACTCAATCAATTTTACAAAAATTTTGACAGAATATCTCATGTTTTTCAAAATTACTAAAAATTTAATTTCCCTGCAAATTAAAAAACTTTTACATTTGATCCAATCAAAACAACGTCTCTCCGTAAATAAATATGCAAACAATATATATATATACACAAACACATATAGCAAAAAATAACAAAATATGCTTACACCACTTATGTAAAAACATGGATATGGAAAAAATATATATATATATATAGTAAAGACCAAAAGAGAAGAAGTAAACAAATTTTAAATGGGTACGTGTTATTTACCGGCTGTACGGGAGGCATACATGCTTGTATTTGCGTTTGATCTACGTTCGGCAAATGAGTCATAAGCAAATTTGTCAAATTAGTCACTGTTTGCTTCAGAGCTGCCATCTCAGAATCAACATGTTGTTGGTATTGTGCAAAGTTTTGTTGTCTACCAATCACAAATCCACATACAGCAGATGGTGTTACACCATGACCCATTCCTCGAACTCGACCTCGATGCTCCGGACCTAAAACTTGAGCGATAGCATCATCTCCAAGTGAAGATTGGAGTTCTTGATGTAGTGTCCCAATTTGCTCCTGCATATGATGTTATATGACATTAATATTAAAAAAGCTATATACAAGTAATATAATTAACATAATAATTGAATAAATGAACATAGCATACAATTTTTTTAGCAGCGTCTTCATTCACTGCCCTTCCATCTTTGTGCATATGACTGGCTATCCATGTTTCAACTCTATCGACTTCGGGATCTTTATTTTCAGCCACTTTTTTGGCTTTCTAATATTCATATACAAACAAACAAATATACATATTTGAAGAATTTTTATTTCTAAAATTGTTAAAGAATAACACATTTATGAAATCATGTGTATTTTTTGAGCTTAAGAAATAATAAAAAAGAATGAAACAATAATTTATTTAATTCTTACCAAATCTTCTCGTAAGCGTGCCATCCCATTACGACTTGTTGTATGTGGAATAACATTTTTTTTTGACAATTCAGAAAAATGCTTACTGGTAGCCTAAAAAATTATAAATTCAATTAAAATCCATTACAGATTTACATGGCAGCTTAAAAATATTTGAATGTATAATTACCTCAAATTCTGAAGACAATCGATGATTCACAAATGCAATCCAATCCTGTTCACTAACGTTTGGTGGTTTTAGCATTTCGTATCTTCTTTGTGCATCGGGACCAGGAGGAATGTCTCTAATTTGTTTTGTGATCTTGCCTTTATAGTGTCTCCAACACTCATTCATTGCTTTTAATGTTTGAACTTTCATGGAATCATCAACACCAAATCGTAACTGCAGTTTGTAAGTTACGATTAAATAATTATTCAACATTAATATTTTGAATAAATGAAACCAATAACACAATATAAACATACCTTTACATTCTCCCACACTGTATCTTTTAATGATTGTGGTATTTTATCCCAACTCATATAGGTTATGGGTATCATTTGAGCTGCAAGTGCTCCATAACCTGAACTGTAGATCACTAAATTTTGTCCAATTGGCTGTCCTACTTCATTAATTTGTATACCTGTAGCTTTCACCTTAGACATTTTTTCATAGTCCAAACGGTTTGGACCTCGTCCTTTTCTTTTCTTTTCTCCACTTGAACCATCTGAAGACTTACCGGTCGATGCTCCTTCCGTCGACATCTGAAATATTATAGAAATATCATATATATTACTAGCCAATACATAAATAATAAATTCAATATATACAACAATATATATATAAACTCAAGCTAGTTTATGAAAATTTTGACAGAGTTTTTCTTGTTTTATGAACTTACCACAAATTTGGTTCACCTGCCATTGAAATACAACATAATTTCACAACAGATCCAACCACTTTAGAAACTCTGTTTCTCTACAAATACATACACAAACAATACATATACACATACACATTACCAAAAATATCAAACAATGATTCATTCATTACAAATTAATGTTAAATGTTTACAACCAATTCTTCGCAATCTATCCGAGCATAATCCTCACTTTCATCTACACTAGAATCAAGTTCAGATACATCTAATGGTGTAGTTGACATATAAGCATGCTCATCAAACTTCTCTAGATCATGAAAACCTCTTGAAGGTGCTTTAAGGACAACATACCAATTAGATGTATCATTTTCCCTAGAATAAAACACTTGTGTTGCTTGTGAAGCTAAAATGAAAGGATCTCTATCCCATTTATTTACACGTGGGCTAAAATTAACTAGTGTGAACCCATTTATAATTCTAATATCACTTCCACTACTCATCCAATCACATTTGAACAATGGAACTTGAAATGCTGAGAAATCCAACAAAGGTATTTCCCTTAAAACTCCATAGTAAATCATCTTCTTGATCACTTGAGTGTCATCTCTTTCATTACAAACAGTTTCTGCTTCAAGGGAAATACCACTATCTTGTGTAGTTTTCTCACTATCTTTTGTACAGTATCGTTTCCCATTCATAACATAACTTGAATAAGTAGTGACTTGCATACTTGGTCCAAGTGCAAGAAATTTTAGAGTTTAAGGCATATTCATGCTATTTGATTGACTGAGGACCTGTTTTGAGTCACTACGATTTAGATTATCAAGGATAAAAAACTAAAGTAAATAGATCATTGTATAGAACTTATAGGATAGTGAATATACCTTATTTCTGAACCATGTTACAAATTCTTTAGTATGTCTTCTTTGCAACAAAATAGGTCTACTTAAAAGATTGGGATCTAATTGTTGAAGCTCTTCCAAGTGCATGCTAAGAAAACATTTATAAAAATAGAAACAAGAAGACTAAATAAGTATCCTGTTAATAATTTTTACTAATATTTAAACTATATTCATCACCTAAAATAAAACACTTACTTAATGTATAGTTGTACTAATGCACTATTTAAAAGTATATACATATGTGCAATCTGTAGCATGTCAGCAGAAATCGTCTTTAACGTTGATGCAGATGTTGGATGTCCTTCAACTACATTTTGAAACACAAAATCTTCATTTCTATTATGCTTCTCACCAACATCTGCTGCTTGTGGTATATACCTACTACAAAATTGCATGCATTCATCGGCTAAATAGCATTCTGCTATGCAACCCTCTGGTCGTGCACGATTTCTTACATATCCTTTTAACACCTTCATAAATCTATAAAATGAATATATAAAGGTCAATAAAATTTGATTATATTATTAATCTTAATTCATATATGAAGAATAGTGTAGGGTTAACCTTTCAAAAGGGTACATCCAACGATATTGAACCGGTCCACATAAACGAGCTTCTCTTGTTAGATGAATGGTAAGATATACCATTACGTCAAAGAAAGAAGGAGGGAAATAACGTTCAAGCAGACACATAGTAACTGTAACATCATCTTCCAATGCATCTAGCTTATCTTGATCTAACACTCTTTGGCATATTTCATTAAAAAATGTACACAACCGAAATATGGCAATTCTTGGGCCTTTAGGCAAAAGACCCCGTATTGCTACTGATAATAAATGTTGCATCAATACATGATAGCCATGAGACTTAAGCCCAACTATCTTGCATTCATTCAACGAGATGCAATTAGAGATATTTGAAGCATAACCATCTGGCATTTTTAAATTTAACAACCTCTTAAGAAATTGTTGTTTTTCTACCTTTGAAATAGTGTGTGGTGCTGCAGGCAAATACAATTTATTTCCATCCTCTTTCACATGAAGATCTTGCCGGATCCCAATGTCTTCCAAATCTCTACGAGAATTGACACCATCCTTGGTTTTCCCATTGATGTCCAACAACGTGCCAACAAGACTTTCACCAATATTTTTTTCAATGTGCATCACATCTAAATTATGACGCAAAACCAAATCCTACAAAAATTGATGATGATATATTCTTATTTACATATAGTTAAAAATAATAGAATAAGTTAACTTTTGATTACTTTGAATTGAAAATCTTACCTCCCAATAGGGAAGATCAAAGAATATTGATCTTTTTTTCCATATAGGATGACCTTTTCTCTTCCTTTTTCCATTTACGTTTTTCCCCTAATCATTTTTAACTCCTGCACATGCACTTCTCACTTGTTTACCATCAAGAATCTCCGGAGGATCGCCCATTTCTTCTTTCCCATTAAACCACGATTTTTTCTTGCGAAAGACATGATTCTTTGGAAGAAATCGCCGATGACCCATATACACATTTTTATTACTATATTTTAATCTTTGTGAACATATGTTCAACCCACAAACAGGACAAGCATATTCACCTTTCACACAACATCCCGCTAAATTTCCATAAGCAGGAAAATCATTTATAGTCCACATTAAAATAGCCTTTAAGTTGAATGCGGACTTAGTAGATGAATCATATACTTGTGCTCCTGAGTGCCATAATTCATTCAAATCTTCAATTAATGGCTGCAAAAATACATCAATATCATTCCCCGGTTGTTTTTTTCCTGGAATTAGTAGCGTTAGCATTAAATTTTCCTTCGACATACACATCCATGGGGGTAGATTAATATAACTAACACCACCAACCAACAACTATAGGATGTGCTTAGGTTGCTATAAGGATTAAATCCATCTGTAGCTAAACCTAACCTCAAATTGCGTGGCTCTGAAGCAAAAGATGCC
The DNA here is from genome assembly GCA_021234005.1 of Nephelium lappaceum. Taxonomy (NCBI): domain Eukaryota; kingdom Viridiplantae; phylum Streptophyta; class Magnoliopsida; order Sapindales; family Sapindaceae; genus Nephelium; species Nephelium lappaceum. Next base: position 18,373,893 of record CM037998.1, on the reverse strand, counting down.
ACATCCTATCTATAGTCTTCCATGCTTCTGAATCAACGGGATGACACATCTTTCTATCTTGGCTTGTATGAGTGGAATGCCATTGCAAATTGTTAGCCATTTCAGTTGATGTAAACATTCTTCTAAACCGCCTAATAATTGGAAAGTATCGAAGTAATTTGGCCGGTACTCCTTTATGAATCTTTTTACTAACTTTGTTTACTTTCCATCTAGAAGTCCCACATTTCGGACATTCTTCATGATGCTCAAATTCTTTTCTAAACAAACAACAATCATTGATGCATGCATGAATTTTTTCATACCCTAAATCAAACACTTTCAACGATTTTTTTGTTGAGTACAATGATTCTGGTAGAACATTATCTGATGGCAACATGTCTCGAACGATGTTAAGAAGTTCATCGAACCCTTTATCAGATAGACCATACGTAGCTTTATGTTTATATAAAGCTACAATAGCTGATAACTTGGTGTACTTGGAACAACCTTCATACAAAGGAGTTTCAACATCTTCCAACTTATCAGTGATGTCTTCGTCTCTTATTTCAACATCAGGTTCAACATTACAATCATTTTCAAGGTTTGCATCCCTATACATTCTAAATGCATTGGAAATATTTTCAACGGGTGTGGAAGTTTTTAGGGGTTCCCCATGCATGAACCAAGTTGTATATTGAGGATCCATCCCATTAATGACTAAATGCTCATACACTATCTTAGTGTGATGATACCTCCCATTTAGACATTTTACACAAGGGCAAAGGATGAAGCCAGGATTTATTGAATGTTTGTTCGCGGCTTCAACAAAGTGTTTGGCTCCCTCCGTATATTCTTTCGATACTCTAAAAGTTTACAAATGAAATATACAATATATTAAAAACATTGAAAGTTTAAATTTTATATCCTTATGGATTGAGTTTAGAATATTAACCTTGAAAATCTTAACCACTCCTTATCCATTTGAAAGCATATAACACTAAAAAAACAAACCATGCAATAATATAGTGTTAAACTACAATAAAATTAATAAACTTTGAATTAAAAATAAATATATATCATATTCACATACACATTCACTACATCCACATATATTACAGTAATATATTATAATATTTTTCTTAAATTAACTTTCTTGACAAATTATATAATCATCACTTAACTAAGATATAAAAGTTCATAACTAAATTAGAAAAAGAAAATTATTTTTTGTTAACATAGATTAATTATATTAATTTATTTGTAGGACTATAATTAAATTTAACTTAACTTGTGATTTGATTATTATTCAATACAATCTTATATCAATTATCAAACTTTATAATAAGTACTGAGAGGTAATGATGGGAACAAAAAAAATTACTTATTGAGACGATTACGTGGATTACATCTCATGATCCACCGTCTTATCACTTAGATAGATGAGTTTTAGGGTAATTTTTAAATTAATTGTAATTAAATACTACATTAAGAAATATTTTATATAATAGATTGTACACCCATGAATGTACATTTAATTGGATGAATAATCACATTTCTCAATAATGATAAGATCTTCTATTTAAATCATTTACTTTTTATAAATTTCTTGTTTTTTAAACCTATGTTTGACATATTTCATTTGAAGTAATATATATATATATATATTATATTATTATAATTTTAGTTTAATGATTTAGTAATATTTGTTTATTTAACAGAAGTCAATTAATTATTTATTTAAGTTTAACTTAAATTTTAAGAGACAAACAAGTTAAATATCATAAATTAGAATATTAAATTGAATAATACATAATTAAATCTTAAAATACAAGTATGTTGATTTAACTTTGGTTTCTTTGCTTTTGTTTATATGTTTTTGGTAATTTTGTAGTAAATCATTTGTGTTCAAGTAATTTATTAACTATAATAAATTTTCATTGAACTCTAATATACGACAATTTAAAGGAATTTTTGTTTTAAATCATATAACGACACATTAACAAAATGTTTAAATTATATATAACTTCTAAACTTGAATTTAATTTTTTTAACATTAAACATTACAATTTAAAATTAATTTAACAATACAATCATTCTTTTTTGTTATGTAAAATTTAACATCAAATCGTGATGATATTCCTCAACTGACTAGATCAAACACTAAAAATTATCATATATGTTACGAATTTAGAGTGGAGGCGAACTCAAATCAATCTCACTAAACAAGGAAAGGTGTATCGTGAACGGACACGTCAACTAAAAGAGGTGATTTTATACTAAAAGAAACTTTATAAAGTAAGGTTAAGAAGAGTTGACTGTGGTGGTTTCCTTCGTACGTTGTTTACATTCAATGAATATGGGAATGGTTGCAGGTTGTTGGGAATTTTTGTGAAAACTTGTACGAAGTTGGTAGGGCCAACAAAAATCAGACAAACAGCTCAATCATATACCAACAAAAATCAGACAAATAGTTCATCCATACATAGACCAACAAAAATCAGACAAACAGCTCAATCATATACCAACAAAACAACAAAAACCCAAAATAAAGAAAAGAGAAAGAGAGACAACATATGGACATACCAGAAAACGCGCAGTTGCTATCAGATTCGGTATGGTTATGCGATGCTCGATATTAGCTGCAACAGACAAATATAAATGTCAAAATGAAAAGAAAAGGAAGAACTGATGCAATGTGGGAGGGCAGACTGGTTTGGCGCCGGCGCCGGCGCCGGGACCAGTCCGACCGGCGGTCGTGGCGGGAATCACTCCGGCCAGTCGCGTGGACCAAACAACAAGAAGCAAAAGAGAAGAACAAGAAAAGGAGAAGGAGAAGAAAAGGAGAAGGAGAAGAAGATCGAAGAAGAAGAAATGGGGACGGCCGCGCCGGCGGTCGGAACCAGTCCGATCGACCGTCGCGCGGTCGGACTTGTTTCGGTCAGTCCCGCGGCCAGAAGAAGAAGAAGAAGAAGAAGAAAAAGAAATGAAGAAGAAGAAGAGAAGAAGAAGAAGAAGAAGAAGAAGAGAGGAAGAAGAAGAAGAGATCGAAGAACAAATGGAGGAGAGGGAAGACTCACCGGCACTAGATCGGCGAACGGCGGCGAACGGCGAGGTGAACGGTCAGCTCCAGAGCCGTGACCGGTCGGCGATGGGCGAGATCTGTCGGCGGTAGCTACGGTTGGGAGAGAGGAGATGTGAGAGAAAGAGAGAGAGAGAGAGAGAGAGAGAGAAGAAAATGAAAATGGGAGGGGGGAAATCTGGGTGTGTTAAAACACCCAGCTTTTCCATACCGGGCGCAAAGCTCCCCCACACCCAACGGTAATAAAAAAACGGTAAAAATATTTCATATCCTTACCGGGCGGGTTATCGCCCGGTAAGGATAATCCATTATCCATACCGGGCGAAACCCGCCCGATAAGGAATTTGGATTATCCTTACCGGGCGAAACCCGCCTGGTAAGGTTACTCAACATTCCTTACCGGGGCGCGACCCGCCCGGTAAGGAATCTGGACTATCCTTACCGGGCGTGCTCCGCCCGGTAAGGCTAATTGCTCATCCATACCGGGCGGGTACCCGCCCGGTATGGATAATGGATTATCCTTACCGGGCACGACCCGCCCGGTAAGGATATTTTAATTTCAAAATTTTTTTAAAATATTATATTATTATCCATACCGGGCGTTGGATGCCCGGTATGGAAAATTGATTATCCTTACCGGGTTCTACCCGCTCGGTAAGGATAATCCAATTTCAAAATTTTTTTAAATAAAATATTGTTATCAATACCGGGCCTTTAATGCCCGGTATTGATACTCCGGTATACTTAGGCTATTTTGTTGTAGTGGTAGCACTAACGGCATCGTCTCTATGCTTAGTTTCTGGTTGGAAATCTAGAAATGGGTTTCAAAACTCACTGGAAACCTAGAAATTCTCCTTTCTCTCCACTGTCAATGTGATGTCAATGATTCCAAAATCAAGAGTACTTCCTTCTTCCCTTCCTTTTCCTTCTCTCTCTTCCCCTTGGTGCTTGTTACAACCTCAAAGATGTAGTTTGAGTTTGATACAACTTTCGATTAGGTTTGGGTTTGAGTTTGGTTTTGTTTGATGGCTTTGAGTTTGATTTTGTTTGAATTTGATTGGGTTTGAGTTTGTGTTTGATTTCTTTTGGGTTTAGTAGATAGAACCGAAGTTGTAGATTTTTTGTGTGGCAAGGTTGTTGCAATGAATGAAGGAGAAAAATTTCATTCAATGAATTGATTTTGGTGCTGGCTTGATTTTGTTCATGTTTGATAAGAGGAGTGGAAGAAAAAAGAAGAATAAGATTGGATCTAGTGGAAGGAAGAGTAAGATCGGTTCCAACAGTGAGATTGGATCTACACCTCTATTTTTAAAATTTTTTTGTTGCAATTTTTTCATCTTTATGTTTCTTTTTTCTTTTTTTTATTTTTTTTAAAAGAAATTGATGTTTGATCTTAGATATCAATCTCTATGGAGATGGAGATGGGTGGAGATCCCAGATAGGGTCTCCAATGTCCATGTATTGATGGACAATAGAGATCCCACCTTTTAATTTTATTTTTTTTTAAATTTTTTGATTTTCTGGTTTTTCTTTTAAATTAAAAAAAAAATTATAATTCTTTTAAATTATAAAAAATTTAAAATATAGTTAAAAGATAGAAACACCCTTGAATGTATTGAAATTGACTAACAGTTAACTAACCTAAACTAATAATAGATAGTTAAATTGTAATAAACATATAAAGTTGACTCCGTCTAAGAATAAGTTTGAATTTGGTAGCTAATTTGTAATTTATTTTAAAATGAATCAAATAAAAAAAGTTTAGAACATGTAGGAAAAAAAAAAATCATTGTATTTTAAACATTATAGATCGTTGTTGCATGTGCAATTGTAGGTCGATTTCGAAGTTCCAATTATTGTAGTAAAAAATGGTGAGGAGGTCATATCTTATTATATCATATTAGAATACAATTTAATTAATTTCTATAATTTCACAGTTGAATTATCTAGTTGATTAGCCTGATATATAAGTGTCATTAGCATATATGTATCATTGCATCTAGAATATCTTGTAACAACTTCCGTAATCAAATTTATTATCATTTCCAAGGATTTCAATTAAACATGTCCAAATAATAAGGAAAGCAATATACTGATTGATACATATAGCTAGCTAGCTATATATTCCATTTCTTCTTTTGCAAACAAAGGAGAGTGGTCCTTCGTCTTTGAGTAGAAAAAAAATATATATATATATATAAAGAAACAACAATACAAGATAGCCTGTGTAGAGCCGTATCTTCATAACAAGAAAGGAGAGCACATGCTGTGAGGTCTTCTTCTCATTCTTGTTTTTTTGCCTTATTGATTGATCAGTGTTGTCGCCCTCGTCAATGTCATAGTACTCTATAAAACTAATCAGTAATTAATGCACGTAAAGCAATGGCATGCATAAGCCCAAGATTTGATTTAAGTTGGTGCATTTTCGGATTTTGTATCCAAATTCTATATATGAAAAATGCTTCAGAAAATTTAAATGGGTTTTGGTGCTTTTTAACTTTCTAATTCAATAGTGTTGATTTTAGAACCATGACAAGGTACGTAAATCGAAAAAGTGGTAGTCTCGTGTAATATATGTAACAATAATATCTTCTCAACGCCATGCATTTAAGCCTTTAGTTCTTTAAATCTTTTCATTCCAATTTTCCTATCACTTTCAGGCTTTTAGAGCACTGAGCAAATCCGTGGAAAGCAGATGTGTCAAATCAATGTGCCTTCTAGTAATTGGTTCAAAATTCAGATACTTCTCTCCAATCATTCTCTTATTCAATTTCAAGTACTATGTTTTCGCTACGTACGTGTCTCCGTGAACTTTGTCGCGGTGGGTGACTTATTTACGTGCATGCAGCATCAACCATACAACTTGAAAGCAGAAACTCATTAATTATGCATCAAGAAATCATGGGCCCGGTTCTCATTAAGACCGACTTATGTGAGCGTTTTCTCTCCACGTTCGTGGGTTGTTCATCCTACCTTCTTAGAGTTGATCCCAGCGCCATACCTCAAAATTATATCGTAGTTGATCCTGATTGTATCCTTGGCTAATTTTATAAAAATAAAAAATAAAAAATTAGTATCATGCATATAAATAACAGTATATAGCTTCAGATATGTAATTAAAAAAAATAAGGATTTGGCTAATTTATTGATTTTGGTAAGGTTACTCTATAAATTTTTAACCATTGGATGACTTACAATCAATCTAATAATTATTATTGAAGAGTCTTAAATATTTATTAAATAAGATGTATTAACCATCAATCTAATGTCTAAATCATGAATATCTTTTTCAAGCTCATTCAAGATTACTAGATCTCTTAAATTAGTGATCAATTAACTTAAAAGTATTATGAACAAATAGAATAGAACACAATAATAATAATAATATTAATGAGGTGAGATCATGGATTTAGGCTACATTGTAACCATAGATCAAAGATCTAGATCATCATCATCATATTGCAAATTAAATAACCAAAAAAAGAGTCACACGATATAATTAATTAAATGAGAAAAGAAAATCTTATTGTGATTTTTGTGCTCCCAATTGTTGATGATGATGATGATTCGACTTGATGTACGGCTTCAAAGGGTTCTCCAAGGGCTGCGGATAAACTTTCCAAAGACGGGGCTGAGGGGCTAAAATTCATGACAAACGTGCGACCAAGACCAGCCTCTCAAACCCCTTTGTTACCGTGAAGCATTGCCAAGGCCTAAGGTCCTTGATAGCCATGACTCTTGGTGAAACTGGGCCGTGACTCGTGCCACGGATTTTCTTCCTGCTTTTGACAAGCCAAAGCCACGGCTCTTGATTCATGCATGGCTCCACTTACTTTGCGCATGTTTTCTTCTTCTTCCTTTCTTATTTTTTTGAAAAGTTGCGCATGTTTTCTTTGTTGCATGAGAATTGTTCTTTGTCTTGTAGTGCATGCACGTGACACATGTTTGTTGAATTTTCATGGCTTCTTATCTTGTCGACACATGGCATGAGCTTGAATTTGTCATGCATGGCTTGAAATTATGGCTTGACTTTATCATAGCAATTTACTCTTTGTCCTCAACTTCCATATTTTCACTTTTTTGCCTCAAAAAGTTGTCATTTTACTCTTCTAACACCTTCCATGACTCACCTTAAAATATTAATTAAATAAACATTAAAATGTCTTTAGTTACTCGACTTTTCATCACAAATGATAGGTTTTTGAGTATAAAATAATGATACATTTTGGCACTTATCAATCTCTACCGTCCGTTACAATGATAGATAATCCAGATGAAAACAAAAAAATAAAAAATAAAATGAAAAAAAATTATTAAATAACATTAACAAAAGAAAAAATTAAAATAGATAATGTCGTCTCCATCGTCTATCATAAGGATGAACGACGGAGATGGAAAAGAAATATTAAAATGAAAAAAAAAATTACAATAATGTCATCTCCACCATCTATCACAATTTTTTTTTTTCATTTTAATATTATTTTCTATTTTCATTGTTCATCCTTGTAATGGATGATGGAGAGGACATTATTTTTTTAAAAAAAAAATCTATTTGAATTTTTTCTTTTTTTAATATTTTGTAATAATTATTTTGTTTTATTTTATTTATTTATTTTTGTGTTCACATCCACCGTTCATATTTGTGATGGACAATGAAGATGAAATTAATTTTTCCAAAAAAATATGTTTTAATTAATTAATTAATTAATTAATGTTATTATGTCTTTTATCTTGGTTTGATGGTTTTATTCTTTCATATTAACAGTCAAACATTAACTTTTAATATCTAAGTTGATGGTATACTTTGTTTTTTTTTTTTTGATATTTTTATAAACTACAAGGGGTTTTTTTTTTTTTTCTTTTATCCTATAATTTATCTTTTTTTGACGGTTTTACCCTTCTACACTAATGATCAAACATTGACTTTTAACGTCCAAGTTGATAGTAGAAGGTTTTTTGTATATTTCTATAAACCACAAGGTTTTTTTTTTTTTTTAATATATATTTTATAAATTAATAAGTAAGATATAAGTGATTTCTCAAAATACTGAGGGATTTTGACTATTTCATCAAAATATAGGGGCACAAAATGGAATTATCCCTAAAAACAATATGAATACCATCAAATTTTCACTTTCCATTTATGAAAATATATCCAATATTTTAAGATATTTTTGAAAATTTTCACGATATTTTGTATTTACACTACACGTTCACAGAAAGGATATTTTACAGAAATATCATGGATATTTTAGTCATTTTTAGGATATTTCTACGAACAAGATATTACACCCCCTATCAACATTGGTGCCTAATAAATATGAATAAACTTTTTCTATTTCATTGTGATATACAATATACAAAATAAAGCATATTTATAGACTACAAAAGAGAATGAAATATTCTACATAAGAAAGAGAATCAAATATTCTAAACAAGAAAGAGAATCAAATCTTCTAAACAGGAAACGAGAAAGAAGATGATATGGAAATAATATTAACAGGAAATAATACGATATGGAAATAATATAAAAGAATTTAATTAATATGGTAACATCCCCTGCAAACTCAAAAGGGTGAGATGAATGTAAGTTTTGAGTTTGGAAATCTAAGTCACGAAAACGTCCAGGATGATAAGCTTTTGTGAAAATATCAGCAGGTTGATTAACAAAAGAAATCAAACGAAGTTTTATTTTACCCAGTCAGACTACTGGCAAGCAAAACAATAGCGAAGCAACCAAGATGCAGCGGCATGATCAGGGTAGGGAAGTAGTGGCTGGTTGCAGTGGCGGGATAAGAGCACAGACTTATGGAGGTTATAAGAATAGACCAGTTGTTGTAGGCATCGAATGGAAGAGCGGCAAGACAATGAAATAAAGGCAACGAGCGAGACAGAACCACAAACCAATGGCGTGAGGCTACGACCAGAGGGCGCAATGAACAGAGATAGAATAGTGCATCGTAGGAGAAAACCAGAACAGAACAAGATAGAGACCATGACTGAAAAAAGATAAGTGTTTGAACAGTGATGGTCGAAAACAGAATAGAGATAGAGACTACGGCAACAAAATAGAGACTACACGTAGTGCGATAGCAGAATGGAGATTGCATGTAGTGAGATAGAGACCATGGCAGCAGAATAGAGATTACACGCAATACGATAATAGAACAGAGAATGCACGTGATGAGACAGAAATTGCAGTTGAGAACAAAAGACAACGGAGCGGCTGAGAACAGGTGTAGTGAAGCATAATAGAGGCAACGATTGAATAGGACAGTGAAAAGAAAAACTTACAGAATTATAGGCTTTGATATTATGATAAATACGAATAAATTTTGTATATTTCACTGTAATCTATAATATACAAAGTAGAGTTTATTTATAGGTTACCAAAAAGAATCAAATCTTTTAAATAGGAAAGAAAATCAAATCTCCTAAACAGAAAAGAGAATCCAATCTCCTAAGCATTGTAGATATTTTAATATATGCCCATAACAAAGATTGGGCGGTGAAAGAAGCCTATGGAAATCTTTCCACCATACAATAATGAAACTACGTAAGAAATTAAAATTTCGTGGGAGCCGTATGCTTCCACGCATCGTAGAATATCCAGATTCCTTTTAGTTAACATAAGAGTGACTATGAACCTTCTAAATTATGTGATATGGTATATACAGCTACTCACATTTACTCCAGTGTGTGGATAAATTTCAATTATGAACAGCATCCCACCACCACGAAGTGAGACCACCACAACACATCAATGGAGTTTCTATCTTGTAAATCAAAAAAGTGGTAGTCTCATGTAATATATGTAACAATAATATCTTCTCAACGCCATGCATTTAAGCCTTTCGTTCTTTAAATCTTTTCATTCCAATTTTCCTATCACTTTCAGGCTTTTAGAGTACTGAGCAAATCCGTGGAAAGCAGATGTGTCAAATTAATGCGCCTTCAAATAACTGGTTCAAAATTCAAATACTTGTCTCCAACCATTCTCTTATTCAGTTTCAAGTACTATGTTTTCGCTACGTACGTGTCTCCGTGAACTTTTCACGGTGGGTGACTTTGGTGGCCTTTCATTTACGTGCATGCATCATCGACCATACAACTTCAAAGTAGAAACTCTTTAATTATGCATTGAGAAATCATGGGTCCGGTTCTCATTAAGAACCACTTATGTAAACGTTTTCTCTTCATGTACATGGGTTGTTTCATCCCATTTGTTTAAAACTGATCTCTAGTCGTATTTTAAAGTTATATTATAGTTGATCCTGAACTATGCCCTTAGCTAATCCCATAAATTAAAATATATATATAGTGTCATGCATATAAACAATGGTGTATATAGCTTTAGATATGTAATTAAAAAAATATAGTATCATGTTTGTTGAATTTTCATGGCACCTTATCTTGTTGACACATGGCATGCGCTTGAATTTGCCATGCATGGCTTGAAATTATGGCTTGGAAATATGGCTTGACTTTATCATGGCAATTTACTCTTTTGTTCTCAACTTCCATATTTTCCTTTTTTGCCCCCAAAAGTTGTCATGTTACTCTTCTAAGACCTTCCATGACTCATCTTAAAATATTAATGAAATAAACATTAAAACGTTTGTACTTACTCAACTTTTCATCACAAATGATAGGTTTTTTAGTACAAAATAATGCTACATTTTAGCACTTATCAATCTTTATAATATGTTATAACGATGGATAGTGTAGATGAAAGCAAAAAAAAATAAAATAAAATTATTAAACAACATTAACAAAAGAAAAAATTAAAATAGATTTTTTTTTTAAAAAAAATATATAATCTTCACCGCCCATTATAAGGATGAACGACAAAGATGGAAAAAAAAATATATTAAAATGAAAAAAAAAATCACAATAATGTCATTTCCATCATCTATCATAATTTTTTTTTCATTTTAATATTATTTTCCATTTTCACTGTTCATTCTTATAATGGACAATAAAAATAACATTATTTTTTTTAAAAGAAATAAAATATGTTTTAATTTGTTCTTTTTTAAATGTTTTGTAATATTTTTTTTGTTTCATTTTATTTATTTATGTTTTGTTTTCATCTCTACCTGTCCATCTTTGTGATGGATAATGGAGATGACATTAATTTTTTCAAAAAAAGAAATGTTTTAATTTAATTAGCTAATTAATTACTGTTGTTATATCTTTTATCTTGATTTGACAGTTTTATCTTTATATATTAATAGTCAAACATTGACTTTTAACATCCAAGTTGACTGTTGTGTTTTTTCTTTAAAAGATATTTCTATACACCACAGGGTTTTTTGTTTTTTTTTTTTTAATCAATTCTATAATTTATCTTGTTTTGACGGTTTTGCTCTTCTACACTAATAGTCAAACATTGACTTTCAACATCCAAGTTGATAATAGGGTTTTTTTTTTTTCTTTTGGGATATTTCGATAAACAACAGCTTTTTTTTTTTTTTAATCTATTTAATAAATCAATAAGTGAGATATTAACGATTCCTCAAAATACTAGGGGTGCAGATGATATGTTTTTATATCTTTTATCTTGGTTTGACAACTTTGTCCTTTTATATTAACAGTCAAACATTGACTTTTAACATCCAAGTTGACGGTAGGAGTTTTTTTTTGGATATTTCTATAAACTAAAAGGGTTTTTTTTTTTTTTTTTTGGTTTTTTATCCTATAATTTAATTTAATTAAATTAATTAATGTTATTATATCTTTTATCTTGGTTTGACGGTTTTGTCCTTTAATATTAAGTGTTAAACATTGACTTTTAACATCTAAGTTGATGATAGGGTTTGTTTTTTGAAAAAATCTATAAACTAATCTATCCTATAATTTATCTTGTTTTGATGGTTTTATCCTTCCACATTAACGGTCAAATATTGACTTTTAACGTCCGAGTTAATAGTTGGGTGTTTTTTTGGGCATTTTAATAAACTATAGTTTATATATATATATATATATATATCTCTATTTCATAAATCAATATTAGCGTTTCCTCAAAACACTGGAGGATTTTGACTATTTTATCGAATTATAGGGGGGAAATTGGAATTATCTCTAAAAAAAAGGAAATATCATCAATTTTTCACTCTCCATTTACGAAAATGTATATGATATTTTACAGATATTTCTAAAAATTTTCACGATATTTTATATTTACACTACACGTTCTTGGAAAAGTTTTTCTTAAAAATTTCTGGTTTCCTTTTGCCTATAGTGGTTAAAAAGGCGTCTTTGGAAAGGAAAAAATTTTAGGAAGCATTCTTCAAAACCATGCCTTGATAAGGTTCAAAAGACCATTTTAAAAAAATCATTAGGAGCTTTGAAAGTTCGAAGCCTTTGAGGAAGCCCTTATTTTAGGAAGCATTCTTTAAAACCAAAGCAAGATTTATATTGATAGTTACAATGGCAAACTTCATACTTAATTGATTATTTCAATAACTCTCTTATTTTCTGCGTATTTTCTTGCTTTAAGTTCAATCCTTGGATGAGTATTTTTGAAGCTTTAATTAAATCTAAAATTCAAAAACCTGGCTTTATAAATCATGTAAAGAAAAATTATATAGAACAATTAGAAAGACTTGCTGATAGGATTAAAAATTTTTATAAAGAATTTGATTTTGTTATTAGAGAACAAAGTATAGTTAAAGGTAGTTTGGAATATTTAGGAGTTTTAGGAAAGCATATAAGACAATTAGAAGATTATAGAACTAAGTTAGAAAATAAGATCAAAGAAGCATATAATATCCTAGAAGAAGTCTATGGTAAACACAAGACTAGAAATTTTATACAGATTTCTTATTGTTTTCAGAAAAGTTTTATATAGATAATAACTTTAGAATATGTTTTATTAAAGATCTAATGATAATATATACAGATTTATAGTTTTATTATGATATAAGAATTATTTATTATTACCAGAAATATGTTATGGTTTATTAGAAATATTTTTAGAAAAGTTATATCTATTCACTAGGCGTTAGCGCTCACTCTTTTATAAAATTCATTTTTTCAGGTATCTACTGCAAATTTGTGCAGATGACTGTAGATTATGGGAAAGGTCACATGATGATAAACAATTACATTTGTGTATATTATTTCTTTTATTTACCAGATTTCGTAAATGTATTTCCAGAATAGTTTTACAAATGAAATATCATTTCTAAAGTATTTTGTGAATATTTTATATATTCAGTAAATGGGTCCAACACAAGAAATGTACAAAATTTTGATTAGTTCAAATTAAATTTTATAAAGCGACCAATAAAATTTATAATGATTTTTCTAAAAGGTTTTTGAAAACTTCAGATTCCAATAAGAAAGACTCCAATTTTTACGGGATTCTCTTGGACTCGAGAGAGGAGTCAGGATGGGTCCTGTCAAAAATCGTTCAAATATATCTAGATTGATTTGTACATTAGAAAATTTATATACAACTTTTAAATTTCTTTTTAAAATTGAAGTCCAAAAGGTCAATCCAACAGGATATTTTGTTAAATTCATCAAACACTCTTGGATTTGAATAAATCTTTTTATAGTCTTTTCTTCTGCTAAATAAAAAATTCTCTTAGGTATCTACAGATAAAGAGCTTTGTAATATGACTTTATATAACTTTCTACTATATTCTTGCATAAGTAATAGTGTTATTAATTATTTCTATAGAGTTTTCATCTTCTACTACAATTGTTTTAGCTTTTTGTAATAGAAGTTTTGCCCAGCCTTTACCACTGGCATCAGTCTGTGCTATTTTATAATATTTGTCTATTGGTAAAGCTATGGTTTTAGATTATTTACAATGTCTTTTATTTTCTTGATTAATTTTAGATCTTTTGTGTTAAAATATTTCTGTCAATTCTTATTTAGTTTATTATATAAAGGTCTTACTAGTGTACTTAAAATAGAATAAATTTTCTACTATAATTTAGTAATACTAAGAATTTTTGTAATTTTTTAGTCTCTTCTATCTTATCAGGAAAATCTAATACTATGGGCTTTTCAAAAATTAAATTATTACAAAGCGATAAATATGATGATTTATTAGTTTACAAAGAATATGGATAGAAAAAGATACAAATATACTATTAATTTTTCATTGGTAGATATTAAGTCGTTATTTGAAAATTAAGAGGACTATATGAAGTATAAGAGTTACATGGAAATTATTATTATTCAGAAGAGTATAGGTGTGATGATTCGAAGTGTATAAGTTTGATTGTTGATGAGAATTCTAATTGAAGAATTTTGTTTAATGGTTGTATATTTAGGCGTTAATTGTTATGGTTTTGGATATTGTATATGAGGAAATTTATGAAATATTTTATCAGGGTGCAATTATGATTATTGAAAAGTGTCGTTAATAGTTGTCTATATAGGTGTGAATTGTTGTGACTTTGAATATATGATCTTATATATGAGGAAATTTGGAGAATGATTAAGAATAGAATCATTATGGTCATTGATGAGGAAATGAAAGTAATAATATTACAGTGAGATCTCAAGTCAAGACCGTTCGTAAATTTTGAGGACGGAATTTCATAAGGGAGGATGATTTTTAAGGCCTTAATCCAAATGGATTTAAAAAATAAATTGAGCCAAAATGAAATCTATAAATTGGCTCAATTTAAGTACAAACCTAAGAAATAATTTTATTGGATTTATTGAAGAGCCCAATTGAAGTGCTAAAACAATAGCTTAATTAATCAATTATGGAGTCCAACATTTAAGTAAGCCCAAATTGGAAATTAGTGTAGCCTATTTTTGTAGGACCCCAAACTTTCATTTTATGATTAACAGTGAATTTACAGATGAATAGTAACATTTTCGGGTGAATAGTATCTTCGGGTGAATAGTACTTGATGAATAGTGAAATTTTGAGACGACCTTCAGAGAATCGAAAATATTTAGAATGGTTAGTAGGACTCAATAAAACTAAAACAGAGAAAAAATGAGTCTGTTTGAGTAGTTTCTGAAGGTTCCGAAAGTTAACCGACGAAAACGCCCTTACGGACAGGATTATGAATACTGTTGACCTAAACTCCGTTTAAATTTTTTTTCGAAGCCATGGATTAAGTTCTAAGAGACCTAATTAGAGTATTGTAAAGTCAATTTGATGAATGGGTGATCATAGAATTAATTTGAAATTTATTTCAGAATGAATTGGATTAATTTTTAACGTTAAGGGTATAAATGAGATTTTATGATATCAAACCCATCCTAAAAGCACAATTCATGTGATTATTGATGGACCAATGGTGGATTAACACCTAATAGTGACCTTTTGACTCAATATGTGGTGAAGATAAATTAGAAATTGATTAAATTATGTGTGGTGGATAATTAGGTAAGTAATAAACAATAAAGGTGTGATTAGTGTAATTAAGAGATATGTTTGGCATTTTAGGTGAATCTTAAGGGCAAAATGGTCATTAAGGGAGCTTAGTATATAAAGTTGAAGCCCAAATGAAATCAAAACAGCAGCCATTCATTCAACAAGAGCAGAAACTGAAAAAGAGAGGAAAAGAAAAAAAGAGAGGAGAAGAAAAAGGATCCGAAGAAGAAGAAGAAAAAGGAAGAAGTGAGCTGCTGGTTTGGGGTGGTTTCTCTCAAGTTTTTCATCCTCTTAGCTCCAAGAATCATCAAGAAAACAAGGTAAGTTAGTTGGTTGAATTTATAGTTAAATTGATAGAGTTTTTGATGAGTTTTTATGGGTTTTGTTGGAGATGGTGATTGATGGATGAGTTGATGTTGTTTGTGAGTTGTTTGAAGGTTTTTTTATCATGATTTTAAGCTTAGAATTGAGTTAGAATGTGATATGAGTTTGGTGGGATTTTTTTAGTGTGTTGAAGGTTAGGGTTCGAATGGATGGTGATGATAATTGATGGGTTTCATTGATTTAAGTTTACTGAATGTTAGATGAGTTAAATTAGTAGAAATTTGTGTGATTTAATTGAAGAAAAATTAAATGAATGATTGTGTGTGTGTGGATTTAGTATATGGCAAGAATGGGTGCCTAATGTGGGTATTGGATTTTAATGTGTTTAAGGTTTTGGTTGATGAATTAATTGGTATGGAGACAAATTGATGGAATGAGTTTTAATTAAATGGATGAATTGGTATGAAATTTAATTTTTGTTAGGTTGAAGAGCACCTTGAATTTCATTGAATTCTTGTGATACCATAGGATATTAAAGTGTTTAAATGTGTATGATGTTGAATAAATATGAATGGAATGAAGGAAATTGAAGTTAGGAAGTGTTGGATGTATGGTGGGATTATTCCATGAGTTTAGTGTGTAAAAATGTATTGATTGGATTGATGATTTTTGTTGCTTGAATGAATTGATTTTAAATGTTGAAATTGATGAGTTTTCCTTATGAATTAAATGAAGGAGAATGGGTTACAATGATGAGAATGAATAACGGTTAATTGGGTTAGTTTAAGATTAGTTTAAGAATTAATATGGATTGTTAGTATTGGTTAATAAAAATGTGATTTTGTTTAACTATGAATGGGCTTGTTATTGATGAAATTTTGGAACCTAAAATGGTGGTTTATAGGTGTTCAAATTGGGCAAAAAAAAAGCTAAAAAGAGGGAGGATTGATTAGCCACAAAGTGATCAAAAATAGTGAGTGCAAATCATGCTTTAAAAATTTTATGTTTAAAGTTGTTTGAATATGAAATAATTTGTATTTATTTCATGTGGGTTATGGAAACCAATAAGTGATTTAAATGTTCCATTTTAATTTGAATGTGTTATGGTTTACGCATGAAAAATATATGCAATGAAAAGTGAATTATATGTCATTCAAAATGATATATGGTTTTTATGAGTAATTGAAATAAATGAATTTATTGTGAGTGGCATAAAGAAATTATTGAATTTTTCAAACCCAATGGATTACACTATCTGTTATGGAATTGACAGTATCTGAAAATATATATCTGTTTAGACCCGATCGAAATATCCCTGTTTGTATGGCAAGTCCTGAGATGGGATGTCACTAACTTTGGAAGGAATTGAGTCTGTCAGTTGAGTCATGTTGCTAAATATACGTGAGGGGTATTATTTCACTTTGCGCTTGCACTATGGATTTAATCCACAGCGCGTTAGTGGGATGTCTTTTGTATATGCCAGAAAGTGTGAAGGATGTCGGGCATGAAACACTGATGGCTGTCACTAGTGCTGAGGATAGTGATTCGTCCCGTCTAGTACGTGTGACCATTATCTGTATGTTTCTGAAAATTCATTGGTGGTTTTGAAATTATATGAAATTCTGTTATATCTAAAACTGTTTTGAAATTATGTTATATATGAAATTTTATGAAAATTTTTGAAATTGATTACCATTTTTAATATAAATTTTTATCTGCTAGTTCTGAATTTTATTATTTTGAATCTGAATTTTGTTAATATCAATTCTGAAGTTATATTTCTGAAAAATGTAAGAAATAGAAATTTTTATAAATGTTTTAGTGAGGTTACCCTTTTAGAATATAATTTAAGCTAGTAAACCTCGCACTCACTGAGCTTTCGTAGCTCACATTTTATAAATTTTTGTTAAAAACCTCCCTAGGTGCAGGTTCCAGCCGATATGATCCACGTTCCCCTCCATCCAAATGAAAGTGGTTGAAAAAGTAAAATTTCTGTGAATGTATAAGTAGCAATGTACAAAAGAATATATAAATTTTATTTTGGTTGTAAATACCTTTTGAATGTAAATTATTATTATGATTTTAAAGTTCTAGATTGTAAACGAATTTTATTTTCAAAGTTGATATTAAACTGATTTGATTTGATTTCCTTAGAAATTGTGACTAGGGATTGCCTTTGAAATGGACCTAAAGTCCAATTAGAAGTTGAAAAAATGTGTGAAACTTTAGATGTGTAAATTTTGAATTGCAGGTTGATTTTGTAAACTCTGTTGAAATTTGTAAAGAAATTTTAAATTATAGAAAACAAATTTTAATTAATTTTAAGTTTATCTGAATTGTGATGATTTTTCAGTTCTAGGCTTTACTCCTCGGATTCCCTGCTGGATGTAACAGAATAGAATCCAGAGAGATTTTGTGGAGTGCCAGGCGGGCATCTGGGCCCCAAAAAGGGAAAGGTGAGGCTGGTCCCGTCAATTTTTCTACTAAATGTACTCATTTACTTTCAAGCATAGAAGATATATGTACAAAGGGGTGTAAAAAGAAAAAAAGTCATAGCAAAAGGTGGGGTGCAAAATGAAAATTTACAAGACAAAAGAGACAAAATGGAGTGTTATCCGAGAATGAGAGAGAGAGCACGAGATTGTGCCATTTTTTTAAAAAAGAAATTGGACATGTGTCAACCAAATATGCAATACAAAGAGATAAATGTGATCATAGTAATTTTTTTTTTGTTTTTTTTAAAATAAGAAATGACAAGCATCAAATGAACAAGTTGGTAAGCAAAATAGATGAGGAAAAAGGAGTGTGTGTGTGTTGGTCATATTGAAAAGAGAGTATGTGTGTGTTGGCCATATCATGCATATATATATATATATATATTCATATACCATTAAAGCGAAAACACACACACAATCAAGTAGTAGACAAAAAAAAAAAAGGCATAGAGAAAAGAAAAGAAAGAAGAAGAAAAAGAAGAAGAAGAGAAAGAAGAAAAGTAGAAGAAAATTTTCATATGGGTTATTCGAATATTTTGATGTCCAATTTATCCAGATAAGTTATTTCTATTTCAATTAGATTTGGAATCTAAGAAATTAGTTAATTTTTCTATAAGTTCTAAACTGAGTTTTATATGATTTTAGGGTGGATCCAGAATTATGAGAAATCAGATGGGAATATGTTTTAGATCCAAATTTGAAAAAAAGAGTTATATGAGTGGATTGTTTTTATTTTAAATTAATTTATTAGATCTTGATTATTTATATTTATTGAAAATGAATGATTTATTCTTTTAAATAATGTTTTAGATTACGAATTATGTGTTATGATTAAAATGTGGATTTATTATGTTTTTGTACATCCATATATGCATTAGAAATTTTCATTGGAATTTTATGTTTTTGATTTAGTTTGTTATACAGAATATTCAGAGTATTTTAATAATATTAATTTATGCTCTGAGGAACAATATTTTGTTTATGTTTTGGGAAAAGAATTTATCCGGAATTATTTATGCGTATTCAGAAACAAAATTTGTATATTTTATAAGGAAATCGTTTATGATTTTAATACAAAAATAAAAATGTTTTCAGAACACCAAGATTGTACCCTCACCTCTAACAGTCAAACAAGCTACACATGTGTGAGACCTAGATTTGCTCAGCACGTGTATGGCAGATTTCAGTAGAGTCATTGTGTAAAGCCTCAATCCAAATGAATCCAGAAAACAAATTGAGTCTAAAATGAAATCTATAGATTGACTTAATTTAAGTATAAGCTCAAGAAATAATTTTATTGAATTTATTAAAGAGCCTAATTGAAGTGATAAAAATAGCTCAATAAATTATTTATGAAGCTCAAAATTTAAGTAAGCTCAAATTGGAAAGTAGTGTAGGCTATTTTTCTATTAAATGCACTCATGTGCTTTCAAGGATAAAAGATATACATACAAAGGGGTGTAAAAGGAAAAAGGGCATAGCAAAAGGTGGAGTGTAAAATGAAAATTTACAAGACAAATGTTGAGATAAAAAATGATGGCCGATCAAAGCATTAGGTAGTGGGTTGAGATATTTTTATTTTTATTTTTTTAAAAATTGGACATGTGTCATAAAAAAAATTGAAAGGAAAAGAATGATAAGTGTGAGGTAATAATGAAACAAAGAGAGGGACATGTGGCATGTGTTAAAAGTTTTGTTTGAAGTTGAGAAGAGACAAAATAGTTTGTAGAGCAAAGAAAAGATAAAATATTGGTGTTAAATTGAAAAAGAGAGTGATGGTCTAACAAGAACAAAGAGTATAGTGGCTCTTTATGTAAATAAATACATGTATAGAGCAATCAAGAAGAAAAAAATCAAAATCAAATATATATATCCAGACAAAGTGTAAACCCTCTATTTTTTAATTTTACGGATTTCCTAGTAATAGCCCCTAGGTAACAATTTGAGAACCTAAATGGTCAATGGAAGTGCCTAAGGGTGTAGAGAACCCTTAGAGATTGATTTAAACTCGATTGAAGATTAAATGGAACGATAAAATAGTAAATGAAATCGAGTAATTATTTAATGTGGTTAGAGACTAAATCGAAAATAAAGTTTAATAATTGCAGTCAAACTAGAATTAAGCTAAAAGCTAAGGGATGAGAACGAAATTTTCTCAGGATATGACCGGCATTATTGAAGTTGTTTATGGAGGAAAACATGATCAATGAGCTTAAGGAGCACAAAATTAAAGCAAAATAGTAAGTGAAACAGAACCAAGACAGACCAGACGTACAAAATACGAAGAAGAAGAAAAGAAGAAGAAGAAGAAAAAGAAGAAGAGGACGATCGAGCAACCATCCCGGCATGCAGAACCCGACGCCAAGCTCGCCAAACCAGACCGAAAACCAGCCACAAACTTGACTAAAACAAACCACTCGCACGCACAAACCAGACGGCAGAACCAAGGCAAATCGAGTGAGATCGCATGAGGGAAGAGAGGAAGAAGAAAACACAGCTGATCCACGCCATTCCTAGCTCAAAATAGATGCCAAAACAGTCCTCAAGCGTGCAAATCCAAAACAGAAATGAAGATGCACAGAGACGATAGATCGAGGAAGAAGAAAGGAAATCCGACCGAGAAAGAGAGAGAGCGGATGAATGAGAAGAAGGAGGAAGAAGATCCAGTTGAAGCCCAGTCATTCCCACACCCAAACCAGTCCAAAACGAAGCCAAAATGAAAGGGAAGGAGATGAACCCGTGAGGAAAAAGGAAAGTGTAAGTTGTTCAAGTTTTGAAGTTGTTATTGTTGATGATTGTGTTGGAGATTTAAGTTGGTTTGATGTGGGTTTTGTTATAATTTGTTTGTTGGTTGTTTGTGATTAAAAATTAGTTGAAAACCAAGTGAATTGATGTTGAAAAAAAAGAGATTGAATGGTGTAGGGGCTGCCATAAATTAGTGTTGATATTGGTTGTTTTGAAATGATTTGTGTTGTTGAATTGTTGGGTAATTAAAAGTGAAATTTTGGTGTTAAAGTTTGAAAATTTTGGTTTAAGGTTAATTTGAAATTTAAGTTTATTAGAGGAGCAAACTGGTTCGATGAAAAGTTGGACGAAATGAACGTCGTTTTGAGTTTATTGAAGGCTTAGGAAACCAAGAAAAACACCAAAACTTTAAAGAGAAAAGCAAATGCTCAATGTACTAGTTTGAAGGGCGTTTTGTAAATTGACCCATATTACGTCCGTTGAGTGTTCAGATAACCTTAACGAGTTTAATTAGACTTGTCGAGGTTATTAAAAATGAAATATTAAATTTAGAAATCAAAATCGAGAAAACGCCCAAAATTAGTAGAAAAAACAACGGGTTTTTATCCTAAAACACCTACCCGATGACCGTCTCCTTCCGTATCGACATTTGGACCGACTAGAAGGCAAGTCGGGAAGGTGTTTGGAGTGAAAACAGAATAAAGAAAAGCCCCAAGTAGGGTTGTGAATAGTATTCGACTTAAAAGGGTCGAAATCGGACGATTTTTGTTTCGAGCCTCTAAACGCGATTTCGTTAGTGCCAGAATGTTTCTAGGTGATAATAAATAAGTTCCAGAAGAAGAAAACGGAGTTCGGAACCTCATAATCAATAAAGAAACCAAAAAAGGAGGTTTACACGTAAAACGGGTCACTTGGGGGCAATTATATAATTTTAGTTATTTCGAGTTTTAAGAAGTTGACGCGAACATATATTTACATGTACATGTGTTGTGTAGGTGACGAGAATGCGTCGGGATCAAGGCGAGAGAAGTAGGGGCTCCGTACGTGCCGTTTGCAGTTTTTTATTTTGTGAGTGAGTTTTATTTTAAAGATTTTAAAAGTATTTCAAATTGTTAAGTTTGATTTGATAAGTAATTGCTTACTTGAAATTATTTTAAATGCATTGATATATGCATGAGTTTATAGCTTGAAATGAGGAATTTGATTTTATATGCATATATATGATTGTTAAAATGAAATTTCAAACACCAAAGTTTTCAAGTTGAATTAAGAAAAGAAATAAATAGCATTTTCAAGCCACTAGTATACCCTTAAAGATTTTCAGAAAAGATTAGACTCAGTCGGTCTATCCCATATCAGTTGGTACAGTCCTAGGGATGGATGAGTCACTAACTTGGAGGGACAAAGTGTCATAGTCTGTCAATCGAGTCGTTTTTACTTATGTGAGGTGGTGTTTCGCGTGTTATAGTTAGCATTAGGAAATTCCGCACATAGTCGAGAGATGTCTCAAGAGCTATCACGATTGGTCCTCTACGTTAGAGCATTCCTCGTACAGAGGCTACGTGACCCCAGAGTTAGGGATACTATGGTATTTTTGAAAGATATCAAGAAATAACTTTAAAAGAAAAGTAAATTTGAAAGAAAACAAATTTTATGATTATTATTCAAGGTACTTATAATTTTAAGTTACGAGTTTTGAAATTAATGAATGTTTGTGTTTATATATAAATTCTCATGTTTAAAGTGAGTTTGAGAAATTAAAGTTTGAAATGCTTAAAGAAATAAAGAATTGTTTTCAAACGTTTTCCGAGGAGGACGTTTAGAAATCAAATCTTTAAAGAAAAGATAAATTATCACTCACTAAACTTCTAACTCATTATTTTTCTGTTTTTATGCAAAACCCTCCTCAAGTACTCTCAGCAGATAGCTGAGCAATGATATTACCTCTAGCGGGTGAGGCAGTACGACACGACGCCATTTTGAGCAGTTTATTCTTGCATATGTTATATTTACATGTAAATCCCTTTTTAAATTGTATAAGTAATTTGTAATTTGAATTTATTTGTTTTTAATTGTGTTTAAATTGTTTTTTATTTAAACGTGGTTTACGACTTGAGTTTTGAATTTTATTAAGTTGATTTGAAAATTAAATGCATGTTTGAGGCTTACGGGTAATCAGAAGTTGGGTTGGTACTAAATAATAGTCGAAGTGTTGATTTTTGTAAACAGGTTTTTTTTGGAACGTAAAAAATGCAGTCGTTATGCTGCTGAAATTTTATTAGAAAATAAGTTTAAAAAATCAAAAAAAATTCCTACCCCTTTTTAGTTTTAAAGAAAACCAACCCAACAATGTTTTAGAAAGTGTTAGAAAGTTTAGGGTTCGCTCCATGGGTTTCGCTTAACCCGACGAGTCGACTCTAAGAGAGATCCGTTAGGGTGCCCAACGTGACTTACCGGATTAGAGCTAGAGGTATCTGGATCAGGTCGCATCACAAAGTCGGTTACACAAATATATATATATATATTTATGGTTTAGAGTGGTAACTTTTTGTAAGAGATAGACAAGTGTCCCTAATTTAATAAGGTAGGCATATTGAAGATAGAGATGAGAGCATGTGTGTCGACCAAGTTAATGTTTTACATTTATATATATATGAACCATGAGAAGCCACCGAGAACAGAGAAATGGACGAGCCAAAGAGAAGAAAAATGAAAAGAGAAGAAAAAAAAGAAGAATAGAAAAGAAGAGAAAAAAAAAAACGAAGAGAAAAATTCAGAATGCTTGAATGAAATTTTTGGATATTAAATTTATCTGGATAAGTTATTTTTATTTTATTGAGATTTGAAATCTCGGAAATTAGTTAAATTTTTTCATAAGTTCTAAATTGAGTTTTATGTGATTTTAGGATGAATCCAGGATTATGAGGAAATCATATGAGAACCCATTTTAGAACAAAAAATAAGCAAAGGAGTTATGTGAGTGAATAGTTTTATTTTAATTAAATTGATTGAATTATGTTTATTTACATTTTAGTTTTTATTATTTATTGGAAATAAATTATTTATTTAGTTAATTGATTTTATAGATTATAAATTATGTGTTATGATTGAAATGAGAATTTATTGTGAATTTGTACATATGCATACGCATAAAATTTTCCAATCGAAATTTTATGGTTTTAGCTTGAATTTTTTATAAGAAATATTTTGAATAATTTTAGTAGTATTATGTTATGTTTCGAGAAAGAATATTTTTTTATGCTTTGATTTGAGTATTATTCCAAATTATGTATATCTATATATGGAAATCGTTTAAGATTTGAAAAGAAAATAAAAATATTTGCAGAACACTAAGGTTGTACTCTCCCCTCTAACGGTCAGATAGACTATACATGTGTGAGCCCCAGATTCGCTCAGCACATGTATGACAGATGTCAAGAAAGTTATTGAGTTGTCGAGAGAGTTGCTAAGTCGCCTAGCACGTGTATAGCATACGTTATCCCTCGCTCTGCATGTATTTTGAGTATCTCCACCACGTATGACGGATTTCCCTGGGTACTAGTTGGTATAGGTTTTCATATTACAGATATTATATTTTGAGTTTGATCAATGCAAAAAGAGATTTACAAAATACCAGATTTACAGAAAGAGATTCCAGAAAAGTTTTCTCGATTATAGAATTTTAGATTTTATATTATTAAAGTTATAAAGATGATTTATATAAAAGTTTTCAGTTTTACTATGAGATCATATTTAAATTCAGTTTTATTGTTTCAAATATGAATTTATATAAATCATTGAGAAGTATTTATTATTACCTGAAATATATTATGTTTTATTTAGAATATTTTTATAAAAGTTATATCCACTCATTGAGCGTTAGCACTTACTCTTTATAAACCCATTTTTCCAGATATCCAATGCATGTTCGAGCAAATTATTGCAGATAGTGAGAAAGGCCACATGGTGATGATAAATGCATTAATAATATTTTTAAATAGAAACATTTTAATATAAGTGCATTATTTTTAATTAACCATGTTTTATAAATATGTTTCCAGAATAGTTTTATAGATTAAATATCTTTTTTAGATATTTTGTAAATATTTTATTTATTCAATATTTGAGTTCAACACAAAAAACATATGGATTTTTTTTTTTATTTGTTCCATTTATATTTTGATCAAATTGACCATTAGATTCAAGATAATTATTTTAAAGCATTTTCAATAAATCTAGATTTCAATCAGAAAGACCCTAGTTTTCATATGATTCTCTCAAACTCGAGAGAGAAGTCGAGATGGGTCCTGTCACATTAAGTTGTCGGGAGAGTTATTAAGTCGATTAGCACGTGTATAGCAGATGTTTTCTCTTACTCTGCATGTGTTAAGTATTTCCACCACATATAACAGATTTTTCCTGGGTATTAGTTAGTGTAGATTTTCATATTACAGATATTATATTTTGAGTTTGATCAGTGCAAAAGAGATTTATAGAAAACCATATTTATAGAAAGAGCTTTCCAAAAAAGTTTTATAGATTATAGATTTTTAGATTTTATATTATTAAAGTTATAATGATGATTTATATAGAAGTTTTTAGTTTTACTACGAGATCATATTTAAATTGAGTTTTGTTGTTTTAAATATGAGTTTATATGAATAATTAAGAAGTATTTATTGTTACCAGAAATATATTATGTTTTATATAAAAATATTTTTATAAAAAATTATATCCACTCACTGGGCATTAACGCTCACCCTTCTATAGAACCTATTTTTTACCAGGTATCCAACGTATGTTCATGCAGATTATTGCAGATAGTGAGAAAGGCCACATGGTGATGACAAATGTATTAATAATATTTTTAAGTAAAAATATTTTTCTATTAGTGTATAGTATTTTAATTAACCAGATTTCGTAAATACGTTTCCAGAATAGTTTTATAGATAAAATATCTTTTCCAGATAGTTTGTGAATATTTTATTTATTTAATATATGAGTCCAACATAAGAAACATACAATTTTTTTATGTTTTAATTTATATTTTGATTAAAGTGACTATCAGATTTAAGATGATTATTTTAAAGGATTTTCAATAAATCCAGATTTCATCTAGAAAGATCTCAATTTTCACGGGATTCTTCCAGATTTGAGAAAGGAATCGGGATGGGTCTTGTCAAAATATTTGAAAAATGGGGATATATCGGAAAAAATAGTTCAAAAGTATGAAAAACTTTGAATTTTTCATACTATGTATCTCAATTTCCCTATGATGCCTATAACAAATGTAATTAAAATTCATAAAATGTCATGAGATTTCATCAAAAGTGCTCATTATAATAAAGTAAGGTGGTGCTCATCGAAAATTCATATAATTTCATGGAAAAACAATCAAAAGTTGTCATTATAAAAAAATAATAAAATGTCATGATAAAAAAAAAACACATAAGGTTTGTAAGATATTATTGATGAGATTTGAACTCTCACCACTAAACTTGTAAGGGATGTATACAATCAATGTACAATCAACATTTAAATTAGAAGGAAATACATTTACATACCTATCTATCAGGACCACCTAAGGCTAGCTAATTCACTAATGTTGATACATGTTTTTTAATTTATTATGGTAACCTTATAGAAGTGGCCAATGATGCAATTTACAAGTCCAGCAAATGTACTTTAGCAGTTCGATAGATAAATAATATAAGATTGTAAAATAAATGTAATATTTGTTTAAATTAATATTAAAGCTTTCTTGTCGAGGTGATTATAAACTAATGTAATCTATTCAAATTAGTTTATATTTTAACAAAATTGCGGAGATACATTAAATGTAGATCCTTTTTTTTTTTAAATAATAGTATTAATTGTCTTTTGCCTCACAAACTCGTGGAGCTCATTTTATTTTTTAATTGATATATTTATCCTTTGTAGGATTAAAAAATGTTTTTAATTTTATTTTGTTTATATGGGACCTAGGAAATTTGAATCCGGAATCTAAGCTTTACTTTGAAGTATGGTTATGTTATACCAACGAAATTAATTTAAAATATATATATTTAATTATGTAATATCCTTGTATCTTATTTTCTAAGTTAGGTCATTATCCATAATATTTAATTTAAATACTAATAAAATTCTAAGTAAATTATTTAATCTTGTTTTCAATGTTTGTTTTTGTAATTTTATTAGAAAGTATTAAACTAGATTAGCTATAGTTAAGGATTTAAATCAGATTCATCATATTAATGTAAAACTTTTCATATTCATATTGCTTGTGAGAAAAATAACCATTTTTTTTTTATGTATATTATGTAATTAATTATTCTCATATTAATAATTTTTAATTTATTATTATAGTACCTATTGTTAAAATAAGCCATATAAATATAGATTATTGATCTATTACTTCAATAGAATGAATTAAAAGAAAAAACAAAAGCGAAGGAACTTCACGAAAATGCCATAATTAAGTATTAACATTTATTGATATTTTGTGAAAAAATAATTAATTTTTTTTCACGTTTCTTGATGATTCACATGATTTTTTCCTTTTTTAATTTAAATCACATGAACAATTAACTAACGTGATTAATTTGTCCGTAGTATCTAATATATTAGTATCACCTACCACTATGATGAGACATTGGAAAATCAATTCTAAGTCAAATTTGGCATTTGACATGCAAAGTTTAAATATGTATTAGTAAATATGGGCCTGAATCACGATAGACATAGCGTAGTACAAACATTAATGAGAGGAAAAAGAGAACTATTATTTAGGTGTGGGCATGAGACGATTCATATCAGTTTTGGATAAAACTGAACTGAACAAAACAACTTAAATTTTCCAAATAACAAATCGAATCAAACCAAATGTAAGGAATAAAATGAACCAAACCAATCTAATTTGGTTCGGGCCTTGAAAATAGACCTCTAGTCATTGGGCTGACTTTAAATTCAATTTCTATTCAGTTGGACCAATTTGAAAGTTAAATTTTAGAGTGACCATATTTTCATCCCTAAAAAACTGTATGTACACCCTAAATTAGTATTTTTTTTAATATTAAATATTACTCTTAAGTATAGACATCGGCAACTCTGTCATTGTCTGCATCTTCGATCATGGTCACTTAGTGCAGGTTGTAAGAGCTATTTATTATCATTACTCTTTAATTCATTGTCCCCAATATGAGAGATCCTCTCATTTTTGGTACTGCATGTTGCTCAAAATCATTGCACACATTGTGCAACTTCTGCTGATTTTAAAACGTCAGAACCGTTATAGTTAAATTTCAAATTTATACACACTTTCTGCATCGTATCGTTGTGCAAGTTGGATGACATCTTTTTGTGTTAATCAAGTTTAATATTGGATGGAAAAGGATATCCTATAATTGACTGCGGAGGTCTCAATGCCAATGATACTAATAGAAATGGATCTAAGCGGAGTGCTGGCCCAAGACCTATTGCTTTATTTTCTTTGAAAAGCTCTGCAAATTTGAACACGTCCAAGGCTGCAACTAAGGAATTAAAAGTTTCTAAGGCACCAGCTTCAAAGCCGGAAGCTTCTGTGATTTCATCTACCGCTAAAAGCACTATCCTGGGTGCAAGCAGCTCAAAGCAAAATCAGATTTCCCAATGAGCTGTCAATGCTTAAGTACTATTGGACTAAAAGGTTCCTTAAACAGTTCTAAAAGTAACCAAAACAATGCTAAGTCTCGTTTGGCTAGCAAATCTATGGCTACAAAATCCTTTGTTAGACCACCCCCTTCTTGATTATCATGAATTTTCAACCTCCATATTGCTTCTGCAATGCACAAAGTATGAACAAATCATCCAATTCTCATATTTCCATCAGAATTCTGAGTTCCAAAAACAAAAATCTCACTGTAGCTGATACCAAAAGCCTAGAAAGATTAACACACTCTATTCGAAACCGATTTTTCATTTTTTAACTTCAAAATTGAAGCATTGACAAAAATCATCTTTCAAAGCCTCAACACACATTTCATCATCAACCACAACTCTCAAAACCAAAAACCCACATCACAAACGTGCCAAAAAGAAAAAAAACAAAGAACACTCCAATACTCCACCAAAACAACACAAAACACACGTTGCAAATGTCGATCATTGCTCCTTGCTTGCCAGTTATCTGGCATCGATGGCACACTCCAAAATGAAACTTTCTTCTACTCACAATCAAAAAACCAAAAACAAAAACAATCTAGAGATAATTTTTCAATCCTTATCACGAAATCACGTAAAAATTATCAGAAAAGAAAAAAGGAAAATTGAGCAAGATCTTTTACCCTATCCGGATTGCCCAGGTATACCACAACAATGTGAATCTTCCTTGATAATTGGTTACTTGATTGGATTTGGTCTTCCATCCACAATGAAATAAATGCATAATAAAATAAATATCGATAGTTGTATTTACAAAAATATATATAATAAAATTAAGCGAAAAGGGTATTATTAATATTAAATGGAGTTTAAAAACAATTTTTAAATTTTTTAAATTTTCCATGGGGTGAGCAAACAAAAGGGCTGTACATACAACTTTTGAGGATTAAAATAGTGCCACTCTAGATTTTAATGCAATTGGGCAGATAATGAAGTTCAGTTTTACTCAATCAACTGGGCTGTTAGTAAACTTCAATTTTAATTCAATCGAAAGCTTTATTTGGTCCACTTTGAAATAAAACATTTCTCAATGTTGCTTAAAAAACATACCCTATTAAAATTGGATTCATTCACATCAAGTTGTCATAAAAAAATTGCACATATATGAATATGATATATGTAAAATAAACATCTGCATAAACAGTAAAAACAGCCCTAAAAACAGTCCAAAATAGCAGAAAAAAAAAAAGAACTAAAACAGCCCTAAAGCAGTCTTAAACTAAAAAAAAAAAGTTCGAAACAGTCCTAACATAGTTCAATAAACAGACCAATCACCAATCCAAAACGGCCCTAATTAATCCCATAAACAGTCCAAAACAGCCCTAATTAACGAGATTTGTTGCTCATCTGTGGCACCCACCACAAAATCCAAAAAGTCAACTGGGTATTGTTATGTTTATGTGTTTGAGATGCTAAGAGAAGAAAAGATTTGACTTTTATATTTTTTTAAATACATTCACCAGTTTTGGAGCAAGTAACATTATAAATCAATAACTGGGTTTGTTATGTTATAGTTATGATTAGATCAATAATAAAACAGATATTGATGGGGTGTATTTATAAAACTATATATAATAAAATTAAAAAAAAAAGGATAATCTTGGTATTAAGTAAAATTTAAAAATAAATTAGAAAAAAATTAAAATTTTTTATTTGGTGTGCAAACAAGATGGATATTAAGGGTGAGCATGGAAACATGGAACCGGACTAAACGACCCGACCTGAAACGATCCGTGGGTGTTCAGTTCGGTTCACATGTTCAAATGTCACATGTTTGGATCTCCATTTTTTAAAACACCATGTTTTATGGATCGGATTAAGTCTAGGTATCCAAAACCGACCCGATTCGTGAACAAGGGTAAATACGTAATTTTACCTGATCATATAAAAACCTTCCCTTAAGCAACTCTAACAATCTAACATCCTCACTCCTTACTCAGCAGCCGCAGCCCCCACCCCCAGCCCCTTTTCTCTTCTCATCTCTCACCTTTCACCTCTGCTCGCCGTTGCCGTGATCTGCCCTCCTCCTCGTCGCCGTCGTGCTGCTCGTCGCTCGCAGCACCTTGTCTCGTTTTCATCGTGCAGCCATGAGCCACCGACTCTCCTTTCATCTCTCACCTCTCAGCTCGTTGTCGTTGCCGTCGCTGTGATCTGCCCTCGTCGCCGTCGCCGTCGTGGTCATCTTTGCTCGTCGCCCGTAGCGTCTTGTCTCGTTTTCATCGTGCAGCCATGAGCCACCGACTCTCCTCTCATCTCTCACCTCTCACCTCGTCGCCGTTGCCTTAATCTCTGTTCGTCGCCCTCAACAGCCCACAACGCCATCACCGTGAAGCTTTCACTTTGGTTTCTCTCACCCACCTCTGATCGGTTTTAGCTACGGTACTCCCTTTAGCTTGATATTTGTAGCTTTAGCTTGATATTTACATGATTGGGTGTTAGTGTTTTGGTAATATCGATTGCATTTGGTTTCATTAGTACTCCAAACAGAACCAGACTTTTAATAACCAAGAATCTCAGGATGTGTGAGGACTGTCACGTTGCATTCAAGTTCGTCTCAAAAATCATAGAGAGGGAAATAACTGTAAGAGATGTCAATCGCTATCATCACTTTAAAGATGGAATAAGTTCTCATGGTGATTATTGGTGAGTGGAAACATGAAAAGCCTTTTTGAGAATTCAATCTTACTTACTTGCCAATTTAAGCAGTTTATAAATTGATAAGTAGTCAGGAAATAATTGTGAAGAACTGAGGAATGAATCTATGTGGCAATAGATGCTAATCAGAAGGAAGTATATTGTTGTGAAATCACTCTGAAGCTCCTGGAGCACTTAGGTCTGTGGGAGCTTTGTGAGTAGTGATAGATTAATTATTCTTGCATTATAAGTTGGGTGGGTTATGAAGGAAGACAGTCTCTGGCTGCTAAGGGACGAAGTGATTGCTTGTGTTATCAAAGATGAACAAAATAGAAAAGCCCAAAATTGAGTTCAAAACATGGAAACCGAACCGAACATTAGGTGTTCAGTTCAGTTCGGCTCCTCCCCTTTAGTGGATCATGTTCGGATTCAAAAGCAGCGACTCACACACTTATCATGTTCGAGTTGGTTCCAGCAGAAACCGATCCGAATGTGGTGTTGCCCACCCCTAATGGATATACAGACTATTTTTGAGGGGTAGAAATATGCCACTCATCTCATAAACAGTCCAAACAGCCCTAATCAATCCCATAAAGAAATACATCCCAATCCCTAATTAATAAAAAAAAAAAAAAAAAATCCAAGTTTAACAGCCCTATTATTAACAAAATAAATAAAGTTCCAAACACATCACAAACAAGAAAGAATTCATCTTCTTGTGGCCTTTGAACACTTGGTCAATCCTTCCCATTCTTTCACCTTCAAGTTAAAACAAAAAAACCATAAGTTTATAATCAAAAAATGTACTTATGGTTTTTTTTTTTTTTTTTAATAGAACAATTCATTATAAGTAATAAACAATATATAATACTTACCAAATAAATGAATTGCCAGGTTTGGAAAAAATAGCGCTAAGATACTACTTGGTATAGGGGATTGGATAGATTGAGATGAGATAAAATTGGATGGGTTGGGATGAAATAGGATTTGATGGAATTAAATTAGTATTATACCATATTTGGTGTAGTTAGGATTAGATTGGATTATATTTGACTAAATTAATTTAACATTTGTGTAAATCAAATTTTAAATAAATTCAATTTATTTAAATCCCTCTTCTTCTATTTCATTATTAAATCCCTCTTCTTTGTCCTATACGTTACTGTAATTTCTAAAGATAATCTCATACAATTGATCTATCCATAGTGATAAGCAAAAATTCTCTGTCAATGTTGACATTATGTAAAATTTTTTATGAAAAGAATTTAAGTTTGAGTATTAGTATGAGAGAAAAAAATATATAATAATCTTGATCATTCATTATTTTCATGCTGATGTCCCAAACCACTGAAAGTATAGGCATAAGTAACAGTATACAAAATAGGAGGCTGAATAGTTATGGTCCAATCCACTGATAAGGAAAATAAAGAAACATATGCATGAAATTGAAAATTAGCTAGTAGAGATGAAGTGGGAGTCGTGGCTCCATGACAGCAACAAGTGGGCACTTCCTTGGTGTTGTCAATTGATAAACTTCATCCATGCTTATGTCTTCAACTTTCATATTCTCTGGCAACTTCCAATTAAAGCCATGCAACAGATTAGCCAAACTTGACATAACCATCTTCAATCCAAGGCTATAGCCAGGGCACATCCTCCTCCCTGAACCAAATGGCAATAACTCAAAGCTCTGCCCCTTCACATCACTGGCCTTCACTAGAAACCTCTCGGGACGAAACTCCTTAGGATTGTCCCAAATTGAAGAGTCTCTACCAATGCTCCAACTGTTTATGAAGACTGTAGTTCCTTTGCGAATGTCATAGCCTGCAACATTGCAATCTTCAAGGGCCAAATGCGGGGCTAGAAGTACGACTACCGGGTGTTTCCTCATAGTTTCCTTCATGATAGCGTCTATGTATGGGAGCTGTGGGATGTCTTTCTCTTCAACCCATCTCTCTCTTCCAATAACTCTGTCGAGCTCTTCTGTCGCCTTTTTGATTAGATGTGGTTGTTTCACCAGTTCAGACATTGCCCATTCAACTGTTGTGGCTGAAGTTTCTGTGCCTCCAGCAATTAGATCCTGATTAACCAAACAACAACATGCTTATTATTCTTTTAGATTTCTTTTTTGATAAATTAATTATAAAACGAAAAATAAAATATAATTTGAGATCTATTCTCTCCATGTTTAAATTAAATATTTTTTGTCCAGCATAGTCACTATCCAAGAGAAATTCACCCTTCTGAAACAACGATCTAGCCTATCTAGGTTAGCTATTCTTTCTATTTAAATGATCAAAAGATATTAAAAATAAACTTGTCTATATGTTTCAACCTAAATCATTGATGAGCTTAAAATAAAACATTAATAGCTCATGTTAACAATTTATTTTATATATTTTAATGAGACTATTACTCTAAATTACACGATTTCAGGATTTTTATCATAAATGAAATGGCAAATGATGTTCGAAAATCAGTTTCGTATACAATTTCATAAAAAATTGTATTCTAATTGTGGAAAGTCATTATTTTAGTGGAACTTTAACAAAGATCTAAAAAGGAAATTAGATAGGAGATACCAGCGTGAAGGCCATGACACTATCATAAGTGAGCTTAACTTCAAGATTGGGATCATCAACCAACTGCAACAGCAAATCCAACATGTCCTGGGGCACAAAATCCTTCACTCCTTTCATTTTAGCTTTGTGTTCGTCAAGAACATGCTCATGAAACCGATCAAATTTCCTTTTCAAGGCCTTCATCCGCTTCACGTACCCTTGCAGGTCCAAGAAACCTAGCCACGGAATCCAGTCTCCAATATTAAACACCCCACTGAGCAAGAACACCTCATCAAGCATCTCTTGAAACTCTTCAAGGGTTACTATGGAGGTTTCATGAGATTCGTCTACGTACTTCTTACCCAACACAATTCTGCTCATAATGCCGAGGGTAAATCGTGAGAGATGTTCTTTGAGCACAACTGGTTGCCAAGACATGGCATGGAAGCGAGACACAAAGGCACGCAATTCCTCGACACGAATATACTCGTAGTATTCGAGTCTCTTTGAGCTAAACAGCTTGGAGAACAAAATCTTACGGCCTTGGCGCCAATATGGTCCATAAGGCGACCATGTGATGTTCGAATAATTATAAGTCAAGTGCTTGCCTAATGCGGTTTGGGGCCTGGAGCCAAAGTTATGATCGTGTGTTTTGAGGAACTGCTTTGCCATTTCTGCGGAGGAGGCAACCACGACATGGACTGAGCCGAACCTGAGTTGCATTATGGGTCCATATTTTTGGGCTAGTTTTTGAAGGGATTGGTGAGGGAGTGGCCCAATCAGGTCGAGGTTGCCAATTAGAGGCCATGGTCTTGGACCTGGTGGGGGTTTCAGAGGGTGGCGCCGGCTCCTGCAGAAAGTTGTAATTGTTTTGAGAAAGAGTAGAGTTGCTAACCATGACACGACAACAACAACCCAAGATAGAAACTCCATTGGTGTGTTGTGGTGGTCTCACTTCTTGGTGCTGGGATGCTGCTTATAATTGAAATTTATCCACACATGCGTCAGTCTCTTACGCTGGTGCAATACACATTGGAGTAAATGTGAGTAGCTGTATATACCATATAACATAATTTAGAAGGTTCATAGTCACTCTTATATTATCTAAAAGGAATCTAGATGGTACACGATGCGCGGAAGCATATGGCCCCATGAAATTTTAATTTCTTAAGTATTTTCAATTTTTCATTATTCTATAGTGGAAAGTTCTCCACAGGCTTCTTTCACCACTGACTCTATGTTATGGGCATATATTAAAACATCTACAGGATCCACGATATTTTGATAGCTAGGTGTGGCTCGTGTGACTCATACAGACTGATAATTGTGAAAAAACTGTGATAAAATAGAGATGAATAATATATTTCACATCTTTACAATGTACAATATCAAACCCATTTATAGGGTAAGATGCATGATACAAAAATGGTAATAAGAATAATATATTACAACAATGGTAAAATAATTATATCTCAATAATGGTGATTGATATGATTGATGATTGATTGATATATTAACATCTCCCCGCAAACTCAAGATGGTGAGATGAATGCAAGCTTGAATTTGGAAACCAATTCACAAAAACGTCCTGGGGGATGAGATTTGGTGAAAATATCAGCAGGTTTATCAGCTGAAGCAATTCAGTGAAGTTTAATAGTACCCTGATGAACATGCTGTCGAATAAAATGACAATAAATTTCAATGTGTTTGGTACGTTCATGAAAAGTATCATTGTGGGCAATTTGAATAGCACTATGATTATCACAACAAAGAGGAGTGGTTGTGCAAGTTGGACGACATCTTTTTGTGTTAATCAAGTTTAATAGTGGATGGAAAAGAATATCCTATAATTGAGTGTGGAGGTCTCAATGCCAATGACACTAATAGAAATGAATCTAAGCATAGTGCTGGCCCAAGACCTATTGCTTTATTTTCTTTGAAAAGCTCTGCAAATTTGAACACATCCAAGGCTGCAACTAAGGAATTAAAAGTTTCTAAGGCACCAGCTTCAAAGCCGGATGCTTCTGTGATTTCATCTACAGCTAAAAGCACTATCCTGGGTGCAAGCAGCTCAAAGCAAAATCAAATTTCCCAATGAGCTGTCAATGCTCAAGTACTATTGGACTAAAAGGTTCCTTAAACAATTCTAAAAGTGCCCAAAACAATGCTAAGTCTCGTTTGGCTAGCAAATCTATGGCTACAAAATTCTTTGTTAAACCACCCCCTTCTTGATTATCATGAATTTTCAACCTCCATATTGCTTCTGCAATGCACAAAGTATGAACAAATCATCAAATTCTCATATTTCCATCAGAACTCTGGGTTCCAAAAACAAAATCTCACAGTAGCTGATACCAAAAGCTTAGAAAGATTAACACACTCTATTCGAAACCGATTTTTCATTTTGTAACTTCAAAATTGAAGCATTGACAAAAATCATCATCTTTCAAAGCCTCAACACACATTTCATCATCAACCACAACTCTCAAAACCAAAAACCCACATCACAAATGTACCAAAAAAAAAAAAAAAAGAACACTCCAATACTCCATCAAAACAACGCAACACACATTGCAAATGTCGATCATTGCTCCTTACTTGCCAATTATCTGGCATCGGTGGCGCACTCCAAAATGAAACTTTCTTCTAGTCACAATCAAAAAACCAAAAACAAAACAATCTAGAGATAATTTTTCAATCCTTATCACAAAATCACGTAAAAATCATCAAAAAAGAAAAAGAAAAAAGAAAAAAGAAAAAAGAAAAATTGAGCAAGATCTTTTACCCTATCTGGATTGCCTAGGTATACCACAACAGTGTGAATCTCCCTTGATAATTGGTTGCTTGATTGGGTTTGATCTTCCATCTACAGTGGAATAAACACATAATAAAATAAATATTGGTGGATGTATTTACAAAAATATATATAATAAAATTAAGCGAATAGGGTATTAGTAATATTAAATGAAGTTTAAAAACAAATTTTAAAAATTTTAAAATTTTTATGTGGTGAGCAAACAGAAGGGGTGTACATACAACTTTTGAACGTGGAAATATTGCCACTCTAAATTTTAATGCAATTGGGCAGATAATGAAGTTCAATTTTACTTAATCAACTGGGCTGATAGTAAACTTTAATTTTAATTCAATTGAAGGCTTTATCTGGTGCACTTTGAAATATAACATTTCTCGATGTTGTGTAAAAAACATACCCTATTAAATTGGATTCATTCACATCAAATTGTCATAAGAAAATTGCACATATATGAATATGATACATGTAAAATAAACATCTGCATAAACAGTCAAAACAGCCCTAAAAACAGTCCAAAATAGCAGGAAAAAAAAAAAGAACTAAAACAGCCCTAAAACAGTCTTAAACTGTTAAAAAAAAAAAAAAAAAAAAAAAGTTCAAAAACAGTCCTAACATAGTTCAATAAACAGGCCAATAACCAACCCAAAACGGCCCTAATTAATCCCATAAACAGTCCAAAACAGCCATAATTAATCTTATAAGAGTTCAACCCTTCAAAAATTGTATGTACACTGCAGATTAACATTTGTTTTTTAAATATATAATATTACTTTTGAGTAAAACTATTAAAAGGATATTTTTAAAAAATTTGATAAAAAGTAAATATTTTATAAATATACCCAACAATTATTAATTAAATAATTATTTATATCATCAACCTTTACTGCTACTTTCACATCCTAATTTTTCTTTTGGCAGCTAAAAAAACCAAAAGCCAATGGTTTTTTTGGAAGTGGAAAATGGCGTCAGTCTGATTTGCTCTCTCCTTCTCTTCTTCACCGGCCTGCTCTCCTCTCACTTACAACAGCAACGACAACAACAGTTATCATTTCGCCAACTTTAACGAGGTTAATTTGCTGCTCATCTGTGGCACCCACCACAAAAAGAAAAAAGTCAACTGGGTATTGTTATGTTTAAGTGTTTGAGATGCTGGGAGAGGAAAAGATTTGACTTTTATTAGCTGTTATTTTATTTATTTTACATTCACTAGTTTTGGAGCAAGTAACATTTTAAATCAATAACTGGGTTTGTTCTGTTTATAGTTATGATTAGATCAATAATAAAACATATATTGATTGGGCGTATTTATGAAAATATATATAATAAAATTAAAAAAAGGATAATCTTGGTATTAAGTAAAGTTTAAAAATAAATTAGAAAAAAAAATTTAAATTTTATATTTGGTGTGCAAACAAGATGGATATACATACCATTTTTGAGGGGTAGATATATCCCACTCATCTCAAAAACTGTCCAAACCAGCCCTAATTAATCCCATAAAGAAATACATCCCAATCCTTAATTAATAACAAAAAGAAAAAAAAAATCCAAGTTTAACAGCCCTATTATTAACAAAATAAATAAATAAATAAAGTTCCAAACATATCACAAACAAGAAAAATTTCATCTTCTTGTGGCCTTCGAACACTTGGTCAATCCTTCCCATTTCACTTTCAAGTTAAAACCAAAAAACCATAAGTTTATAATAAAGAAATGTTTTTATGTTTTTTTTTTTAAATAGAACAATTCATTATAAGTAATAAACAATATATAATACTTACCAAATACTTACCAAATAAATGAATTGCCAGGTTTGGAAAAAATAGCACTAAGATACTGTTTGGTATGCAGGATTGAATAGGTTGAGATGAGATAAGATTGGATGGGTTGGGATGGAATAAGATTTGATGGAATTAAATTAGTATTATACCATGTTTGGTATAGTTGAGATTGGATTGGATTGAATTTGACTAAATTAATTTAATATTTACGGAAATCGAATTTTAAATATATTCAATTTATTTAAACCTCTCTTCTACTATTTCATTATTAAATCCCTCTTCTTTGTCCTATACGTCATCATAATTTCTAAAGATAATCTCATACAATTAATCTATTCATAGTGATAAGCAAAAATTTTGTGTTAATATTGACATTGTGCAAAACTTTTTACAAAAGGAATTTAAATTTGAGTGATATATGAGAGAGAAAAAAATATAATAATCTTGATAATTCATTATTTTCTACGCTAATGTCCCAAACCATCGAGAGCGTAGGCATAAGTAACAGTATACAACATAGGAGGCTGAATAGTTATGGTCCAATCCATTGATAAGGAAAACAAAGAAACATATGTATGAAACTGAAAACTAGCTAGTAAAGATGAAGTGGGAGTCGTGGTTCCATGACAGCAACAAGTGGGTACTTCCTTGGTGATGTCAATCCATAAACTTCATCCATGCTTATGTCTTCAACTTTCATATTCTCTGGCAACTTCCAATTAAACCTATGCAACATATTAGCCAAACTAGACATAACCATCTTCAATCCAAGGCTATAACCAGGGCACATCCTCCTTCCTGAACCAAATGGCAATAACTCAAAGCTCTGCCCCTCCACATCAATGGCCTTCCCCAGAAACCTCTCGGGACGAAACTCCTCAGGATTGTCCCAAATTGAAGAGTCTCTGCCAATGCTCCAACTGTTTATGAAGACTGTAGTTCCTTTGCGTATGTCATATCCAGCAACATTGCAATCTTCAAGCGCGAAGTGCGGGGCTAGAAGTACGGCTGCGGGGTGTTTCCTCATAGTTTCCTTCATGATAGCGTCTATATATGGGAGCTGTGGGATGTCTTTCTCTTCAACCCATCTCTCTCTTCCAATAACTTTGTCCAGCTCTTCTGTTGCCTTTTTTATTAGATGTGGTTGTTTCACTAGTTCAGACATCGCCCATTCAACTGTTGTGGCTGAACTTTGTGTGCCTCCAGCAATTAGATCCTGATTAACCAATCAACAACATGCTTGTTATTCTTTTAGATTTTTTTTTTGGATGAATTAATTATAAAACGAAAAATAAAAGATAATTTTAGATCTATTCTCTCCATGTTTAAATTAAATATTTTCTCTCCAGTCAATATCCAAGAGGAATTCACCCATCTCAACCAACGATCTAGCCTAGGTTAACTATTCTTTCAATTTAAATGATCAAAAGATATTAAAAATAAACTTGTCTATATGTTTCAACTTAAATGATTGATGAACTTAAAAAATAAAACATTAATAGCTCATCTTAACAATTTATTTGATATATTTTAGTAAGACTATTACTCTAAATTACATGATTTCAGGATTTTTATCATAAATGAAATGGCAAATGATGTTCGAAAATCAGTTTCGTATACAATTTCATAAAAAATTGTATTCTAATTGTGGAAAGTCATTATTTTAGTGGAACTTTAACAAAGATTTAAAAAGGAAATTAGATAGGGGTGTTAGAGAACAAAATCAAGTCAGTCAAGAGACTCAGGCTGCCAGCAACATAATAGTTCTTCAACCTTGTGCAGATATACAGCCTGTAGTCTGCAGAACAGCCAAGTTAAATACTGGCTCAACAAAGTCAGTCACAATGCTCACTCAACTTACCTAGTTAGCCACTCTTCTAGCTTAGCTGATGAGGTGTACAATTAGTTACATTCTGTTAGATTTGGAGGGAAAATTGCCAGTGTATAAAAAGCCTCTTTTGGGGTTTCTTGTTTTTCTAAGAAAGCAATACAATACAATTCAAGAACCATCTCTCTGGTTCTCTCTAGTAGCTTTATTAATCTTTTGTTCATCATTTTAATATGGTATCAGAGCTGCGAGACTAGCGTCAATGGCGTCTGATTCCAACTCTGCGTCGTCACACAGTGAGGATGATCTCTCTCCTACTCGATCTCCAACTTGCTCACCAACTCGGCCTTTGAGTGCTCGTTCACTGGCCAAAACTCTCAATTTCTCTCTGCCGATCAAGCTTGAAAGAGACAATTATATTGCATGGAAAACTCAGGTAATTCCTGCCATTCGAGCTTTGGATCTTGAAGATTTTATTTTTGGTACAACAATTTGCCCTCCTAAGTTTGTTAAAGTGAGATCTGACAAAAATAGGGTCAAAGAAGTATCTGACAAAAATAGGGTCAAAGAAGTAATGAATAAGGAGTTTGTTGCTTGGAAAAAGACTGATCAAATGTTACTTTGTTGGTTACTATCAACAATCAGTCAAGGGATAATAGGTCAAGTCACTGAGTGTGTAACTTCATGTGAGGTCTGGAAGCTTTTAGAAAAACTATACACATAGCAATCTATGGCCAAAATCCTTCAAATTAGGCATGAACTTCAGACCATCAAGAAAGGGTCTAGCACGATTTCTGATTTCATTCTCAAAATTAAGATGCTAGGTGATAGTTTAAGGGCAGCTGGTGAAAAAGTAAGTGATCATGACTTGATCTTGAGTGTTTTAGGAGGTCTTGGTCACGATTATGACCCTGTAGTGGTTCTGATCTCTTCTCAAAAACACACCATGTGTTTGCAAGATGTTCAATATCTCTTATTAATGCATGAACAGAGGATTGAACAACTTAATGAAAGGTCACACTCTGAGCTAGGTGGAACAAGTGCTCATTTTGTGTCAGGAGGACCGCAAGATAGAAGGAATCAAAGAGGAGGTTTTAATGGAAGGAATAATGGAAATAGAAGTAGAGGAAGAGGAAGGAATGGTGGTAGATGGAACTCAAATGGAAGACCCTCATGTCAGTTGTGTGGTAGAGTTGGTCACACTGTCACACAATGTTATTTCAGATTTGATAGATCCTTTCAGGGGGTGAGTCATACTGCAGGGAACTCTCAAAGTAGTAATGGTTACTCACAAAATGGGAATGGATATTCTGCACCAGGTTTTCATTCAGATAGGAATCAGTTTCAAGGCAATTTTTCCCAAGCTAATCTACTTCAATCAGCTACTCATTTTGCTACTCCTAGTACAGTCAATGATAGTGCTTGGTATGCCGATACGGGAGCAACTGATCATGTCACTTCAGATTTGAACAATCTCTCAATTTCATCAGAATTTCAAGGTAATGAGAAACTTTCAGTTGGAAATGGACAACAACTGCACATTTCACACATAGGTGATTCTTCTGTTATGTCACCAACTTCAAATAAAAAGGCATTAGTTTTGAAAAGAATACTTTGTGTACCTGACATAACAAAAAATCTCATAAGTATCTCAAAACTAACATATGACAATAATGCATATGCTGAGTTTGATTGTGATACTTGTGTGATTAAGGACAAGGATACACACCAAGAGCTGCTTCGAGGGATTCTTAAGAATGGGCTGTATCAACTGCAATTGGTGAGAGCTCAACAGACAAAAGCAAGGCAAAAAGGAAGTCAAAGGATTGGTGATATACCTTCAACATCTTCTTTTTCTAATTCAGCTCATGATACTGGTAATAGAACCTTTTATTCCTCAATTGATAAGACTAGAGATATTGACTTGGATGTTGGGAACAGTTTGTTAAGTGCTGCTAAAATGAATGTTGTGACAAACATGTGTGATACTGCTTGCAATAATGATATGGATGTGTTGAATTCTACTAGTGATATGGATATGTTGAATTCTACTAGTCTGAATGGAATTGCTTTAATGGATTCTGCTAGCATGAATGAGAAAATATGGCACTTAAAGTTAGGCCATCCTGCTCCTTTGGTTCTTAGAACTGTCCTGAAACATTTACATCTCAAACACCATTCAAGTAGACAACTTCAGTGTGATGCCTGTAGAATGGGAAAACTACATCAATTACCTTTTCAGCAGTCCACATTTAAGGCCAAAGCACCTTTAGAACTAGTCTTTACTGATTTGTGGGGGCCTTCTCCAATGCTATCAATAGAAGGGTATAGGTATTATGTAATCTTCGTAGACTCTTACTCTAGATACACTTGGCTGTACCCTCTCAAACTCAAGTCTGATGTTACACAAGCTTTCCTCACTTTTAAGAAAACTGCAGAGTTACAGTTCAATTGCAAACTCAAGTGTTTGCAAGCAGATATGGGAGCTGAATACAAACCAATAGCCAATTTCTTACAGGAATGTGGAGTGCATTTTAGGATGTCATGTGCTTATACACATCAACAAAATGGTATTCCAGAACGTAAGCATAGACATGTGGTAGAAATGGGACTCACTTTGCTAGCACAAGCAGGTATGCCTCTAGTTTTCTGGGTTGAAGCTTTCCAAGCTGCAGTGCTATTGATTAATAATTTGCCAACTCCAGTTCTTCAGCTTAAGTCACCCTTTGAAGTCCTATTTCATAGAAAACCAAACTATAGCTACTTTAAAGTCTTTGGTTGTAGCTGTTTTCCCTATCTAAGACCTTATTCCTCACAAAAATTTAATTTTCATACATCAAAATGCATCTTTATAGGGTATAGCCTACAACATAAAGGGTACAAATGTTTACACCCATCTGGAAAAGTATATGTGTCCAGAAATGTAGTTTTTCATGAATGTGATTTTCCTTACCAACAATTTTTTCCCCCAAAATCAGAAACCAAACCATCTTCCTCTAGTTTGCCAGTATCTACCCTGTTTCCAAATCCAATTATAAATCCTTCAAAAGTCAGTTTCTTGCTTACTACCATACCTATCAACAACACTTCTACACTTCCACCTTCCAAACTAAACACCTCATGTCATCCAATGATCACAAGAAGCAAAACTGGTTCTTTAAAACCAAGAACCTATTCTGCCATTTGCAAAGCTCCTACTGATTTGGTGACTGAAGCTGAACCTAGAACTGTTAGAGAGGCATTATTAGACACTAGATGGCATAAAGCAATGCAAGAAGAATATGAAGCCTTGCTGAAAAATCATACATGGACTCTAGTTCCATTCGACAAGTCTATGAGTGTAGTGGGTAGTAAATGGGTTTATAGAATCAAATATAAACCTGATGGCTCTGTGTTGAAGTATAAGGCAAGGTTGGTAGCCAAGGGATTCCATCAAGTTTCCGGTATTGATTATTTTGATACCTTTAGTCCAGTCATCAAACCTGCTACAATTAGAGTGCTTTTTACCTTAGCTGTTACATATGGCTGGGAAATACATCAAGTTGATGTAAACAATGCATTTTTACATGGTGACCTGCAAGAAACAGTCTTTATGGAGCAACCTCAAGGATTTGTCAGTTCTCAATATCCTGGTTTTGTTTGTAAGTTGAATAAGGCTCTTTATGGGTTAAAGCAAGCGCCTAGGGCCTGGTTTTTCAAAATCAAAACAGCTCTCTGTCAGCTTGGTTTTATAGCCTCCACATCAGATGCTTCACTCTTTATAAAACGGACAGGAGATCAGGATTTGTTCTTGTTAGTATATGTCGATGATATTCTCCTAACTGGAACGAATAAGCTACTTATTGATCAAGTAATATGTGAGCTTAACTCTAAGTTTTCTTTAAAGACTCTTGGACAGGTTAGCTATTTCCTTGGATTTGAAGCTACTAGAACAGCTCAAGGGCTTTATCTTACTCAAACAAAATACATACTTGACTTACTTCACAAGACCAACATGTCATGTTCTAAGCCTTGTCCTACCCCCATGTCAGCTGGAGTTAAGCTATCAAAGACCTCAGGTTCACCATTCTCTGATCCTTTTCTATATCGAAGCACTATCGGAGCACTTCAATATGTTACATATACTAGGCCTGACATTTCATATGCAGTCAACAAACTAAGTCAATTCTTATCCTCACCTATGGATAAGCATTGGTCAGCTTGCAAACGTATTCTTCGTTACTTAAAAGGCACATCTTCTCTTGGATTATTTTTTAAGCCTGCAGCTCAACTTCATCTCGAAGTTTTTAGTGATG
This sequence comes from Nephelium lappaceum, assembly GCA_021234005.1. Classification (NCBI taxonomy): domain Eukaryota; kingdom Viridiplantae; phylum Streptophyta; class Magnoliopsida; order Sapindales; family Sapindaceae; genus Nephelium; species Nephelium lappaceum. The sequence continues at coordinate 18,329,303 of CM037998.1, read as the reverse complement.
CGGATTGGGCATCTAACATTGATGACAGAAGATCAACAAGTGGTTGTCTTGTTTTTCTTGGAGAAAATCTTCTCACTTGGAGCTCTAGGAAGCAACATGTTGTTGCTCGATCTAGTGCTGAAGCTGAGTATCGTGCCCTATCTCAAGCTTCAGCAGAAATTCTTTGGTTAACCTCATTGTTTCAAGAGCTTGGTCTCAAATTATCACAGGTGCCTATCCTCTGGTGTGACAGTTTGAGTGCGAGTTCTCTTGCTCAGAATCCTATTATGCATGCTAGGACTAAACACATAGAGATAGATGTTCACTTTGTGAGAGAAAAGATAGCTGCAGGTCATCTTCTAGTCCAATATGTTCCTACAGAATATCAAAAAGCTGATCTTCTTACTAAGCCATTATCTCAAGCTCGTTTTGCTGTTCTTTGTTCCAATCTGAACTTCGCTTTCTCACCTCAGTTCAGATTGAGGGGGAATGTTAGAGAACAAAATCAAGTCAGTCAAGAGACTCAGGCTGCCAGCAACATAATAGTTCTTCAACCTTGTGCAGATATACAGCCTGTAGTCTGCAGAACAGCCAAGTTAAATACTGGCTCAACAAAGTCAGTCACAATGCTCACTCAACTTACCTAGTTAGCCACTCTTCTAGCTTAGCTGATGAGGTGTACAATTAGTTACATTCTGTTAGATTTGGAGGGAAAATTGCCAGTGTATAAAAAGCCTCTTTTGGGGTTTCTTGTTTTTCTAAGAAAGCAATACAATACAATTCAAGAACCATCTCTCTGGTTCTCTCTAGTAGCTTTATTAATCTTTTGTTCATCATTTTAATAAGGGGATACCAGCGTGAAGGCCATGACACTATAATAAGTGAGCTTAACTTCAAGATTGGGATCATCAACCAACTGCAACAGCAAATCCAACATGTCCTGGGGCACAAAATCCTTCACTCCTTTCATTTTAGCTTTGTGTTCGTCAAGAACATGCTCATGAAACTGATCAAACTTCCTTTTCAGGGCCTTAATCCGCTTCACGTACCCTTGGAGGTCCAAGAATCCCAGCCACGGAATCCAGTCTCCAATATTAAACACCCCACTGAGCAAGAAAAGCTCATCAAGCATCTCTTGAAACTCTTCAAGGGTTACTATGGAGGTTTCATCAGATTCGTTTACGTACTTCTTACCCAACACAATTCTGCTCATAATGCTGAGGGTAAATCGTGAGAGATGTTCTTTGAGCACAACTGGTTGCCCAGACATGGCATGGAAGCGAGACACAAAGGCACGCAATTCCTCGACACGAATGTACTCGTAATATTCGAGTCTCTTTGAGCTAAACAGCTCGGAGAACAAAATCTTACGGCCTTGGCGCCAATATGGTCCATAAGGTGACCATAAGATGTTCGAATAATTATAAGTTAAGTGCTTGCCTACTGCGGTTTGGGGCCTGGAGGCAAAGTTATTATCGTGTGTTTTGAGAAACTGCTTTGCCATTTCGTTGGAGGAGGCAACCACGACAGGGACTGAGCCGAACCTGAGTTGCATTATGGGTCCATATTTTTGGGCTAGTTTTTGAAGGGATTTGTGAGGGAGTTGCCCAATCAGGTCGAGGTTGCCAATTATAGGCCATGGTCTTGGACCTGGTGGGGGTTTCAGAGGGTGGCGCCGGCTCCTGCAGAAAGTTGTAATTGTTTTGAGAAAGAGTAGAGTTGCTAACCATGACACAACAACAACCCAAGATAGAAACTCCATTGGTGTGTTGTGGTGGTCTCACTTCGTGGTGCTGGGACGCTGCTTATAATTGAAATTTATCCACACGTGTCAGTCTCTTTCGCTGGTGCAATACACGTTGGAGTAAAAGTGAGTAGCTGTACATACCATATAATTTAGAAGGTTCATACTCACTCTTATATTGTCTGAAAGGAATCTAGATAGTACACGATGCATGGAAGCACATGGCTCCCACGAAATTTTTATTTCTTAAGTATTTTCAATTTTTCATTATTCTATAGCGGAAAGTTCTCCACAGGCTTCTTTCACCACTGACTCTTTGTTATGGGCATATATTAAAATATCTACAGTATCCACGATATTTTGATACCTGGGTGTGGCTCGTGTGACTCATACAGACCACGCAGCTGCTGATCTTGAAGTGGAACAAGGCGACAAGCATGTAGTAGGTGCAGCAGAGGACAAATGGAAGGATGTGAAGGATCATGTTAGACTAAGAGATTGTTTGTTTTTTTATCTGAAGATTGAACAGTGCCACTGAAGACTGATGACTGAATAGTGATTGAAATCTGAAATCTGAATAACATGTTTGTTTTTATTTTTCCTTTACCTTTGAATGTATAATAATCTCGTTTATTTTTTAAAGTTAAAATTGTCTGAAAACTAGTAATTTGACATTTATATCCTTTTACTATTAATTGTTTTAAAACTTCATTTAATATAATACAAATAATTATAATAAATTATTTAAAAAATACTAAAACACATTATGTATATATTAATAACATTTTTTATTCATAATTAAAATATAATTAATTATTATAGTAAAGTAATTTTTTGAAATTATATATATAAATAAATTATTATAGTAAAGTAAATTAAATTTATATATTTAAGTAAAAATAAACAATTTTTTTTTAAGTTAGAGAACTATTACAACAAAAGTTGAAACTGTAAAGTAATATATATTTAAGTCATTGTAATATTTCATTGATTACATTTAAAATAAATCTGTATAATGTAAAATTAGAACTAATTTGGAAAGAAAAATTTGGAAAAATATATATAAAAAATCATTAAATGATTTGTTATTAAGTGAAAAGTAAAAAATTGTAGCTTTTTATATTCAGTGATTTTTGAGTAGTTTTAAGTGGTTTGATCACTTAAAAAAAACAAACAAAAATCACTTAAAAGATATAATTCAGTCTCATTAAGTGAAAAGTGGTAAAAACAAATGACCCCTAAGTGGATCTTACTGTCATTGAGTCATTAGTTTGTTTAATTGTTTGTGTTAATATATCAATCAATCATCAATCATATCAAACATAATTATTAAGACATAATTCTATTACCATTATTATAATATATTATTCTAGTTACCATTTTTGTATTATGCCTCTCAGTCTATAAATAGGCTTGAAATTGTACATTATAAATATAGTGAAATATACATTATTCTTTCATACTTTATCATGATATCAGAGCTTAGTTTTTAGAAAACTTTTTAGCCTCTGTTCACTATCATCATTCACCATCAGCCACCAACCAAACATCACTCAATCACCACCACTGTCACCATTCAAACACATTCACTCTCACCATTCAACTGCAGTTTTTTTAACATCAGTCAATCACCAACACTGTCACCATTCAAACACCGCCACTTTCACCTTTCGTTTCCTGCAGTTGCTGCCATCAATCGTTGCCCATCACCATTACACATCATTTTGGTTTCTTCACTGCTTATTGCCGCTGTACATCACCATAGTCGCCATCGCTATTGCTGTTCTAGCAGCGCCATTGCAACAAGAGCCTCACTTACGCATTCCAATTCTGGTCCGTTTTCACCGTCGCTGCTAGAACAGTTTTTGTTGCTTCATCACTGCCACTGTTTCTCCATCGATGCTATCTCCTTCATCTTTACCATTAAGTCTTTAGCACTCACGGTTAGGTCATGCTTCCTTTAGTTGTTTACGTTCCTTATTGCCTAGTGAACATTTAGGCTCTGTAACTGATGATCACATTGATTGTTTATCTTGTCAATTGTCCAAACATCATGCCTTACCTTTTTATAATAGTGATTCAGTTTCTCAAGCACCTTTTGACTTAGTTCATTCAGATATTTAGGGACCCTCCCCAACAATTACCATGGGAGGATCCAAGTATTTTGTTATCTTTGTGGATGACTATTCACGTTACACATGACTTTATCTTATGCATAATAGGTCTGAATTATCAAAAATTTATTATGATTTTATTCGAATGATTCAAACTCAGTTTTTCAAAGCTATCAAAGTTTTACGTACTGATAATGCCATGAAATATCGGAATACTACATTTCTTAATTTGTTGAGTCAAATGGGTACTATATGTCATCGTTCATGTCCCGGTACATCGCAACAGAATGGTCGTTCTGAACGCAAACGTAGATATATTCTTAAAACAATTCGTGCACTTTTAATATCTGCCTCTTGTCCTGAAAAATTTTGGGAAGAAGCTGCATTAACAGTAGTATACACTATCAATCGTGTCCCATCCTCCATCATTAATAATCAAACTCCTTATGAGCGCTTATATGGCACTCCACCAAACTATCAAATTCTCAAAGTTTCTGGATGTGTTTGTTTTGTTCTTCTTTAGCCTCACGAACGAAATAAATTAGAGTCTAGAGCTCGTCTCCGTTGTTTTCTTGGCTACGACATTGAACATAAAGATTATCGTTGTTGAGACCCTATCTCAAATCGTCTTCGTGTATCTCCTCATGTTGTCTTTTGGGAATATAAGATGTTTTCATCTATATCCAAATTTCACACTTCACATATTTCTCATAATAAACCTTTTATAGATCCTACCGTTCCTTTGTTCCCTGATGATAGTGATTCAAGTATTCAAGAGACTCAAACAGAAGCTTCTGAACCTATTCAATCGATTCCTGAACAGTCTCACCCGTCGGTTGATCCTACACTAGAGCCTTCTTACCAAATCTCACCTGCTATTCCTCCTCCCCGTTGTTCTAATCGGGTAAGATAATCGCCTGTAACTCTTAGAGATTTTCATTGTTTCTCTACTATCATTTCTTTGTATGAGCCTCAATCCTATAAAGAGGCCAGTACTAATCCTATTTGGCAGTAAGTTATGACTGAAGAATTGTACGCTCTTGAGAAACTCACACTTAGGATATGGTTGATCTCCCTCCTAATAAATCTGCCATTGGGTGCAAATGGGTATATAAGATCAAAATAAAGCCCGTCTCGTGGCCAAAGGTTTTACCCAGGAGTATGAAATTGATTATGAGGAGACATTTGCACCAGTTGCCAAAAATACATCTGTTCGTAGCTTATTGGTAGTTGTTGCAATCAAACGGTGGAATTTGTTTCAAATGGACATGAAAAATGTCTTTTTTAATGGGGATCTTATTGAAGAAGTATATATGACACCATTGCTAGGATATCCACATTCTCCACATAAGGTTTGTCGTCTTCGTCGGGCACTGTATGGGCTCAAGCAGGCTCCTAGAGCTTGGTTTGCCAAGTTCTCTTCTACCATTATGCAATTTGGATTTACCTCCAGCTCTTATGATTCTGCACTATTTCTTCACAAGACCGGTCATGGTTCTGTTTTCCTATTACTCTATATGGATGACATAATTATTACAGGTAACGATATTGCTGGTATCTCTAATCTCAAAAATTATCTCCAGCAGCAATTTAAGATGAATGATCTTGGTTTTCTCAGTTATTTTCTTGGACTTGAGGTTTCTTCTGACTCTGATAGTTACTATATTTCACAAGCAAAATATATTTTAGATCTTCTTACTCGTGCTGACTTGACTGATAGTAAAATCAATACTAGTCCTTTGGAAGTCAATGTTACTAATGTCTTTCGAAGGCACACCACTTAGTGATCCTACTCTTTATCGACAACTTGTTGGGAGTCTTGTTTATTTGACTGTGACTCGACCAGATATTGCATACGTTGTGTATGTTGTCAGCCAATTTATGTCTGCTCCTCATTCCACTCACTTTGCTATTGTTATTCATCTTTTACGATATCTCAAGGGCACGATGTTTTATGGACTTCATTTTTCTATTCACTTCTCTTTAGAGTTGCGTGCTTATTCTGATGTAGATTGGGCTGGTGATCCTATTGATCGACGATCTACTACTAGTTACTGCTTCTTTCTTGGAGATTCCCTCATATCATGGCGAAGTAAGAAACAGACTGTTATAGCCCGATCCAGTACTGAGGCTGAATATTGAGCCCTTGCGGACACTACTCAAGAACTTGTTTGGCTGCGCTGGTTACTTCAAGACATAGGGGTTCACCACATTATAGCCACTCCTCTTTATTGTGACAATCATAGTGTTATCCAAATTACTCATAATGATGTCTTTCATGAACGTATTAAACACTTTGAAATTGATTGTCATTTTATTTGACAACATGTTCATCAATGTACTATTAAACTTCAAACGATTGTTTCAGTTGATCAACCTGCCGATGTTTTCACCAAATCTCATCCTCTTGGATGTTTTCATGACTTGGTTTCCAAACTCAAGCTTGCATCCATCTCGCCCCCTTGAGTTTGCGGGGGGATGTTAATATATCAATCATTCATCAATCATATCAATCATCATTATGGAGACATAATTCTATTACCATTATTGTAATATATTATTCTAGTTACCATTTTTGTATTATGTCTCCCAGCTTATAAATAGGTTTGATATTGTACATTATAAATATAGTGAAATATACATTATTCTTTCATACTTTATTAGTTTGTTTCCTTAAAATAAGCCATACGACTGTTGTGTAGCTCATATTTCAGCCCATTTAATTTAGGGAATATCCTAAAATACTCCCTGAAAACAAAAATAACCTCAATTTACCATTTAATTTGAAAATATTAGCCAAATAACCCCCTACCATCTCCCAAAAGTGGTTTTCATCCAAGTTGTTGGTGGTTTTGTAATAAAAATAGTAAAAGACCAAAATACCCTTACAATAAATTTGATAAAATAAAAGTAAAATATAAATAAAAATTAAATACTTTTTTCAAATTACTCTCCACCGTCCATCTTAAGATGGATGGTAGAGATTAATTTAAACAAATTAATGAATTAAATAAATTAAATTTAAATAAAAAGTAACTAAATTAGTTAAATTAAATTAAATTACAAAAATTTTCTAACAGATCTCCACATTTGAAAAAAAAAAAAAAACGAATCTAGTGCTTGGGTTCGTTTGAGGCACTGGATTTGTTTGAAGAAAATACATTTCCCAGATCCAAAACAAGGCACAACAACAGCACACAGATTTCATCAATTACATTAAAACCCAGTACATCAAGCCAAGATTTCAGATGCCCGCAGATCCACCTCCAAACCGCTGCGCCGCTCCATGACGACAATCTATAGCTTGTCGTTCCACACTGTCCGCCACGCCGCTCCACGAACCGCATCCGGAACAGCGTCCACACAATTTGATCCATCTCCGCACTGCCGCACCTCTCGACGCCACAGCACACAGCCCGTCGTTCCGCACCGTCTTCTCCATGATCTCCGCCGCGATGTCGTTTCTCCTCCGACCGATCTCTTTCCGCTTCCATCATCGACTGGTTACTGATAGCGTAAGAGAAGAAAGTTAACCAATTGAGTTTGAGTGATAGAGAGAGAGAAAGAGAGAGGGTGAGCGACCGAGAGAGAGAAAGAGATTGAGATGGAGTAACAGCGAGAGAGGGGAATGACAGAGAGAAAGAGAGAGGGTGAGCGGAAGAGAGAAAGACTGAGATGGAATGATAGAGAGAGAGAGAGGACGGGGGTGAATGACAGAGAGAAAGAGAGAGGGTGAGAGAGGGTTTTTTTTTTTTTTTTTTAATTTATTTTCAATTGTTTTTTTTTTTTTATTTATTCTTTATTTAATTAAAATATTATATATTATATACCAACTGTATTCCATTATTTATGATAACGTCCAATTACCTTTTTACCCTTAATATTAACGGATCCGTCATTTTTCTAACCGTTTCACTGTTCTAATTGACGGTTGGACCTTTTTGGCTAATATTTTTAAAACCGGCGATGGTTTGACATTATTTTCATTTTTAGGGGGAAAATTGACAATAACCCTTTAATTTAAGATTGTTATTGTTGTACTGGTTGCTTAGCATATAAGTCATTAGGGTATTTATAGAACCCTACACCGGAAATAAAGGTATGACAATTTGTTCACTCAAACCTTCTCTTTCAAAACTTCCTTTAGAACCTCTAAATTCTACATATCATTTGGCATCCGAGCATGGCTACTCGAAACCAATCTAATGCGGAATTCCACAATGAATTTCATGAGATTCTGCGACGACATGAATCCAATATTGATGTAATTCCATACCACACTACAAACGGTTTTGATAGAATTACAAACTATCCGTGCTTCACAAATTCATTCTTCTAACCATCTAGATGCAAACTTATTTGCTCTAGCCGAATCATCTCACAAAAATAAGCAGCTCTTAACCTACCATCCCCAGACTTCAACCTTACTCGACTGTAACCATCATCATCTCAAATTGTCATTCCCAAAGTTCAATGGAGAGGATCCAGGCTTCAAATCAATAGGTTCAATTGGCCTCATTCCACCTTGAAGGTTTCGCCCTATAATGGCATCGATGGTTGACAAAATTTTGTAGACTTCTCACCTGGGAAGAATTTACTAAGGCAGTTCATCTTCATTTTGGGCCAACGGATTATGAGGACCCTTCTAAAGCATTAACCTAGTTGAAGCCACTTCAAAGGTGGTAGCTTATCAATAAGCTTTTGAAAAACTTTCTTATCAAGTGGATGGATTACCCGAAAATTTCCTCATTAGATTTTTTATAGCTAGCCTCTAAGACGACATCCGATTGGATGTTAATATCAAATAACCAAAGACCTTGGCTGACATCATTGGAGTGGCTCGTCTGCTGGAGGAAAGGAACTCGTTACAAAGGATAACATACCAATCTGTAAGAACCCCAATAGGATTAGCAATACAGAAAGGAACAACCAATCCATTCGTAGGTGTGTTAAAACCGCCACCAACCACCAAAGGTAACCCAAACTCTCTTAGCAATCCTTTCAATGCAGTTCATCGGATTGCCAACCAGAAGGCATGAAAACGCTGTGAAAAAAGGTTGTACTATTACTATGATGAATAATTCGTCCTTGGCTACCGTTGTGAACGTCCCCAGCTCTTTATGATAGAAGATTCACCCCAAGTCGAACTAGTAGATGAAAATGATTAACAAGAAGTGGACTTGCCTACCCCCTTACCTGAGATATCCTTCCATGCCATAGTAGGCATTGATCATTCACAAACTATTTGCATTGTGGGTAAGTTGCGAAACAAGGATGCTACCATTTTAATTGATGGTGGGAGTACTCATAATTTTATTGATCAATTTGTTGTTTCCAAGTTCAGTTTATTAGTTGGTTGAGATAAAAAGTTTCAGGTTATGGTGGCAAATGGAGAAAAGATTGAATGTGTAGGTCAATGTTAATCACTGACTATAACCAAACAAGGATCAAAGACATAGAGTCATGATTGATTACTACATTCTTCCAGCCGTTACCTATCAAATGGTTTAGGAGTACAATGGCTTGAAGTGCTTGGGCCAATTGAAATGGATTATAAACGCTTAACCATGACTTTACTTTTTAAATTCATATTCTATAAGTACACCCTATATATTATCAATTATATCTCTTTATTTATTTACCTTTTAAATATTATAAGTAAATAATTATAAAGATAATTAAATTAATTAAATTAAAATATTAAAAACAAAGTCAAATTTTCATTTTTCAAGTTTGTTTTGATGCTTTATTACATGGTCATGATTTCTTTATTTTATGTTTTCTCATTTTCATTAAAAATTCTTGTATTTCACCAAAACTTTGTATGTAAAACTATCAAACAAAACTAAATACCTTAATTTTCACTCAAGCTAAGCTTTAACTAACATATCCCATCCCCCTCCTTCCCCACCCTCCTCCCTCCCCCCCCTTCCCCACACACACCAACCCCCCCACCCCCCCCCCCCCCCCCCCCCAAAAAAAAAAAAAGAAAAAAACACACACACACACACACATTAAATCTTTCAAATCTAGACCTCTTTTTCATCATTTATAAAACCTCTAAAAACATAATAAAAGGGTCTCATCTTCGACTATCCTGTATAAAAACAAATCAAGTTTTTTATTGAGATTTGAAATTGGAGTATTCAAATTTAATTATAATAATAACAATATCATTTTTTAATTAAAGTGTTAAAAATTTAATTTAACAATAATATTGAAAATTTAAAAATGTATAAATTAAGGGGTGTACGTCCGATTTTAAAGTGGTGGAAATATCGCCACTCTTAATTAGGGCTGTTTTGGACTGTTTATGAGATTAATTAGGCCTGTATTGGACTGTTTATTGAACCATGTTAGGGCTGTTTTGAACTACTTTTTATAACAGTTTAAGACTGTTTCAGGGCTGTTCTAGTTCTCTATTTTTTTGCTGTTTTGGACTGTTTTTTAGGGCTGTTTTGGACTGTTTATGCAGATCTTTAGGGCTATTTCGGACTGGTTATTGGCAGGTTAATTGAAATATGTTAGGGCTGTTTTGGAACTGTATTTTATTTTATTTTTTTTAACAGTTTAAGACTGTTTTAGGGCTGTTTTTTTCCCGGCTGTTTTGGAATGTTTTAGGGCTGTTTTGACTGTTTATGCAGATGCTTATTTTAAATATATCATATTCATATATGTGCAGCTATCTTATGACAATTTTATGCGAATGAATCCAATTTTAATAGGGTATATTTTTTAAGCAACATTGAAATGTTTAAGACTGTTTTAGGGCGGCTTTTTTTTTCCTGCTGTTTTCGACTGTTTTTAGGGATTTTTTACCGTTCATGCAGATGTTTATTTGACATATATCATATTCATATATGTGCAACTTTCTTATGACAATTTTATGTGAATGAATCCAATTTTAATAGGGTATATTTTTTAAGCAAACTATTGAGACATGTTTTATTTCAAAGTGGGCCAAATAAGGCTTTCGATTGAATTAAAATTAAATTTTACTATCAGCCAAGTTGAAGTAACATTAAACTCATTATCAGCCCAATTGCATTAAAATTTAGAGTGGCAATCAATATGGACACCTCTTTTGTTTGTACATCCCATAAAAAATTTAAAATTTTTATAATTTATTTTTAAGCTCCATTTAATATCAAGGGATATTATCAATTTACCCCCTAAAAAGTAAAATAATATCAAACCACCACTGGTTTTGAAAATATTAGCCAAAAAAACCTAACCGTTAATTTGAATAGTAACTTAGTCAACAAAATAACGGTTCTGTGAAATCTAAGGGTAAAAAAGTCATTGAAGATTGAATCCATAAATGGATTCCAACTGGACCACTCAGAATGTGACACGTACGAAATAAAAAAAATCATAAAAATTTTGAAAATAAATTAAAACAATTGAAAATAAATTAAAAGAAAAAAAAATAAAAAACACTCTCTCACCCTCTCTCTCTCTCACACACAGACGCCACCCCTCCCCCCCCCCCCCTCCTTCTCTCTCAAACACCTTCAGATCAGATCGTGCAAGCGCTATTTCCGATGCGGTTCGTGGAGGAGATGGAGAGGACGGCGAGGAACAGAGTCGTGTGCCGTTGCGTCGAGTGGTGAGGCGGTACGTTACAGGCGCTGTTTCCGACGCGGTTCGTGGAGGAGATGAAGAAGACGGTGAGGAACGGCCGGTCGGCTGTAAATCGGCATCGTGGAGCGGTGCGGTGGCGGATTTGCGGGCACTGTTCTTGTTGTTGTTGATGGAAATCTGGGTTTCTTTTTGTTGTTGTTGAAGTGTTATTTGATCAATTTCTTTGTGTGTTGTTGATGATGACAATGATGTGTTTGATGTTGAAGTTCAATTGGAGATTGATGTTGAAGCTCAACTGGAGATTGAACTGGATCGTGGAGATCCAATCCAGATTGGATCTCCACCGTCCATGGTAATTGATGGATGGTGGAGATCCAGTCTGGGATTGGATCTCCATTATTTTATTTTTCAAAATCTTAAATGGACGGTGAAGATTTGATGAAATTTTTTTTATTTAAATTTAATTAATTAATTTTTTATTTAAATTTAATTTATTTAGTTTTTATTTATATTTATTTAATTTTTTTGTTTTTTCAAATTAATTTATTATTTATTTAATGTTTTTTTAATTTGGTTATCAAAGGATAGTTTGGTAATTGATTAATTGTTTGTTTTTTATTTTTTTATTTTTTAAAATTATAAGGGTATTTTGGTCTTTTACTGTTTTTTTCACAAAATCGCTTTAAATCCGGATGAAAACCGCTTTTGGGAGACGGTAGGGGGTTTTTTAGTTAATCTTTTGAAAAAGTGGTGTGAATTGATATTATTTTTGTTTTCTGGGGGTTTTTTAGGATATTCCCTAATATCAATAATATCCTTTTCTTTTCATTTTATTGTATGTATTTTTGTAAATACATCCATCAATATATATTTATTTATTTATTTATTTTATTATGCATTTATTCCATTGCGGATGGAAGACCAAATCTAGTCGAGCCACCAGTTACTAAGGGAGATTCACACTGCTATGGTGTACCTAGATGATCTGGGTAGGGGAAAAGATCTTGCTCAATTTTTTTTTTTTCTTTCTTGATGATTTTTACGTGATTTTGTGATAATGGTTGAAAAATGATTTCTAGGTTGTTTTTGTTTTTTGTTTTTTGATTGTGAGTAGAAGAAAGTTTTGTTTTTGAGTGTGCTACTGATGCCAAATAACTGGCAAGTGAGGAGCAATGATAGACATTTGTAATGTGTGTTTTGCGTTGTTTTGATGGAATATTGGAAGTTTTTTTTAAAAAAAAAAATTATTTTATTATTTTATATGTTTATGATGTGGGTTTTTGGTTTTGAGAGTTGTGGTTGTGGAAAAAATGTATGTTGAGGCTTTGAAAGATGATGACTTTTGTTAATGGTTTGATTTTAAAGCTAAAAAATGAAAAATCGGTTTCGAATAGAGTATGTCAATCTTTCTAAGCTTTTGGTATTGGCTAATGTGAGATTTTGTTGTTGGAACTTAAGAGTTCTAATGGAAATATGAGAATTTGATGACTTGTTCTTACTTTATGCATTGCAGAAGCAATATGGAGATTGAAAATTCACGATAATCAAGAAGGGGTGGTTTAACAAAGGATTTTGTAGCTGTTGGAAATTATACAAAAAATAATTGGGCCTGCCCAAAATGAATAATTGGGCCTTGGGATTTGGATCGGGTTTGATCCATAATCCACAACCCAATATCCAATACCCAATATGTGTTGGAATTTGGATAGTGGCAATCAACTGCCATAGCAGTTGAGATCAGTTACAACTGCTCTAGCAGTTGTTGAAATATTTTATTTATACGTTGTTAAAAACGTTAATAGGGATGTTGAAAAACAGAGAAAAAAATATACAGAAAATCTCATTCTTCTTCTCAGTAATCAATACAAATCTTTTCTGGGTTCTTACACTGTGATCAGAGTTCGCTTTCCATTGTGATTGCTTACCAGACTTGTAGCATTGTTCTTGTTGATCATACTCCAATTGAAGGTATGTATTTCATCATCATTTGTATTTTTATCATTGTTATTGATACAATATATTACAAGTTGATGATGTTGTTTAATTGAAGAATTTATGAGTTATAATTCGTCATTGGTATCAGAGCCTGGTTATAATAGTGCTCGGTTTAATATTTTGGTTTAAGTTTACTGTTTTTGTTACTGTTCAGACTTGATTTTTTGAAGAAAATTTTTAGGGCATTAGAGATATCTGTCAAGATTTGTGTATTGCATTAAAGTGAGTCTAGAAACAGACAAATTGAAGTTTTGTTTGACTTGAATTGATTAGAAAACTTGGAGGATTTCGAAGACTCTGATTATGCATGAAACCCGAAACTTTCTTTTGAATATTAATGTCTTAAATCGTTTTCTTTTCAATCCGTTTAATATACCATTAGAATGGGCTCGAAAAAAAGCTTTCCAACAATATATTATATGACTGATTTCGATGAAAATTGAGTGAGAAAAATCAATTTTAAAGTTAAAATAAAAAAAATTGAAATCTGGAAAAAAGGTTGAAGATGATGAATAGTACCAGACACGTGTCGCATTGTGAGAGGTCCAGATAAGGCGACGTGTCACAACCAGATGAAGCCACGTTACTGACACGTGTCAATATGTGGAGAACCCACGTATATGCGACGCGGCCCAATAATATTAAGCCACGTGTCACATTACGTGGCAACATCTGGAGGCACCACGTGTCAATTTTTCAGCGAATGAGATAGTGCCACGTGTCACTAGATGTGGCAGAGTTTGGAGTAGCCATGTCTTAAGGACGTGTGGCCGCACTAGAGGGCGCCACGTGTCGCGCTGAACCATTGACGCGCTAGGCGCGCATCCTAGCACCCGCGGCCGACGAGCCACGGCAGCTGGAAGTGGCCCGCGACAGCGCCGGTGCGTGCAGCCACACGCCGCCGCTGGCGGCGGTTTCTGGCAAAAAAAAAAAATGTTTTATTTTATTTTATTATTATTATTTTTTTTTGGGCCTATTAACAATAAAATTTATAGTAAATTTTATTTGTTTAGTTTAATTAAAACAAATTATTTAACATGCTTAACATGATAAATTATTTTGTAGATGATTTATTGTGCTATTCATTATTATTCTGATTCTGATGATGAAATTGAAGAAGTCATTGAGATTGTAGAAAGTCTTGATGTCATCGATATTTCTGATGATCCGGTCGACATTATAGTCATTTCAGACGATGAAGAGGGCATCGAGCCTCCAGACTATATGCCTTCTGATGCTTCGGCTAATATTATAGTCATTTCAGATGACGAGGAGGGCATCGAGCCTTCGGACTATGTACCCTCTGATGTTCCGGCCGATATCATAGTCATTTCTGATGATAAGATGGATGTAGAGATCATTGAGATCTCTGATGATGAGATGACTGATGTGATGGAGAGTCCTGATGATGAAGTGGTTGAGGTTATAGACATCTCATTGGACGAAGAGGATCCCAAGATAGATGACTTCTTGCATTATGATGATATGGACTATTTTATGTATTAGCATGTTTATTTTTTAATTTATTTTATTTTTAAATGTTAGTAGTATTTGTTTTTATGACATTTCTTGAATGATTAGTTCATTCATGTTAATTAAATTAGAGGTGAATATTTAATATAATTACTTTTGCATCTAATTGAATGATCATTATATTCATCTATCAAAGTGGGTGTTCTTTGCTTAATGTTTGAAAGAACTGGATTGCGCAAAAAACGTTTACTTATATATCATGTTTGAAATGTTTAGAAGTTGATGATGATTAAACAGCTTAACTATTTTTTTGACTCTACTCCTTGCATTCACATATTATATTTGTAGGCGTACGTTTGCTGCAAATAGAATATGAAATAGTACAATGTATGCTTAGATTAGATATTCTTCACTTGTCTCTAAATAGGATATATTTCAGGAAATGACTTCTGCTTCAAAGAATATCATAGATGAGTTTAACAAGGGTGAGAAGCTGAATGGTGACAATTATGATATATGGCACCGCAAAATTCAGTACATCCTTGAAGAACAAGATGCTCTTGAGACTCTTACAAACACCATGGTACCACCCCAGTCAGGTACATCTGCTCAAGGTAGGAGAGACATAAAGGTCTATCAGTCTTAGAAAAAGAAGAATAGCATTGCTACGATTACGATCCTAAGCAGCATGGATGATGACCTCATGTGTATGTATGAGAATTATGAGACAACCCAAGACATGTGGATGGCCTTGAAAGACAAGTATGGTGGTACTTCAACCACTAAGTTAAGAAGGCTAACCATCAAGTTTGACACCTGCAAGAAGCGCTAAAATCAAACAATGAGGCAGCACCTTAGGGAAATGTCAAACATGATTCGCGAACTCAAGTCCGTTGGGCATAACCTCACTGATGAGCAACAAGTACGGGCTGTGATCCGTTCTCTACCCTCTAGCTGGGAAAATATGAAGATCAACATGACACATAATGATAATATCAAGACTTTTGATGACATTTCATGTCA
The DNA here is from genome assembly GCA_021234005.1 of Nephelium lappaceum. Classification (NCBI taxonomy): domain Eukaryota; kingdom Viridiplantae; phylum Streptophyta; class Magnoliopsida; order Sapindales; family Sapindaceae; genus Nephelium; species Nephelium lappaceum. The sequence goes on along the minus strand of CM037998.1, from coordinate 18,313,391 downwards.
TGTTGAGCTGGAAGATAAGCGCTTGGAAGCGGCTAAGGCTTCCGATCAGATTTATATGGCTGAATCCAGCAAGTGTAAAAGCTCAGGCTTTAAGCGCAAGAGAGGAAAGAATTTTTTCAAGAAAGGGAAAGGTAACCCAAACTTTAGAAAGAATGAGACTGGAAAGCGCAAGAGGGGTAAACGCGTTGGGGGAAAGAAGGACAAGACCAAAATGACCTGCTTCAATTGTGGAAAGTTTGGCCATTTTGCTCGTGAATGCACTGAGCCCAAGCAAGAGAAGGTATATTGTTACTCCAATTTGCCTAATTATATTTATGTTTCTAGCTCAATATTACTTACTGAATCTCGTCCTTTGTGGACTGTAGACTTAGGAGCTATAGACCATGTAGCTAGAGACGGGCAAGCATTTGTGGAGTATCATCGAATCAGTCATGGAACAAGATAGATCTATATGGGGAATAATTCACGCGTTGAAGTGAAAGGAATCGGCACATGCAAGCTTGAATTGTATGGTAGCCAGATACTTTATCTCCATGATGTTCTTTTTGCTCCTGATATTCGACGAAATTTGGTTTCTATCCAAGTACTCTTAAGATTAGGATATGTTCTAAACTTTTATAGTGATTGTATGGATATTATATTAAAGTCTGTTTGAGTAGGTACTGGTTATATGCTAGATGGTTTTATTGTACTAAATACCGAGACTAACAATTTTAATTATGTTGATGGTTGTCTTTCTCTACTTGCTTCTTCCGATGTTGCACATGTTGATGCAAATATTTGGCATGCTAGACTGGGTCATATAGGTCATGAGAGGATAAATAGATTGGCCAGAGAAGGATTATTAGGCCCACTTAACAAAATAGATTTATCTATTTGTGAAAGTTGTCTAGTTGGAAAAGCAACTAGAAAACCGTTTAGAAAATGAACTAAGGCTGATTATCCATTACAATTAATTCATTCTAATATCTGTGGTCTGATGAATGTTAGAGCAAGGCATGGAGCCTCATATTTTATTACATTCATTGATGATTTTACAAGTTTCGGTCATGTCTATTTGATTTCTCACAAATCTGAAGCATTGGATTGCTTTAGGTTATATATAAAGTTGGTAGAGAATCAATTGGATAGAAAAATTAAAATTTTAAGAACTGACCATGGACGTGAATACCTCTCCGAACAATTCAAGGAATTGTGCAATGAAAGAGGCATAGATAGACAATTAACTATTCCTGGAACTCCGCAGCAAAATGGTGTTGCAGAGAGAAGGAATAGAACCTTGTTGGAAATGGTTAGGTCAATGATGGCTCAAGCAAATCTCCCAATATCCTATTGGGGAGATGCATTATTAACAGCCACATACATACTTAATCGAGTTCCCATAAAATCAGTCACTTCTACACCTTATGAGTTATGAAAGGATAGAAAACCGAACCTAATTCACCTACGACCTTGGGGATGTGGAGGTTATATACATGATTTATCAAATAAATATGGAAAATTGGGTGCAAAAGGTAAAAGATGTATCTTTATTAGATACTCTGCTCACTCCAAAAGATATGTACTAATCGGAGAGCATACAGATGGAGGAGTGACTGAATTAGAATCACGAGATGTCAATTTTCTTGAAAATGAATTTCCTAGCAGAGGTGAGATTGATAAAGATATTCGATTTTATGAATTGGATGATCAAGAAAATGGTGTGCATCACAATGCTCCTACAGAGGTTATTAAAAATGTAATGGGACCATCGATCCCTAGTGGGAGCAATGTGATGGATTCGCCATCTCGTCGAAGCAATCGTAAGCTAATTCCACGTCGTCAATTTGAGATTGAAGGGGAAGCGTTTATGATTGCTTCACATGATAGCGATGAGCCAAGAAATGTGAAAGAGACTCTCAACTCATCTGCCAAAGAGTTATGGATAAAAGCCATGTAGGAAGAAATGGAGTCAATGAAAAACAACTAAGTTTGGGACTTGGTTGACTTACCGCCTAATCGGAGAACCATTGGAAACAAATGGGTTTTAAGAATCAAAAGAAAAGCGGATGGCACAATAGAAAGATATAAGGCACGATTGGTCGCTAAAGGTTATACCCATCAAGAGGGCATAGACTATGAAGAAACTTTCTCATCAGTAGTGAGATTTGCTTCCATATGCTTTATCCTAGCAATCGTTGCACATATGGATTTAGAATTGCATCATATGGATGTAAAGACAATATTTCTTAATGGAGAACTGAAAGAAGAGATTTATATGGAACAGCCTAAGAATTTTATTGTCAAAGGCCAAAAGCGCAAAGTATGCAAGCTTAAACGATCCATATATGGATTAAAGCAATCTTCCAGACAATGGTACCTTCGTTTGCATCAAGCTGTTTTGTCTTATAATTTTACAATGATGGAAAAGGACCATTGCGTATACATTAAACGATGCGATGATAAATTTATGATATTATCCTTATATGTGGACGACATTTTATTAGTAGGGAATGATAAATAGTTTGTGATAACCATAAAAATGTGGTTATCTTCAAATTTTGAAATGAAAGATATGGGTGAAACTGCCTATATATTGGGAGTCAAAATTACAAGAGACCGTTCAAGAAAACTTCTTTCTCTATCACAAGAGACTTACAGAAGGAAAATTCTTGAACGTTTTAATATGGCTAATTGCAAGCCAATAGATACTCCTATATCAAAATGACAAACTCTTAGTCTTGATATATGCCCTAAAACTCCAGAAGAATGTGAAAAAATGAAGAAAGTTCCTTATTCTAGTGCTATTGGGAGTCTCATGTATGCAATGATGTGTACAAGACCAGATATCTATTATACTGTTGGACTTGCAAGCAAATACCTTTCGAATCCAGAACAGAAACATTGGATTGCTGTTAAGAGAATCTTGGCGTATCTCAAGGGTACTACAGATTACTCTCTTTGTTATCAGGGAGGTGATCTTCATTTAGTTCTTTACACAGATGCCAATTGGGGAGGTGATTTAGATGAACGAAAATCCACCTCGGGTTATACATTTTTGCTTAGTCAAGGTGCTATCTCATGGTGTAGTAAGAAGCAAACATGCATAGCCCTCTCAATAATGGAAGCCAAATTTGTGGCATGTACGATGGCAGTAAAAGAAGCAATTTGGCTTAAGAGATTCTTGGATGATCTTAAGATTGTCACTGGTGCAAAGCAACCGTAACTATTTATTGTGATAGTCAAGTTGCAATTGCGTATACAAAAGATTCCAAGTATCACAGCAAATCTAAACATATAGAGACAAAGTATAATTTTGTGAGGGATATCATAATGAAGAAGGAAGTGAAAGTTCAATATATTTCTATGCACATGATGATAACAGACCCATTGACCAAAGAAGTGACTAGAGATGTATATAAATCACATGCTACGTCCTTAGGATTGCGTAGATTGTAATATTGTTTATATATATTGAATTGTTTGAACTGATTTATTTTTCTGCTTATGAATATAAATATCAGTTCAATTTGAATCTTCAATTTTATACTAGCATACATATTTCATATAAGAATTTGTTAAAGATATGTCGTCAGGTAGAGACCAGCATTCTTGCACATGCTGTCGCCTTGGTTGTTTGAGAAAGCAAGCTAAGATGAGACACATATATCATTGAAAATTATAAGTAATATAATTTTCTTGGAGCTTATATATATGATTTTTTTTGTCGCCTTGACCTAGTTAAGATGAGGTTTTCTCTACATAAACAAACAATGAAAACCGATCAATGACAATTACCCCACTGTCATCGAAACCTGATTGAGCCAGATGTGAGATCTTAATATAGCATTTTGAAAAGTGAGCAATTAAGAACTCAGGTTGAACGCTCAAATTGCGTTTGAACTCAGATCTGTACAGTAAAATAATTATTAGACATATGCATTTAAGAATGAAATTCGCTGTAACACATGTCTCATACCATGTGTGCTTATGTGACCAATATGGAAAATGAGAGAATGAATCTCTGTTTCCTCATTGTGTAAGTTCCATTAGAGTTGTAAAAACTCTAATGTTGTTAGCGCCTTTAGCATATCTTTCTATGGTCATGATAATTCGACTTATGTTGTATGTCTATGGTAGCAATTGTCTTTGTGGGCCAAAGGACGAAAGTCAAATGGGAAGATTCGACATTTCTTTCATCAATGGTGTATTCATTGGTCGACCAATTGTGATCAAAGTTGTGATTACAATTATGAATACATAGAATTATTAAAGCCAAGCATAGCTTCTTTATCAATTAAAAGGAGGTATTAAGTATACTTGAGCCGATGAAATTTTGAGATTGAATCTAAGATACATTTGAACAATATGTGATATTTCATTATTAAAATATCAAACTACAAGCTCCAAGATTAACAATTGTTCACGGGTCACACGGTGTATTTGCCTGTATGAATAATTGAGAATAGATTTGTGTTTGAATGTTTACATCCCTTCATAAACATTGTCTCATTCTGTGCGAGTGGGAGATGTTGGAAATTATAAAAAAAATAATTGGGCCCGCCCAGAATGAATAATTGGGCCTTGGGATTTGGATCGGGTTTGATCCAGAATCCACAACCCAATATCCAATACCCAATATGTGTTGGAATTTGGATAGTGGCAATCAATTGCCATAGTAGTTGAGATCAGTTACAACTGCTCTGTCAATTGTTGAAATATTTTATTTATACGTTGTTAAACAACGTTAACAGGGATGTTGAAAAACAAAGAGAAAAATATACAGAAAATCTCATTCTTCTTCTCAGTAATCAGTACAAATCTTTTCTGGGTTCTTACACTGTGATCAGAGTTCGCTTTCCATTGTGATTGCTTACCAGACCTGTAGCATTGTTCTTGTTGATCCTACTCCAATTGAAGGTATGTATTTCATCATCATTTGTATTTTTATCATTGTTATTGATACAATATATTACAAGTTGATGATGTTGTTTAATTGATGAATTTATGAGTTATAATTCGTCAGTAGCCATCGATTTGCTAGCCAAACCAGACTTGGCATTGTTTTGGGCACCTTTAGACTTGTTTAAAAAAACCTTTTAGTCCAATAGTACTTGAGCATTGACAGTTCGTCGGGAAATCTGATTTTGCTTTGAGCTGCTTGCATGCAGGATTCTGCTTTTAGTGGTAGATGAAATCACAAAAGTATCCGGCTTTGGGGCTGGTACCTTAGAAAGTTTCAATTCTTTAGTTTCTGCCTTGGATGTGTTCTCAAATTTGCATAGATTTTCAAAGAAGATAAAGCAACAGGTCTTGGGCCACCAGTACGCTTTGATCTATTTCTATTAGTATCATTGGCATTGACACCTCCGCACTCAATTACCGGACTTTCTTTTCCACCCAATAATAAACTTGATTAACACAAAAAGATGTCATCGGACTTACACAACGATACTATGCAGAAAATGCGTATGAATTTGACGTCTAACTGTAACAGTTCTGAAGTTTTAAATCAGCAGAAGTTGCACAATCTGTGCAATGATTTTTAGCAACATGCAGTGCCAAGCAAAAATGAGAGGATCTCTCATGTTGGGGACAATGAATTGAAGAGTAATGATAATAACCAAGGTTGAAAGATCTTTAATTTTTGTTTTAACTAAACACTATGGGTTTTCATTTTAGTATGGTGGTAGTTGTTAGACGTGTCATATATATTAAAATTATATCTCTTTACCCGTACAACTTATATTTTCTCTCATTTTTTATTGTCTGCCTTCGAATGTGTACGACAGTAGTATTCAAAGATAGGGACTTGCAAATATGGATCAACATGTAAATATCATCACCCAAAGGATAGGAATAGTGCATTGGGATCGACGTTTGCAATGTGTTTCTTATTTTTTATTTTTTTTGTTCAAAATTCATGGATGGCTCATTCTCAGAACCTTCAATTCCACTCGCTAAAACATGTCAAAAGCCTGTTTTCTCTTGTCCATGAGCTTTAACAGGTTACCAGATTGTCTTTTGTTTTGTGTGTTTATTTTTTTATTTTTTTCGTGGGAGAAGTATAGTAACAACACGGTAGTTGGTTTGGAAATACTGTGAAGAATAATTAAATTTTAAAGTTACCAGATTCTCTCTTCACCAATAATTATTAGTTAAAAAGGACTTACTTTAACATAACTGAATATTAAAAAAGAAAGACAAAACTTAATAAAATATTATTGAACATAACTGAAACTAATTATTGTCCACAATTAAAATCACTGATTTGAAAAGAAATTGAGCCAAGAAAAATGTTAAATACAAAGCTTAATAATATAATGTAGCATTTAAATTAAAATATCCAAATTATAAGTACTAAATAATGTAGCATTTAAATTAAAATATCCAAATCATCATTATTAGTACTTATTAAATAATAAATGAAACACCTTTCAATAACAACAAACAAAAAAAAAAAACAAAAATAATAACATAAAGTTAATTCATTGGCTGTCATTGTCCTTTGTACAACACCACTGGATACTAAGTCTTTGTACATCTCTCCTGTGTTTCATGTCCATTCTATCAACGCTTCTCGACCGTCGAAAACCTATACGATAATATCATAATTTTCTATGAGCATATAATTACATATAAATGTAATTAAAAAATAGAAAAAGAAAAAGAAAAAAGGGTTACATAGCATGTTTGTTATAAAAATGCTGGTGTAGTCCATAATTGGCAACTGATTTTTCATGATACTACCATTTTCATCCTTTAAAAAAATAGCAATAAATAAATATAAATTAGTATAATTCAATTAATAAAATATTATGTTATTAATACAAATGGTAAACAATTGAAATAATCTAAATAAAATACGTATATATGGGAATCAAGTCAACAAACTTATAAAATTCAATACAGACGGATTTTAAGAATTCTATATCACACACGCACATATGTATAATACAAATGTGCAAAAAGTTAAAATAATCTAAACAGAATACATGCATATGAGAACCAACTCAACAAAGTCATAAATAGAATTCAGCTTTGAAATTGTTGGTGCAAAAATTATCCTCAAGGGATTATATCAATAGTAATATTAAGAATTATGAATTAAATACAACATAAAGGGATGGCAATTCAGTTAGACAGAATAGATCCCTTTAGCAAAGGAGATAATGTTAAAAGGAGTGAGGTAACTGAGATAAGTTCCCTTAGATCGTTTGTGACCCATTCGGCTGAGGGGATCCGTCCCCTTGGCGAAACGTTCCTTTCCTTGGCCAAACTATTTTTCCCCTTGGCCATTGATGGTAGAGATCACCCTTAAGGAACCAAGAGATTGTAGGTGGTCCTTGAGCCCTTTGATTCCCCTTCGCCAAATAATATCAAACAAAAAATCCCTAGGGAGAAGGTTAGGTCCACCTTTATTCTAGTCCCTAGTAGCGAATGAGGCAGCTTCCAAGGAGATGGCGTTTGAGCATTATGAGCCTAAAATTGTGAACACCTGTGAGACGAAGAAAATCATTAGGGGATCGTCAATGGTTTGCCAACAAAGACTTTCTGACGCTCAAGTCAGACGGGATGAATAGAGACAAACCCTTAAAAAGAGTAATTATAGCATAAATATATAAAAATGGAAGGGATTTAGGATACTTTTCTTTATCATATGATAAAGATACCAACAACAAATTGACTTACGTCCTCCTTAGCTCTCTTCAACTAGGTTAGGCACTAGGGCTTCATTTAAGCAATGTGAACCCCTTTAGCAGTCTAAAAAGTAGGTTTGGTGCACCTAAATTTCTCGGGAGTGAGTTAAGGCTCCCTTGGTAAACAAAAGATTCGTTATTTCTTCAGCCCCTGACTTTTCATATAAACGGATAAATATTGTGGAAATATTCCGTTTAAAGATGAAAATGGGTTGATGTCAATTGAGTTTCATAGAAGAAGACCCTTAGAGAGTATTTCACATTTTCTAAGGCTCTTAGACCAAATCTTCCCTCTTAGTGATGTAGCAATGTATTTATATAACCTCTTTACTTGGTCATAGTGCTTGCACGTCTCCTTAGCTGGTGGTTAAATCCTTTAGTTGTCCCCTTCAACATAGGGACACATGGTGCTCTTCTATTTGTCAATCTGCTTGAGGGGCCACGTGACTTGTCAACCCCTTAGTTGTCTCATCTGACATAGGGATGCATGATACTCTTTTGTTCACTATTTTGCCCCAAAGGGTCACATGACTTGTTAGTCTTTTAGCTATTCTCTCTTATAGAGAGACACATGGCGCTCTTTCATTTGCCTTTCTGTCCAAGGGGCTAATAACTTGTTAGCCCTTTAGCTGTCCCCTTTAACAGTGCAGAGGCTGTCGAACGACTAGGAGACTTAATTGAATTTCAAGATGGAGTTTCCCTTTGGCCTGTCTTCTCGTCCCTTGATAAGGGTATTTTGGTTTTTGTGGTGCCCATTCTTAAGATGTTTGGCCTAAAAGCCATTATACCACCTCTAGACCCTTCTCTTGGACTTTTTCTTTGAGCTTGTCCTTCAGACTGACTTTGGATTCATCCTTTGAATCTCTCTTACGAGCTGACGCTAAGCTTCTCTATTGAGCTCCCTCTTTGGAGTTCTCCTACGGATAGACCTTAGGATTGTCCGACTGGCCAACCTTAAGTTAATAACATTGTTAATTAAGAGGCATTATAATTTGAGCTCACTTAAATTTTATGAGGCTAATTTCCTCCTCACTAGTAAACCCCTTAATTTTTGGTATGGAAAGAAGTGAGATGCTTAAAACTAATAAGAAGATCTTGAAATTAGTTGATTCTTCATTAGAATAATAGCGATTATCATTCGATTTGTTTTTACTGAGATTTATCTTAGGGATTTTTACCTATAGGAAATTAATGCTAAGTAGCCCTGGTCACAACTTGGCCATTAAGCCTCAAGAGTGCAAGTCATGGTCCTTAATTGAGTTTTATCCTTCATTAACTCATTGCTTCTAGTATAGTAAATTTCAATTTTGGAGTTGTTGTATGAATGATCTTTTTGCTTTAGAGAGTGTTAGAAAAATGGCATTCTCTTTGGGGGTGATTCCAAAATAGGGGTCTTCCTATCTCTAAGAGTATTTGTAAATGAGATAATCCCTTGGGTGATTCCCAAAGGATTTCCATATAATGCAAACGTTTGCTTAGACGGCCTTAGGACCCACTTTGCTCTTGTTTAGATGTCGAGACATTAAGCCCTTTTAGCCTTTGTGTGTGAGTTCGTGATATTGGGCCCTCCTAGTCTCTTAGTTTGTTGTCGAAACCGTAGGCACTTTCACCTCTTTAACTTGCTATTAGGATTATAGGCTCTTTTGTTGTTTGGTTTGATGTTGAGACCGTGGCCTCTTCCACCCTTTGTCTTGCTGTTAAAACTGTGGGCTCTTTTGCCCTTTGGTTATGTTGATGAAACTGTGGCCCCTTTCGCCCTTGATTTGACGTTGAGATTGTTGGCTTTTCTGCCTCTTGGTTTTGCTGTTGAAATTGTGGGCTTTTTCATTGCTTGGTTTTGTTGATAAGACCTTGGGCCCTTTTGCCCTTGGTTTAATGTTGACACCGTAGGCTCTTTGACCCCTTAGCTTGCTGTTGAAATCATGGGCTCTTCCGCCCCTTGGTTTTGTTTACAAGACCGTGCGCCCTTTCGTTCATGGTTTAATGTTGAGACTGTAGGCTCTCCCGCCCCTTGTCTTACTATTGAAACCATAAGCCCTTCCATCCCTTGGTTTTGTTGATGAGACCATAGGCCCTTCCGACGCTTTGGTTTTGTTTATGTAATAGGCTTTTTCCGCCCTTTGACTTGTTGTTGAAATCGAAGGCTCTTTTGCCCCTTGGTTTTGTTCATCTCATAGGCCCTTTTCGCTCTTTAGCTTGTTGTTGAAACTGAGGGATCTTCTACCCCTTAGTTATGTTGATGAGACCACATATGCCCTTCTACCCCTTGGTTCTGCTAATGGGACCATGGTTTTGTTGTGTGTTACTATAATCATCATCCTATTAACACCTAGTAAATTACTGGATTTTTAACTCTTAAAAATTTAATTTATTATGCTCGATCTAATCTATATAACATAAACTCTTTAATTATAAGGATTAGAAATAATGTGAATTACCTAATTTTAACTCTTAAAATCTAATAACATTATGAATACTAATTATTTGAAATATATATATTTTAATCACATTAAACTATTAAATATATTTATAATTTGTGAACCTAGGATTTTCAACTAAAATCCTAACAAATTATAAAATTATTGTTCTATGTATTATTATCTCTATTTTAACTAATAAACTATTTAAGTATTATGTCATGCTATAATGCAATGAATAAACACTTCATGATTCTATATAACATATTTTTAATGCATGTACATGTTATATAATTATTCATTCTTCTCATGAAAATAATTAAATAAACAACATGTACATGACCGGATTATTTGGTTTTAATGACCTAAATCTAATCTAAAGATTACAAAAATAAGTAAGACATTCTTCGACCTTCATTTGTAGTCTTTATGGTCTTCATGGGCTCTCTCGAGCTCAAAATTAAATCAAATTTAATTATCAATAAGCTCCATCAAATGGATAAGGCCAGGGGTCCGTTGCTTGATTTTTCGACCCAAGAATTATTGTCCAATCTCATGGACAATTTAAGAAAAATTACGAACGAAATGAAAATTTAAAATTTTTAAAAATATGATAAAATGGAATTACGGAAACTTAGGGTCTGTTTGTAAAAAAATCCATCTGATTGCCAAGTGTTGCACGCATATAATAAGCATGCAACACATTAAGCATGCACTGTGTGCAACAATTGCACTTTCAGTTAGGGGTGACAATTCGGGTTGACGGGTTGGGTTGAACACGACCCGATAATTTTTAACACGACACGATAAGTAAACGGGTTGAACTCACTCGACACGAACACGACACGATAATAAACGGGTCAACACGAAAACGACACGATAACCCGTTTATTAACGAATCGTTTAACTGACCCGTTTATGACCCGTTAAGCTAACCCGTTAACCCGTTTATGAATTTAATCATATTTAAATTTTAATTCACATTTAATAAAAAAAAAACATTAAAATACTCAAATCCAATTCAAAACCTAAAAATATAATTATCCATATTTCAAAACAAATAATAAAATCATCCAAAAAAATAATAAAATCATCCACAAATTCAATCCAAAACCTCAAAATAAAATCATCCACAAATTCAATTCAAAACATGAAAACACAATCTTCCACAAATACAATCAAAAACATAAAAATACATCCAAAATATAAAAATACATCATCCGCATAAATGAATATAAAAAAATTAAAAACAAAGACACGGCGCGGCGGCACCAAATTTGCGGAGACAACGCGGCGCGGAGAGAAGGAGCTGCACGGCAGAGACGACGCGGCGTGGCAGTAGCAGATGCAGCGCAGCAGTAATAGATGCAGATGCAGAGGATACGTAGATGCAGATGCAGCGTAGCAGTAGCAGATGCAGATGCAGATGCAGTAGCAGATGCAGATGCAGATGCAGATGCAGATGCAGCGCAGCAGTAGCAGTAGCAGATGCAGAGGAGAAGATGCTGGACAGCAGAGGTGAGACGACGCGGCGGCAGCAGATCGGCGTGTGTGGGCGGTGGATCGCGCGGCTGCTGCTCAGGCGTGGGTAGTCGGCTGCTGCAGGAGAGAAAGAAGAAAGTAGAGATGAAATGAGAAGGGAATGGTAGGGTTAGTGATTTTCAAATATATATATATATTATTAGTAAAATTACATAAACACCCTTTAATGTAAAATTACCATTTTATCCTCCTTAACGGGTCAACCCGTAACACGATTAGACGAACACGAACCCGACACGATAAGTTAACGGGTTAAACGGGTTGACCCGTTAATTTATCCAACCCGTTAATGCTCAACCCTAACCCGTAGTTATCGTGTCGGATTCGTGTCGACCCGTCGTGTCGGGTTCCAAATTGCCACCCCTACTTTCAGTGCAGCGTACCAATTACGAATGTGCTGTGCAAACAGTAACCATGCATCAAGTGTACCAAAACCAAAAAAAAAAAAAAATCCCCAAACGCACACTTGTTTGCACACCCAAATTCACACCAAACACACCGGGTCGGCGCTAGTGTTTTAAACACCAAATCTGGTCAGTGCCAAAAACAGTACATGCACTGCAGACGCACATGCACATCTCATGTGCTTAAACTATTTGGTGCAATTTATTATTATTATTATTGTTATTATTATTATTATTTTAAATAAACCGATTCGGCATTCATCCGCAAATTTCACCCAAATTTGAGACCCAATTACAGCCCGTTTCTGCAGCAAATCTCAACCTTTTTCTTCGCTTTATTCTTAAAAAAGTAAAACCCTAATTCTATGAATTACGATAGATAAATAATTGCAACAAACGGCTTACAAAATTAATCGAATTAAATAACTAAAGAACCATATAATTAACGACCATACCATGCAATCCCCATTCATCAAACATGAATAAAACTATATCACATCATAATCAAATTAAAAGTAATAGTGCTTACTCAATGACATACAAATCCATACAAAACATATTATTTGAAAATCACTGTTTTATTGAAATCAGGCTCTGATATCAATTGTAGGAAAAAAAAAACAATTATTTTGATTAAATTAAAATAAGTGAAACATTGATTTTCAAAATTTTTATAAAACTCAAGAACCTAGAATTCAAAAAACAATAAAATTAAATAAAAATCAAATCTTTTACCTTCTGTATTGATTTCTGAGGATTGTTCATCATCTTACCTTTCTTGATATATTTCTACACTAAGAAATAAGTGAGTTAGCACAATTATATAGAACTATATTCACTTACTTTTGATTTCTTTTCTAAAAAGAAAATCAAATCAATGCTTATAAAAGATGAATGTTTAATTTTGGTTATACATAGAAGAAATACACAAATTCTTCTTTTCTGTATTTACTGTTAAAAAAAAAAAAAAAAAAAAAAATCTTTCTATTCTCAGACATACATACAACAAAACCAAAAATTTCATTGCAATGAAACTATTTCTTTTATTTATATAAGCAGCAATTAGGGTTTCCATCAATTCAAAATTAATGTTGGACCCATGTTTATTAAAATTAAACTCTTGTCCAGTATAACATAATCAATTCAAAATAAATGCATGTTATATTCTAAAATCAAACTCATGACCTCTAATAAATTAATTCATAATTAATAATTAACTAATAAATTATTAATAATTTGAATAGTTAATATTATTCAAATACTAAGCAAACACAAAATTTGCTACTTTCATAACACTTGTAATTGGACGGTCTAATTACAATATTCTATATATACATGTTCTATAGTGAAATGAGCTATCAAGATGATCTGATAGACCTACAGTTTTAAGCTTCAATAATATCAGAATTATTAATTAAATTCTTTAAATTAATAATTCACTATTATTAATCATAAAGTTACTTCACTAAAAACCTAAAATTGCACTCTCAAAATTACAGATCTTTTTATACAATCTGAAATTTTAAGTGTCCATTGATTTAATCAATACATATGATTTAACCCTCCACAAATAGTTCATAATTAGAGTTAGATCAAAATATCCATTTTACCTTTCTAATTATTTCTTTATCCTTAAGTACCATAGATTCTTTTATGAATAATATTCATAACAACTTATGAATTTATTTTTCTGTTTATATATAAACAAAAAGTTGAGCGCTTTTATTGTTCAAGACTCGAATCAACCCTTAAAGAAACTACTTCTCTACTTCTAACAAGAAGAAATGGATTCTACTATTATATAGAATGTTCTCAGCTACTTACTAAATCATATTCCCAAAGTACGAAGTTATTGATCAGATATTAATACCGATCCCACCCATGTAAATCAAGGGATATAATTCAACAAGCAAAAATCCATAATACACTCAGAATTAAGATCAATTCATATATGATAATTCAATCGATAAATATGAATCTCTAAGTTTAATGGATATTAGTTAGAGATTTATGTTTATCGTGGTCCTGTCATATAAATGATTTAAAAACTCAGTAAGTTTCACCAAGTTTTCGTTGGGTTCTTGCTGATCGACACTCCACCGATCCAAGAACCCTTAGATTGGAGGTTCTGTTGGCCGAAGATAGGTATTCTGCCCAACTCGACTCAACTCAATTGAACTCGACCCAACTCAACTGAACTCGGTCGAACTAGACTCGTTCATCTATCACAAAATTGGCCAAAATTGCTCCCAAAAACTAGTAAAAAATGGGCCAAAATCTACTCATAACAAATATATAACAAGTCAACAACCATAAACAAACCATACAGTCACACAAATGAAAGTTTAATTAAACAAGTGAAACCCTCACTCACAAATAGTTCAGCGATAGTGACAACTTAAGAAAAGAGAGCGGTGACAGGGAAGACTTTAAGAGAACAACGTTGATGACACGGAGGGGAAAAGAATGAGACTTGAACCGATAGAGAAGAAGACTTGAATAGTCATACGTGTAGAGGAGAGAGAAAGAATGATGACGACAATGAAGAGGGATTGGTTTTGACTTAGGCAACGGTGATAGTTCATTGGAACAGCAACAACGAAGACAACGACTCACTAGAACGGCAATGACAATTGTGATGTTAAAGAGAGAAGAGTGATAAGAGAGGAGAAGTGAGAGAGAGAGAGAGAATATGAGGGTTTTTAGTATAGTGTGTTATATATATGGTACGATAATTTCTCCAGGGTCCCTGATGTTTAAATAAATTTTAGTTTACGATTTTAAATTTCAAAACTTATAATTTCCCCCCCCAAACAATGCTTTCTGAGTACTCACTGATTACTCATTAAGTAACCGATTACTCGCTACTTGTTGGATCGCCAATTGAGTAAAGAGTAGTGAGTTTTGGAACACTCCTATATAATGTTTGTTATATTTCTCTTTCCCCACCACGATTGTAATAGCTCCAATAGCTCACGTTGCTTTGGCTGGTTGGAACTAGTGACTATGTTTTAGAGTCCCATTTTGATGGCTGCAAGTTTTGGACGACTATAAGGTGCTTGGACGGTGGTGGTGGACGATCGGTGGTTGGTGAACGGGGTATGGGTTGACAGTGGGTAAATGGGTTGTGGACTATTGAATGAGGTATTGGGTTGTTGAACAAGTGTGGGGATTGTTGAAAAATGTTTGAATTGTGTATGGATTCGTGGCTTTTTGGGTGGTCAAGACGCACATGTGTCAACACTACAAAATTTTCTACTTTTCTTTTTCTTTTCTCGATTTATCTAAACCGTACATGTGTCACCATTTTACATTATAATTTCAAATGACAATTTACCCCTATTCATTATACTGTTTGTTAGGTTTGACTGTCAATTGACTAATAGGAGAAACTAATTTTATACTTTTTTGAAACCCTAAGGTTGATTTGCTCATTTTTGAAAATATAATTAAAAATTCGATCATTTCACGAAATTTATGGACCAAAATGATTTTTGCCATTCTTTCTTTATCTACGGTAGTCACCAACTCTTATATATATATATATATAAATACACACACATGTGTGTGTGTCACCACCACATGTCCTCTCTTTCTCTATGTTATTCGCTTTTATTGTTTTGCTTTAAATTTTCTTCTTTGACCATCGCTTACTCTTTTTTTCAATACAACACCAACATCTTTGTCTTTTCTTTCTTTTTCACTCTTTTATTCTAACTTTCTCTTGTTTGTTTCTAGTCAAAATTATTGACTTTGCTTTGAAAAGTGAAAGCCAAATATTAATTTGGCACGGCACCGAATTGGTGGACACCTGACCGATTGACATTTTTTTTTTTTTTACTTTTCTTTTTAACTAAAACTTGGGTTTGTGGGCTTTAATTGATCTTTTAGATCCACTTGGATTCAGACTTTACAACAATTGAAAATAGATAAGTGATTGAGCAGCGGTGGTCAGAAAAAAAATAGAGATAGAGACTATGGCAGTAGAACAGAGACTGCACACAATGTAACAGCAAAATTGAGACTGCACATAGTGAGACAGAGACCACAATAGTATAACAGAGATTGCACATAATATGATAACAAAATAGAGACTGTATGTAGTGAGACAAAAATCGTAGCTGAGAATAGAGGCAACGAAGGGCTAAGAATAGATGCAGTGGAGCAGAACTGAACAGGATAGTGAAAAGAATAACTTATAGAATCATAGACTTTAATATCATGATAAATATGAATAAACTTTATTTATTTCATTGTGATTCACAATGTCTTAAATAAAGCCTATTTATAGGTTACAAAAGAGAATCAAATCTTCTAAACAGGAAAGAATCTTAAACAAGAACGAGAAAAAAGACTGAAAATAATAGAAATAGAAAATAATATGATACAGAAATAAAAATCTAATTAATAGGGTGATTATACCCTTGATTTACAAAAATATCAATGGAAATATCATGGATGTTGTAGATATTTTAATATATGCCCATAACAAAGATTGGGTGGTGAAAAAAGCTTGCGGAAAACTTAGAGAGGTGTATTCAGTCTAAACTTTTAATGACTTTTGTAGAATTTAAAAGTTTGGGTGTGTTTAATATAAACTTTTAATGACTCTATAAAAGTTATGTGATATTCAATATAAACTTTTAATGACTTTTAAAAAGTATATAAAGTTATGGAGCATTCAATCATAACTTTTTAAAAGTTTATAAAAGTTATGAGATATTCAAAATGTCTATGATTTTTATAGAATTTAAAATTTTAATAACTTTAGTAGACTTTTTGAGACTTTCATATTAAATTTATAATAATCAAGCTCCATAAATTCTCTCACACTCCCCTCAAAAATTTTTGTAGACTTTTGTTATTGATTATAAAAAGCAAATCTCACAATCTCTTTTACATTTGATTCTCCCCAAACTCAATAATAGTCATAAATAAAAATATTTCACTTATTTTAAAGACACACAAACACACTCATATATACTTCACTCCTATTTTATTATGAATTATAATGGTCAATATGTTTTTTTCCTATGTTCAAATTTAGTTTTTGAATCTTATTAGACCTCTTCTTTCCAAATGTTATAAATTTATTATTTGATAGAAGATTTCAAGTTTAAATCAAAATTGAGAAATTATATCTCGACAAAATAAATTTAAGAAAGAGAAACATCCTATAATTTATATATATATACACACACACATACACAATACCAAAAAAAAAAATAGAAAAGGTCTAGATAGATATTAATCCAAATCATCTTATTTGAAAATCTCATTACTTTAAAATCGATAAAATCAATTAATAGAATCTTTATTTTTTATGCTAAAAAATAAGAGAAAAAAACCTTTATTTCAAATAAAAAAAAATTAATATTTGGATTATTTTTTTTTTTACATTGTTTAATTATATCTATATATGTGACTTTTTTTTTCAACTTTTATTCCTATTACATACTTGTTCGGGAATTTTTTAAACTGTTACTTTTGATAATTGTTTTTCACCGGTTCATTTTCACTATGTCAAAAAAGATTAGAAATATAACTTAAAAAATATATAATTTGCACGAGCTTGTTAAAGGAATATATTATTATTTTAGAAGTAAATAAAAATCTATAAAAATCTATCAATATCTATGAGTCTTCATCATTTTCATCATTACTAGTTAATGAAAGTAGACGATTTTAACTAATTTCTTGATACTCAATAACAACAAAGATTGCATGCTAATAAATGGAAGTTGCTATAGCTACTAAAATGTGGAGTGATGTTGGGAGCTATTGAAATGTAGAACAATGTTGAAATTATTGATAATAATAAACATTTAAGATTTTATTTTTCATAGAAGACATAAAATGAATAATGAAACATTTAAAATACTTGGTGTTTTGATTATCAATTTATATAACTGATGTGACTTTACCTTTATTTTATATGTTATGTCATGTTTTTTCATCATTATTGACATGATAAATATAGTTTTATTAGCTTATAAAGTGTATATTATATTATAAGTTAATGAAAGTTTAGTCTATGAAAGTATGTGAAAATCTATAAAAGTTTGTGAAAGTTTATGAAAGTCTTTCATAATTTTTTTATTTTTTTAAAGTCGATCAAAGTTAATGAAAGTATTTTATAAAAGAATTTATGAAAGTCTATGAGAGTATTTCATGAATCTGCAAAATTAATAGAAGTTTATAAAATTCTATAAAAATCATTTAATAAAAAAAGTCTATGAAAGTTTTTTATAGTCATAATTAAATACACCTCCCTTAATTTCTACTATAGAATGATGAAAATATGTAAGAAACTACAATTTGGTGAGAGCCATATGTTTCCACTTATCGAATACTATCTAGATTCCATTTAGATATTACATGAGTAATTATTAACCTTCTAAATTATGTTATATGGTATATAAAACTCACATTTACCCCAATGTGTATTTCACCCAACGTAAAGAGACAGAGAGGGTGCGGTTAAATTTCAACTATAAACAGCATCCCACCACCACGAAGTGAGACCACCACAACACATCAATGGAGTTTCTTTCTTGGGTTGTTTTTGTCGTGTCATCGTTAGCAACTCTACTCTTTCTCAAAACAATTACAGCTTATTGCAGGACCCCTCTGAAACTCCCACCAGGTCCAAGACCATGGCCTATAATTGGCAACCTCGACCTGATCGGGCCACTCCCTCACCAATCCCTTCAAAAACTATCCCAAAAATATGGACCCATAATGCAACTCAGGTTCGGCTCAGTTCCTGTCGTGGTTGCCTCCTCCGCAGTAATGGCAAAGCAGTTCCTCAAAACACACGATCATAACTTTGCCTCCAGGCCCCAAACCGCAGTAGGCAAGTACTTAACTTATAATTATTCGAACATCACATGGTCACCTTATGGACCATATTGGCGCCAAGGCCGTAAGATTTTGTTCTCCGAGCTGTTTAGCTCAAAGAGACTTGAATATTACGAGTACATTCGTGTCGAGGAATTGCGTGCCTTTGTGTCTCGCTTCCAAGCCATGTCTGGGCAACCAGTTGTGCTCAAAGAACATCTCTCACGATTTAACCTCAGCGTTATGAGTAGAATTGTGTTGGGTAAGAAGTATGTACTAGACGAACGTGATGAAACCTCCATAGTAACTCTTGAAGAGTTTCAAGAGATGATTGATGAAGTGTTCTTGGTCAGTGGGGTGTTTAATATTGGAGACTGGCTTCCGTGGCTGGGTTTCTTGGACCTGCGAGGGTACGTGAAGCGGATGAAGGCCTTGAGAAGCAAATTTGATCAGTTTCATGAGCATGTTTTTAACGAACACAAAGCTAAAATGAAAGGAGTGAAGGATTTTGTGCCCCAAGACATGTTGGACCTGCTGTTACAGTTGGTTGACAATCCCGATCTTGAAGTTAAGCTCACTTATGATAGTGTTATGGCCTTCACGCTGGTATCTGATATCTAATTTCCTTTTTCAATCTTTGTTAAAGTTCCACTAAAATAATGACTTCTCACAATTAGAATATATTGTTTTATGATAAAAAAATCCTGAAATCATGTAATTTTGAGGAATAGTCTTATTAAAAAAAATATATCTTATTAAAAAAAATATATCAAATAAATTGTTAAGGTGAGCTATTAATATTTTATTTTTTGAGTTCATAATTAATTTAGGTTGAAATATATACACAAGTTTATTTTTAATATCTTTTGATCATTTAAATTGGAAGAATAGCTAAACAAGCACGTTGTTGGGAGGAGGATGTGCCCCGGCTATAGCCTTGGATTGAAGATGGTTATGTCTAGTTTGGCTAATCTGTTGCATGGGTTTAATTGGAAGTTGCCAGAGAATATGAAAGTTGAAGATATAAGCATGGATGAAGTTTATGGATTGACAACACCAAGGAAGTACCCACTTGTTGCTGTCATGGAGCCACGACTCCCACTTCATCTTTACTAGCTAGCTTTCAGTTTCATGCATAAGGTTTTTTTTTTTTTCCCTTATTAGTGGATTGGATCATAACTATTCATCCTCCTAGTATGTTGTTACTTATGGTTACACTTTAAGTGGTTTTGGAACTTAGAGATTTTTAGATAAGGGGTACTTACGAATTATGATAGATTAATTGTATGAGATTATCTTTGGAAATTCGTGTGAATGCATTTGATGGGACTGATCCCAACTTCTTTTAAGTCTAGAAGAATTCTATACAAACTGACGGAACCCATCCTGATTCCTATCTTAAGTCCAGGAGAATGTTATGAAAGTTGATATTTTTAACTTAAATCTAGAGTTTCCAATAACCTTTCAGAAAAATCATCACAAATCCCATTGTCTCTTTATAAATTTAATTTAAATAAATTGAAAATATTTACATTTTTTTGTGTTAGACCCATGTATTGAATATATAAAATATTCATAAAATATATGCAAAATGATATTTAATTTGTAAAAATATACTCGAAACACATTTAAGAAATCTGGTTAATTAAATAATATACATTAATGCAAATGTGCATTATCATGTGACCTTTCTCACGATAGGAAATAATCTGCATGAGCTTGTAGCGGATATCTGGAAAAAATGAGTTTTATAAAAAAGTGAGCGTTAACGCCCAATGAACGGATATAACATTTCTAAAAAATATTTATAAATAAAAATATAACATATTTCTGGTAATAGTAAATAATTCTCATAATTTATATACATTTATATCTTAACAACAAAACTGAATTAAAGTCTCATATCGTAGTAAAGATGTAAATATTTGTATAAATCATTTTTTTTTTTTTGTAAATTTATAAAATCATATTTTGCAACTATAATCTATAAAACTTTTCAGAAATCTCTTTCAAATAACAATGTAAGCTTCTCCAGTTTGACTACTATGCTTCAAACCTTCATTGGACCTCTGTCTAGGGACTTATGACTCTTATACATATGTGTGGATCCCCAATCTTTACTAAGCCAAAATAATAAATTAATACAAGTAATAAAAATAAAATCTCAATGATCCATATTCAATCATATATGAAAATAATACTGAAATCTCATCTCATATAAATTTGTATCATAATAAACTACAAACATCTGTATGGATCATTTCTGTATACTTATAAAATCTCAATTTACACACCAACTAATACACAAGGAAATCGATCTTATGTGGTAGAGATACTAAATATACACGTAAAACGAGGGATAATATATGTTATACACGTGCTGGGTGACTTAATGACTCTCTCCATGACTCAATGACTCTTCCGTTATCCGTCATACACGTGTTGGGTGAATCTAGAACTCACATATATGTAGCTTGTTTAACCATGGGTATAATCTTGATGTTTTGAAGACATTTTTATTCATTTCATCTCTCAAATCTTAAATAAAGTCCATATGCAAATATCTAAAATTATATTTCTGAATATACAAATAATTCTTAATAAATATTTTTCTCAAACCTCCATAAAATAATACTTAAAATATTCTGAAACTTTTTATATAATAAACTCAAACTAATAACAATAAATTTCGATTGGACTTTCTAACAAATATATGTATATCGCAAGAATAATTTGAAAGCTAATTCTATAATCAAGTCGTAAATCATAATTCATAATCGATACAATCAATTAACAAATTAAATCATTTACTTCCAATAAATAATAAAAATCTTAAATATAAATAAATAAAATTAAATCAATTTGATTAAAATAAAACTATCTACTCATAGAACTGAGTTGCTCAAATCTGGATTTAAAATGAGTTCCTATCTGATTCCTTATAATTTTGGATCCACTCTAAAGTCACATAAACTCAATTTCAAACTTATGGAAAAGTTAACTAATTTTCTTAGAATCCAAACCCCATTGAATAAATTTACTTATCTGGATAAATTAAGCACCCAAATATTTTGTACAAACAATTTGAATTTTCACCTTTTTATTTTTTTTCTGTTGCTCGCTATTTATTTTATTTTTTACTTTGTGCTGGCGGTTTCACTATTTCAATATGTTTGCTATCTTTTTCTAATTGAATATATATGTATTGCCATCTCTCAAATTCTTATATTTAAAAATTATAACAGCAGCCGCCTCCCTTTGTTTTGCTTAATGTTCCAAAACTCGTTACTTATTACTCGACCAGCAACCCAATAAGTAGTGAATAATTGGTTACTTGACGAATAATCGACGAGTACTTGGAAAACACTGTTTGGGAGAGGGAGGGGGGGAATTATAATTTTTTATATTTAAAAGCATAAATTGAAATTTCTTTGAACATCAAGGGCCATGACCAAATTATTCATACCATATATAAAACACACAACTCGGTCAAAACTCAAAACCATTATAATCTCTCTTTCTCTCTCTCCCTTCTCGTCTCTTATCTCTTTTCTCTCTTTAACATAGCCATCACTGTTGTCGTTCCAGTGAGCTGTCGTTGTTGCCAAAATCGATCCCTCTTCATTGTCGTCGTTGCTGTTCCTGGGAAGCTGCCTCTAATTGATCAATCTAGAGAGAGAGAGAGAAAGAGGGAGATGGTGCTACTGTATGCTCTAGTGGCGCATAGATCGATGGCGTTGGTCAAGTACAACACGATGGCGACGAACGCCAATGCCATGGCCAGGCAAATTTAGAGAAGACGATGGTCTCATCGTTCTCTGTATGGCTAACGACACTACTAAAAGTGAATCGCTTCTATTTCGTTTAGTTTGAATTATTAGATATTGGATTTGTTTGATTAATTGATAGCTTAATTTTTATTTTTTTATTTTTTATGGTTTTTAGGATGATTTCTGGCCAAATTTATGATGGATAGACTTGTTGAGTCGGTCGAGTTTGGTCGACTTGGGCCAAGTGCCCATTTCCGGCGAACAGCACCTTCGATTTGAGGATTCTTAGATCGACGGAATGCTGATCAGCGAGAACTTAGTGAAACTCACTGAGTTTTTAATCAATGGTTTTGTTTATCTAACATCAAGCCTCAATTTACTCTCTTCTGTTTCATGCTTCCAAGTGGCTTTTCCTATTTGTGCGTAGCACACTTGTCTCTTCTTTTTCTTTGAAAATTCACTAGCTTTATGTCATATCTCGGCCACCACACCAACTTGTCTTTTTCAAATTGACTTTGCTCTGTTTTATGATTTCCTCTCTCTCTTGTCTCTTTCACGCTCAAACTTAGAGCATTTCCTTCAGTGGCAAACCCAAAAATCTATATGAAGGGAGACACTTTTAAATAATAATTATGACATCAAAAAACTAAGCTATATGAACTTTTCTTTATAATGTTTCTTTCAATTATTAGAATGACGTTATATGAAATAAAAATAGTTAAAATATATAACCAGTTAGGGATATTTAGTTTTACCTCTTATAAGATTATAAAAAAAAATTATTAAAATAACATTCTTAATACGAGTATAAAAACGAAAATATATAAATTGTGAGTTGATTGTGCATTGGCTCTTTTTTTCTTAGTGAGAGAAATTCAAATTTCATATTACTAAAAAAAATTAAATAAAAACTTAATTTAAGGATATGTCTTCTTATTATGACAATTGTTATTCAGATTGCAAATAAATGTATGTAATCAAACTACATGTATTTATTATTAAAGTTACTAATCAAGCTACATTTATAGTCTTTTATCTAATAAATGTATGTGATTTATAACAAAGTAAAATAAAATAAAAATAAAAAATAAAAACAATTACAATTAATATGAGTATTTTTATTTATGAATTTCATAATCTAAAATAGTTTATGTAAAAGAAAGATAATTCACACCAATAATCTTGAGTAAACCTAGATCTATTAAGATTAAATAACACTAAATGTTTTGTTCTATAGTTCGTGTAAATATGATATAGTTTGTGACAAAAAAATAATTTGAAATTAGTATAATAATTTGTGAAGTCAAAATGTTTCAAATTTAAATATCAGTTTGTGATAATAGGGGGAAAAAAAGGAGAAAAAACAACATGTGTTGAGAAGGAAATCTATTGAACTATAATGGGGAAAAAATTGAGAAAAAGTAACATGTTTTTATAAGGAAGAAATTGAACCCTGATGGGTAGAAGAAAGAAAAACAACATCTATGTCATAAAAAAAAAAAAAACATTTATGAGATAAAACAATGATTACAAGTGGATAAAAAAAATTTTAAAAAAAAAACACATTAATGAGATAACCCGGGTTCACTCTAGAAAAGAGGCAAACACAACCACTAAAATCATTGTGTGTTTGGCATTTTATTTATATAATATATTGAATTGACTGAAACAGAGAAAAAGGAAAAAGTTTAGATGGGGCAAGATCTAAACCATGGTGGCATCAAGAAAGAAAGGGAAGCTCAACCAGCAGTGCCATTTTGATTTCACAAATGTACATGGCATCGTACACATATATTTAAACATAGAATTACTAGTAACTAAACTTAAATAATTTAAATATATATATATATATAGGAGGCCACAAGTCTCCTGACTCAATGGTGGGTTTGGCCCTGACTTCCTTATTTTATTTTTTTTTTTGAACCAAAGATATATTAACCCGGAAAAGATAAAATACAACTTTCAGTGACATCCCGCCACTGACGGACCTCATTCGAGGACAAGGCGATTGAGGCAAGTTTATGCGCCAAACGGTTTCCCAACCTAGGGACGGCTTGGCACACCACCATACCTGCCACAACACACAACGCCTTAATATCATCAACAATAAAACTGTTGTCACCCCAAAAATCATTCTGAGAGAGTATCTCCCCAACAGCATTTGTGGCATCCACCTTAACAGAGTGAATGCGCAGACCCATCCTACATGCTAACTCCAGCCCCGCTCTCAATGCTATCAGTTCGCCCAGCGCAAGAGAGAAATGCCCCACCACTGGTCTGGCCTCAGCGATCACAACCATCCCTGCATGGTCCCGAATAGCCACGCCCACCCCACACCAGCTCTTATCAGCATGCACGGCCACATCCGAGTTCAGTTTTAGGTTCCCATGGGGTGTAGGACGCCAGCCAACATGCACACTAGGCCTTGGAAGACCTGAGAAAGAGGAGAGCACCCCTGCAGAGGACTGAAATTCCTTCAGGGCGACTGCTGCCCATTCAGTAATATCCTCCGGACGCCGCACTCTGAGACCTTGAGAACAGGCATTTCTATTACTCCATAGACACCACGCAATCATGCATGCCCATTCAGCTGCTACCTTACCCCCCGACTTCCTGACAGCATCTAAAGCATCGACAAACGACCCCTGCATAAACAAAAAACCATCCATGGAACTCTACAAGCTCCCCTAGGCCTGCTAAACCGATGCATAGCGAAGTAGAGCATGTTCAACCGATTCGAAATCCTCCCCACAAATTTGGCAGTAGCTCTCTGTAATAATCCCCCTACTAACCAAGTTTACCTTAACGGGTAAGGCATTCTTACAAGCACGCCAAATAAAGATCTTCACTTTCGGGGGAATGTTAAGATGCCAAAGAAGCTTCCACCACTCTCCACAGCCCTTGCTACTGGAAGAGGAACTTTCCTCATGGCAATTGCGTGCAAGTTGATACCCACTCTTAACCGAGTAGAAGCCCTTCTTGTCAAAATGCCATTTTAGTCTGTCACTAACAGTTCTCACACTGATAGGGATCTCCAGAATTACCTCCGCATCCACCTACATGAAACACTGTTGAATGGACCGCAGGTTCCAATAGTGATTCATGTCATCAATCAGCTCTGACACTCTTATCTCCGAATCCACACAGCTCGAAGCCGGCAGAAATGATGCAGGTCTTGGCAACCAGGGATCTACGAAGGCTCTGATCGATCAACCATCACCTACTTGCCACCGAAGGCCCTTGCGCAGCAAATCTTTACCCCATAAGATGCTATTCCAAACATGTGATCCACCTCTCTTCACCCCCGCCTGCAAGAAATCGACCTTTGGGAAGTATTTAGCTTTTAGCAATCTCGCCATTAAAGAATCCGGCTCCCTAAAAATCCTCCATGCCTGCTTTGCGAGCAGCTCTTGATTGAAGGACCCCAAGTCCTTGAACCCCATCCCGCCCTTGGCCTTGGGTTGGCATATGTGCTCCCACCCTACCCAACTAATTTTCCTTCTATCGCCTTTTACCCCCCACCAGAATTTCGACATTAAAGAGCCAAGCTCTTTACACAAGCTAACAGGAAGACGGAATATGCTCATCACATACGTGGGAATCGCCTGAACCACAGCTTTAATCAAAACTTCTTTTCCCCCGCAAGAGAAAAGACATCCTTTCCAGCCCTACAACTTACTCCAGACCTTTTCCTTGATAGCATTGAACGTACCTCTTTTATGCTTCCCTACCAATGTCGGTAGCCCTAGATACGTGTCATGTACACTTCCTAAACCCACGTTAAGCCTCAACTGTAGAGCCCTTCTAGTTCGCTCCTCCACATTTGGACTCACCGCTAAGGAAGATTTCTCTAGATTGACACACTGTCCAGAACCTTTTCCATATGTCTGGATCACATCTTTAATTAACGCACAGTTCTGCATCGAAGCTTTACTGAATAGAACGCTATCATCTGCAAAGAAGAGATGCCTAATTAGCGGCCCATTCCTCGCACACCTGATCCCCAGTCCCCTGCCATAAAGGTCCGCCTGCCTAAGCCTGCTCAAAAAAGCCTCCGCACATAATAGAAACAAATAGGGCGAGAGAGGGCATCCTTGCCGGATACCCCTGGATGGTTGGATCTCAACAGTCGGCTCCCCATTGAGAAGAATCGCCATCTTTATCGAAGTTACACAGTTCATGATCAGAGCAATCAAGCTTTGCGGGAACCCCATCCTGACTAGCACAGCCTCAAGGAAAGGCCACTCCACCCGATCGTAAGCTTTGGACATATCTAACTTCAGTGCCATCCAACCCTGCTTTCCCTTCTTTCTCCTACAGATAGAGTGTAGCAGCTCAAAAGAAATAAGGATATTATCGAAAATCTGTCTACTTGGGACGAAAGCTGACTGGTTAGGCGATATCAACTTCGGGAGCACCTTCTTAATTCTACCAGCGATCACTTTTGAGATAATCTTATATATCACACTACTCAGGCTGATTGGCCTAAAATCCTTCAGTGAGACAGCGTTCTTCTTCTTCGGAATAAGGACGACGTTTGTGGCGTTGAAGTTCTGTACTGAAACCTCTTCCCGTAGAGTCTTGAGACAAACCTGGGTTAAATCCTTTCCCACCACCTCCCAAAACTTCTGGAAGAAAACTGCGTGAAAACCGTCTGGTCCCGGAGCCTTCGATGGGCCAAGCTCAAAAACTGCATCTTTCACTTCTTCCTCCGTATACGGGACTAAGAGTTCAGAAGCTTCAACCGGAGACAGTTTTGATTTGATTGGTTCACATGCCTTGACTATGTCCATCGTCGAAGGCACTGATGATTTGAACATCTTTGAGAAGAAGTTATGGATCATCTGCGCCATTCCTTCCTTAGATTCCTCACAATTCCCAACTTCATCCTCTAGCCTCAATATCTCATTCCTCTTCCTACGAGCAGTTGCACGTGCATGGAAAAACTTTGTATTTCTGTCACCAGCCGCAAGCCAATCCGAGCGAGCCCTTTGTCGCCAGTACAACTCCTCCTTATTCAGGAGGTTTTCAAGATCAGCTTCAGTAGCTTTTATCTTCTCCATCACTCCCCTTCTATTGCACCCCTTATACCACCTTTCAATCAATCTTTTCTTCTTATCAATCACTCTCCGCAACGAACCAAACTGGGTCTTACTCCACCTTGCCAGCCTATTTGCACACTTGGAAAGCATTATCTGTAGATCTTTCACGTCCTGAATTGGGCCCAAACTCTCCCAAACCTCCGACACCACATCTTTACAAGCCTCCTCCTTGAGCCAAAAGGGCTCGAACCTAAACCTCCCTCGACGCGGGAAGCCTCTCCTATGACTCCCGCTCAAGGATAGCATGATCGGCCTATGGTCTGAGCCGTTGAAGCCTAAATGGGCCACCTTCGCGCCCGGGAACGCATCCCTCCACAGTTGGTCCTCAACAAAACGGTCCAGCCTCTCCTGGGCATTTGCTCTACCATTCCTTCTGTTGTTCCACGTTAACCTTGGTTCGCTTGATCCTAAATCCCATAAGTCACACTCACAAAGGGTTTGCCTGAAACTCACCATACCACTCACCCCTTTTTTCGAACCCCCACATTTCTCAGACACTTTCAGAATCTCGTTGAAGTCCCCTCCTACCAGCCAGGGGAGTGAATCAATGTCCTTCAGTCTCTTTAACAAATCCCAGGAAGCTTGTCTGTGACTCGGCTTTGGGTTTCCATAGAAGCCAGTAAACCTCCACCGACCCCCTTCATCCCAGCTGACCCGCACATCTATATGTCCACGAGAGTAGGATAGTAAGCTAACCATATCCCTTTCTTTCCATAACAGCGCTAGTCCCCCACTCTTACCCTCACTTTCAACCACCAACGCCCCTTGGAAACCCAGCAACTCCTTTAGTCTATTAATTTTGTCACCATAGAGTTTAGTCTCACTTAGGAACACTAAACTAGGGGAATGTTGCCTAAGTACCCTCTTTAAGGCGGTAAACGTACGAGGGTTCCCCATCCCTCGTACGTTCCAACAAATAATACTCATTGCTCCCGACGGGCCTAAATCTCAGGCTCCGCCGATGAAACATCCATTTCTACATCCCCCGTAACCATCCTCCTAACTGTCTTTGTATCCCCTTCACTCTCGTCTGTGAACACCAGCTTCTTTCTTTTGGTTCATGTTCCCCCCTCCACCTTTCCCTGCAGCTTCTGAGGACTCGCTGGGGGGGAACGACCCACAACCTTTCCTTTGTTCCTCGGGCGCTGCCTTGGGGAAGCGCTAAGACTCCTACTAACTGCCAGCATTCTTTTAAAAGGGCTGGAAACCTTACCTATAGAGGTACCTGCTCTAGCCGCCCTCTTCCATTTACGTTGTTGTATTTGCATGGACTCCCTTTTAATTTATTCGGTTTCATTTGCCCTAGAGACCCCACTTCCTCGTTTACCTCGGTTGGGACCCCTGCCAAAGCTTGTACCATATTCTCTCCTCCTTGACTTCCTCCATACTGCTTTAACTGAACAATATTGCTGGCCCTCCCTGTCCCCTCCATTGGGTTTACTAATAAAGTCTCCCCCTGTTCCCCACTATTAGTACCATTTGTAATGCTGAGCGGGACCACTGTCATTTGCCTCAGCAAAGATTCACCTTCCACCCCTTTGAGTTCGGAAATCGAGATCACTACCTTCTCTTGCCTAGAAGGGCCCGGCACCACATTTGAATTTGTGCTTGGGAAACGCTCAACTGTCCTCGCTCTCTCCTCCCCCCTCCTTTTCGGATCGGCCCCCAATTCGTTCATACTCCTTATTTTTCCCCTGTCTTCTCTTATATCGGGCTTTGCACTCTTCTTTTTTCCCCAAGCGTTCTGGCTCGCCCGTAACCAAGAGCCATACTCCTTTTTATCTTTCCTGCTCTCCTCCTCCCGAGCCCCTACATCTCCACAATCGCTCCCGCCATGACCCAATCTCCCACAAGTATAGCAGAACTCAGGTAGGTTTTCATAGGCAAGGGCCACCACTTTCGTATCTTCCGTCCCCCCTAGATTTATCTTTAGCAGCCTCTTCAGCGGCTTGCTTATATCAATACACACTTTAACTCTAAAAAACTTCCCTCTACACTCTCTAGCTTCCTCAGGAACCCAGACAATGTCTCCAATCTGTCCAGCGAGCACTCTTGCCACCTTTGGTGTCATACACATCAACAACAGCTTGTGGATTTAAACCCATATTGGTAGTCTATTAAACCCCAGTTTGGAAACATCCCCTACTCCTTCTGGTCTCTCTAACACGATTAGGTTATTTTCAAAATGCCAGGGACCACGGTTCCAAATAAGCTCCCTAGTCTCCATTTTCCCAAAATAGAACATGAAGATGTTGGTACCTATGGATTCTACTTCCACCTCCCCATAGATACCCCAGATCTGTTCCAGCACTATTCTAAAACCCTCTCGGTTCACCCTTTTTGCACCCAACACTTTGCCCACCAAGCAATGCTTTACTTCTTCAAACCCTTCTTCGAACACCTTTCCTTCAATCTTGCAGATCCTTCATTCCTCCTCTGAGAGGTTTAGGGATTTACATAGCCTTGCAATCTCCTCATCCTCCATCCCACTATTCCTCCTATATATCCGTCCCTAGTTTTTATCTTAGATTGAAAAGTGGTATCACACAACTCCTCCTAAGAGATTCGCTACCCGACGGACATCTACCTCTATCTCAGTCGCTCACCTGGAGAGAGCAAGAAGAGGACTTTCGATGCGTTTTTGTGTGCTGACTTCCTTATTTTTATTTTATAAAAAATGTCTAAACACTGTACTTCTATTTTGACAATAATGAAATGTGAACTTGTTAACAATTATTTATGCTTCCACGTGATAATGCACCCTAATACCCACATCAAGAGTTTTCTAAAGGACCCAATGCCCAATATGACCTAATGATAATGACTTCTCATTCAATCACTGTACTTTTTTTTTTTTTTTCTTTTCATAATAAGGAAATATGTATTTGTTCACAACTATTTAATAATTTCGCCTAATAAAGCAACCTAATACCCTACATACCCATATCAAGAGCTTGCTAAAGAATCCACCGTCCAATATAACCTAACTGTAAAGACTCCTAATTCAGTCCATCAAATCAATAATTCAAGTTGAAATAGTTACATCATAGATGATGTTCTTTAAAAAAAAAAAAAGATTCCTAAAAGCAAAATAATTTAAAATTTATGAAAAAATTATATAATTTTTTAGATTTTAAATTTCATTGAAATAAAATTATTTATCTAAATATTTCATTTAAATATTCTGAATTTTTTTTCTAATTTTCCTTTTTTTCTCTTTTTTTTTTTCTTTTCTCTCACAGTTTTTTTCTTTTATTTTCTAACCCCTTCTCAGGCAATGTCTCCTTTTCTTTTTTATATTTTTTTATTATATTATATTATTAAAATTGATTTTAGTGAATAATCAAGATGAAATATAATCTATTTATGATTCGGAGAACGGTTTTTTTCACACGAGAAAAAGATTCATATATGGATGGGGTAATCCACGTAAAGAAAAAAGAAAGCAATTAGAGGAAGAGACTGATGTGATGTTACCTATCAACAGAGAGCTAGGTGTGTAGCTAATTACAAACCAGTCTTGTCTCTGCACGTGACTTGCTTTCATGCTTATCATCTTTCATTCTCATGTTCTTGTCTCTTGTGTTATGTAACACTTGTCACGTTTTTTATAAAAAAAATTGCACCATCCGTCGTTCTCTCCCTCGGTCCTTACCCTTTGATTCTATCTCTGTATGCCCACCTGTCTTCTCATTTCTCTATTATATGTCTCTCATACTCATTTTTGTCATTTATCTTCCTCTAATTTCCTACTAGCCGCCACTCATGCTTTCATTACAACATCCAATTTGGTCTTTACCTACAATTGACCTTTTTGCTTTGCCTAAATGATAGCCAAATGTTAATTCGGTTTGGTTTGCTGTCCATCGATTATTGAACGACAGATGGGGTGCCTAAAAATTAAATGGGGGGTTGCATTTAAGCAATTTTAAATTAGAATATGAATTGGGATTGCACTGAAATTGGGCCAATTTATTGATTTCATTTGGATTCAATTTATTTTTTGGATCTATTTGAATTCGGACATTACAAATCATCATTTTTTATAAAATTTCATCCTCAAATTTTACGAATCATCTTGACTCAAAATGTCTCACTCTAAACTCTTGGTTTTATTTCTCATCAATAACCATAATGATTTGATTCTTAATCATTCTTCAAATTTCTACGTACACAAGATCGTGGATTCAACACCATAATATTTCACACCAGAATAGAGTACCATTCAATAAAACTTTTCAATAATCATAATTGTATCTTGATAGAATATTCTATAAACTTTCTCATATATAGTATTGTAGATTCAACACTACAACAATTAAAACCTACACATACAACCCTTAAACAAAACTCTTTCAATTAGATTCTCATCAATAATTATACTTGCACACTTATGAAAATCAAACCTACAACATATATTTTGAATAATAATCATTTTCATTTTTATCACTTCTAATAATAAACAAAACTTAATAAATCATTCCATGTAACTTTTACATTTTATGTAGTCTTCTTAATTTTCGAATA
Organism: Nephelium lappaceum; assembly: GCA_021234005.1. Taxonomy (NCBI): domain Eukaryota; kingdom Viridiplantae; phylum Streptophyta; class Magnoliopsida; order Sapindales; family Sapindaceae; genus Nephelium; species Nephelium lappaceum. The sequence continues at coordinate 18,281,110 of CM037998.1, read as the reverse complement.
ATGAATCAATATTCACCAATGAACAGTTAATTACACATTTTTATCATTTTTTGTCCATACTCTTTAGAAACAATTAAATCATTCAAAATCATATCTTATGACATCAAGGTCATATCACATTCATATAAATCTCATTCAGTTGTCTCAAAGTTCAAGTCTACTATTTCATAACTCAAATTGGAAGTCTAGTAATGAAAAATTGTTTCATTAGCATAACTAATCTATGATTGGGATATAACAATATTTTTATCTTCTTACAATTGTGCTTTTTGCTTGATTTCTACTCATTAATTTATTGCTATTTAGTGTGGGATAGCAACTGGACTTTTTTAATCCAAAAATGAAATATAGTCTTAACAAGACTTTAGAGTTAAGTGTGAGTGGAATCATGGCATAAGCTACTTGGAATGCAGTTTTCCTATTTGTTCTTGAAGTTAGATTTGACATATGCATTTTCCCCTCATTTTCACTGTTTTTGAAAAGGTCCAGAGAGAATATGGCTTAGCTCTGCGGGGGATCCTTTAGTTGAGCGAAAGGGCTAGCTGGAGGGTCACCGTAGGGTGCCAGCAGATTGCCTAGGGAAAGGGGTCTGTCATGCATCAATCTTATAATTATCTAATGTTGTAGTTCAACTTCAATTGGATCATCCTTGGCCTTTTTCCTACCTTTTTGAAGTAGAAAAAAGCCAATACAAAGTATCTAGTGTGATAAGTGGGTGTGGCAGTATTAGGGTGCAACAAAAGTAATACTTAGTTGTTTAATCTCTTTTGTTGTATTTATATAAAGAATTACCAAAATATAAGTTCATATGGTTGTTTTCTTTTCTTTTGTTTCTAACTGAGTGTTCTATTCATTGTGGCAGACTGTCTCCTTTAGTTTTGGTCGAAGTATTTGATTCGATGGCTTTATTGGTCTTTATTGGCTTATGTCAATGACTTGATCTTTTTGTTATACTTATGTTGGATATATTATACATTTCAGTTAGATTTTATAGATATAAATATTAATTTATGTTGTTTCTTTTATATATTTTATTTATGATTTTATTAGTTTAAGAAATAAGATTTTGAATTTCAAAATTTATGTTATTTATACAATTATTTCTTATCATTATTAATTAAATGAATATAATTTAGTTATTTATTAACGATTGTAAATTCAATAGATTATGTATAACATATATGAAACTTGTTAGTTGTTGCCATTGGTGACCAAAATACAAGTTTTATGAGTAATGTATTAAAAAATTATATGTATATATATATTAGTGACAAAATGCAATGCTTTTGTGACATAATATTTTATGGCTAAAAGAATTTATACACTCTATTGGTGTTCAATTCTAGGTCTACTAAATGGATTTAGAAACAAAAATAGTTGATTTTTAGTGATCAAAATAGTGGTCACTTATTATAAAATTGTTTTAGTGACCCAATCTTCATTACTAATCAAAGAATACTATAGTAAGAAAAAAATAGATAATTTGTAACCAACTTTTACATTACTAATTATATGCACATTAGTGATCATTAATTGTGTATTTGTGACTGAATTTTTGTAGAGAATGCCATTATTAGTGACCATTTCTGACGCGACCCGATCCGGATCTCTTTAAACTCTTATTCAGAGGGGTCTCGCCGAGCATCCCAATGGATTTCTCTTAGACCCGACTTGTCGGACTAAGCAAAACCCGTGGAGACACGACTCCCACTTTATCTTTACTAGCTAGTTTTTAGTTTCATGCATAAGTTTTTTATTTTTTTATATATTTTTTTATTTTCCTTAGTAATGGATTGGACCATAACTATTTATTCTCCTATGTTGTATATTGTTACTTATGGTTACACTTTGACTGGTTTGGGAAATTGGAGATTTTTAGATAACGGGTACCTTTGATAGATTAATTGTATGAGATTATCTTTAAAAATTAGTGTGAATGTATTAATTACCACGGCTTATAGTACGAAGAAGAGGGATTTAATAATGGAGAAAATCTTCTATAGAATTATCTCATAACTGATGTAGTGAGACAGACCAATGAAAAATATCATTTCTTTTTCTTGTACCTTTCTCATTGGTTTTTTTTTTTTTTTTCTCTTACATTTCTCGTTAATCCATCTTACCACATCAGTTGTAAGATAGTCTCATGAACAATCTTTTGTTAAATATGAAATAGTATAAGAGAATCTGATGGTGGAGGAGGTGGTGGAGGGATTTATTAGAAGTCGAGAAGGCATTTGATTTGCTAGTGAGAGAGAGAGAGAGTGGCAAGGGATCTGTCTTTTGTTGAATTGAAAATGAAAATTTTTATTTTTATTTGTAATTATTGTAATTTATATTATTTTTTACTTTTTTCCTTTGAATTTTTGGTAATCACTTGGTTTGATAGTGTGGGTCACATTTTGTGAATGGGATTTTATGATTTTGTCCCTAGTAATGGAGGAGATTTTGTTTTATTTTGTTTTGTTTTTGTTCGGTTCATGATTTGGAGGAGAATTGAGTGGGAGTTTTTGTGGTATGGGAATTATAGGGGTAATTTACCACATTGGTAGTACTCGTTTATTTGTTTAATTTCAATTTCTTTAGTGGTTTTTACAAAAGTGAGATCTTGTTTCCTTTTAATTATTTAGTAATTTTCTAGGTAATGTGATATTAATAATTAGAAGTTTGATTAATGTTAAATCAATTAACACAGATTAATGTAAACAATGATTAGAATGAAATTCAGAGAGTTAAATGAAATATGGTGATAATGTTAATATGATAAATGAAAACCAGGATGAACACAAAGAAATACAATAAAGTAATAGGGATATATGAGAGAGAGAGAGAGAGAGAGAGAGAGAGAGAGAGAGAGAGAGAGAGAGAGAGAGAGAGAGAGAGAGATAAGGAGACGAAGGAGGCAAGCAAGTTTTGAACGTGGTTTGACCTATAGGATAATGTCTGCATTTACAGTCATGTTATTGCTGGGAGAAAACTGGGTTTAGTAGAGTTTCTGCTAGGAGAGAGGATGCTGACTAGCATATAAGATCACTTTTAGGATATCGGCAGGCTTGTCGAGATGCACAATGCTTGTTTGTACATATGAAGGAATCTTTATATAGTGTTAGAGTTCCTTATTTACATACAATTTGACTACTACAATATAGAAAATGTTAAAATTTCTCTTTCCTATTTTATATGAAAATATATTAAATATTTAGATACTAAATCAAACTACAATTATTTGTGTTGATATTTGACTTGTAATGCAATTCTGATAGCTTCACATTTAAGGAGATTTTCTATGCATTGTAGAAATCTTCCTATTTGATGAAGTTCTATTCATTTTTTCACAGATTCATTGAAATAAAGAAATATGCCAACTTTTGCCAGTTAGTAGGAAATTTTTTGTTTTTGAATCTTTCTCATTGTTATGGAAATAGAGAACTGAAGACGTGCCATTGGCTACTTTATGACTATGACTTGAAGCTATGCTTTATGGGAGCTCCTTATCCCAAGCTGATTCAATATTTTAGCGCAATTGAACTCGTTTGATGTTTCAATTGACATGTCATCGTATGATGGGCTTTGGACTACTTCATTATTCATTTGGGCCTTTAGGTTGGTTAGCCTATCGCGCTCTTATTAGGTTTTTAGTCCTGGTGTTATTTTTTAGCATAATAAGAAATTTGAAATTTTAATCATATAACATGCTTTTTATTGATGCTGATAAATACACATAATAAAACACTCACTTATCTATTATGAATGTAGTAAACAAGTTCTCTCACCACTTACTTCAATTCTTGTTATTATTGTTATTATTAGGGGTGGCAATTCGGGTTGACGGGTTGGGTTGGACCCGACACGAACACGACCCGATAATTTTTAACACGACCCGAACACGACACGATAAGCAAACGGGTTGAACTCACCCGACACGATAAGAAACGGGTCAACACGAAAACGACACGATAACCCGTTTATTAACGGGTCGTTTAATTGACCCGTTAACCCGACAACATACTGTTACTGTTGTAGATGCTGCGTGAGGAGACGAAGCTGCACGAGGAGAAGATGGTGCACAGCAGAGATGGCACGGCACCGCGGCAGTAGCTCGATGAAGCGACGGGCGAGAGGAAGCTGCGCGGCACGGCGGCAATAGCAGATGTGCTGCCACTTGCGAGCAGACGAGCTGCGCGGGACGGCGCGGATGGCACTGCACGGCACGGCGGCAGTAGCTCGACGACACGGCGGGCGAGAAGAAGCTACACGGCACGCAGATCTGCAGATGCGAAGACAGCGGCGCGGCGCTGCGCGGACTGCCGGAGAAGATGCTGCAGATGGGGCGGGACGACCGGAGAAGATGCAGCAGATGGGAAGGGACAGTCGGAGAAGATGCTGCAGATGGGGCGACGTTGGGCGGTCGACTGGTCGGCAGAGAAAACAAGAGAACGAAAATAGACCAGAGAGAGAGAGAGGCAAAGATGAAAATTGAAAATGAGAGGTAGGGTTTTGACTTTTAAAACTATATATATATATATATATATATAATCGGCAAATTACATAAAAGACCCTTTAATGTAAAATTATCATTTTACCCTCCTTAACGGGTCAACTCGTAACACGATTAAACGAACACGAACCCGACACGATAAGTTAACGGGTTAAACGAGTTGACCCGTTAATTTATCCAACCCGTTAATGCTCAACCCTAACCCGTAATTATCGTGTCGGATTCGTGTCGACCCGTCGTGTCGGGTTCCAAATTGCCACCCCTAGTTATTATTACTTTAAATTGAAGATACCATATGGAGGGATTCAAAATTAAAATATTACCAAATGCATAAAACATCTTTATTACTGAACTATATTACACAATAGTAATTGCTTCAAAAATTATTTTCAATGATTTGGGTTTAAATTAAAAGTAAGAAATTATTTCAATATATTGTTTAGTGTTTATTTATTATTTTAAATAGATAACCAACCCAAGTTTTTGAATAACAAATGTGGAATCATTTTAAACATATAAAAACTTGTACTTAATTTCAAACAAGAAAAAAAAAACTTGTACTTAATTTTTAAACAATAAATACTGTACTTTTTAGTTTAAAAAATATACTGTATTTTTTTTTTTCCAACAACGAACTATGTACTTATTCATAACTATTTATTACTTCGACCTAACAATACACTCTAATACTCTACATACCCACATCATGAGTTTCTTAAAGAATCCTCCGCCCAATGTGGCTTAATGATATAGAATCCTTATTCAATATGACAATTACTCAAGTTTAAGCAGCTACATTATATATGATATTTAAAAAAAACAAAAAAACAAAAGAGTTTCCTAAAGAAACAAAAAAATAATTCTTTTAAATGTAAAATTGATTCTATTTTTCTTGTAACATTGATTACAACCACTATAGTTATTGCAACCTTCGCATCCATGCTACCCAGATCACCACATATACCCAATAGATTGTGAAACAAAATACACCGCAATGTGCCACTTCCGGCTAAACCAGAGTGGACATTAGGGAGCGTACGTTTGTTATTTGTAATTGTCTCATTTCATATGTTAATAGTTGGCATTAGTTAATTACTGAATTATAGAACAAATTCTTGTCTGTAAATTAGACAAGAAAACAAAAAAGAACGAAAACTGAATTCAAAACATTAGATTGTCCAAGAATTTGTGTTCAAGAGAGCCGTCTTTTTTATTACAAGTAATCTACGAGAACAGAAAAAATTGATACATCAAAGAAATTCACCAAGTCAGAATATTGCTTTGAAAATGCTTCAAGTTAATTCAAATCAGAAATTTGAATCCGAAACTGAAATAATTACACACCAAAATTAAATCAGCACAAAGTCTGCTCCAATTATTTTTTCCCTTTTTCTTTTTCTTATTTCTTCCTTCTGTTTGCTGTTTATGCAAGTAATCTGGTGCCTCATCATGCAAAGCATGATTAAACACAACACCTGTCCTCTTGTTTTTCTTGAACAATCTCAACCCACTAACATCCTATGGCACACTCTCTTGGCCCACTCTCTACTTCAATCATTGTATGGCCGTTTCATTTCATTTCTCCTTTCTTTGTTTTTTTTTTAAGCCCATGGCCCAATTGACTCTAATATGCACCCTTATCATTTCTTAAACAAATAAGTGAATTTAGTAAAGAAAAGGGCTGCATTAATCTTTAATTTAGGCTCTTTTAAAAAAATTTGACCCATTTAAAATTTAGGCTCTTTAATTGGGCTCTTCCATTGGGCCCCCTTTAGTTATTCATTTTAGCCCCATTTAAGTTTTTAAAATTCCATCGAATCCATTAGGATTCTGGCTTTATATTTGCACTAAAAGTTATTTCATATGATTTTGAACTGCTTCTCTATTTGTATTCGAAGGGAAATATATCTTGCAATGTCTATACAACATAATAATAACTTTAATAATAAATGAGAACATTGTTCCTGATTGTTTGCTTGTGATCATTGTATGTGTAACATTTACCGACAATTGAGGTAATACATTTTCAACTTAGGGTCATTTGTATTCCTTGATCCGATCATATATCAGTTTATATTGTCATTTATATCCATTTATCCGATCCCAGTATGGGCTATGTGATAACATTTGCAAATGCGTGCTTACAATTTCGGGTTTTACTTGTATGATCTGATTCTCTTTTTCGTATTTTTCTATTGTAAAAATAATTTTCATTATCAATATTAGGTACAACTTCCGCATCAATTTTTTACAACAATTAACTCAATTAATTTTATTTTAGTCAATCTTGAGGGTACAAAATTTATTTGCTTTTGGAGGGATATATTGCTTAATTTTGTTGCATTTACTCTATACAAGTAAGGATTGTCTCTTTTTTTCCCCCTTTCTAGACACTACAATAGTAACAATTTTAATAGTAACTGTTTAACATATTCATATAACAGTTTCACACAAGGGCCAAAAGGGTGAGACAATCAATCAGAAAAATCTTTAACTAGTCCTATGTAAAGATGAATTTTTTACAACAACCCAAGAAAAAGAAAAATAATACGGCATTAATGAATATGAAATTGTTTAAATTTAACAAAATTAAATTACATGTACACTCAATTGATATCAAAATTCATAACAAAATTGTGTCTAAAATCCCCTGAAATTATCATTATAGTTTTCTACTTGAGTGTTCAGAAAATCGACATATATAATTGCAGAAAAAAGCATTATCCTTGGTAAAATTAGAGCCCCACATAGAGCAAATAATTGTATACAATGACTTAAATTCCTGAATATTTAGTGGGGTTCACAATCTTTTACAAGAACCCAAACTTCAATTCAAAAGGTCAAATTTTCATGACTTCTTTTAGGATCATTATTGCTTTGTAATTTCCATGCAATGCCATAGAAGCATCAAATATTTCAACATTCACAGAAATTTTAAACCATATGTTATGAGGTTTCATTTATGAAAGTTGTAAAAAATTAGTAAATGGTCATTCGTTTTAGCAGGAACATGTGTTACTGGCGAATGGTTTTAAGAAGGGTAATTATAAGCTGCTTTTGTTTTTGCTTATTTTGCTGGTTTTTGTTTTTTCTTTTTTTTTTTTATTCTAAACTTTTGTATATGTCGTCATGTCTTTGAAGTTCTATCAAATGTATATGTATTTGGTAATAGAGACCTTAGTTGCATCTGTAATTTTCTAATTTGCTACTTTCTATTTTAAAGTTCTGCTACTTTAATTAATTGTATGAACATTAATTTCTAACAATTTTAAAGCTTGGTACTTCTCCAACACTAGTATTTTTTTTTTTTTTATATATATATATATTTTAACATGCAAGGATTAAACTATGATTCATATTCCAAGTCCAAAGGTAGTTAAAAAGAAAAGGGTTCAATGCTAGACATACCAGTAGAACAGCAACCAATGAGAAGGACCAAGAGATGTGGAGGAACTGAAGAGATTTAATAAGAATCCTCAATTTCTATTGGGACTCACTCAAAAACACGAGTAAATGAATGTGTGTATCAGCTCTTAATTAAATCATGGCTACTAAATCATATCTTGAAGACTATCTAGTAACAGTATTGTACACTAATCTAAGCATCATACAATATGAACCGAAATTAATTATAAATTATAACAATAAAAATGAATAAAAAAATTCTGACAAAAATAGAAATCATGTTACCTGATCTACATAGTCTGTACCCATCAATAATTCTTATTTCTTTTTAGATGACATTCTTGGTAAGCTTGGTTTATAATTTTCTCTTTGTTTAATTCTAGATGTTATACAAATAATTTTAATATGGAACAAAAGTAAGTCAGTGACACTCTTACAGCAACATCATTAACCAAATATATATATATATATATATATATATAAACTAAGCAAATTGTTTAATGAATATCATTAAAAACTATTAGGTAGTATTAACCTGTACTCTTAGAATTTAAGTTAAGATTACTAACAGGTAACAACCAACGAATGAATGAGTGAGAATGCATAAGAAAAAGACAATAAAATTAAATAATTCAATCCCTGGTTAATTGTGATTTTTTTTTTCTAGTTTTTTAACTCTTAACCTAATACCCTAAGGATGCAAGCTAGACAATATAGTGAAATTAAATGAATTTATTCAGTAGTTAGTTGCGACTTTTTTTTTCCATCAATTTTGTAGGTTTTAATTTCTGCCCCAAGTTTATCAAAAAAAAAAAAAAACTTGTGCCCCAGGGACACATATTAGCAATAGCATAATTACATATTATCAATATTATGTTTGATTTACATAAAAATTCCTAGTATAAAAAAATGCAAATAATAATGAAAAAAAAATGGAAAAACTAATATACAAATCATATGCATATTTAAACACATGAAAGAATGATACATGTTAAAAAAACAAACATTTTCTTCATCAGAAACAAAGTGTGTGTATCAGCTTTATAAAGAAAAATAGGGTACCAACACAATACACGGGAAATGACATTAAGACTGAATTTGTAAAAAGCATATTAGGTGTGAAACTGAAACCTATTATTAGAAAAATTAGCTTCATGGTCAGGTGGTGGGACTCAATTCTACATTATGAAGATGGCTGGAAATTAATTTGCTTTCTTGTTTTGTCATTGCTGCATGACTTTGGTTCTATAGTGACTAGCGAGTCTTTATGGTCCACACGGCGTTAAAAACAAGACATAATGTCAAAAGACAAGTTTCTTTTCTTTCTTTTTCTTTCTAAGGATACCATGAAAAGTTACTCTCTGATTTTTGTGAAATACAATCAAAGTATTTGCTCTGTGACTTTTGTGATTTCATTTTTTACATTGTTTTTCACACATCTGTTTCATGTCGGCAATTCATGAATATATTTGTGGCTCGCTTTTACCCTTTTTTTCATCAATAATAAAGAATTAATATATAAAATAAAAGTATTCTAAAAAGAAAATATATAAAATAAAAGTGATTCGATAATCCAATTAAAGAAAATTATCTATAATTATATAAAAAGCATTTAAAGTTATCTTTCATATAAGAAGGAATTGCAAATTACTTATTTAGGTTTTTTGAAGAGCAAATGGATCATCACCCTTTAATAACAATATAACCCCCCCAAGTTAGTCAACCTTAATTGGAGAAAATATATTTTGGTATTTTTTTCAATTTTATATTTAAAAAAAAATTAAAATAAAAAATTTTGGAAAATGAAAAAACATTGAATGTCTACCGTGAATGGACGGTGGAGATTTTGCAAAATTAAAATGAAAAATAAAAAAAACGGTGGATATTCATTTTTTTGTAAATCTATTTCTTGCTATTTTTATGTGTAAGGATATTTTTTGTTTCTTCTATAAATTTCTTGTATGGTGATTTGGGTTTCAGTTTCTTTGAATTATATTTGATGATTTGTCTATGAGAGAAGGAAAGAGATAGAAGGAGATGATAAACTATTTTATGAAGAGTGTGATTTGTGAATGTGTTAAATGGTGTTCATAAAATGTGTTTAATGGTGTCTATGGAAGGTGTTTTGTGGGGTTTGTTGAAGGAGTTCTTCTTGAATTTTTTTTTTCGTTTGATCTCTTTTTTTTTTTTTTTAATTTTTTTTTTGGTTTATTTTTTTCAGTATTTTTTTCTAATTTTTTGTTGTTTGATTTTTTTGTTCGGTTTTTACTAATTTTTTTTAAAATTATTTATAATTTGTAAAATATTTAAATATTAAAAATAGTCTATTAATTGATTAGATAATAGGTTATTATCACTTGCGGTTCCTTTCTTTATAATGATTTACTTGGCAAGCACCGATATCAGTTTCATTAATTTTGGCTATGGGGTTGGGTTTTTCCGGTAAGGTTTTTAATGAGGTCTTCTATAGGGTTTGATTTGCAATGATTTGGTTTCAACTGAATCTTTTGTTATATTTCCCTTCTCATGGTTTCGTTTTATCCCTTTAAGGATTGCTCTTTGTTTCTTTATGGCTTTTTGCCTTACTTTTCCTTGAATTTTTCTTTTCACCTTTTAATAAAATGTTGGTTTTGATTAACAACCTTATATAAAATAAAATAATAAAAAAAAATTGTTATTATCACTATTTAGATTGAACATAAAGGGATAAAAGTGATTTTTCATTGGTTAAGGTTCACCAATTATTAAAAATAACTATGATAAATATTTGATCAATGAAAACAAAGGAGGTTTATATACTTAAAGAATATTTTGTATATAGATTTTATTTCACTTAAAATCAATACTGTAAAACTGAGTTAGTAAATTTGATTACTTGCTGAAAATTCAGTCAATGAGGCTTCGTCGACCTGAAAACTTTCAAATCGGGGGTCCTGTTCACCGAAGGTGAGTAGTTGCCGAGTTAGACCAAGTAGGACAACTCGAGCTCCACGACTGGGCGTGCGGAGCCCTTTATTCTTTTTTTCTTTAAAAAAAAAAAACAAAGATTAACATACTTCAACAATCTCCCTAAACCAGTCACCACACCAAACCCTAACCTCGACCCCCAAATCCAATCACCATAGCAAACTCCAACCTCCAATCTCCACACTAAACCCCAAATCAGTTCATTCAATTCTCACCTATCACCAGTTGCAATTGTTTTCAACCACCGCTCATCCTCGCCATCACTTGCCCGCCACTAGAACCTATCCACGTCAATCTCGGCAATTTTGGAGAGATTGGCTTCAACAACGGCGACCTAAGAGGGACAACAGTGATGTTGGAGACAGAAAATGGGAGATAGCTGAAATAGAGGAGATAAAGGAGTCGCATGAGATAGAGAGAATATGAGATAACCGGTTAGGGTTTTGATTTATATAATTATTATTTTTATCAATATTTTTTAAATATTATATATCCATTTACTAAAATACCCTTGGGTTATTTTGATGAATATGTTGAAATGGAATAGTGGTTACTATGAATAAAAGTAGTTAATAAAAGCAGAAAACTTGCAAAATTACTGTTGAGTCTATTCAACAAGCTTCCACCGCCTAGGTGGTAGGCGGTCTAGGCGTTAAATGCCAGGCGAACAAGTTTTACAGCCTTGATTTTTTTCTTTAAAACTGAGACACCATAATGGCATCGTTTTGTTGTCCCAAAATCAATGTCATTTTGGTGTCTTGAAACTTAAAAAAATAAATAAAATAAATAAATAAAAAGTTGCAACAGTAACTCTTTTTCACCTATATGTTTGATCGCAGACACCTAACATCAACCCTCTTTTGCAACCCTTAATTGCTGCCATATTCAGAAGTCTATTTCTATTGTCGTGCCATCATCATCGTCGTGCTAGCAAGTTTTTGTTGTTTTTTTTTTTGCTTTATATTAATTATTAACTTTTTAATCACTTAATTGTTTTTAATTTTCTTTATTTATGATATAACTTATTATATTAATTGATTGTTATTTTTGCTTTGTTATTTTCATTATGCAAATTGTTTGCTATTTTTTATGTTATATAACTTGTTATGCACATTATTTGTTATTTGTTATTTTATATGTTAACTACATTGGAGATTAAAGCTAATAATTATTCTTCAAAGTTGAAAACGATAAAAACAGGGAGATAAAATAGAAAGAGAGACCTCAACTGACAGTGTATTGCAGTTATAGGGATTGTCCAATTGTTGTTGTTGTTGTTTATCTTGGTTTGTTGGGGAAATAATAATTGTTTTTTTTTTAAATTTTGCCAAATTTGATTGTTAGATCAATAGCCATCGAATAGCTGAATACTCGTTACTTACGAGGTCATCGATTGACTAGTGAGTAGTGAGTTCTAAAACATTACTTGGAGTCAAGGAATGTTACTGCAATTTTTCATTATTATAATGATTAGGAGGTTTGTGTATTTTGAATCAGATTGGACTTATTTTATGTTTCATTGCTTTGCTGTGCAATTTCCATGCAATTCACTTATGAAAAGCATCAAATATTTCAATGGTTAAGTTGTCAATGGGACCGTAACTTTAGACTTTTAACAATAATGCTGTGTGCCTGAGAATTAATATTATGCAGTCATGGTGGCCCCCATACTTGTCTATGAAGAAGATACACAGAGAAAAATATATTTTATGTCTTATCAATTAACATGTTACACCCACATATATATATTGTCATACAATTCATAAAAAGCAAAAATGAAGCAACTAATTATGGAGTAATTAATTTAGGAGTAAATTGTGCAGATTCTCTGTAGTTGACTTCAAGAGTAAATCATGCTAGCTGTTACCAATTCTTTGTTGTTGACTTGGAGAGATTTGATTTTCAATTTGAGTAATTCGTGCTAGCTGTTACCAATTCTTTGTTGTTGACTTGGAGAGATTTGATTTTCAATTTCTTTCCTTATATGCCCCCTTAAGATGGTGCTCCCATTAAGGACACCAATCTTGACTCTAAGTTGATTATGTTTTGGTCCAGATAATGGCTTCGTAAGAGCATCCGCTAGTTGATCGGAAGAAGAAACATGAGTTACTCGTAGTTGACCCCGAGAAACTTGGTCTCTAACAAAATGAAAGTCTATGGCGATATGTTTTATTCGTGAATGGAACACCGGATTGGCACTGAGATATGTTGCGCCCATGTTGTCACAGTAAATGGTGGGTGTAGTTTCAAGTTTTATGCCAAGTTCCTTACATAATGACTGTAACTAATGCAGTTCAGCTGCAGTAGCCGCTACTGCTCGATATTCAGCTTCTGTGGAAGATCTTGCTACTGTACGTTGCTTGCGTGAGCTCCAAGAGATGAGATTAGCTCCTAAATATACAATATAAGCCGAGGTCGAAGTCCTATCATCCGTATTACAAGCCCAATCGGCATCTAAAAATGCATGTAATGTTGTAGGGCTGTTGTTTTTTAGATGCAAGCCATGATAGATTGTGCCTTTTAAATATCGCAACACTCTTTTTGCAGCAATCCAATGATTGTTTGTTGGTTTGTGCATGAATTGTGATAATTTGTTCACCGTGTAGGAAATGTCTGGCCTTGTGAGAGATAAGTATTGGAGAGCTCCAATAACTTGCCTGTATTGCGTGGCATTTGTGGCTGGTGTGCCATCATGAAGCATTAGTGGGCTAGAAGAAGAGATTGGTGTAGAACTTTCCTTTGCACCTATCATGTTAAATTTTTCCAGAAGATCTCGAATGTATTTGTGCTGCGAAAGAAATAAACCTTTGTCAGTGGGAATGACTTCAATACCAAGAAATAGTTGAGAGATCCCAAGTCCTTGAGAGAGAAACGGTCTGCAAGAGAGCTTATAAATTGTTGAAGAAATATTGGGGAGTTTCCTGTCACCAAAATGTCATCCACATATACAAGAGCATAAATAATTTTGTTATGCTTATTATATATGAAAAGTGACATGTTAGCCTTTGAATTGTGGAAGCCATAATGTAACAAAAATTTGCTAAATTCTTGGTACCATGCCCGAGGCGCTTGTCGTAGGCCATATATAGCCTTTCGAAGCTTGCAAACATGATTGGAATGTTGCTGATTTACAAAGCCTGGTGGTTGCTGCATATAAACATCATCATTTAAACTGCCTTGTAGAAAGACATTATTTATATCAAGTTGGCGAAGTTGCCATTTACAAGACACTGTGATAGACAAAACAAGTCGAATGGAAGCAGGTTTGATTACAGGACTAAATGTGGCCTTAAAGTCAATGCCGGGTCGTTGATGAAAGTCTTTAGCTACTAATCAAGCTTTGTAATGATCAATGCTGCCATCAGGTTTCCGTTTGATACGAAAGACCCATTTACAACCCACAATGTTTTGTGACAAATCAGGTGGTACTAGTTCTCAAGTGTTATTGCGTAAAAGAGCATCAAATTCTACATTCATAGCTGTACACCAGTGGAAATTTTTCATAGCTTGGGAGACGGTTCGTGGTTCAATAGGCTCAGGTATCGAGTGAATGGAAGCAACATTGATTTGTTTTCTTTTAAAAATATTATTTTGAGCTTTTGTAATCATGGGGTGTGTGCGAGTAGGAGTAGTATATGAGGAGTTAGATGGAGTCGAGTTTACCTGATTAGAAATTGTGACAGGTTGATCCGTAGTTGAGGTTGAAGCAGGTGCAACATCCGTAGGCAATAGAGATGTGACAGAAGATGTTATGTCTTGTGATGGAAGCTGACTGGAAATATTGTGGGATACATGAAAGTGAGGTGGGGAGGATGCAATAACATGATTATTGTTAGCCAATAAATCAGTTTTTGAGATTGTAACCCGGGTGGAATGTAGGTCATGATACTGGAATGGAAAAATAGTTTCTACAAATCTGACATGTCGAGAAGTGTAAATCTTTCCGCTAAGTGTATTTAGACAACGATATGCGCTTTGAGCCGAAAAGTACCCAACAAAGACACAAGGAAGAGATTTTGATGCTAATTTGTGATGAGTGTATGACTTGAGCCAAGGATAACATAGGCAACCGAATACCTTTAATTTGTGATAGTTTGGTGATTTGGAGAAGAGTTTTTCAAATGGTGAGCTCAGGTTGAGAAGAGGTGTGGGTAGGTGATTAATTAAGTAGGTGGCTGTCAGAAAGGCATAAGACCAGTACTTGAGAGGCATATTTGCTTGATGTAGTAAAGTGAGACCAGTTTCTTTAATATGGCGATGTCGCATTTCAGCTGTACCGTTATGTTCAGGAGTATATGGTAGAGTTTTAAAATGTTGAATCCCATGCTCAACTAAGAAGGTATTCATACCTAAAAATTCTCCACCGTCGTCGGTGTAAACGATGATAATTGGTGTTTGAAAAAATTTCTCAACAACTGCTTTGAATTTGGAGAATGTTGGTTTTACTTGCGATTTTTGTTTCAGTGGGTACAACCACATATATTTTGTGAAATGATCAACAAAAATGATATAGTAAAGACAATCATCAATAGAAGAGACTGGGGCAGGTCCCCACACATCTGAGGAAATTAATTCAAGAGGTTTAGTAGTAGTCAAAGATGATACACCAAAAGGCAACTTATGACTCTTATTACAATTGCAAGAATTACAACTGGTAGAAGCCATGAAGTTTGATGACAAGGGTAATTTATTAGAAGAAATAATATGAGATAAGATTTTGATAGATGGGTGGCCAAGTCTCTTATGCCATTCTTGCTGTGGTACCTTTATTCCAGTCATTGCCTATGGTAAGGGAAGGATAAGTGGCATAATTTGTCTTGTGGTTGGCCATTCATAGATATTGCCCCTGCTCTTGCCTCGAACCAAGGATGTTCCTGTTTTCAGATCCTTAACAACAAAAGAGTTAGGAAAGAATTCAATGGAAGTATTATTGTGTTTGCAAAATTGTGAGACTGACAAAAGATTTTTTTGAATGAATGGTGCACATAAAACATTTTTCAGGGTGAAGTTGTGAGTGGGAGTGGATAAAGAAGTTGAACCAGCGTGACTAATAGGGATAGCCTTACCATCTCCAAGCAATATGTCATCCCCACCTGTATACTCAGAATGGATAGCCAAGTTATTAAGATCAGATGTAATATGATGAGATGCTCCTGTGTCCATTAACCAATTTTGAACTAGATTTTTGGGAAGTGTAGTGAGCTTGTAGAGGTGTAGACGAAAGTGATCGTATCTTGTAGCATTGTTTTGCATTATGACCTGATTTGTCACAATATTGGCATGTGATTTTAGGGCGCTACTGATTGTTGAAATTGGAATTGTTGTTGGAGCCATGATGACGACGATCGGCATGTGAAGTGGAGGAACGTCCATTTTTAGCAAAGTTGTTTTCATTGCGTTGTTTGTTGTTGCCATATTTTTGGGAGTAGTTGGCTGTGATTTCAGTGCTCTCTTGATGATTTTCTTCACGTTTGAGAAATCCTTCATGCTCTGTTAATTTATCATGCAGTTCTTCAAAGGAAATGAGTGAGTCTCGAGATCGAATGGCATCAGAAATGTCTCTGAATTCAGGACCAAGACCTTTGAGCACTCGAATTGTCAAATCATCTTCATCTATAGTCGCACCAATTATGGCAAGTTCATCAGCTATTCCTTTGACAATCTGGAGATACTCAGCAACAGGTTTAGAGCCTTTTGTGATAGAGGAAATTTTGTCCTTGAGATGCATCACTCGTGTTCTAGACTTGTTGGCGTAGATATTGGCCAGTTTAGTCCAAGCATCTTGAGCTGTAGTGGCAGTGGAAATAAGAGATACCATTAACTCAGAAAGTGAGGCCAAAATAGCATGAAGCAATAGACTATCTTGTCTTTTCCATAATATATAGGCTTGGTTGGTTATGGAAGTATCATTGTCATTGATAGTGGATGGTGGACAAGGTTTGGTGCCATCAAGATAACCCAAAAGATCATAACCATAGAGTAAAGAATAAAATTGGGCACGCCAGGCAGGGTAGTTTGATGAGTTCAATTTCAAGGGAAGTTGAGCTGCTGGGTTTAGTGATATAAGATTCATATTATTGGTGTGAGATAGGGATCCAGCATGTATGATAATGGGGTTTGCATTGTTGGTGGTATTGTCGGCCATTGTGACTGAGAAAAAAAAAAAATGAAGACAGTAATGTGCAAAAAAAAAATTTTCTCGCTAGAGTTTTGGCTCTGATACCATGAAGAAGATACACAGAGAAAAATATATTTTCTGTCTTATCAATTAACATGTTACAACCACATATATATATATATATTGTCATACAATTCATAAAAAGCAAAAATGAAGCAACTAATTATGGAGTAATTAATTTAGGAGTAAATTGTGCAGATTCTCTGCAGTTGACTTCGAGAGTAAATAGTGCTAGCTGTTACCAATTCTTTGTTGTTGACTTGGAGAGATTTGATTTTCAATTTGAGTAATTCGTGCTAGCTGTTACCAATTCTTTGTTGTTGACTTGGAGAGATTTGATTTTCAATTTCTTTCCTTATAGTCTACACACCACACAAAGGAAAGGACTATCAAATTGTATCACTCACAACAATTTACGACCACAAGACCGTTTGTCACTTTTAAAACTTTCAAAATTCTCTCTACTCCTCTCGATTCTCAAACTCTCTTAAATTTGGTACTGTTAACTCTATTTGTAATCGAGTTTTAGATATCCAGCTATTCTCATTTCTAAGAATATCAACTCCGGGTACGTTCAAAATTATTTTTACATTTATTGTTAATTTTTCATTCATTAATTTTATGATTCTATGGTTTTATTTTTTAAAATTTATTCGTTGACAAATAAAATTTGTAATTCTGCAGAACTTTGCCTAATTCATTTATAACAATTTTGTAGTTGATGGACATGATTTATTGTAATTCATGTGGTTTTATTTTTTATTTTTATTTTTTCATTTGTTTCCTCTAACTTATTCCAACTCAATTAATTAGCAACAACCTCTCCATCTCCACTTCCAACTTTTTTTTGTTTTTAGCTTCCATTTAATTGAACCAAAATTCAAAATGCATGCTGAAAGCTAAAAATAAAAAAAAATAAAAATTCAGTGTCAAAATACTCAAACACAAAACACTCATTTACCTCTATCCACCTGCAACCTAAGGGAACGGCTTCTCCATAGCTGGACTAGATCTTGAATGAGCCACGTCCTCCACCAGTAAGATTATAATGACTATAGGAAAGATTTGCTCAATATTTTCACCTTACTTTTTAAATTTTGACTAGTTTTAGATTAATTAATTTTATTTTATTTTTTATCTATTTTTTAATTTTTTCTCTTTGACTTGTTTATAATAACAAAAATATTATGAACTTGAGTAGAAGATATTTTCTTGTTTTCACATTGGGAGGCTCTATTGCCCCCCCAAAAAAAAGAAAAAAAAATTCCATCACCCAGTTTTCACTGCACCAATCATTTAAGTTTGCGAGCTATAATTTGACTTTCAACACCCAATAAAATCCGAAAAATAATCTTCACTAAAATTTACTTTCACTGGTTAATATTTTATTTTTGACCCCCATAGTTGAATCAACCACTCTTCATCTTCTCTTACATATATATATATATATATATATATATGCTTTTTACTGAAATTTACTTTCACTGATTAATATTTTTATTTTTTATTTCTTTTTTATTGATTATTTTCTGATTTATTTTTTTCTAATTTTTTGTTCTTTTTTTACTAATCTTTTATTTTTTAATTGTTTATAATTTATAATAATACTTAAATATAAAAAATAGTCTATTAATTGATTAGATAATCGGTTATCATCACTATTTAGATTGAGAATAAGAGATAAAAGTGATTTTTCATTGGTGAAGGATCGTGAATAACTAAAACTAACTATGATAAATATGATCAATGAAAACAAAGGGGGTTCATATACTTAAAGGATATTTTGTACATAGATTTCATTTCACTTAAAATCAAGGAATTTTTTCCTTTTTCGATATAAAGTTGTTGATTAAAATTAATATTTTATTAAAGAAGAGAGAAAAAGATACACGAAGAAAAGCGAGGTAAAATGCGAAAACGAAATCAAGGAATGCTACTGCAATTTTTTCATTATTATAAATTATTAGGAGGTTTGTCTGTTTTGAATCGGATTGCACTTATTTTATGATTCATTGCTTTGCTGTGCAATTTCCATGCACTGCACTTATGAAAGCATCAAATAATTCAACGGTAAAAGTCGTCAATGGGGTTTAAAAAATAAAAAATAAACAGCCGTCGATGGCACCATAACTTTAGACTTCAACAATAACGTTGTGGGCCTGAGAAATATTTTCCAGTCATGGCGGCTCCCAAACATGTCACTTTTGTCTATCACTACAATTTATTACCACAATACCACTTGTTTCACTTTTAAAACTTTCATGACTCTCTACTTTTTTCAATTCTCATACTCTTTCTCAAATTTGGTGCTGCAATTTCAGATATCAGGCTACTCTCATTTCTAAGATTATCAAAAACAAAAAAAAAAAAAAAAAAAAAAAAATCAGGTACGTTCAAATTAATTTTACATTTATTGTTAATTTTTCATTTATTAATTTCATGATTCTATGGTTTTATGTTTTTATATTTATTTGTTGACAAATCAAATTTTTAAATGAAAATAACGATTTTTAATTCTGCTGAACTTTGCCGAATTCATTTGTATCCATTTTATAGTTGATGGACACAATTTATTGTAATTTATTGTGTGCTTTTTTTTTTTTTTAATAAGTTAAAGCTTATTCCAACTCAATTAATTAGCATCAACATCTTCATCTCCATCTCCATCTCCAGCTCCAACTCCAGTGATTTTTTTTTCTTGTTTCTTTTTAATCTAATTGAACCAAAATTCAAAATATATGCCAAAAGCTCAAAAAAAAAAAAAAAAAAAAAAAAAAAAAAAAACACACACACACACACAAGCATTGTCCATCAAATTACTCAAACACACTTAGTTACTCAAACATAACTACGTTTATAACCTAAAGGAGCCACGTCCTTCACTAGTAAGATTATAACTACGATCGCAATGACCTTTTCGAAATTATCACTCTATTACTTTTTAAATTTTTGATTAGTTTTAGATTAATTAATTTTATTTTATTTTAATCTATTTTTAATTTTTTTTCTTACTAATGATGACTTGTTTATAATAAAATATATATATATATTATGAACTTGAGTAAAAGGATACTTTCGTGCTTTCACCAAAAAAAAAAAAAAAAAAAACCTTCCATCACCTAATTTCTGACTGCACCAATTATTTAAGTTTGAAAGCTATAATTTTATTTTCAACACTCAACAAAATCAGAAAATAATCTTATTAAAATTCACTTCCACTGGTTAATATTTTATTTTTGACACCCAGAGTTGATCTTCTCTGATATGCGGTGGTGAAGCCACTATATGGCCTGGTGGGGCTACGGCCCCAGGCCAACGAAAAATTTTAAGTTTAATGGATTTTTTTTTTAACAAAAAAATAAAATTGTGGATATTTTGGAGTTCACTCCTTAAAAGTGAATAATTAAACTTTTTAATCTTATTATTGTTGCATGTAACTTTTATGATGAAAGAAAGTAATTAATTTAATCTACAATTATTAAAATAGTAAAATATTAAATTAATTTATTTTTACATTTTATTTTCCTTTTATATTTTCCCTTTTTAATTAGGTCTAACTTAAGCCCTTGTTTATTTTTCTTGTTCTCTTTTTCATAGCCACAATTTCAACAAATAACAATTAATTACCTCTTGATTATATCATCTTGGGTATATAGTTTAATAGGTTTTAAAGTTCTTTAATTCACAAATTTATATTTCCCTTTTCCTTTGATGAGTTTATACTTGAAAATTTTAACTTTCTTTATTTTATTTTATTTTTTCAGATATTGGTTTGAATAGTTGAGTTTGTTCATCAATAATTGCTTTTTTCTACATCAAACACACAGAGAAGAATTCAGGTTTGACTTGTTTGAATCGTTGAATTTTAGTAATAATTTTATATAGTTGCGTGTTTACATTGATTACTACATTTGAATTTTATGTTAATTTTTATAATTTTGTTACTTAATCATTTTATTTTAAATTATTTATATTTAAGTGAATATCAAGACACTGTTCCTCTTAGGCTTTAATTATTTTGTCATAAGTTTTGAAGCAATTTCATTTTTAATAAAATTCTATACAATTAAAATTTATAAATTTAGTGTAAAAAATTGTAAAATATAAATATTGCAGAGAAATTCAATATAGATTCAATTATTGATAATTTTTAAGATCTAAAAGAGTGAAAAGTTCCATTTTAATTTGTATATATAGACAATTTTTGTTTCATTAACTTTTATTTATAGTTACGATTAGATGATACTAGTTTATTATTATTTAGCTTATTTATTGATTTTGTTATATCTAGTATAGTAGATTCACTATAACAATAAATAAATAAATAAATAAGAAACCACTTCCAAAAAAATAAAACAGGTAAAATTATGTTTAATAGCATAAGAACCTGAACCGCCACACCTAATCATAATCATACCCACATGTGTATATATGTATATATATATATATATATATATATATATAAAGCATTTACTTTTATGATACTAGCATATTGCTAATCTTAAGAATCTTATGTTTATAAAATGAATAATCACACATTTATCATTTTATTACACCAATCTCTGACACTGTCAGTTGATTTTCGTCAACTTTAATAGTTGATCAGGATTTTTGATCAAATGACTATTTTACCCATGAATAAGACAAAAAGATAAAAATGAATTGCATGAAACTCTCATAAGGTATGCCTAAGGCAAAAGCACAATTATCTTTTTATTACACAACACTCTCACCCCATTAATTAAATTTTGTTAATATTAGTCAAACTAATTTGACTTAAGGATAATTTTATCTTTTATGTATATATATTTTTATTTTCATTTAACTTTTAAAATTATAAAATACAAATAAAAATTTAAAAATAATTAAGATTTTTTATTTTTTTAAAAAAAGAGATCTCTGCCGTTCATTATATGATGAAAGGTGAAGATTAATTTAAAAATAAAATTATAAAAATGATAGAAAAGAAAATTATCAAAAAATTTAAAATTTTTAGAAAATAAAGAAGAATAAAAATATTAATATATATATATATAGTAAAAGATATCCTCACTATCTATTACATGATTGGACACTAAGGATTAATTTAAAAATAAAAATTAAAAAAAATTCTCTCAAACAGATGAAGAATGAAAAACAAAAACAATGAAATTCTTCATTATGAGATCTTCAACTTCTTCAACCTGAACATCTATTTCTCAAACTAGATCGCCTTGGTTGACACCAACCAAACCAGATTGAAGAACAACCAACATTTTTATTCTCCATTTTTTATCAACAAATACCAAATCAGCAATAACAACAAATCCAACCATAACCACCAGCCCTAGTCACAACCCCAACTTCAACCTCAGACCCTAACCCAAACCCTAGCCATAACCACCAGTTATGACTGGACCATCTAAATCGAACCTCCACCGTCAGATAGGATTCATCCAACGGTAAAGATCCAATATGGATTTTCACCAACAATTTAAAAAAAAAGAAAAAAAAATCTTAGAAAAAATGTAAAATGAAAATAATTAAAAAAAAAAACTCTATCGTTCATCTATGAGATGGATGGTGGAGATCAAAATTAAGTAAAAAAAAATTCCTAAAAAAAAAATAATTTCATTTTCTCTCTTATCTTCCACCATTTAAAAAAATAATAATTTTTTACTATTTATCTTTAATATAGATGATGGAGATCAAAATAATTTTAAAAAATAAAAAAAATTTGTGAAAGGTCTAAAAATAAAAAAGATTAATATATTTCTTAAAAAAATTTAAAATGATTTCTATCATCCATCATTTTGATAGACGATGGACATCATTTAAAAAAAAAAAAAATCAAAAAACAGTTTTGTTTTGTTTTGTTTTTTTTTTAAATATATATATATATATATATACTTTTTTCCGTGGTAGAGACTCCACCTCCAATTAATCATCATATTCATCAGTCACCCAACAACATCAAATCATTATCCTCAATCCATATTCCATCATCATCCTTTGACCTAGTCATCTTCTCTCTCCCCCTTTCTCTTTTGTTTTGTTTTTTCTTTTTTTGTTTTTTGTTTTTTTTTTTTGTTTTGTTTTTTGGTTTTGTTGATAATGGTGGTGGGTTCCTATATGAACATCATCTATTTCGTCCTAGATGATGTACATCATCTGGTTTTCAATCATATAACGAATAGTGGAGATTTTTTTTTTTTTTTTAACAAAATAATTATTACTTTTTTATTTCTTTTTTTTTTTCTAATTTTTTTCAACAATTCTTTCAATTTTTATTTTTAAATTAATCTCCACTGTCCATCATATGATGGACGGTGGAGATCTCTTTAATTATTTTTAAATTCTTATTTATTTTTTTATAAATTTGAAATTTAAAAGAAAATAAAAAAAGTACAAGATGAAATTGCTTAAATTAATCTCCATTGTCCATAATGTGATGAACGATGGAGATTTCTTTAATTATTTTTAAATTCTTATTTATTTTTATAATTTTAAAATTTAAAATAAAATAAAAAAGTAAAAGACAATATTACCCTTAAATCAAATTAGTTTGACTAACCTTAATAGAATTTGACTTACAGTGTGAGAGGTGTTATGTAATAAAAGGGTAAATATGGTTCTGTCTGATTTTAGGCATACCTTAAAGGGTTTCGTGCAATTTATTCTTAATTTTTTTTGCCTTATTCATGGGTAAAATGATCATTTAATCAAAAATCCTAGTCAACCGTTAAAATAGATAGATGTCAACTGATGACGTGAGGATTTGGTGTAATAAAAGTATAAATATATTTCCTCTTAGTTTTAGGCATGCCTTGCAATTCGTTCTTATAAAATTCTAAAATAAACATACTACAAATCTGTTACAACTTTATGTTTTTCTGAGTATATCTAGTGTCCCAAAAAGCCAAAACACACCAATCTCCTTATCCATCTTACATGTGAATAATTAATAAAAGCTATATTATAATGTGCACTAAACCATGGCATGCGAGGTGCCAGCTTGAAAGTACAACCTTTTACTTGTAATGAGCAACCAAAACTCGAAATTGATAATTTTATCTCTTTTAAGGCTTCAATTTAGCATACTGTTAACATCATCACAACCAATTTAATATTTCAAATTTACCAAAATTTCAATATGAGTTTAGATAGCTTAATAATTGAAATACTGGAAAAAACTACAGGCTTTCAAACCAATTATATTCGAACAAAAGCTTAGATAAATACACACTAATATTTGAAAGTGAAAAATATTTTCGATTAACAAACAAAAGAAATAATACATTCTAATATGAAATTTCTATCTATTAAAATAAAAATAGTTTTTGTTTTTCTATCTATTAACTAGTTTATATGTAAGCAGTCAGACATAATTGTTGCAATTCCAAATTTCTGTTTACAATTTTATTAAATTTATGAGCATGATGGTCTTATAGCATATATTAAATTTTTAGAGACAACTTGTCCTCAACTTCATTCAAAATTAACGATGCGATATTGCATGTGAAGATGCTTGGGATTGTTGAATCATTGCATGCTGTTGGTTTCTTAATATTAGCACTTTGATTCATTATCCATTTTAACTGATAATTAACGTTTTGTCTTCCTATGCACAAACAGATCCAAAATCATGCCTGTGGTGGAGCTCCTTGTCTCAGCTATCCTTCCTGTTTTGTTTAAAAAATTGACTTCTCCTGAGCTGCAGCAGTTTCTGCGTCAAGAGAATTTGTATTCAAAGATCAAAACATTGGAACAAACTCTAAAGATGATTCAGGCAGTTCTTGGCTATGCAGAGGAGAAGCAGTTGGAGGACAAGCGTGTGAAGGATTGGCTAGAGGATCTTCAAGACTTGGCTTATGATGTGGAGGACATACTCGATGAGTTTGCTACTGAAGTTTTAGCAAGGAAGTTGGAGATGGAAAGCCGTGATCTGGCTAGCTCTAGCAAGGTTTGTCGCAAGTTTGTTCCTGCCTTTTTAAAAAAATTAAGTCCACAAGCCATCAAGTTTCACTCTCGCATGGGCTCAGAGATTAAAGATGTCAAACGTCGATTGGAACATGTCACGAGCCAATTGAAACAACTTTGCAAACTCAAAGATGGCCTTGGATTGGAAAAATATATTACTGGAGGGACATCGGCTATTGCACACCAGAGACAACCCACTACATTTATTCCCATTGAACCTGCTGTTTATGGGAGAGATGAAGACAAAGCATATATACTTCAAATGGTGTTCAAGAATGAACCAAGTGCCGCCAACTTTCACGTAATATCGATTGTCGGCATGGGAGGAATCGGGAAATCAACGCTTGCTCGAGAGGTGTATAACGATAAAGCGACTGAATCTTTCGAGCTCAAAGCTTGGGTTTGCATATCTAATGATTTTGATGTTCTAAGAATCTCGAAAGCAATTCTTAAGTCTATCAAAGAAAATTCTAATGATCCAAAGGATTTAAGTGAAGTGCAAATTCAACTCCAAGAGAAATTTGCTAAAAGAAAGTTCTTGCTTGTCTTGGATGATATTTGGAGCAATGATTATAGTTCGTGGGAAATCTTGAGGTCTCCCTTTAAGCCAGGAGCTAAGGGCAATAAAATCATTGTGACGACACGACATGAAGATGTTGCATTAACAATGGGATGTTCTACTCGATTGTACAAACTAAAGTGTCTATCGAATGATGATTCCTGGTCTTTGTTTAAGGCACATGCATTTGAGGATGGAGTTAATTCTACACATCATGATATTGAATCAATTCGTCAAAAAGTGATTGAAAAGAGCAAAGGCTTGCCCTTGGCATCAAGGATTCTCGGTGGCCTTCTTCGTGCAAAGCAAATAGATAAGTGGTTGGAAATTTTGAATAGCAAAATATGGGATTTTGAAGACAAAAGTGAAATTCCTGCAACTTTAAAATTAAGTTATTTCTATCTTCCCTCTCATTTAAATAGATGTTTTGCTCATTGTGCAATTTTACTGGAGGATTATGAATTTCAAAAGGAGGAAGTCATACTTCTATGGATAGCTGAAGGTCTTATTCATCCAACAGAAGAAAATAAATAGTTAGAAGTTTTAGGTCATGAGTACTTCAATGATCTATTATCTAGATCGCTTTTTCAACAATCAAGTAGTGATGAATCCAAATATATAATGCATGACCTTGTTAATGATCTTGCACGGTGGGCTTCTTGGGGAACTTGTTTCCATTTGGAGGAAATTTCAAAGGCCAACAAGCAATTGGAAAGCTTGGAAAAGGTTCGTCATCTTTCTTATGTGTCAAATTTGCATGACAACATATGTAAATTTGAAGTCATTACTGAAGCTAAACGGGTTCATAAACGTCTAAGAACATTCCTACCATTTTCAATTGATCAATTTAACCTGAACATCCTATCTGGGACAATAATTTCTAATTTGCTACCAAAATTTAAGAAACTAAGGATGTTATCTTTAGAAAATTATTTCATCATAGAGCAACCTGAGTCATTTGGTGATTTGAGACATCTACGATACCTTAATCTTTCTTGTACGAATATCAAAAGCTTTCCTGAATCAACAAGTTGTTTAATTAACTTGTTGAGTTTGAAATTAAAAGATTGTTCTTATCTTAGGAAGTTACCGTCCAAGATACGGAATTTGACCAAGTTAAGACCTCTCAATATTAGAGGTGTCAATTTAGATGAGATGCCAGTGGGAATAAATGAGTTGAACTGTCTTCAATATTTATCTGATTTTATTGTGGGCAAAGGTGTTGGAGCTACTTTGAAAGATTTGAAGAATTTAAAATCTCTATATGGAGAACTTCATCTTTCAAGATTAAGTAATGCAGTTGATTTACATGAAACAAGTGAGATGATATTAAATGATAAGCAAAAATTGAGAGTGCTAGAACTAGAATGGAACTCTCAATTTGACGACATACGGAATGAGGAAACAGAGAAAAAAATGCTTGACTTGCTACGCCCTCATCCAAATCTGGAAAGACTCAAAATCAAATTTTATTGTGGTATTGAATTTCCATCATGGGTGGGAGATGCTTCATTCTCCAAAATAACCATCGTAAAATTGAAAAGATGTGACAGTTGCACACTCTTACCTTCTCTTGGGCTATTGGGATCATTGAAAGAGCTTACAATTGAAGGGATGAATGGACTAAAAAGCATAGGTAAGGAATTTTGTGGTCAACGATGTTCAAGGCCTTTTCAGTCACTAGAGACTCTTTGTTTCAAGGATTTGCAAGAATGAAAGCATTGGGAACCCATCAAAGAAAATGAGCATGATGGTGCATTTCTCTGCCTATGAGAATTTTCTATTATAAATTGTCCTAAACTCTGTGGAAGATTACCTAATTATCTTCCTTCATTGGAGAAATTTGTGGTCGAAAATTGTGAGCAGTTGGTGGTTTCACTCTCAGTCCTTCCAGTGCTTTCCAACTTAATCATAAATAATTGCAGAGAGAACATGCAATGGTCCCATTGACTCAAGGTCATTAACTTATGTGACCTTTTCAAATATTCCAGAGTTAGGCAGCTTGTCAAGGCAGGATTGCTTTCAAAGTGTAAAACATCTATGCATTAGTGAAACGAGTCATGAGCAGCTCACCAATTTATGGCAAACGAATGGAGCTTTTATTGAGAGGCCACCGCAGCGGGTACAAAACTTCATCTCTATCACAAACCTACAAATTGCATCTTGCTCAGATCTTGTCTCATTTCCTGAGGTTTGTTTCTTTTCCAATTTATGTAAATTGGATATTAGAGATTGCAATGCTCTAACATCGTTACCTGTAGAAATGAATTACAAAAATGCATGTCTAGAAAGTTTGAATATAGAAGTTTGTAATTCCCTAAGATTTATAATAAATGGTCGATTACTCTCGTCTCTTAAAAGTCTTGAGATATTGGGCTGTGATAAATTGGAGTATTTGTGGGATGATAGAGAGATAAGTTGTCCATCAATTTTAGACAAAATGTCTCTACTTGAAAAGTTAGTAGTTCGGACTTGCGTATCTCTCACAAGCTTGTCATTAAGTGCGCGGTTACCTGCCACTCTTTCTAGTCTCAGCATCTTTAATGTTCCAGAACTGGAGTCAATAGCAGATAGTTTTCATAACAACAAGTCTCTTAGAGAAATTCGTATACAGAATTGTAAAAAGCTTAAGACTATACCCGAGGGCTTGTACAGTCTTACCCGCCTATAGTATATACTAATATATAATTGTCAAAATATTGTGAAGTTCGCAGAAGATGGCCTTCCCAAGGATGGGCTAAGTCGACTTGACATTGAAAATTATGAGAAGCTGGAAGGTCTACCTAAAGGCTTCCACAACCTCCACTCTCTTAACAACTTATATTTGGGTGGATGTCCAAGTATGAGGTCATTTCCAGAAGAAGGTTTTCCCACAAACCTAACATCTCTTGGAATTGATGGAGAAGTTAATCTCTGTAAGCCACTGCTTGAGTGGGGGTTGCACAAACTGACCTCTCTCACAACTCTCTTTCTTTGTGGGGGTCAAGAAGTAGATTTGTCAGTTCTAGAGCAGGATATGGGAAAGAGGTTACCCCATTCTCTAACTCATCTGTACATCGGTGGTTTCCAAAATCTGACATCCTTTCCAAAGGTGGTCCTATCATCTTCACTTCAATCTCTGTCAATCAGTAATTGCCCAGGTCTCACATCCATTTCAGAGCTGGGTCTGCTATCTTCACTTCAATCTCTGTCATTCTGGAATTGCCCAGGTCTTACATCCATTTCAAGGCAACGGCTGCCATCCTTACTTTTGGAATTGAAAATTTGTGATTGTCCAAGGCTGAAAGAAGAATGCAAAAGAAATAAAGGAAAAGAATGGCCCAAGATTTCCCACATCCCTTGCATTCAGTACCTAGAATTAATTGTATGTCAATCTCTAACACCTTAAACCTAATCTACATTTTTAATTAACATTTCAATTCTCTTGATCATTCTCTGTTTTTTCAGTCGGGACAAAATGGTTATCGTGGTTACGATTTGTGAATAGCTCTCCATTGGACTTTAAAGTATGTCAACTTCGTTTATCGAAATTTTGTTATATAAACTAAAGTTACGTAATATTTTTGTGTGGTAGTGATGATATTAGTACTCTCTAGATGTCTAGCCTTTGATTTATCAAAGAATAGGGCTTAAATTACAATATGTGTTCAACAAGTCAAATGCAACTATGCTGTTCAAACTACCTTATCAAGAATATGACTTCATTTATAACATGTAGAAGGTTGATGATTATTTGAAATGAAAATTTGTAGGAGAAAGATGCAGCAGTAGGAAATGGTGGTCCAGGAAGGCTAACTTCATGCTTTCTAACCAACTCATGGGGGTATCGTTTGAGGCGCAAATATCAAGCAGCAGAGCTGGTGCAAATATCAACTCTGTCCCAAAGCGTATTTTTTTGCTTGAATGATGCAAAGAAAAGTATGTATTCCTTAGATGTTACATACCAGTATACCACACTTTTTATTCTATGCTACTGTTGGTTTATATCGTTTTGAATGACACTAGGTTCCTGAACAACATGCATTTCATCAGGTAGGATCTAATTTGCATGTATTACATGTAGACATGGGTTGAAGGAAAATCTTCCAAGATCTAGCTCATGATGTAGCAATTTCAGGATACAAAACCAAGACAAGTTCAATTATGGGAAATAAAAGCTACTTTTGTGTATTTTAATTTATTTCAGTTCAATGACAACTTCATTCTAGAGCTTAACAGGTTTATCCTCTCAAATCCTTGTCGATATTTCGTATCTCAAGAATGATTCAAACTCAAATTCTGCTATATCTTTGTCCCAAAGCCTGTTTTTCTGCTTGAATGATTCGAAAGTATAGGAATAGTATGGCTGCCTTAGATGTACATATCACACTTTTTGTACTATGGAACTATTGGTTTTTATCATTTTCAATAAATTGTTCCAAATTTAGGTTCTTTATTGGTGAACCTTGGGAAGTCCAGGAATTACTAGGTACTAGATAGAAAGGTTATTTTATGATGTTTGTCGTTGTCATCATTTATATTTTGGCTCTAATCTTGAGTTGAATACAGGACATAATTCATGGATTCAAGGAGAGGAAAGATGGCAAGGACTCCTGACACAGTGGCACCAGTCTGACTTTCCCAGCAAAGTTGCTGTACAACTGAGTGATACTACTACTCTTGCAGTTCCAGGGTTGTTTTTTGATTCTAGAATTGGTGGGGCCTTTGATTGGACTTTAAAGTGGGTTTATTGGAATTGATATTAAAGGTAAATGGTAATAAGAAGTACGTGAACTTAATTCATTGAAATTTGATATACGATATTAATTTTGTTGTACAAACTAAAGTTGCTTAATATTATTGGTGAGTCAGTAACACAACTGGATTCCTTTTAGATGATTTGTTTTTAATTACCTCTTTTTCATTTATGTTTATTATCTGTCTTTTCAATGGAGCAAGCTGCTACTTGATTCTAGAATTGGAACAGAGCTCTCTTTAAAATAGGCTCATTGGCATTGACATTGACACTGCATTTCACATTCGATCCCACAGCAGAAGCAAGGGGCCAGTATAATATTTGCTCCAATGCATCGAGGATCCTAAGGGGGCCAACGCCTTCATGACCGATGCCTACGAAAACATGTTTCTTCACAAGGCAGCCATTAGCCACAATATTGCCATGGTGAAACATTGGGTGGAAGTTGTTACTTGCTGCAGAGCAGCTTTTGTAGCAAATGTCTCTGGCCAGACACCATTCTTTATTCCACTAGAAAAGATAAATCGACTAGTGATAATAAGCTGCAAGAAGCTCATTGCACTAGAAAAGATGGGACAGCACTTTGGGCATTCTCTCTCTCCCTTCATCTCTCTTTGTTATCATGTCTTTCTTCATAATCTATGCATTCACAGTGTCTCTCTATCTTTCTTTGTTCACTCTCTCTCTCTCTCTTAATTTATCTGTCTGTTTATTTATCTCTGTTTTTGCCATTGTATCTTTCTTTACAATATATACAATTACACCTTTTCTTTAACTCTTTATCGTTGTGTCTTTCTTTACAATGCACACATTTATGGAGTTATTTTCAGGTTTATTAACACATTTGGATTTAGCAAGGATATGATCCACACTAGGAAATGGTGGTCCAGTAGCTTCATGCTTTCTAACCAACTCATGGCGGTATGGTTTTAGGTTCAAATATGGACAATTCAAGCAGCAGGGCAGGTATGAGAAGAAAATTGTTGAGGATTGGCTTGAGATTCAATCTTACCTACAAGTTCCGTCATTATTGCTTATCCCTTGCGATTTTACTGATGGATTTCTTTTACGTAAATGTGTAGAAATTTGGTCCTTTGGAAGTTGTTTGGCATGATGTGGTCCTCCCAGTCAGATTCTTTGGTTGTATTGAGGTTATGCAAATGGATTGTAAGTGATAATTAAGAGTTAGTATAGGCATTTAGTAGAAACACTACTCAATTAGTGCTGATTTGAACATCTTCATTAATGAAAAAGGATATATAATCATATATATATTTTGAAATTATAATCATTTTTTTTTGAAATAATAATCATTTTTTTTAATTGCATGTATTATATGTAGAAATGGGTTGAAGGGAAATCTTTCAAGATCTAGCTTATGATGAACCAATACCAAGATACAAAACCAAGACAGGTTGATTTGTGGGAAACAAAAGCTACTTCTGGGTATTTCAATATATTTCAGTTCAATGACGGCTTCATTCTAGAGCGCAACAGGTTGATCCTCTAGAATCAATGTTGATATTCTGATACTCAAGAATTGTCCCATTATATGAAACTTATGCTACTCATTTCTAAATAGTAATTGAATGGTATAACAAGCTGTTGCTTCCTTGTGCTTAATGAGTTGGTTTATTACTACAAAAGGTTTAGATGTTACTAAACTTCTATACGGCTGTTTTTGTTTCGGGCTATTACTCTAATTACATTTGATGAGCTTCTGTTATTGTTTTATATTGTAAGAAAGCTAGCACAATATTTCTTAGAATTCAAATTAAGCAAAAATACTCCAAACTCAGATTTTGCTATATTTCTGTCCCAAAGCATATTTGTGTGCTTGAATGATGCACAAATATAAGAATAGTATATATTCCTTAGATGTTACATACCACACTTTTTACTCTATGGTACTGTTAGTTTTTATCATTTTGAATCAAGTATTCCAAATTCAAGTTCTTTGCTAGTGAATTTAGGAAAGTCATAGAATTACTAGGTATTAAGTAGAAAGGTTTTCCATGATGTTAGTCGTTGTCATTATTTATATTTTAACTCTTTTTATTATTGAAATTTGATATTTGATGGTAATCTTGTTGTACAAATTAAGATTACTTAATGTTATCAATGACACAATTGGATTTCTTTCAAATGATTTGTTTTTATTTAGCCATCTTTTTCATTTATGTTTATTATCTGTCTTTTCAAAGAAGCAAGCTGCTACTTGATCCCAGACTTGGTATAGCCCTCTTTAAATTAGGCTCATCGGCATTAACATTGAGGTGGGTCTGCCATTAAGTGGCTGTTCAAAACTTAGATCCTTAGCAGAGCAAGATCTGTCATCCTCAGTCCTGCAATTAGACATAGGAACTGTCCAATGTTGAAGGAAGAATGCAAAAAGGATAAAGGCAATCTGTGGCCCAAGATTTCCCACATCACTAAGAATGAATGAGCTCTATAGAAGTCCATCACTAGTATGTCAATTTCTAACACTTCAAACTTTATCTAAATTTTTATGAAAATTTAACATCTTAATTTCGTTTCATTTGAAGATATTATTCCATCAAACATTTTATTATCTTATTTTAAATTAGTTCCCATGCTTAAGTTAAAAATTTAAGATTATCTTTTGGCCGTAGAATATTTATAACTCATAAAACAAAACATCTAGTTCTTATTGTTTTACTTTTGTATATTCTCTATTCTTTTAGTGCCAAGCTTACTATTATTTGATTTTAGAATTGGTGGATAGCTTTGCTTTGGACTTTGAAATAGGCTTCTTGGCATTGACACTGAGGGTGAAAGGTAACTCAAAGTATATGAACTTAATTTATTAAAATTTGATACTTGATGCTATACAAACTAAAATTAATAATTATCACTGGTACAATTTGGTTTCTTTCAGATGATTGGTTCATCTAGCTTATTAATGGGATGAATTAGATTAAGGCTGCAATGTTTGTGGAGGCATCGAACTTCAACATGGAAGTCTCAATTCCTCTGGTTCCTTCTTCCCCATTTTCAGGTAAGCATATTCGGGCTTGCTTTTATAGATTAACTTTAATGTATGGTATGTCCAGATTTACGAATGAAATAAAGTTTGTATGTTCTTATTAAGCCAAAAGGTAAAATGCATGATTATATTGTGAACTTTTAAATTATTCAAGAATTAAAAAACAATTCTCTACATCACCAAATTATCCTTGTTGATTGATATCTCAACAGACAGAAAAACATATATTTATGATTGGTAAAAACTCCATACACAATCAAACTTGATCTATCATTTCCATGCTCATCAATAACACCTCAGTCCACTTATAGAGCTAAGTACAGCAAAAATTGAACCCATTTTCAATCAGATTTCGTTTGCCCTTCACTAAGTGATCTGGATGTTTAATCGTTCAGCAATGCAGGAGCCATATAAAGATGTGATAAAAGAAAACCAGGGAGCGCTGAAAACATTCTTGGATGATAACTTTCAAAGAATCAACTTTTCATGTCACATACCAGTCCACAGCAAAAGCAAGCAGCCACTTAAATGTGACTTATGGTAGCCAACGTCTTTAGGTTTTAGACCAAATCAAGTGTCTAGTGATAATAAACTGCAAGAAGTTCATTGCACTAGAAAAGATAGGACCTCAATTCTCCGTGCTGCTGTCTGAGGACAACACTTTGGTCATTCTCTCTCTCCCTTTATCTCTGTTTGTTTTCATGTCTTTCTTTACAATCTATTCATTTGTGGTGTCTCTCTCTCTCTTTGTCATCATGTTTTTCTTTTTAATATATGCATTTACAAATTTTGTATCTTTTTTTTCTTTTTGGTTATCTCATACTTTACAATATATATATTTATAAAGTCATTTTCAGGTTTATTAACATATTTGGATTTAGAAGAAAAAATATCATGGTGGTCATGGGTGATATTGATCTTTTAAAACCATGATAGTTTTAATCACTTGTGATCATAATTAAGATTATGATAGTTCTAACAAAAAAGCTCATATAGAACTTTTTATAATTGGATTTAGAAATTTGTTAAGTTTAATATATAGTAACTTTAATTTTTTCAACATAGGAAAGTCTCTGGAGTTACCGAAATTGGATGAAGGGTTAGCAGAATTGAAAACCAAAACAACATAACATGTCTTACATCTTTTGAATGATAGACAATCTGCTTTCAGCCATAAAAATGATATAACCAAGTTATCTCAAATATCATTGCCACATTTGGATTTCTTTCAGGTAACAATTTCATTTTATTGATGAGGTGGACTAAAAGGAGACTTGCAGTGTTTGCAGAGGATTCAAAATTTCACATAAAAGTCTTATTCTTACCTGATTTCAAGTAAGTATATACATTCAACTTTTAAACTTTAATGTAAGTTACTAAATTCTTTTCACTTCGCAAGCTAGCCTATTGGTATTTGTTTTTCATTTTTTTTTTTCCCAAATATTTTTTGTCGATGCCAAATCTAGGGACCTTTATCTGTTAAAAACTCAGTACATATTGACATTGGCATTGTCTAGTTAAGTAAAAATCCTTTATGGGATGTGATTATCTTATTTCATTTTTCGAAAAAGTAATGTAATAATTTAAAGATGGATTACAGTTTTTATGTTCTTATTCAGATAAAAGTAGAATGCATAGCAGTTTTCGATGTTTCAAATTAACCACTCTCCTCAATCTAATCCTTGTCTGATTGAAAATCTTTTCTATTTATGTCTTTTTTCCAAAGATAAAACAAAACTGAAGATTTTCAAGAATAAGAACTGAGTATGATGTATTACATTCTGATGTTTACACTTTGGTTAAATAGGAACTAACAAGCTAACTTGTAAGACTATATGAGGCTAATTACATAAAGTTAGGCTAATTCAATCTTCTATGTATAGAAAGACTAATCAAGAAATTAGTGAAATTAATTCCTAAAACATCTCATTCCCATAATCAAAAGATTTTGTCAACTCTTATTTCCAACACTCCCCTTCAAGCTGGCTCCAAAATATCTTTCATGGCTAGCTTGGACACCAAGTCATCAAATTGCCTTCTAGGGAGATTCTTTGTGAGATTGTCTACTAACTGTTCTGAGGTAGGTAGATAAGGCATACAGATCTGTCTACCGTCTATCTTTTCTTTAATAAAATGTTTGTCCATTTCCACATGTTTGGTTCTATCATGTAGAATTGGATTGTGCGTTATGGCTATAGCTGATTTGTTGTCACAGTACAATTTTATTGGACAG
Organism: Nephelium lappaceum; assembly: GCA_021234005.1. Taxonomy (NCBI): domain Eukaryota; kingdom Viridiplantae; phylum Streptophyta; class Magnoliopsida; order Sapindales; family Sapindaceae; genus Nephelium; species Nephelium lappaceum. The sequence continues at coordinate 18,245,569 of CM037998.1, read as the reverse complement.
GTAGTTTGAATCTTCAAGTCTTCAAGTATTCTCTTAATCCATAGTCCTTCACTGATCCTAAGGCAGCTGCTCTGTATTCTGCTTCAACACTACTTCTAGCCACCACGCTTTGTTTTTTGCTACTCCAAGTTACTAGATTTCCACACACAAAGGAGCAATATCCAGATGTTGATCTCCGGTTTGTGATGCTTCCAGTCCAGTTTGCATCTGTGTAGATCTCAACCTGAAAATGTCCATTGTTAGCAAAGAATAGGTCTTTCCTCGAAGCCCTCTTTAGATACCTGAGAATCCCCAGCACTGTCTTATAGTGTTCCTGACCTTGTGCATGCATAAATTCACGTACTACACCAACAGCAAAGGTGATGTCTGGTCAAGTATGAGCTAGGTAGATGAGTTTTCCCACTAGCTTTTAATACTTCTCTTTGTCCACTTGTTTTTTAGGGTTAGCTGCCTCAAGTTTCAGATTTTGTTCCATAGGTGTCTCAACAGTCCTACACCCAAGCATACTTGCTTCCCCCAAAAGATCTAACACATATTTTCTTTGACAAACAAAGATTCCTTGTTTAGATCTTTGCAACTCCATCCCTAGGAAATATTTAGCTTCTCCTAAGTCTTTAACTTCAAATTCAAGAGCTAATAGTCTCTTTAATTTTTCAATTTCATGACAATCATCCCCTGTTAGGATGATATCATCTACGTAAACAATTAGCACTGCTCTTCTTCCTTCATTAGAGTGCTTAGTGAACAATGTGTGATCTCCTTGACTTTGGCTAAACCCAAACTTCTTTACAACCTCCCTAAATCTCTCAAACCACACCTGTGGTGATTGTTTGAGTCCATATATGGACTTAATTAACTTGCAAACTTTCCCTTTACCAACCAGCTGGTTAAAATCTGGAGGAGGTTCCATAAATACCTCTTTATCAAGATATCCATTTAAAAAGACATTTTTTACATCTAATTGATATAAAGACCATCCAAGGTTCGAAGCCAATGAGAGTAGGATGCGTATGGAATTTACCTTAGCCACCGGTGCAAAGGTTTCTTGGTAATCAAGGCCATGAGTTTGAGTGAACCCTTTAGTTACCAAACGAGCTTTATACCTTTCATGGACCCATCAGCCTTACATTTGATGGTAAACACCCATTTACAGTCCACTGTGTTTTTCCCTCTAGGCAACTCAACACCTTCCCAAGCCCTATTTTTGATTAGTGCACCCATTTCATCCATAACAGCTATCTTCTAGTTAGGGCAGTCTAGGGCTTTTTATATGTTTCTAGGAATTGTAAGGTGGGAGATCTTTGAGGTGAAAGTTTTGTGGTCACTAGATAATCTATGGTAGGATAGATATTTGGCTATTGAGTGATTAATACAAGATCGAGTACCTTTCCTAAGTGCAATTGGAATATCAAGGTCTGAATAATCTGTTATGGTGTTGTGTTCAGTGTTATGAGAGGAACTTGACTCTATAGGGACTGGATTAGAGCTAGATGGATTAGAAATTAACAACATAGGAGTCGAGTTCATAGAAGTTTGGGTATTACCTAAAAGGGGCTAGTTTGGAGCAGGATTAATTGAGGCAGTTGATTGGCCTTGAGCAGATTGATGAGCTCTATTATTTTGAAATTTTTTCCTTGCATAAACATGTAGCTCCGTTGTAGGTTGATTTCCTGCAACTAAGTGCTGATCCTGTGATGATAGTTCTCCCCCTGAAATGGTTACATTCTGCTCTGGTTCAATAGAAGCTGGTTTGGTTTCCTTTTTAGTGGGAGCCGACTCTTTAAGGCTATTTGGAAAGAAGAATTCTGATAAAACACTAGAAACGCCAGTTTTTTCTTTAAAAACAGGAACCTCATCTTTATTTTCACACTTGTTCTCCCCCTGAAGATGAGATTTATCAAAAAAAAGTGTTTTTTCATGAAATATGACATTCATACTGACCTGAACTTTCTTGGTTTTAGGATTAAAAATCTTGTATCCCTTTTGGTTACTAACATAGCCAATAAACACACCCTTTTCAGCTTTAAGGTCTAGCTTTGATCTGAATATATTTGGAACATGTATAAAGACAGTACACCCAAACACTTTAAGGGGTAAGTCAAACGTGAGTCTATTTTCTGGAAATGACACTTTCAAGCAATATAATGGAGTCTTGATGCAAAACTCTCGATGAAATCCTATTAATTAAATAGGCAGCAGTCAGTACTGCATCCCTCCATAAATATTGGGGGTACATTCATAGCTAGCATGAGTGCCCTACTAACCTCAAGAAGATGTCTGTTTTTCCTTTCCGCAACCCTATTTTGTTGGGGTGTATTGGGACAAGTGAACTAATATTGGATGTTTTTATCATTTAAAAATTGTCCTAAATGTTGGTTAAAATATTCTTTGCCATTGTCAATACGTAGAATATTGATTTTTATGTGAAATTGTGTTTTAACAAAATTATAGAATATTTTAAACAAGTTTTGAACTTAAGATTTTTGTTTCATTAAGTACACCCAACATAGTCTTATATGGTCATCAATAAACGTTACAAACCAGTTTTTTCTAGACAAAGTTGAGGTTTTACAAGGCCCCCATACATCGCTATGAATTAAATACAAGAGTTTTGAAGCCCTATAGGGTTTAGGAATATATTGCTGTCAAGTACTCTTAAAGAAAGAACAAATATCACATTGACTATTTGACAACCTTCGAAACAAATCAGGAAATAGATGCTTTAAATAAGGAAAACTAGGATGTCCTAACCTATAATGTCAGGTCATTATTTGTTCTCTAACAAAAAGAGACCTTACATCACATGATAAACCTAGAGCTGGCTTATTCAAACTGTCTTCAAAATAATATAGACCATTTTCTTCTCTAGCACTGTCAATCACCTTCTTCAAGTTCCTGTCTTGAAAAACACATTTGTTTGATGTAAAAAGAACAGAACAATCAGAATCCTTAGATATCCTACTTACAGATAGCAAATACAAGATAGGTGGGGAACATGTAAAACAGATTCTAAAGTTATGTTGTCTGAAATTTTTACAGAACTTTTGCCAGCAATAGGAGACAGACTCCCGTATGCTATTCTTACTTTTTGGTTACCTGGGCAAAGACTGTAATTTTGGAACATGGATGATATACTTGTCATGTGATCGGATGCACCCGAATCAATGACCCAGGGTGTATGATTTTGATGAGTTAAGAAACTAGTTGAGAGGTTACCTGTGTGAGCAAGAGAACAACTGGGTATGGATGAAGGGTTAACCAATTTCAGAAGTTGATCAATTTGCTCTTGGGTAAGGCTGACTTGTTCGACAAAATTTGTACTAGAGGGAGGTTTGTCTCGTGGCTTCCAGTTATCAGGTCTGCCATGTATCTTCCAGCATGTTTCTCTGGTGTAACGGGGGCGATGACAGTGGTCGCATCAGACTTTTTTCTTCTCTTCAGGCTTACGAGTAAAAACCTTATATGCAACATTATCTTGAGAAATTAATGCTGAGTTCTCCACAGTACTAACCACTGTTTCCTTTTTTTCCTAGTATGACTGTCCTTCGGCTTTCCCCCCTTCTCACTTCTACAAAGACCTCATTAAGAGGTTGAAGAGGCTGTCGTCCCATGCTCCGGCCTCTTACATCATCAAGTTCCATATTCAAACCTGCTAGGAATCGAAACACCCTGGTGTTCTCAACTTCCTTCTGATAATGTGCTTCATCTGTTAGATCCTTCCATGTATAGTCACGGTATAGGTCCAGTTCTTGCCACAATCTTTTTAGGGCAGAGAAATGCTTAGTAACAATCTCTGCTCCCTGTTTCAGTTCTCCAATCTTTAGTTGTAACTCATAAATCTGAGATTGGTTACCCAGATCTAAGTACATCTCAATGAGGTTATCCCACATCGCCTTGGCTATAGGATACCCCAAATAATTCAAGCTTATGTCTTCTTCCATCGAGTTGGTGAGCCACGTCATCACCATTGAGTTTTCAGCATCCCAGGTCGCATATTGGGGGTCTTTTGCATTTGGTTCCTTCTTAGTTCCAGTCAAATATTCGATCTTCCCACGTCAACGTATATACATACGCACTGACAGTGACCAGCGATGAAAATTATCCCCATTGAGTTTTATTGTAGAGATTCGAATGGTGTGGTTGTCGGACTGATTGGAGGAATTCTTAGTATTGGCCATAGTAGGAGGAAGGAGACAAGAAAAAATTCGCCTAGGTTTCAGAGTTGGAACCAGGCTCTAATACCATGAAGATTTTCAAGAATAAGAACTGAGTATTGTGTATTACATTCTGATGTTTACCCTTTGGTTAAATAGGAATTAACAAGCTAACTTGTAGGACTATATTAGGCTAATTACATAAAATTAGGCTAATTCAATCTTCTATGTATAGAAAGACTAATTAGGAAATTAGTGAAATTAATTCCTAAAACATCTCCTTCCCATAATCAAAAGATTTTGTCAACTCTTATTTTCAACAAAAACCATGAATTTAGTAGAGCTCTACTTCTCTGCCTTCCTTTCGGTCTTGTTTGATAGATTGGAACGGCATGAATTGCTGTGATTAAGGTAGTGCTCAATGAATTAATGCAGAGGAGAAGGGTTTTAATCCTCAATCTCAATGAATTACATTTGTAGTCCAGTGGAAGAACTCTATCAATTAACAAATGATCTTGGATTCAAAGAGTGTGCTAGAGAGACCAGTTTATCCAACATCGTTTCAAGTATACAATATGTAGGTAAGCCAAATTCCAACTTTATATGGTATTCATATCACAATTAATTTAATTTTAAAGTCTAATATACTCTACGAAAAGTAATTCGAAATGTCAATGAGATTAATAGTATTGTAAAACATTTTTAAAATTACTATTATTGTGTTGTTTCATTTCAATTCAACTGGAAAAAACTTTGATTGTGATACATATAATTTTTTTTTCCACTTTATTGTCAAGATCAAATAGAATGCCACAGTTTGAAAAACTAGCCGTGCAAAATTTCAGAAGATGGGCTGAACAGCACATCAACCACATTTGGAAGTCTGGTAATAAAAAATTGTTTCATTAGCATAACTAATGACGTTATTATATTTGCTTTGGATAAATAACATTTTTATCTTTTTAGATTGAGCTTTTTGCATTATTTCTATTCATTAATGTATTGTGTTTTAGAGTGGGATAGCAACTGGACCATTTGACCATTTGAATCCGAAAATGGAGTATAGTCTTAACAAGACTTCAAGAGTTGAGTATGACTGGAATCATTGCATAAGTTAACTTGGAATGTAATTTTCCTATTTGTTCGTGAAGTAGTTCTGGCATATGCATCAATCTTATAATTATCTAATGTTGTAGTTCAACTTTGATTGGATCATCCTTGGCCTTTGACCTGCCTCTCTGAAGTGGAAAAAAGCTAATACGGAGTATCTGTTGTGATAAGTGAGTGTGGCAGTATTAGGGTGCAGTGAAGGTAAATACTTAGTTGTTCAATTTTTTTTTTCTTTGTTGTATTTATATAAAGAATTACTAAAATATAAGTTCATATGGTTGTTTTCTTTTGTTTCCAATTGCGTGTGCTCTTCAATGACAGGGTTTCCTAATAATTTCTATTTATCGTTTATGCTTAGGGGCTTAGGAGTCTATTTCCCACCTTTTCTTGACCTACCTTTTTGCATATTCATTATGGCGGGCCATCTCCTTCAGTTTTGATCGAAGTATTCGAATCGATGGCTTGATTATTAATCTCTAGCAAGAGGCTCTGGAGGCAAGATTCAATTCTTAGCTGCAAGCTCTTTGAAAAGCCTCTATCATAGCTATGATTTGTGTGATTTGGTTTGCATGAATAAGACAATTTTTAAGGATACCCAAGTCCCCTTCATGACTGCTATTCATGCTCCTTTTATACTTATGAATTTTATTGGCATAAGATTTGGTTTGAGAGCAACTTTACTCTTTTGGTAGCTCTTCATTGGTCTCGTTACTTAGATTTGTTGTCACTGATGAAGTTTATTATCACCCATATTTATCATGAGACTAATCATGTGGCGGATCACTAACTTCTTGGGCTTCCAATATTGTTTCTGTTATATGGTGGTGGAGCACTCCAAGTTTTTTGTAGTTCTTTAGTATCTAATAATGTTTGTCATAAGTCGAATTTTTAATTGTTGATTTTTTTTTTTTACTTTTTGTATTATGTTCTCTTTTTTATTTTTATTTTTATTTTTTAATATAATGGCAGAGATGGGTAGATTATGAGGGTGCTAAGGAGGTGCCAACCTAGTTGGGATGTCCCGGTGCGCCTACTGATTCCTATCTCCTACAATTTTATTTTTAAAAAAAAAAAAAAAAAGGAGGAGGCTTGTATTGAAAGACAATACATGTATTGCTTAATTCCTTATGGGCAAGATTTATTTGAATATTGCAACTTTAAAATGAAGATTCTATTGAGCAAATAAAATTGTGGTTCCTTTAGTAGCTTTGGAATCATGATATATTTATGTTTTAACGAAGTAGAATACAATGAGGATGTGTTTTATACTTGAGTAAAGATTTATTGTCAATTTTTTATTTGTGTTAAGTTTTTTGTTAGAGAAATTTAAGTTTATGTATGTATGAGAAAGAAAAAATTGAATAATTTTGGTCATTTCTTTTTTTTTTTTTTTATATTTTATCTATATTTTTTATACTGATCTGTTATTAGATTATCAAAAATTTAACAAAAAAATGAATGATGGAATAGAAATACCTCTTTGAAAAATTTAAGAGTTACGAAACCAATTAATTAGCAGCCGATATGCCGTGCATTTTTCGATTATTTGTATTATCAATAATAATAATGAAGCCGCAACTTTTTCATCTCGTAGTCAGATTGGTAGCTTCCCACCAACTCATATTCACAGGGCAATAGCTAATTTATAAAATAATTAGGTAAGATATCTTGTCATAAGATTTCAAACTTTTTGTTTTTGTGTGTGTATATATATATATGTAAAGCACTGACCAGATAAATTTACAAATATTTAATTTCTTAATAGATATTTGTTAAAAATATATTTCTTTTTTTGGGATTAATTTAAATTCCTATGTAACTTATAATTAATGTTTAGAAAAACATTAATTTAGCAATCTAAACTGGAATTCATTTTATATTCGTGAATGGTTGTCTTAACGATGATAGATATAGTTGTGAATCAGGACTACTTGTCAATTTTTTGTCAATTTGAGTAAGTTAATAAACAAAAATATAGGTATTATATCGGGGATTCATATAAATGACAATTTATTTAGACAACTAGTCACTTGTATCAATAAATGTGATTTTCTCAGTTTTGAATAGTGCATGTAGTGTTTTTCTTTTAATTTCATAATTACATAAATTTTAAATTTCAGTCATCTTTGAAAGTAATCTACATATAGTCCATGTTTTCAATTCAATCAATATAAAACAAAGTCTCCATCTCACGTAGAGCTTCTCCGTCACGACCGGTCTCGAGTCAACTCAATCCAATCCAAACTTTTCAAGCACTCACGAGGTGGTGGTGACATAAGGGAGAACAATGCAGCAAATATTCCAGCCAAGGATGGTAGCGCAATTCGTTCGGCAAATTACATCATCACGGCGGGGCTGAGTCACCAAAACAAGATTTGTCGCTTATATTTGACACAGGTAGTGACCTCACTTGGACACAACGTAAGCCTTGTGTGAGATCTTCTTGCTATAAGCAGAAGGAGACCCCCGTTTGACCCAAGATCGTCCAAAACGTACAGCAATATTTCTTGCTCATCAGCCTTGTGTAGTTCACTCAGGTCAGCCACAGGTAATTATATATATATTGGTGAAACTATTAACAGGTTTAAAAAATTTTTAATTAATTTTGGTTAAGTAAAATGAACATTATCCTATGGCTAATTAATAATTAATAAATTTCTTTACACCATGTCCAAACATTTCAAAATTAAAGACAAAGGAATCAATGCTTAATAATTGAAAAAAAAATAATAATAATAACCCAAGTTTCTCAATTTAATGTAGAGAAAATTCCAACAAATAAATATTTACAATCTGTGCTGATTGCAATAGCAATATCTTGGATGGAATTTGACAATAATAATAATTTTTAATAAATAATTAAATATAGTTTAATAAGTACATTAATATGAACACAGAAATTAGTGTAGTGATACAACTCTCTTGCCCACTTCTAGAGAGGGTGTGGCCGATTGAGTTATAGGGCCTCAACTTATGAGGTAATTTTTCCACTTATAGCAATCCTAACTGCATGCTAGAATTCTATAGTAAGTAGGTCCTGGTAGTTGTCTAATATAGTATTGGCGTTAAAAAAAAAAAAAGAAAAAGGTACAATAATATAACTATGAAATCAAGTATGTGAAACTCAATTTGAAAGAATCTTACACATTTTGTAGGTCACTCACCAAACTGTTCATCCTCAACATGCGTCTATGACATTGAGTATGGAAAAGTCCTCTAAAGGATTCTTGGGGAAAGAAACCCTAACCATAACTCCTAGAGACGTGTTCCCTAACCTCCTCTTTGACTGTGGCCAAAACAAACAAGGCCTATTTAGTGGAGCAGCCGGTTTGATTAGTCTTGGTCGAGACCAACTCTCACTAGTCTCACAAACTGCCCACGAGTACAAAAACCTCTTCTCGTACTGTCTTCCATCGTCACGCAGCACCACAAGTCACCTCACTTTTGGCCAAGGTGGCGGCGGCCTCTCGAAATCAGTAAAATTCACTCCAATCTCCACCAAGTTTGGAAGGTCATCATTCTACGGCCTAGATGTCATCAGAATCAGCGTTGGTGGCAAAAAACTATCCGTTGCCGCACCAGTTTTTTTTCATCGGGAACAATTATTGACTTCGGAACTGTCATCACACGCTTGCAACCGACTGCATACTTGGTTTTGTGGACAGCATTCAGGAACCTGAAGCCAAAATATCCAAGAGCTCCAGTTCTTTCGATTCTTGATACCTGCTATGATTTCAGCAAATATAAAAATGTTACGGTGCCCAAAATCAGCTTCTCCTTTAGTGGTGGCACCGATGTGAGCATTGACAAGATGGGGATTTTTTATGTGAATAATGCAACGGAGGTTTGTCTAGCGTTTGCTCCAAATGGTGATGATAGCGATGTGACGATCTTTGGAAATGTTCAGCAGAAGACACTAGAGGTTGTGTATGATGTTGCTGGAGGGAAGGTTGGTTTTGGTCCTGGAGGTTGCAGATGATTGATCAAATGAATTAGAGAGATTGATGAAGAAGAGAATCTTCTTCCAGTAATCATATACATAGTTGTTCTACTTCAGAGAGATTGATGAAGAAAAGAATCTTCTTCTTGTGGGAGAGATGCTTTTTAAATGGTAGAGGGTATGGAGATATTGAAACATTGAAAATGACATAAATAATCGGTTGTCTTTTTGCACATAATGTTTTCTTGTTACTTTCATACTTTAAAATATATGAACACGCTATGTAATAAATTAAATCTCCAAGCTCTATAGCTATAGTAAATGGTTTCTTGAGTTAATTTTCTTAAGGGAAAATCCCAAAAAAACCAACCGTAGTTTACAAAAATGTCCATTCTACCACCTCTAGTTTCATTTTTATCAAAAATACCCCCTGACGTTAATAAAAACACTCAAAATACCCCCTGAAAGCCTGTAAAAGGATGATAATACCCCTAACGGTGACAGATTCCATTAAATTGACTTAGTTGGCCATTTGACTTCAAGGGCAAAAACGGAAATGTGAGAAAAAATTAATTGAAATTGATTAAAATAAATTAATACAAATATAATATTTTTTTGAGAAATATAAAATATAATATTAAAATTGAAAATAAATAAACATTTTAAAATATAATAATATAATAAAAAAAAAACTGGAAACCATTTCCGTTTTTGCACGCTTTTCATCTTCTCCTCCATTTCTTCATTTTCTTCTTCTCTTCATCGTCGGCGCCGCTGCCGCCCATCTCCACTTGTCTTCTTCTTCCATTCTCTTTTCTTCTTCTTCTTCTTCTTCTTCTTCTTCTTCTTCCACTAATCTCATCTCCACCTCCATCCATCTCCACCGCCGATCCACTGATCTCATCATCACCTGCCTCTATCCATCTCCACCGCCGATCCACTGATCTCATCTTCTTCTTCTTCTTCTTATTCTTCCACTGATCTCATCACCGCCTCCATCCATCTCCACCGTCGATCCACTGATCTCATCACCGCCTGCCTCCATCCATCTCCACCGTCGATCCACTGATCTCATCACCGCCTGCCTCCATCCATCTCCACCGCCGATGACTTTGTTGCACCCATCTCCACCACTGTCGAGCCGACACACTCCTCTCACACAACCAGACCAGACCTCACCGTCCCTTTACCCACTCTCACCCCCTTTCCGGGTTGTCGTCCTTCTCTAGAGTCTCTCCTCGCCATCGTCGGTCCCTCACACGGACCACTCTCTCCCTCTCGTTTTCCCCTCGCCGGTCCTCACTCAGATGCGCTCTCTCCCTCTCACTCTCCCCTCGCCGTGTTTCTCCTCGCTGGTGGTTGGTTGGTTAGTTGTGCTGCCGGGCTTCTCATTGGTTGATTTTGGTTGCTAATTTTGATTGATTTTGGTTGTTGATCTTGGTTGATTTTGATTTTGGTTGGTAATGGTGTTGATGATTGATTATAACTGTGTTATGATCGATGATGGATGATTGGGTTAATGTGGGAGATTTAGGATGATGATAATTAGGTTTCCAGTGGCTGAAAAGCCAGACTGGAAACCCAGAAATGAGGGGAGAGAAAAAAGAGAAGGGGAGAGGGAAAAGGAAAAAGAAAAGGTGGCGGTTGGCGGCGGTAATCTAGTAGAGTTTAGGGCTGGTGTGTTGGAGGTTGGTGATGAAGGCTGCTGGTGATGAAGATGGAGGTTGAAGGTGGAGGTTGGTGATGAAGCCATGCATCTCTTTTTTTTAAATCAATTTTTTTATTAGTTTATATTTTTTATTTTAAAAATTATTTTAGAATTATTTTAGTTTTTAAATAAAAATGTTTTTATCAGGGTTAAAATTATCTTTTTATAATTTTTTAAACTTTTCTATTAGCTTAGTAACTGTAGGGGGTATTTTGGATAAAAATGAAACTAGTGTGGTAAAATGGATATTTTTTCAAACTACACACGGGTTTTTGGGATTATCCCTTTTCTTAAATGATCTATGTTTTTTTCTTAGGACTTTCGGATTTCCCTCCCTCCCTCTCTCTCTCTCTATATATATGAATTCTTGAATTTGAGTAGCTTGGGATGATTCTTGAAGAAATTGAATTAAATTTTTATTTTTGTCATCCAAAATTTTTTAATCTACATAACCGAATTTGAGTTTAAAATTGAAATCTTATAATCTTTGAAATTAATTTAATATATAAAAAGATTGAAATCATTTCAATGATTGTTAGTTAGAAAACGTTTGACAAAATGAATTTAGTGGAGACAAATCACTACCGCTACCATGGCATGAAGACTTTGTTTTGTCTTCATAATGACTTGATGGACTGGCAAAGTTAGTTGTCACTTGATCTGTAGGGACACCTGCATTAAATTTCAAACCACTTCAAAAAATTTAAAGCTCACTTACCTAACATTTCTTTTCTACTTTTAATGTGGCCATGTTGGGTTCATGCCCATTTCATGCCCGTTTTGGTGTTGGATTAAGTCGTTTGTTCTGGACCCTAGTCTCCTAGATTATATATGATTCTGCATGGTTAGTCTTTTTTTTTTGTTTTGTTAGATTTTAGAGATTGATAAGCTTTTGTTTGGTTACAAATCCCTTAACTAAGAGCAAGGTTTCAAAACTCGTTACTCGCTACTTGATCGGCGACTTAGCGAGCAGCGAGTAATCAGCAACTCGATGAGTAATCGACGAGTGCTCGGAAAGTACTGTTTGGAGGGGGGGAGGGAGTGGAATTCTAATTTTTGAAGTTTGAAAGCATAATATGATATTTTTATAAATGTCAGGGGTCACTACAAAATTATCCTCATTCAATTTAAAGCTCACCACTCAGCACTCACCAGACTCACACTCACCAGTCACCACACGGTTAAACAGTCTCAAAACTGTCATGTTCTCTCCCTCCCTTATTCTCTCTCTTCCTTCTCATCTCTCATCTTTTTTCTTTTTCTAACACATCGTCAACTTCGTCATTCAAGTGAACTATCGTCGTCGTCGTTGAAGCCGAAGCCAATCCTCTTCATTGTTGCCGGCGGTCGGCCATTTCAAATCTCCTTCTCTGTCCTTTGCATCGCTGACCGTTCTCCTTCTTTGCCGGTTCAAGTCTTCTTTTCTCTCACCATGTCATTGACGTCTTCAAGTTGTCGCCGTTGTCTTTTGACTCTTTTCCCTTCAACTCGTCGCCGGCGATGACTCATAGTGTGATTGTTTCTTTAATTTTTCTTTTGTGTATGGTGTGTTGTTGTTTTATTGAGAGTATCATTGGGTTTTGACAGATTTTTTTTGTGGTGTTTAAGATGATTTTCGATCAGTTTTGTGATGGTTGGACTCACCGAGTCAGCGAGTTAGGCCAAGTTGAGTCAAGTTAGGTCGAGTGTCCATCTCCGGCAAGCAAGGCCTCCGATCTGGGGGTTCTTGGATCGGTGAAGTGCCGATCCGTGAGAACCAGACGAGAATTCGGCGAAACTCGTTGAGTTTTTAAACAATGACTAGGAGTGGACATCAAAACATAAAACTAATCTGAATTACCTGACTCGAATCAATCCATAGGTGTTCGGTTTCAGTTCCCATATTTAAATTAAAGGTGTTCAGATCTTATAACAAGCTAACATCATGTATCACAAGATCAGTTTGATTTTAGGTATCTAGAATCGACTTAACCCATGAAACACTAAACATAAAGGCATATATGTCATTTCTCAACTACCATATATAAACCCCAACCTTAAAACCTACGCATAATCTCATGCACTCTCTCTATCTCTCTTTCTTTTATCAGCCACCCATCTAATCTTTTCTCTCATTTCTCTTCTTCATCTCATCTTCTCTCTCATCTCATCTTTTGTCCCCTTCAAGATCCATAAACCCACCTTACTCTGAAGATCAACAATCCCATTTCATCTCATTTAATTTTTTCTCTCAAGATTAGCTGCCTCCCTTTACTCTCTTTAGCTGATCCTCTTATCTCTCTTTTCAAGGGTACGAGTAGACGTCAACAAAGACAACTGAGACTGGTGGAAGGAGATGAAGCACTATTAATGCTCTCTCTTTCCTTTATTTTCACTTTTTCTCCACACTCTCTCTCTATCCCCGTTACCTACTTTATGACTATTTTGTGAGATACAATTTGGGTGGGTTTCATTGTGTGTATTTAGGTGGATTTCAATTATAAAGATTGGTTTTTAGGTGGGTGAGTAGGATTTGCAGGTGATAGTGGTTAAGTGGGTGTTTGGTTTTGTCATCGATGGTGGTTGAGTGGGTGTTTGGTTTTGTAGATGGCGGTTTTTAGAGTGGTATTTGGGTTTATTTAAATATTCTGGAAACAACTCAAAACGACCCGAATCGAACTGACCATGTTCTTGAACCGAACTGACCATGTTCAATTCAGTTCGATTTTACCCCTCAATGGGTTCATGTTCGATTTTACCCCTCAATGGGTTCATGTTCAATTTTGATTTTGAGAACCAACAAAAATTAAATTAATGTTCGATTCTAACCAAAATTGAATCGAACATATAAGTGCCCACCTCTACCCTCAATGATGTAACTGAAACTCTTTGTTAACTTGATTTTATTAGGGTTGACAACACCGTAAATAAAATTTACCAAATTGCATAGGAAAACCTACAATGCCTGAAGGCAACAAGCAACATCAAGTTAGGGTCCTTATCCTCATCAAACATGATTTTGTTTTGAGTAAAAAGGGTGGGTGGCTTCAATTATTAACTAAACCAATGCAATCTAACTAGTTAATTAACGATAGTACAATCCTATCTAGAGGTAATATTATTATGATTTTTGAAAACCACCATTTGAATTATTCAATTACCACCTGAAAGTTTATAAATATGAGAAAACTTCATTTTAGTCTCTGAGGTATCGAAAATTATCAAACTTTTAAAACTCGTTCGAAAACAGTTCATTTCATCCTTAAAGTTTTGAAAATTTCTCAAAAAAATTCAAATCGTCAGTTAATTGATGGACAAACCAAACAGAAAAATAAAAAAGACTTAACCACAATATTATATATCATTCCACCAATAAAAAATTGGCACTTGTATAATAATATAATTATTGTTTTTATAAAATATGATTATTGTTTTTCTAAATTAAACAATGATAAAAAAAAATCATTTTAAACAATAATTTAAAAAAAAATCTTTTTTTTTTTTTTTAAATGAAACAAATCTTAGTTGTTGGTTGAATATGATTATGATTCAATAATAATAATATTGGCAAGTTGATCGAATGAAATTAATCAAATCCGAGTCAGTCTAAAAATAAATAAGATAGAGAGAGGTGGTTGTTTGGGTTAGGTTGCCTCTTCCCTCTCGTTGTCATCAAGGGATTGGATTGGAGGGTGATTATAATGATGAAGATGATGACCACTGCAGATTGGAAAGAATGAAATCTAATGAAAGATTTGAGATTTATCCTTGTCCATGGCTTTAAATCAATAAAGCAGTGGTGTGACCGAAGGAGATTTGATGTCAACAAATTATTTAAGCCAAGGATTCCCAACTCCCCCACCAATCTACCCATCTCCCCTTCCTTTCCTACTCCCTTGTCCGCCTTCGCCCCCGCCTCTCCCGCCCCTTACTTGGCTTCGCCTTCCTCCTACCCAACACGTACTGGCTCTTATCATCTCTATCACTACTACCTTTATCAGCCACCACCTTCTCCTCTTCAACAACAACAGTTGCCTCCATCATCTCCTCTTCTGACGGTCTTCTTCGACAATCAAAATCCCAGCTTGCGTCCACCTCCTGCCCCTTCTGATCCCCCTTACAGTCTTAGCTTGACGTCAGGCTGCTTGAACTTGGGTTTAAACCTAGATTTCAATTTTTTTGCGTTGTTTGACAAATCTAGCTGTTTGATTGTCTGTTTTGACCCAGCTCCTTATTTTTAAAATCTGGTTGTTTTGTGTTGTTTGAGTTTGGGTTTGAATTTGTGTTGTTTGAATCTGGGTGAACTCAGATTTCAAAACCAAAATTGTTGTGTTGTTTTTTTGTTTTATTTCTTTTTAATTTTTTTTTTTTTAAGATCTGGGTGATTGTGTTGTTTGAATCTAGGTTTGAATCTGTGTTGTTTTGAATATGGATTTGAACCAGATTTCAAAAACAAATTGTCGTTTTGTTTTTTTTTTTTGAAAAATTGTTTTGAAGCTTTGGGCCAAACCTAGATCTTGGTTTAAACATAGTTTAATTTGTTTTCATGATTAATTAATTGATTATTTTTAAATTTTATTCTGATCAATATATATATAAATTCTTATTTTAATCTTGATCTTACACCTATCGTAATCTCTGTTCTTGTTTAGGAAATGTCAAAAATGTCATTCCTACCTAAACTTTCTGTTTCCTTTTATCATTAGTTGACTGATGGTTTGAATTTAAAAAAATGAACTGTTTTTTAAAGAGTTTTAAAAACGTGTTAATTTTCGATATCTCTTGTACTAAAATGATTTTTTTTTTAAATTTATAAATATATAGATCAATATATCTGATAACAATTTCGAAGAGGTGTATGATCTTCTACATCAACTAACTACCTTCATATATAATCATTATTGTATACGAAGATAACCGTATAGCTAACAACTAGTAATGGAAAGATTTGTCAAAATGTAGTGGATGATTTATGATGAAAAGAAAAGACTCCAGAAAAGTTAGGCCAGAACCACAAGGAAAAAAAAAACCATTGTTGCCCTTACAATAAATATAGTAGCTGCTATTCTGAACAAGGCAAAAAGAAGTTTCCATAGTGGAATGACTTTGTCAAATGACAACGCTGCCCTTGATTAGCCTACGTGTTAGTCATTGTTTAGATGGTTTCCAATCAACACACTTGGTTTAAGTATAGAGAAGTGAAGCTAAATGAACGAGTGGTATATAATCGAGTGTAATGTGCTTTGCAAGGTGTTAAAAATTAAGGAGTGGTCCTTAAAGCTTTTCCATGGCCAAAATTTCCTTCTCTATCCTTTGGTTTGTTCTCTTTGTTTATATTCCTCTTATGTTCCTCTCTACAAGTTGCTATGCTTTTGATGGAAGAGAAACTGCAGAGACCACCCATCAACTTCATGATCTTACACATTCTATTAAACTCACCTCGCGTCTGCCTTCAACTGTGTGCAATTTTTCCTCCAAAGATTACTTATCCATCTAATCACTCTCTTTCTATTATTTAATTATAAAAATTAATGTTTTTGTCAAATATGAGATAACTAATATGGTTGTATCATCATATATCGAAAGCCATTCTAGAGAAAAGAAAAGGTTGGTTAGTTTAAGGGATAGGCATGTTTGGGTTTTGAAAAATATTAGATTTTACGTGAGAGATCTAAATATAGGGTTAATTTATATCAACTTAAAATATTTAATTAAATTTATGACTTTAACCTCTATCTTAGATTGAGTGAAAATTAATAGATTGATTGTGAAATCATAAATGCATGTTAACATTTTAAGTTAATATAATATAACTCATAAATGCAAAGGCTTATTATAAATCTTACCTTATGTCTTCATAAATTTTATATAGAATTCTGACAAAATCTATATGAAATCCATGGAATCCGTGAACTCTACTAAAATATTTTATTATAAAAAAATCCACCAAACTTCAACAAACACTAAATTGACCAATGCATATATAAGAATCCATCTAAAATTTTAACTATCCAAGTTCGTCAGGTAATCACTATGGCCGAATGTGGCTTGATGATAGAGATGTTCATTCAGTCTAGTAATATCCCAATTTCGATCTATTGGATTGTAAATGGTATTTTTGAAAAATCACCATGTAATTTAGTTGTGTTCACAAACCCGTGAAAAATCAAGATTCCTCTCCATTCAAGGGTATTTTGTTAATAAATGAACATCACTTTGACAAAGTTGAAGTAACAAAAACAATTAATTATCAGATATTGTGTTCTTTTTATACTTTAGTTAGTCCTTTATTAATAATGATAATGGAACCTCAATTTATACTTAATCATTAGTAGCTTTGATCCTTAGAATTTTCCATTTCCACTAATAAATTCACGGGCAATGGCTAATTAAGTGGGTAAGATATTTTGGCATAAGATTTCAAAGTGTGTATGTATTTTTTTCATGCATTGGTATTCTCTCACACCTTAACCTTTTTATCACCTTCACCTAATCTTATAATATGTAAGTATTACAATGAAGATTTGATTGCTTTCCACTATTATTTTATCAACAACTAATCATATATTTAAAATAATTAAGAAATATATATATAGTTGATAAGAGAATCTTCCATTGACCGAATATATTTTAAATATTTCATTTCTTAATCTCAAACTAAAATTTTGAATGTGTGACAATTTTATAAATATCTAGACATTTGTCATATAAAAAAATTTCCCATTTTTGATTCTGTTTAGTTTTCCTCGTTTTATAACATGTATACTCAATTATGATTATATACACGTTTCAGCCGATGATAGAAAGTCATTTTTTAAAGTAATCCATAGACATAGTCTATGTTTTCAACTCAATCAAGACAAAACAAAGTCTCCTTCTAAGGAAGACATTCTTCGTCACGACCATTCTCAACTCTTGAGTATACTCAATTCACTCCTGACTTTCTAAGAACTCATGCGGTGGTGGTGACATAAAAGAGGCCAATGCTGCCAATATTCGCACTAAAGATGGCATAGTTCGGAATTAAAACTTCCAAAAACAGAAGGGACAACTTATACGAAGTGGAAAAATCACGTGCAAGCCAAGTGGGAATAATGCAGTTTCAACCTTTGACTAAAGGCTCAAAAGAGCCATAACAAGGGGTGGGTGTAATTGCACTGCACCACCAACAGCAGAAATTTTGATACAACTTGACAACAATAATTCACAACAAATAATTTATTTCACAATAATTTTCCAAGTATCTCACCAGGTTGTGCATCTTCAACATGCGTTTATGGTATCCAGTATGGAGACTCCTCATTCTCCGTCGGATTCTTCAGAAAGGAAACCCTGACCCTAACTTGTACAGATGTGTTTCCCAACTTCCTCTTCGGTTGCGGCCAAAACAACCAATGCTCATTGGTGGAACAGCCGGCTTGCTCGGTCTTGGTCAAGACCAACTCTCTTTACTCTCCCAAACTGCCAGCTAGTATAAAAAACACTTCTCTTATTGCCTTCCATCGTCTTCCAGCAACACCGATCATCTCACTTTTGGTAACGCTAAGCCGCGTCTTGAAATCCGTGGAGTGAGATTCACTCCACTCTCCACCACGTAACAAGGGTCCTCATCATTCTACTTCTTTGATGTCGTCAGAATCAGTGTTGGTGGCAAAAGGCTATCCATTGTCTCTTCAGTTTTTTCATCAGGAATAGTTATTAACTCCAGAACTGCCATCACACGCCTGTAACTGGATGCATACTCGGCCTTGAGGGCAGCATTCAGGAAACTAATGTCGAAATATCCAAAAATTTCAAGACTATCGATATTTGACGCGTGCTATGATTTCAGCAAGAATAAAAGTGTAACGGTGCCTCAAATCAGCTTCTTCTTCAATGGTGGCATTGGTATGAGCATTGACAAGATGGGGATTTTTTATTGTGAATAGCATATCGCAGGTTTGCCAAGCGTTTACTCCAAGTAGTGATGATAGCGATGTGGCAATCTTTGGAAATTTTCAACAGAAGACAATGGAGGTTGTGTATGATGTTGCTAGAGGGAGGGTTGGTTTTTGTCCTAGAGGTTGAAGCTGATTGATCATAGAGAGATTGATGAAGAAGAAAAGTTTTTTCTTCAAGTAGTTATAATTCTTATAGTTGTTGTCTGATAATCAAAATAGTATATAAGATTGAAATAAAGGAAGATTTTTATACATCTCCTTGGACCAGAAAGGAAAAAAGATTGGTCCCTCAATGAAAATGTATACATATATAGTTAGTAGTAATATTGCTAGATATATGCTTAATGGAGTTTGCTACACGACACAGTAGTAATAATTGTTTATAATTTAATTACTTGCATGGTTTGAATATGTATGATCGACTTGTAATCAATTATATATATCTTTAAGCTGTCTAACTATAGTAAATGGTTTGTAGATTTAATTTTATGTTATTATTTTGGTTCTTACAAGTTTTTCAAGTTAAATATTAACTAAACATATATAATATAAAGGAAATTGTAGTACAAAAAAATTCTTGGGTCTTGAGGTTTTTCTAGAAGTGACTAAAACAACTTTCAATAGGTTCATGTTTTCCTTAAATTGAGGATTTTACCTTGTAATTTTCTCTATTATACAAATATATATATTTTTTTAATTTATTACCTCTATCGTTATTCTTGCATGTCATACTTGAATTTACTTAGAGAGTTTATTTACATGAGTTTCAAAAGAATTCTATTAGTTCATCAATCAATTATTTGTTTAAACGAAAATAATTATCAGACAAAGAAAAAGTGTTAAAAGAAAGACTATATTTGGTCATGTATAGTGTATAATTATAAAATATTAGCTATTAAAATATTTTAACAGTTATACATATGAAAAGGGGTTTATACAGAGATTTTAAGGGGTGTATATATTGCAACTCGAATTTTACCACAAGACGTGCAAACCCACAAACCTGGAAGCCATATCGGGTTGGGGTTTCTTGCTCCTCATATACAATACCATGAATTGTATCATGTTCCTATAGAATTACATGCCATTTATAAATAAAATGATTCGTTTAGGTTGTATTAAGTTTACTATTAATTCTATGTATTATGTTTTAATTGATTTTGTTTCTTCTTTACCTTCATTATCCCTTTTTAGTTTACTGTTATGAGTTGGAATTGGAACTAATCATGTTCTAATTATCCTATTCATTTCAATAAAATGATTTATGTTATTATTTCTTTTTGGGTTCCTCTTTGTCTACATGATAATAATCGATCGATGTATTTCATTTGTTTCATGTATATGAAGTGGGAGAAATCAACATGTGAACAGTGCCGAGGTTAAAGTGGGTGTAATCATGTACTCTTTATTGCAAGAAAAAGAAAAAAAATTATAATAAATTTAGTGTCGTACAATTACATGATTCAACACGATATACCTTTTTAATTAATTTATTTTTTTTAAACTATTATTGTAATTTAGGTTTTAAAGGAGGAGGAATTGACATTGCAGATTCAAAACCTCTATGGTGTAAATATGAGAAGCATGCCACTGTCCAATCTCATGTTGTCACAACTAATTTTTTTAACTACTTGCTATGAAAACGATCTTAAATCTAAAATATTAATAGATATTAGTTTAGTTGACATGATTAATGTGACGTAGCGTGCCACCGTCCAATCTCATGTTGTCACAACTAATTTATTTAACTACTTGCTATGAAAATGATCTTAAATCTAAAATATTAATAGATATTAGTTTAGTTGACATGATTAATGTGACGTAGCGTGCCACCATCCAATCTCATGTTGTCACAACTAATTTATTTAACTGCTTGTTATGAAAATGAACTTAAATCTAAAATATTAATAGATGTTATTTTAGCTGACATGATTAATAATAAAATTAAAATATTATTTGATAATTCAACAATTATATTTTTTAAAATTTATTAAATTGTTTAGTTTTCATTGTCTTTAACATATTAAAAGGGCATTGATGTAAAAACATACGTTTTTCATATGTTTTCCATCTGATAATAATAAATTTGTAAATAATATTATGATTTTTTAAATGTCATTAATATTGTACTTTCTTTTAAAGGTTATTTCTATCAGAACAAACCAACCATTAATTTGTTTGGAACAGAATAAAAAATTAATTACGTGCTAGAGAATATTAATATTTTCTCCAACAAAAAAATGTCATTAGTTTGTAACTGTTGTAACCAAATTCAAATTCAGTTGGTATCAATTGTGAAATTGATAAATTATGGATTTTAAATTAGGAGTAATACTAGACTTTTCAAATTTTTATCTAAATAATATGACATATGAATTGTTAACATTTTATAAATCATGAGATAATGTGATAATTAACATTATTTTGACAATTCATATGCTATATATTATTTGAACATAGATTTGAGCAAAAATTTTGAAAAACCTAGCTAAGATTACTAATGGTCTAGTTATGCTTTCACATTGATCATTTGGTAAAATACTGAGCTTATCATTTAATACTACTTTTTATATCCTTCCAATTGGTAATTACAGTTTGATAAATTAGATTTTGGATTGGATCTATATATATATATATATATATCCTTGGTTATACATTCACATAAGTAAGAATAAAAAGTTAAATTGAACTCATTTAATCATTCAGATATTTTCGAATTTGGCGAGCACAGTGTAAAACTTCTATTTGCAAGTGAATTTAGCATTTTGTAAACCGTCCATGTTTATATATATATGACATATACATTAACTAACATAAAACAAAATTAGGTAGCCTATAGGTCCCAGAAAACGACTTTTTGTTCACTTATGCTTAATGCATTTTATCCTATTCTTATAAAAGCATAGACAAGATATATTATTAGAGTTTGTATATATGTAATTAAGTTGTAAACTAAAAGTTATTAGTGTGAATCACTGTCTAATATGGTTTGATAATAGAAACATTCTAAGTTTGAGTTGCTCCCATCAGGCACTTATTGAAAAAAAAAAAAAAAAAGGGCTGGTTAGTGTAATTAAATGAAAGTTGTTTCATGGTCACTTCATTTTTCTTAATCTTCCTTCTTTCCTTCTCTTAGGATTCTGTCTTTTTCCATTTCCTTCTGTGTTCATTGAAGGAATTATGTGATTATGATGAAGAAAGGCAAACTACTGAGAGCCAACAACTTTGTCTCTTTCAATAACTCAACGCAATAAATTAAAATAGGTGAAGGAGAAAACAGTCTATAAGACAAAAGATGGGGCAAAAAATTCACTTTTAGATACAATGCCTCGAAACATTATCTCTACATATTTACATTTCTTGATAAAACTCGTAGTTGAGTTTAGAAAGCTATTTCATTGAGGTCCCTTGCAGATACCAAGGTAAATTTGAACTTGGAAACAGATTTGTGAACTCAACTACGAGTATTACTGTTAAGACTAGAAATGTAGCATTAGTAAGTGTGATTAAAGGAAGTTTTAGCCATTTTGCTGAATAAATTTAATTATTAGTTAAATAAAAATTAAAAATAAAAGTTTATAATTATAATTTATGATCTTGAAATAAAAATTTAAGGGTCTGGTGATTAGAGATTTATCCCGCATATAAACTTAAAAAGCTATTGTCGACTCATATCATTGCAACTTCATCAAGCATAAATAGCTCAACCCTTGTATATGTGAGGATGTAGCATTCGTAGCATTTATATTTTACTATTCTTCACATATACGACATATGCATTAAACAACATTATCCTAAAATGTTTCAGCCAGTAGGCCTTTAAAAATGACCCTTAATTTGCATGTGTTAATGCATGTCATTCGTCATTCTTCATTCATGCATGAAATGAACGTGGAGGAGAAAACAATGCATAAGCAAATTGGTGTGTGACACACTAACACTAGTGCTTCACCAGTTATCTCTACATATCTACTTCTACAACAACTCTCTACCATGTACACACAAAATTAATATAAAATAATTATTCTAATATCTACATGATTTCTCCAATTCTCCCTATAATAAGTTGCAAACCAAGATTCTAAGACTGTGCTTGTAAGTTTTGAAGAGCTAGCTCTAGCTATGGCCACTTCAATTTCCTTTGTCTTTCCTTGGTTTCTTCTCTCTTGTTTTCTTCTTTCCCTATCCCTTCTTTGTTCATTGAAGGAAGGATATGCTTTTGAAGAAAGAGAGAGTAATGAAGAGAGCTACCTTACTCACACTATTCAACTCAGCTCTTTTTCCTCTGCATCTGTTTGTGATCATTTTACCAAAGGTTCATCATCTCTTTTGAACTATTTTATAATCCATCTACTTCTGCTACTCTTTTTTCTTTTTTTCCCTCTAATATATATATATATATATATATATTTATCACTGCTTAATTTTAACTTTTCGTTTATATATTCACTATAAAGAGCCATTATGAAAGTTGTATACATCAGGCATTTTAGAGCTTTTCTCCTAAATTTGCATGCATGAACACATATTTATACTTGTACCAAAACCTAAACCATAATAACATACACATGTTTCAGCCAATGAAAGGAAATCACCAGTGAAAGTGGTTGATAAGTACGGCCCATGCTTTTACCCTAATCAAGATAAACCGAAATTTCCATCTGACATGGACATTCTTCGTCTTGATTGGTTGCGGGTCAACTCAATTCACACCAGGCTCTCGAGGAAGTCAGGTCGCTACCGTGACATGATAGAGCTCGATTCCGCTAGTATTCCAGCTAAGGATGGTAGCTTATTTGGCACACACAATTTTGTTGTCACTGTGGGGCTTGGCACACCAACAAAAGATTTATCATTAGTACTTGATACTGGAAGTGATCTCGCATGGACACAATGTGACCCTTGTCAAACTTGCTTTACCCAAAAAGAAGTAAGATTTGACCGCCGAACTTCTACAACATATGTTAATTTTACTTCCACGTCTGCATTGTGCAAAACGTAGAACGCCCAGGTAATAAATTCAATTGAAATTTTTAATTTAAGGATATTCGTTTGAACTAGTTCAAAATGGATTTCACAATAATAATTCATCAATAAATTTGACTATATATATATATATATATATACAGATAAAGTACCCCAAAATGCTGGCACAACATGTGTCTATGGAATTGAATACGAAGATGGTGCAAGTTCTGCTGGGTTCTTCGCTCAAGAAACCCTAACCTTATCTTCTTCAGACAAGATCACGAGCTTCCTCTTTGGTTGTGGCGTTGACCAGCAGGGGCCGAGGTATGTACAAACCAGTCTGGGGTTCAACCTAGACGATTTTTCTAAATACATAAATAATTAGTATAAAATATTATTAAAAATTAATTAAATAAAATTTATAGACTTTATATTTTTAACATTCTTTCCTCAATGGAAATATGGAGTGAATATACTCACAATCTTTTTGTAATTGACACATCAAATATTCTTATCTATTTTCCATCTCTATCAATTCATTTTGTAAATTGTTTTAAAAAAAAAAAAGAAAAAAAAAAAACTAGTTTAGAATTCCTTCTTCTGACGAAATTTGAACAAGAATTTTCTTCTTAGTTTTGTTCCTTTTTTATTCTCTTTGTTAATTAATATTTTAGGAGGTATGTAACTCGTTACACCTTTTTTTTTTTTTTTTTTCTAACCAAGTATATTATTTTCAATTTATAAAATGTTTACCATACTACAAGAATTTGCTTAACAAAATTTATAATTAATGGGTAATGTTAAACCTGTGCCTATAGAGCTCAGGTTAGCACTTTGAAATTTGTGGATGGACCCATATAAATAACCAATCAATGGAATCATCAATTTCTGTCTTTTTTTCTTTTATTTGTGTTGAATTTATGGATTGGTTGGTTGTGGATATTAACTTGTGCATTAAGGGCACAGGCTAACACTCCTCATAATTAATTTGTTTAGCCCATCCCAAAATTAAACCCTGACTATGCTTTTGTTGACGACAGTGGTACATTTGGTCAGGAAGCCGGTATATTGGGTCTTAACCGAGAGAGTGCGTCCATAATCAACCAAACTTCTTCAAAATACAACCAAATCTTCTCTTACTGCCTTCCATCATCAGCCAGCAAAACCGGTCACCTCACTTTCGGCAACCATGCCCTCCCAACAAATGTAAAATACACTACACTAAGCGCCAGATTTTCAGACGAATACGGCGTTGATGTCGTTGGAATTGGTCTTGGAGGTGTAAAACTAAATATTCAGGAATCGGTTTTTACAAAATCCAGAACAATTGTTGACTCGGGATCTCTCCTCACCTACTTGCCATCAGAAGCTTAAAAAGTCCTGCAAACGGAGTTTGAAAAAAAGATGTCGGCATATCCCAAGGCAACTCCTCCTAAGGGCCTGGACACTTGCTATAACCTTACTAACTATGATACCACTACGGTGCCCCAACTGAGTTTCATTTTCAAAGATGGCACTGAAGTGTCCATACCAAAGATAGGGATTCTCTTCAAAATTTCAACATCGAGTTCTACGTATTGTCTACCGTTTACTGGGAATGATGACAGTGATGATGAGGCAATCATTGGAAATATAGTGCAAAAGACAATGGAGGTTGTGTACGACATTCCTGGAAAAAGGGTTGGGTTTGCTCCTGACGCTTGTATGTAATTATATATATATATATATATATATCATGCACTAAGGTAGAGAGCTCATTGAAGAAGTTCTTATATGCAAAGTTTGGCTCTGGTTAGTTGTGCATTGCATATAGAGCTAGCAGTGGCTCTTTAAATAAGAATCTATTGTACATTTCATTTTTATAATTTATTACCTCTATCATTATTCTTATATTTTATACTTGAGCTTACTCTGAGACTCGATTCACATAAGTTTCATACGAATTCTATTAGTTCATCAATCAATTATTTGTTTACGCAAAAATAATTATCGGACGAAGAAAAAGTGTTGAGAAAATTGAAACGACTAAAGGGGAGCATACCTTGAACAATCCATATGCTTGTGAACCTCATTGGGCTATGTGTAGTACATAATTTTGTGATCCAGAATATTGGATGGTGACAAAGCCCAAATAGACTTTATGGCTCACGTAGAAAGTTAATGTGACCATGTTGGTTCAAGCCCATTTTGGACTTAGATCAGAATCCTTCGTTTTCGACCTTGGTAAGTTATTGTTGTTGAATTTAGAGCGACGATAATTACACCCCTTTGAAATTGTATGTAGACCCCTAATTTTATATTTTTAAAGTTCCGACACTACCCTTAAAGTAGCTTATTAATGGTTTTCAATGCATAATATAATTTTTAACAATTTATTTTTCGAATTTTTATAAACTATTAAATTTAAAAATATATAACAAAACAAAATAAAAAATATAAATGTAGATTTAACTGTGGAAGGATGAGGAGGCTTTCCAAAGCAAAAGAATTTATGAAGAGTCATTTTGCAGAGGGAATATAAAGGAGGTAGGCAACAGTTTCTATGAGAAAATAAGGTGAGTTGTGTGCACAGCTGCCTCCCTATGAAAAGTAAGGTTAAAACTGTTAATAACAAAGAGGATTTGAGTGTTGTTGGGATTTTTGGGATTAGAGTAGCACTTTTCCTTATTTTATTTTATTTTTATTTTTATGGTTTAGTTTAATTATTTTATTTTTTATTTCTAGGTTTCTTAAAGTTAAAAGAAAGGCTATATTTGGTCATGTGTAGGGTATAATTATAAAATATTAGCTATTAAAATATTTTGGTGGGGTGTAATATAAAAAGCGATTTACATACAGATTTTAAGGGGTGTCTATATCGAAACCCAAATTTTATCACAAAAAGTAGAAACCCACAAGGCCAAAAGCCCATATCGGGTTGGGGTTTCTTGCTCCTCATATACAATAGTATGAGCTATATCATATTCCTATAGATTAACATGCTAGTTATAAATAAAATGATATTTCACTGGTGTTTGTTTATGTTGTATTAAGTTTGCTATTAATTGTATGTATTAATAATTTATATTTCAATCATATTTTATTTATTTCTTCTTTACCTTCATTATCCCTTTTTAGTTTATTGTTATGAGTTAGAACTAATCATGTTCTTAATTATCCGTATTTATTTCAATAAAATGATTTGTGTTATTATTTCTTTTTGGTTTTCCTCTTTACCTACTTGATAATAATCTATCCATGTAATTGATCATTTGTTTCATGTATATGAAGTGGGAACAATCAATGTGTGATCAGCATTAAAGTGGGTGTAATAATCTATGTTTTATTATAAGAAAAAGAAAAAAAAATAAAACTCATAACAAATTCGTTGTTGCACAATAAACATGATTCAACATCATATATCTTTTCAACTAATTTTTTTTTTTTTAAACTATTATCGTGATTCAGGTATTAAAAAAGAAGGAGACGACATAGACTCAAAACCTATATGGTTTAAACTTGAGAAGCATGCCATTGTCCAATCTCATGTTGTCACAACTAATTTATTTAACTACTTGTTATGAAAATCATCTTAAATCTAAAATATTAATAGATATTATTTAGTTGACATAATTTATAATAAAATTAAAATGTTATTTGACAATTCAGCAATTATATTTTTGAATTCATTAAATTGTTTAGTTTTCATTGTCTTTAACACATTGAAAGGGCATTGATGTAAAAACATATGTTTTTCAAATGTTTTCCATCTAATAATAATAAATTTGTTAATAATATAATGATTTTTTTTAAATGTCTTCTATGTCTATAATTAGAATTTAAGAAAATTCAAATTCGTCCAGTTCTAAGCATAAAAATAGATGCAAACTTACAAACCATCAGAAGGCCAAAGATGTATATGGCACACTCAAATAGAAGCAGAAAAAGATTATGGATGAAACCTGTATATTAGTTTACAGCGCAATTTCATTGAATTCCCTCTGCAGAAGCCAAGCTAGATTTGAACTTGGATCAAACTTTACACTCTAACCTTAGATTTAAACTATGGCTGTGGACGGATCAATGACATGGTTCGATGACAGGAATCAGTGACGGGGTTCTATGAAAGGGTTGATCAGTAATGGGAGCTCAAGAAAGTAAAAATAAAACAAAAAAAAAAAAACCAAGAAAGAGAGAGAGAGAGAGAGAGAGAGAGAGAGAGGGTTGTTGGCAAAGAAGAATGAAGAAGATGAGAGCTGAAAGTGAAAGGAGTTAGCCGATTAGGTGTACATTTAGGGTTAGGTCTGTCAATTTATACATGTGCACTTAGAAAAGATCTTTCATGAGTATTTAGTCGGCGTGTCATACTGATGGTGGTATGACCTTCCAATAATAATATAATGTGTGATATTTCTCTTTCATAAAAAAAAATTAATATTGGTTTTTTTGTTTGTTTACAAGAAAATTTTCATTTAAAAACCTTCCAACTATTACAAGTTTAACTCGAAAAACAATTGTCATTATTGTTCAAAGTCTCGCTATGCTTTTTGATTTGCGAAAATTGCCAAAAATACTCATTTCAAAATGATAATTTTTGTTTTTACCCAATATTTTTAAACAAATTGAATTTAACCCCTCAAACAAATTAATTTCATTATATACCCAAAATACCCATAATGCCCTTACATATATTTACCTATAAGCCCTTAATTTTCAAAAAAATTAAAAAAACCAAAATATGTAATTACAAAACAGCCCCTCCTATATATATTTGTAAGAAATCGGTGAAAAGTCATTTTCATCACCGATTTCCCATTCAAAAACTCAACCCACACTGTGCGACCCATACCCGATCGCCCCCTTGCACGACCCGACCAACCGTTCGATAGTTTTCGGCCATTCTCTCGCCGTTTTCGACATTGGCAGACCATCTCCGACCGCCGGCGACCCTCTCAAGTTTGGCAAGGTACTCGAATCTACCATGTTAGGGACTTTTTAATTTCGTTTTGCAAATTTGAGATGTTTTTTGTGTTATGATGATTAAATTGTGTTGGATTTGTGTTAGGTTATGATGATTAGATTAGAATAGGTTAGATTTGTGTTGTTTTTGTGTTGAAATAGGTTAGATTTGTGTTGTTATGACGCTGCGATCATCGTCGGCCTTTGTATTTTTTGAAATCGATTTTTCACAATCGTATTTGAAATCGGTTTTTGAAATCGGTTGTTGACAATCGGTTTTTCAAATCGGTTTTTCACAATCGGTTGTTAACTTCGGTTTTCGACTTCGGGGTTTTGCACTTCGATTTCAACAGGTTGATCGGTTTTTCTCTTCTGTACTGTGAAAAACCGAAGTGAATAACCAATCAATATCATTGATCGGTTTTTCACCAGGTGTTGATCGGTTTTCCAGCCCTGGTGAAAAACCGATCAATGATATTGATTATATTTGTTCACATTTGTCATTTGAATACTATACATCATTTGTTGTTTCTGGTTGCTTTCTATCATTGATTGGTTTTCCAGCCCTGGTGAAAAACCGATCAATGTCATTGATCGATTTTCCAGCCATAGTTAAAAACCGATTTTAGTTGTTCACATTTGAATACTATGCTAGTCAGTTGCAGTTTCTGGTTGTTTTCTATTATTGATCGGTTTTGGTGAAAAACCGATTAATGATATTGATCGGTGTTTCACACTGGGCTGGAAAACCGATCAATGATCAATATCATTGATCGATTTTCTAGCCCTGGTGAAAAACCGATCAATATCATTGATCGGTTTTCCAGCCCTGGTGAAAAATCGATCAATATCATTAATCAGTTTTCCAGCCATAGTTAAAAATCGATTTTCTTTGTTCACATTTGAATACTATACTAATCATTTGCTTTTTTTGGTTGTTTTCTACAGATGGATTTCAAGTACAAATATAGTTCACAAACAATTAGCAAGAATTCGAGCGAGAATACACATATTGGGCAAAAATGGCTTGGTAAAATCATTGCGGTGATTACTAGATGAGGCTTATACGACCGGTTCATAAGAGAGTGCCCATTCGGACATATTTTAGAAATAAGCAACAACAATACAATAGCTGCTTCAGTGATATTATGGTTTCTTGTTAGAGAGGTGGAGGTCCCCGGTGGCACCGTGATGAAATGTGGTTTGAAATCGGGGGAAGAACATATAGGTTTGGGAAACATGAGTTTTTATTGGTGACGGGACTTCCTTTTGTGGGTGTAGATCGAAAAATCTTCAATACGGTGCAAAATGATA
Source organism: Nephelium lappaceum (assembly GCA_021234005.1). NCBI lineage: Eukaryota > Viridiplantae > Streptophyta > Magnoliopsida > Sapindales > Sapindaceae > Nephelium > Nephelium lappaceum. The sequence goes on along the minus strand of CM037998.1, from coordinate 18,215,518 downwards.
TAAAGAGCATCCTATGGCGATTGTTTGATGGAGTGTCGCCGAGTGTCCCTAGTCTAGCCACCTTTGTTGAGGCAAGGAGCCATACAGGACGTCAGGGCCGTACGGGTGAAAATGTTTTAAATGATGAGGATTTTTTGAAGTTAGCAAATGTAGGGATCGCTTTCCATCTCTTCATGGGGCAGGATGACAAAGCTAGCATTGGTCATTTTATGTGGGTGATGATAGAGAATGCAGAGTTATGAAACTCGTTCCCTTGGGGTACATTGAGCTATAATACGCTGATCCATTGTCTCCATATGGCGATTAATGAAGAGCGGGTGAAAAACCCACCGAAGACTATTAATCTTTATGGTTATATTCCGGCATTTCAGGTATACTTAATATGGTATATAAATAATTAATAATAGTTTCCTTTTAATTGGTTGATATATAGAATTTTATTTTATATATATATACACTAACTATATGTTTGTTATTTGTTTAATCAAATTATAGTGGTGGTTGGTGGAAATATTCCCGGTCTTACGAGAGAAGATAGCGAAAGATAATCAATCCTTGCAAAATGAACTGCTAAGGTGTAGGAGACGGACACTGAAGAGGACCTCGAAAGGCATAACCAACCTGAATGATTTTCCCCCTGTAAGTGGTGAAAGTAATTGAAAATGGTTTCCTTCATTTTTTTTGTTTTAACCATCCTTAATAATAATATAACTAACCATTTATATATGTATATTGCAGATAGTTGGTATTCCACAAACCCTTGAGCCTACTGATGCCGAAAAGGAGACGGATTATTGGACATCATTCAATCCGAAGCATTGGGTTGGCGAAGAGGTAAATAAAGTAGGTGGCGGAGGGAGTGAGGATGATGATGATGATGATGATGATGATGATGCACATGGTGATGATGATGATGCACGTGATGATGATGATGATGCAAGGAATGATGAGGAGCAGCATGAAGACATCCCAAGTGCACAGCCTGAATCAGAGGATAGCTTTACGGAGTTACGAGCAAAAAAGGCGCACAATGTACCTACAATACATTATGAGGTACGAATCTTAATCATTTTTTTTTTATTTCATTATTAAGTGAATGTGCATTTGAGTAAATGGAAAAGTTATGGATATGTTGTATAATCATATGAAGTGGGATAGAGAGATGGAGTCTCTAAACATGATAGATGAAGTGTAATTTTAAATATGCAGGTTATATTTCCCTGGATACTCAAAAAACAGGGGAGACTCTGTCGAAATTTTTTTTTTCAATTGTGTACATTGTGTAAAATGACTTATTTATGCAGGTGATGCAGTTGTTTGAGTACCTTGTGGGTTTACAGAAGGCAACCTACAAGAAAGTAAGTAAGATGGATAGAAGGCTGAGACGGGTGGAAGAATATTTAAAGATTCCTATGGATGACGACGACGACGACGACGACGACGATGACGACGATGATGATGATGATGATGATGATGATGATGATGATGATGATGGGAGCATTGTCCCTGATGACCATATCTATAGCCCACCACCACCACACACCCCCCCCCCCCCCCTCCCCCTCCATCACCACCACCACCACCATATGAGGACGAGGGGGTTCATCAGTCACCTGACCATATCTATAGCCCACCACCACCACCACCACCACATGAGGACGAGGGGGTCCATCAGTCACCTGGCCATCATGATGAGGTAGTCCATCAGTCGCCTATCCATAGAGACGAGACAGCCATCCATCAGGAGGAGCAGGAGGTCCATTAGGAGGATGACCGTGGTGATGACCAGGTACGTATAGTATTTCAATTGTGTTACAGTTTGATTTATAATTCTAAATGTTTATTTTAATTGATAGTTTTGATTTCCTTACAGTTTCATGATGAGGTCATCCAGCAGCGGGGCAAACGGAAGACGAAGCCAGCGGCATCTCTGCAGACACCATACACTGATTCTGGACCGCCAAAAAAGAAAAAGAAGGTGCCCCAAAAGCAGGTTGAGGAGGTGGCAAAGTCTGTAGACCCCATAGAGGTTGTCTACAATGAATACAAAGCTTCTTCCACGTCATTGGATCTCAGGTTTTGATAATAAGTAGTTTTATACCTTTATGTTGGTTACTATTAAAAAAAATTTAACCTTTTTTTTTTCTTTTATTTTAGGCGTGTAGTTGATCATTGTCAGTGGTGCGTGATACCAGACACATTGCGAACCATTAAGGATGAGAACAGATGGTTCACTTCTGAGCACATCGATTCTTATTTGATGTGTTTACGAAAGAACTGGAATGAGGTTGAGGACAATAGATATGCGGTTCATAGGAGCTCTTTATTTGTGAGTGTTTACATTTTAATAAGTTATGTCGTTACAATTTATCGTCATATGTCCCTTAAGTGTGATAACATGTTTAATTTTTTATCTTGCAGGCATTGATGACATTACACTATAGAGAGCAATACGTCCTCAAAGGAAAAACATTTGATCCGGTTACAGCTGATGTACCCTCAGAGTGGCTAGCATTCGGTTCTGGCAAGTTAGACTCATTAGTACCGTGGTGGGAAGTTGAAAATGTGAGTGTTGTATGAAAAATTATAAGTTATTATTTGATCATTTAAATATTTAAATTAGTCTTATATCACTGACGTCTTCAAATTGCTAGTGTTGCTGCCATGTAGCCTAGATCAAAATCACTGGGTCCTTTGTCAGGTGTGCCTGAGATAGAAGAAGATATTAATATATGATTCTCTTGCACATACTGACTTAGCTTTCCGCATTGAGCCACTTGAGCCGCTGGTGTGTTTGATGCTCATTTTATTGTGGTTTGTGGGATTTTAAGAGAGGACCCAGATAGAGATGCCACCTGTGGATGAGCGATGGACAGTTGAACGTCTTGATAGATCGGTTGTGCCCCAGCAACTCGATGGGTGAGTAAATTTGTAACTTAATGAAAATTTAATATTTATATATATAATATATTTTTTTTATTTTATATTATATTTAATGGCATGATAACATCATTTAATTAATTTGTTATTAATACAGGACGAGCTGTGGAGCATATGTGGCCATGTACATACGTGATTTGTTACAATCAAACGAGACTACATGGAAATCAAGACGACCAGATCAGGTTGCAGATGTCATTGCACTGAGGACAGAGATTGCAAGGGAGCTGTATACCTTTTCGACACCATTGTATAAAGTAAATAAATTTGGAAAATGGATAGTTGACTCTGATGGAGAGGTTGTATATAAGTAATTGTATTTATTTTTATGAATTATTCATTCATTTATATAAGTAATTGTATTTATTTTTATTAATTAAATGGGAGCATTTTCTAATATTTTTACAAATTCCTAATGTTCCACTAAATTGCAACACACAAATGCAAAATTTTAATCAAAAACTTAAAAAAAGAGGTGTTCACCAAAAAATTAAAAAAAAAAAAAACACCGTAAAAAAGGAGCTTTAAAAAAAAAAGAAAAAAACTTAAGAAAAGAAGAAAGAAAAACTCTTCAAAGAAATCTTCCTAATTTTGCTTTACTTATTGTAAAACAAAATAACAATATCATATCCTCTCCAAACATAAATAGTTATACATTGTCCTTCAAATTAAAAAAAAAAAAAAAAAAAAAAGTTATACATTTTACCGCCGGTTCCAATTATATGAATAAATGTTCATATAATACAAGTAATAAATAATGATTGATCTTGATTGATCAGAATGAACCTTCAATCTCTATATCTCTATAAGCTTCTAGCCTAAGTTATCTCTAAATTATATAAGTTATTTATTTGAGCAACATAAATAACAATTAATCCTGATGGATCTATACATACCTCCTAACATAAATAGTTATACATTTTATGAATAAATGTTCATATAATACAAGTAATAAATAATGGAGAGGTTGTATATAAGTAATTGTATTTATTTTTATTAATTATTCATTCATTTATATAAGTAATTGTTATTATTTTTATTAATTAAATGGGAGCATTTTCTAATATTTTTATTTACCTTTTTATTTATTTTCTAATTAAATAAATTATATATACACATTTTACCTTTTATTTGTGTTAATATCAATGAACTCCAAATAAAATATGTAACGATCTATAATCAATAAAATCACGTTATAATTTTTTTTTAATTGTTTTCAAGCTATGATGTGATTGTATTTCATAATTACATATCTAAATTTGATAGTAACTCAAAATTTCAGGTTTTGGTGTAATTGAGATTGGAATTCTTTTCTAAATCACACCAATCATTTTAATTACTTATAGAATTTTTGATTGTAATTAAATGGGAAGTGTAGAACTTTTGGCCCTAAACAAATTTAGAATATATAACTTTTGGTTCTAATTAAATTGAAAATTTAGAACTTCTGATTCTAATAAATTAAAGTTTAGAACTTCAAGTTATATTAATTGAAATCCAGAACTTAAGGTTCTAATAACTTAAAGTCTAATTTACAATTTCAGGTTATGATAATATATAATAATAACAGTGAATAAAATCGGTAGAGTCGCACAAATAATGTATATAAATAACACTTAATAAAGAATGAAGGTTTTTTAAAATTTAATTAATAGGTTTTCTTTTTCCTAAAGTAAAAGAATGAAGGTTTTTTAAAATGATGGGTGTGGAGATAAAAAAGTTTACACTTGATGCCTATGTGATTATATGGAAAACTATATAAAATTTAATTTATGTCATTCTATCAATATTATATAAATAAAAATGGAAGCCACATATACGTTAGGATCATCTAAGATATCGATATTTTCATTCTTGATTATAGGTTATCGATTACCATATAATGAATGAATATATAGTATTATTCAATAATATTCAAAAAGGAGAAATAATCGTCTAATCGGTTTTTCAGTGGTGTGTAAAAACCGAAATCGGTTTCTCACACGCATGAAAAATCGATCAGACGAAAAAGTGGGATAAATTATTGTTCGGTTTTTAAGGTTAATGGAAAACCGATTGCGGTTTCTTAACCAATATGGAAAACCGATCATGACATTTTGAGAGATTTTGACCCCTTTTCCCTTCAAATGTTAGGTTTCCAGTGATCAAAATACACTTAAAACCATAGAATTAATGTTGCATTTTAGTATCAACTAATATAACAATAAAACATGGTTAGATTAATCTACATTAAGATTTGTACAATGTGAAAATGTTATCACCGAATACCAGGTTTAACTTCAACTTCACCATACATAGTCATTACGTAAGTTATTGACCCAATTTTACTTTAATTGTTTAAATTTAAGTAAGTCGGGGTCATTTGTTGCCCACCAAAAGCCATCAGAAGGGGATGAACTCAAGAAAGACAAAGATCGGTTTTTTAAGTGGGCTTAAAAACCGAAATCGGTTTCTCCTTTAACTGAAAAAACCGATCAGACGTGCATATGGCAGATGAAGCAATGTCGGTTTTATGAGCTATTAAAAACCGATTTCGGTTTTTTATCAATAATGAAAAACCGATCAACCTGAAAAACCGATCAACCTGAATCACGAAATCAGTTTCTTTTACCAATTTAGACCTGGTGTATATTATTGCCTGCATATGCTAAATAATGTGTCATATAACTGAGGAAACTTGTGTCATTATAAAAGTTTGAGTTCCCAAAATTTAAACATCTGCTAAATAAATAAATGCACATTTACATGCTACATGTGTTTTAATTAATAAAATACATGCAAGACATCATTAAACAAAAAATAATATAAGTTTCATTGTACTCTGATGAAGATTAAATCAATATAAACAAGTAAGCGTGAAATAACATAATACATATTATTAAAATAAAAGCTTCAATTAATTAATGTGTCTAATCATCAATGTTTGGATCATTACCCATCATTTGATTGGGAGGAGAAAACCGTTGCGGGCATCGACGTTGGTTATGTCCAGTCTCATGACAGAGGCAACATCTTCGTGAGGGCGCAGTATTTGGATGAGCATTTGCACTTGTTCCAACTTCTGCAGTAGCGGCTTCGCTAGTTTGGGCTTCTGCACTTACGGCTCCGCTCGTCCCTCCATTGAAGGATGTTGGGGGGTTAGGGCAACGAAGACGGTTATGTCCCCTCTGACCACATCTTCCACACTTCTTAGTTCGACGAGCTTCCCCAACGGAAGGAATCCGAACCTCTTTCGGCCTACTCACTTGCCTTTTTCCTATGGGTGGTAGTACAATCATGCTTCTAACTTCCGCGGAAACATTCCAATCAGACAATTTAGGAACGGGATTGATCGGACGTGCATATGCAGCTTTCAGCCACTCTGTGCTATAATAATGACTGCAAAGTGTATCACAACTGACGCCCTTAAACCTGACATGTATCATAAATATTTATTTAAATGTAAAAATATGATATGACATTAAATATAGAAATTAACAACGTACAATTATGATACCTAGCTACAACACATGCATGAATACATGGCAACTGATCTAAGTTCCATTTCAAGCAAGTGCATGTGCACGTTTCAATATTAACCACCGCATCACCTTTGCTAGGATGTAGAACACTGTATGTGATTGGTTCTGTAATAGGATGTACGGTACCTTCCATTGATAAATTTTTGGCCAACATGATTCGATCGTACGCAGCAGTGGTAACAAAAGTCGTGAGTTTTTCAGTAGCACCACGTCTATTATTAAACCATCTTTGTAACACATTTCTCACATATTCATGTGCGGTAGTTATTAGTAAACAACGTGCTTGCATCATGCAATTGTTGAGTGATTCTGCAATGTTAGTGGTCATCATGTCATATCTTCTGTTTGGACAATATACCCGTGACCACCTGCTTACCCCAACCTTAACCAAAGTGTCATATGATTTTGGATGCAACGCTCGAATTTCTTCTAACATTCTATCGTAGTCATATGGCACATGACTGTATGCTGCACTGTAAAATGCTTTTTCCACTACATTCGAATACTTTTTACAGTGTTGCTTCAGGTTTTGTCATAGGTGGAAAAAACACAATATGTGAGGGACTTCGGGAAAACCTACACTCATCCCATTTGATATGCTTTTGTGACGATCGGATACGATAAGTAAATCGTTTGACACACTGATCGCCTCTCGTAATTTGCTTAAAAACCAAGTCCATGAACGGTCTGACTCTCCATCAGCAAATCCAAAAGCGATGGGATAAATCATCTCCGACCCATCTTTGCAGGCAGCAAAAAAAATCACCCCTTTGTATTCACCTTTCAAATGGGTGGCATCAATAGCAACAACCGGTCTTATGTAAGATCGAAAACCCTCAATACAAGCTCCAAGTGCAACGAACAAATACAAGAACCGGTTGTTTTCATCCCTCTCAATTGCCATCATGGTGTCAGGGTTTGATACTTTTAACATTTCAAAGTAGGACGGAAGCTGTTGATATGACTCGTCCGCTTGTCCATATGCTAGTTTCTTTGCATATTGTAAAGTCTTCCAAGCTTTACTATACAAGATCTGCACACCATATTGTTTTAGCATTTCTCCGATCAAACGATTAGGTGTATAAATATCCATCCCCACCTTTCCCGCATATAATTTTCTGATAACAATAGCCTTCACACTTTTCACATGTGATTCCATGGCTACCTGACGGCACGTGTGTTCCACCACATACTTCAATACAAACCACATCGAACAACCTGTTCTGCATCTTGCACGAACTATAAAGCTACAACTCTTATCCTTGCAACCAACTTCAAATCGTTCTGCGTCTGAACGTCTAACACGATATTCAAACTTGGATTTCAGAGCATATTCTCCAATAGCTGTACACATTTCTTGTTTACTATCAAAGAATGCACCTTTATACAAAGTACCACGTTGATAGACAGTTGACATAGCGCTTGAAGTAGCCTCAATGTCGCCCAGTTCTACACCGAGAACAATCCAGTATGGTTGTGAAGGATTGTTCTGAAATTGTAAACCCGAAAATCTTATTTCTGGAAACCCTTCATCCTCGTCGACATCATTAATTCCAGCTTTCTCTTCATCACTATCTCCAGTTTCCTCTTCATCACTATCCCCTGTCCCATCACCGTTATCATCTGTGTCTTGCTCTCCATCATCACTAACATCATTCATATAATCATTATTAATGTCATGAATAGGACCTTCCATAGATGTAAATGGGGTGACCAAAGCATCAACCTGATTGCTACCAACACCTGAAGTCAGATAAAATTGACTTTGAACCATATACGGATCTACAGGTCTATTACTATTTGGCATCTCATGTCTTGTGTCTGGTATTGAGTCGGTGATATTTGGACAAACGATATGCCTACTAACTCCAGCTCCAAAATCTCTTACAACCTTATCAATGTAAATCTCTCTAACATCAACATTTCTCACCGCCATCAAACCAACCACACCAAGATCCGACATGATACGTATTTTTTTCACTTGACCATTTGTCATGCTTTGTAGTAAATAATATATACGAATATCCCACCTTCTTCTATCAATGCTAGTCTCTCTATACACAACCTCCACCAATGATGAAAAACTACTATCTTTGGAGACGCCACACATGATCGACTCACCCCCAACGTAGTTAGATCCATTCCACTCTCCATCAAAGTTGATGACGATCGTTTCGTGAGTCATTCCTATAACATTCAAAGAATGTTTAATTAGTCTCACTATAATGGGACAACATTACAAAATACAATCATATATAACAAAATCTAACACAATAAATCAATGTCCATCATTAAAAACAAAAGATATATCCCAATTATGCTAACACTGCCTACGATCATATCTAACCACATATAACACTAAAATTTAATACACGGCATCCAAAACACAACAAATATCGAAAACATCAAAAATTGCTCAAATCGGTTTTTCATATACATGAAAAACCGATTTCGGTTTTTGAGTGGCATGAAAAACCGATCACAATAGAGAATCGGTTTTACACCTCTGTAAAAACCAAAATCGATTTTTTAGTTAATTTAAAAACCGATTTCGTCGCAGATTTTGCAGAAACTGCAAATCTACAAATCTATCTTTCGGATGGTATTTATCACAACCAAATCACTCTTAAAGCCTTTACCTTACAATTTGAACAAAATAACCTAAAAACCAACCAACAAAAACACATACATTACCTTTGAAACTCAAATCACTTGAAATGATAGAAGAAACTTCAAAACGGATCACACTTGAATGGATCAAAAACCTTCAATGGACAAAGAAGCTCAAATGAAGAATCTCTTACTAGGAGGTTTGACTTTCGGCTATAATGGTGAATGGAAGAGAACAAAAACCATGAATAGAGTAAAGAGAAAGAGAAGAGAGGTTTGGATGCTAGGAGGAAGTAGGAGGATGAAGAAGGCTATTTTGGTAATTTCGCTTAGGGCAATTGGGTGATTTTAATTTGAAGGGTAATTTAGTAATCTTGGGTATAGAATGGAAATAATTTGTTTGAGAGGCTAAAAACAAATTTGTATAAAATATTGGGTAAAAACAAAAATTCTCTTTTTATTTGACTGAAAATGATAAATCTCCCCAAAATGGCACTTGCTCGATTTCATAAAGTCAGTATCAATATTAATATTTATATATAACAAAATGGCACATGCTGGATTCTTAAACTCGGTGTCAATGACTCAATGTTAATATTTATATATAACAAAATGTAACTTGCTTGATTTTCTTTAATCTATAATTTGCATCATAGGGCGACCATGTTATCATCCACCCACCACGTGTAAAATAGATCCACTGTTAAGTTTGTGTTTTTTTTGTTTTTTCTTTTTCTGTTTTTGTTTTTGTTTTTGTTTTGTTTTGTAAAACAGATCCATAGTTGTGAGATTTGCTCTTACATTTCATGGGGTTTGCTTACCGGACTAGGCATAAGACTAGAGTGTCACGAGCACAGTCTATTTTACATAAACAGAGAAAAAGGGTGATGATTTTCAAACACACGGTCGGTGCGCTGTCTGCCAAGGCATATGCGAGGGCTGCGCTTACTGGAGATGTATAGAGTGTTGGAAAAAATTGAAAAATCTCCACATGGAATGCACTCGTCTACCTAGTGTTGTTAAACACGAATGCCACCTGATCACGTTCTGACTCTTACGAATTCAGCAGTAGTAAATAAAGAATCCGATAAGTTCGGATGTGACGTTTGCGAGGCTAAAGATGACCTCAAAACATCATGCTTATTATTGCGAGGAAGGTCTTTATAATGCTTATATTGAATGTGTGATGTCTGAGGTAAATTACTAAATTTATACTTTCAGTCATCTAGAAATATCTTATTTTTACAAGAACATAATGACATTCATCTATGTTGCCCATAAAAATGAATATTGTCATTACAACTAATAGTAAGAAGATATATATATATATATATATATACTTGCATGATTAGAATTAGCAGACTTCATTCTTGGTGCATGTTTGCTACAGGAAGACCCTCCACTGGGAGATATTAAGCCGATGTTTGCTGAAGGTGTGGATTTTGCCTGGACAAATCAAGCGCTGAATTACCCAATGAATTAGTGCTTCGATCACCTTCTTCACTCTCACAATCTCTTCCTCTCGTCCAATTCAGTAACAATATGGAGTATTAATTACATATATAAATGTTTGCTTCTGTCTATTTTAACTTTGGAGATAGCCTTGGCATGACTCTCACTAATTTAATATCTCATCAACATAAACAAACAAGTAGAAAAATGGACTTCCTGTATAAACTAAATGCAACTTGCTCAATTTCACAAAGTCGGTGTTAATGGTTTTTTAAGTTTTTGATATTTCATACACAACCGGCATTTAGTTAATGTGAAAGTTACATGGGAACATGTGAAAGAATGAATATTTTGTGTTGCGACTTAAACAACTTTTTTATTGTTTATAGATTGTGTATATCAAACTACTTGCAACTTGCTCAATATTTGTAAACTCCATATAAATATTTTTTTTATTTACTTTTATTGATTAAAATAAGAGAAAGGTCAAGTGACTGCAATAATCCAATTTAAATTATTTTAAATAGTAGATTTCCCTATCTCATTCACTTGTGTATGAGTATTTTTTTTTTATTTATTATTTTTTTTTACGTAGGAAGGAAGGTTTGAACTCAAAACATCCACTTTGTTGAAAACAAAGGTTACCATCTGGTTATACCTATGATCACCTATTATCAAGGATTCAAAAATCAATACTCGCTAATCGATTGACGAGGCAATGGTTAACAATTTACTGGTTACTAGGTAATTAATCAGCGATTAATCGTAAGTACTACTCATGATGGTTAAATCGGGTCAAACTTATAAAAAAAAAAAATCTTAAAAGGGAGGTTAATGTCATTATGGTAAAAACGTAAATACTGATGCAATTTTATTAAATGTTAGGGGTATTTTTATAATTCTCCCAAATATATATATATATATATGCGCAAACACAACACACTCACACAAACCCTAACCGTCCAACCCTCCACCTCTCTCTCTCTCTCTCAAAACCCGGAATCTAATTTAAATTATTTTAAATAGTAGATTTCCTTATCTCATTCACCTGTATATGAGTTCTTTTTTTTTTTTTTTTCTTGAAAATGAGGATTTGAACACAAAACATCCACTTTGTTGAAAACAAAGGTTACCACCCAATTGTACCTGTGATCACCTATTATGTACTTTTTAAATTTAAACAAATTATTTTCAATTATGATTTATGAATAAAATGTCAATAGGTTGAAGTTTCTTGTTTACATCTATACAACTTTTAATCTTATCTTGGTATCAAGCCAGTACTTCCAAAAACAGACGTCCCATACACTTTTTTTTTTTTTTCATGACTACCAATAATATGAATACTTCTAAATCTTTGAACCAATCACCCTTACAGTAACAACAACAATAATGCTAAATGATGCTGCAATCAAAACGTCCCTGTTCCAAGTACTATGTTTTCACCAACCTTGTAAACCTGATCATCACCTTTAGTTGAATGATTCACACCAATTTACAGGGAAGTTTAGTCACTCATCTATTATTAATCTATATCGAGTCTATAAAATTCATGAATTTCATCAAAATTTATGTTTAAATAAAAGTTCATCAAAATCTAATAAATTCTATAAAGTGAATTCACCTCTAACAACAACACATTTTATTTGAAAAAAAACAAAATCAACCGATTAAATATCGTAACATATATATAGATCAACAAAAAATCAATATATAGAGAATCCAAATTCAAAACACATTTCAGTTTTAGCAATGATAGGACTTTTTTTCTTTTTGACATTACAAGTAGATTTTATAACTATCAAGACCTCCTAATATAGACCTCTAAAGTATAACCTGGATATCTACACCTAAATAGGTGAGAGAGAATGATTTACACAAAATAAGAAAATTGCTCATATACTGATGAAACTTTTTAGGAAATTGCCCACACTTGTGGGTTAGTAGAAAATTGTCCATACTTGTGAGCGATGACACTCAAATCCAACCCTCAACTTGAAAGAAGCAAAATTGGATGGAATTGGCACCACTGCACTATTTCACTTAGGAGTCCTATGACGACTCCTAGATGAAGTGGTGCAGTGAAGGGGTAAACATAGTAGCCATAGGACTTTTTTTCTTTTTTTTTTTTAATGTTGCATTTGTTTAGTACACAAGATTGGATTAAATTATTTTGACGAGATTGGATTGGATAGGATATGATGGAATTTGATCGAATAACCTAATATTGTGATGTGTTTGGTGCTGCATAAGATTGGATGAAAATTAACAATGTTCATTGTTTGATCTATTGTGAGATTAAACAAAAAATAATTATGTATTATATTATTTTTATAAAATAAAACTAAAAATGTTTTAATATTATTTAAAAAAGAAAAATCTAACTCTTTAAAATTAATTTTAAAATAATATTTATTTTTTATTAATATATTTAATAATGTTTAATTTGTATTATAACCATAGGCAATCAGCAAACCAATGAATATAATGACCAAGTTATGATCCACCCAAACCAATTAAACATTTTATTTTTCCCACATTCACATCACATCACGTGAAATATTCTGCTGTCTGAAATGGAGCGGATGATGCATTTCAGCTATCATAAAGAACTGACAGTCTTGGTGGAGAATTCCGTGAGCGACTTAGCGATGCAGCATGTGGCTTCATATGTGATGGATGCAGACGTTACTCCTGGGGCTTCAGTTATAACTGTGACGCATGTCTGTTTAAACTTGATGTCCAATGCGCTTTCAAATGTTCCTTCCCCATTTCACCCGCAACACCCTCTTCTCCTTCGTCAACCTTTAATGTTTGATAGATGCCGTTCGTGTAGAGAAACTATCGATGGCCTTATGTTAAGTTGTGAGGGGCTGTGTCGTGATAACAGTTTTCACATTTATTGCTGTGCCCACACTGAACGAAGCTTAAAACTAAACTGTCACAACGAGCACCCTATGTTTAATATTAAACATGGTTATGGTTCTTGGTATTCTTCAAAGTGCGTTGTCTGCAACACCTCATGTGATCACTGCTTTATCTACGGGTGTGTGGAGTGTGATGTAAGTGTCCATATGGAATGCATTCCTCTGCCTCGTGTTGTTAAACATGAATGTGATCCTGATCACTCTCTTACACTTAAAGATTCATTGCCAACAAAAAGTGCATCTAATGAGTATAGATGTGATCTTTGTGAGAAAGAAGGAGATCTTAGACAGCATGTTTATTATTGTGAGGAATGCTTTTATATTGCTCACGTTGAATGTGTGTTACAGCTATCGGAGGTAAAGTTCCACTTTACAGTCGCTTAGGGATAACATATTGCTTTCTTCAAACAATTTTATATGCGAAGCACTGTAATTGAGATCTACAATGATGCTGTCTACTTTATTCTTGGTTCATGTTTGCTGCAGGAAGACCCTCCATTGGAGATACTAGAATACTTGGTTCCTAGGAGTAGAGTTGAATCAGAGAAAGAGACTAAAGTTGAATCAGAACAATGCAGCCATGAATCATAGCAAGAAAGTTTTGGAGCAGAGGAAGAAAATTTTGGAACAAAACAAGAATGGAAAAGCGATTTAGAAGACTGTAGTCTTACAGAAATAGATAAGATGATCACAATGATAAAAAACAAGATTGACAAATTAACTTCAAAACTTGAGGTTGTTCAAGAAATACGTGTCCAAAAATTAAATTCTCTTATTTAACACTTTGAGTGATCAAATTCTTGTAAGTGGAATCATATATCGGTGTTTGATATTTTTCAGATTACTTGAGTCCGAAGTTTAAATAAATTATGTTGTATTACTTCCTTGAAATGTATGTTGTGGTTGAGTTATTTAATTAGTCATGTTATGTCCCAGTTTCAGCTTACTGTTGTATGGATAGCCGATGTTGTACTCGTGAATCTTGTCCGAAGTTTCTAATAAAAGTTCAGCATCCAATTCACAACAAACCAATCAGCAGCACTTTCTGAGCAATGCTTTGAAAAAGCTTTTGAAAGATGGCAATGCTTTTAAGTAAACAATCTCTTGAGTTGACAAGGTTGATGAGGATGGTAATTTTGATGATTGATGACAACTCTTATGTACAATGATTAGGTGCCCTTTCAACCAACAAATTTGAGCCATATCAATCAAGAACAGTCAATGCAACGATCAATCAGAGCAAGAAAGTTTTGGAGCAATGTCAGAATGGAAAAGCGATTTAAAAGTCTTGCAGAGACAGATAAGATAATGACAAGTATCAAGGAAAAGATGGACAAATTAACTTCAAAACTTGAGGTTGTCCAAAAAATACGTGCTCAAAAATTAAATTCTCTGTTTTATCACTTTGCATGATCAAACTCGTATAAGTAGAATGTGTATCAAAAACACATATTTGATATATCTCATATTATTTGAGTCCAAAGTTTAAATCACTTAAGCTATTTACGTTTAGTCATTTTATAACATAGTCATCACAAGAAACTTGAAATATTTTTGGTTGAGTACCACTGCAAACATAGAATTATAAGATGCGAACCGTGTAAGTAAATTGATCAAAATCTTATTTCATTTACAAACAAACAGAAATTTAGAAGTACTTGCCTTAAAAGGGTAATCATTAGAGAATTTTTACATGCTTTGTTTCAACAGAAAATTCCGCTGCAAACATAAACTGAAGTTCTGCAATGTCAGGGAGGGAATCCTAGTCCCTTGCTCTCGTTGTTGATTTTGAATTCATGAATCTTGTTTGGAGTTTCTAAAAAAAAGCTCAGCATCCATTCGTTGTGTTGACAATGTATGTGTTTTCACCGTCATCCATTCACTACAAACCTAATAGCTGTACTTCCTGAAAGATCCAGTACCTCAAGGTTTGAAAAAGCTTTCAAAAGATGGCAATGCTTTTAAGGCCTTAACAATCTCTTCCGTTGACAAGGGTCGTGAGGATGGTAAGTTCAAAGATTAATAACAACTCTTATGTGCTTCCTGACAGCTCGTGAATATGAATGCAAAACATATGGTACAAGGATGCAGCTGCCTTTTCGAGCAACAAATTTGAGGCATATCGATCGAGCATAGGTTCCTTCAGGCACGGCATTTCCATCCTTAAAGAGTCAATCTTTTCTTTTACCTGCTGCAAAGCATTGCAACCTCTCAAATCTAGCTCCTCAAGTCTTGCAAGTCCTTTAGCAGATTTTTGGCAGATTTTTTAACATTTTACAATCCTTTAGCAGAAGCTGACAAAGGTTTTTGAGGTTGGAAAGGGAGGGCAAACTTTCAATCTTCGTGTTTGAGAAGTTGAGGTAGTGAAGACACAAAAGATGTTCAAAGGATTCATCTCTAATTTTAGCCAATTTGGGAGCATCAGAAACATCAATTAGCTCAAGACTTTCGAGAGATGCAATAGATGACAGCTCTACTAGTTCAGAACAACCACTCAAATTAAGTTCTGAGAGATTGCGAGGAATGGGAGGCAACCTACTGGATTTAGTTTTCGACAGATTAAGGATTTTATGATCATCCAACTCCGCAATGGAATCCTTGAACTTGAAGTTTCTAAAGTCGCTTGCCCCAGACAGATCAAGAATCTGGAGATTTGTTAACTGCTGCAATTTGGGAAGCTGGTGTAATTTATTACAACAGCCTCTTAATAAGATCCGTTTCAGGTCTTTAAGATCACCAATCACCGGTAGCTTTTGAACTTTGGTATGAGAGAGGTCAATCAATTGAAGATTTGGAATCTCTGTAAGAGCTGTGTCATCAAAGTTCTCCAAAGAGTGAGCCTCTGAAAGATCAAGTATCTCAAGTTTACAAAGTCCTTTAAGGCTTTGTAATTTTTCCAACCGAGAGCAACGCCTAAGGATGAGCATACGTAGTTCCCTTAGATTGGAAAGCGTTGGTAGTGATGTGATCTGCAGCCCAGATAAATTCAGGCTTTGAAGTTGAGTCATCTCATCAAACAGAGTCTCTGGCATTGACATTGGCATTGACATCAACGCCTAAGGCACTCTCAATGTTTTAAGATTACCAATGTGTGTGGCGTCATCCAACAGATCGCAGTTCCTCAAAACAAGAACATGCAGCTCCTTCAAACCATACAATGATGAGATCAGTGGTTTGTATGTGGAATTGAAAACAGCAAGAACCTTGAGTTTTGGCATGGAACTGAAGAATCTTTCATGGACTTCACGGTTGAGACGAGCACCATCAATCAATAATGTAGAGATTTTCGTCACACTTTTAGGATTGCATAATGTTTTTATCATGCCATCAATATGTGTGACTCTCCCAAAACCTTCACCATTTTCAAACACACGAACTAGTCCCAGATTTGCCATACCACCAAATCCACGAAGACGGGTATCAATCATATTCAATGCTGCCCCTTCCACCACAACAACATTATTCTCTTGCATCTTCAACATGGCACGATCTATTAGCTCCATTAGAACAAGATGTCCTGTCTGATATGCCTTCTCAACGGGATAAAAGGAATTGAAATAGCCTTCCATTATCCAATGAGTGATCAACTCATTGTAATGCACGCCACCATAATTGTGAACAAATTGCAAGCTATGCCAAAAGCAGTTCATTGTAACATCGCTTAACATATGTCATATGCACAGTAATGTAGTGGATTCACAACCTGAGACGGTTTCTCATAATAAGCTGCTTTCAGTAAAGCACTTTCCAATGTCAAATCTCTGTTATCATGCTGGGCAATGTACTTCAAGGCTGCTCCGATCAGAGTGATAGGAGCAGGTAAACATATGCTTCTCACTTTTTCTATAACCTTAGAGAATCGAGCCACATTATATTTGTGCCCAACACTTTTCTTGAATAAAGATAACGATTCTTCAGGCGACAAGGCCCCCAACTCAATCTCGTTAATGGCCTGCACCTCATTATCAGTTCCTGAACTCCCAGTTTTACATCTAGTGATAATAAACTTTAAATACTTATGCTTCTTGATGGATGAAAGCACTGGTGAAATACTTTGCTCGAATTCATTTTTTTCCATTTTACTTCCCTCGTAATCAAGAACCAGCAGAAGATATTTTGTACCTTGAAGCATTCTTTTCTCGAGTTGTGCTTGTATCTTCAGCTTCAAGTTATCAATAGTCTCCTCTTCTTCTTCCTTTTCAGCATTCAGATATTCGTCTTGCTCCCAGTCCACAGTATTCACCTTCAAGTCATTTGCAGGCTTCTCAAGGTCGGTGTTCTCATCTTCATATTCCCACTCTTCAGGAATGGAACCAGAAGACAATTGAAAATAAATGGCCTTGTAAAGTAATTTGGCATCATACATTTTGGTCACAGACACCCAAAGAGACTCATAGCACGAACAATCACCAGTTGCACTCTCAATTATCTCTCTTGCCATCCATGATGCTGTTCCCATCTCTCCAGCAAGAATGACTGCTGACTCTTTTCCACTTTTCAAAAGTTCTAGTATATCACTTTTACGTGCTTCCATTGCCTTTAGTTTCGATCCTGATAAAAAATAAAAATGATAAATATATCTAAAGAAAGGAAAGGCTTGTGCATAGCATTATGGTTCTGATTAATTACAGAGAACTACAGAATTTCAATCAGACCATCGAAAATGCATACATAAATTTGTCCCTGACTTTGCTTCTATGTTTTCACATAGAATGACATATCCTGAACTGAAACTTCAATTGATTTTCAACTCACAGATTTTAAGTACAAACATAGAGGCAAAAAACGTTCGGAGAATCTCTACTGAGAGGTAAATTCAAAATCATCTCAACTTCCTCAGGTAGGAAATTCTTATTCTTTTTCTTATCAACAAATAAGCATCTCTAATTAACTTCTTGAATCACAACATCAAAAACCAAAATTCAAAACTCAATCCATATACTTATTGGCTGGAGCCAGAAAAACGAATTTAGGGGTCAATAAACTTATATATAATATTTAGAGGTGGCAAAGTAAATTGTATACAAAATCAAGAATTATAAATGTAACCAACCTTTCAGGTATAATTTTCTTAAAATCTTTTCACACCGAGATATCATACTATAAACACTAAAAAGTAAAAACAGATCTATCTCTTAAATGATTAAATACTCTAAAAGGGTAGCTTCAAAACAAAAAAAAAAAAAAAAAAAAAAAAATAACTCTCTATAAGGGTACATAAAGTCAGGTGCAACCTTCTAAAAAAACTTCCATTTGCATACATAGGCACAAGTCTTTCTACTGAAATAAATATGAAAGAGAATGCAGAAAGTCAACGAAGCAGTAAAAGAAATGGATGAGCAGAGATGAAGGTACCTTTGAGAGAGATACTGTCAATCCAGAGAAGCTGCAAAAATGCAGAGAGGGTATTTGTTAGACAATCAATCTTTAATCATACACAAGAGACTAAAACGTTATATAACAAAAATCTAAGCTGGTCAATTATGAGCAAGAACTTGATCAAGGACACAAAAAAACGTTCTGTAAATATTCACAGAATATAATTGGATATAAAATGAAATAGAGATAGAGATGTTACATTTGTGAAGAAATATATGATAGCTTTAAGAGCAGCAGAAGAGGCAGTCAGAAGAGAACCTGAGAGAACTAATATGAATACAGCTGCACTGATGCAGTGGTAGAGAAACATTACAGATTTTAATTCAAGTCTCTTAAAATTAAAGGGAGATTTATCATTTTCAGCCAAATAAAGAGAGAATTTTTGTTTTTACCCAATATTTTATACAAATTTGTTTTTAACCTCTTAAACAAATTATTTTCATTCTATATCTAAGATTACTAAATTACCCTTCAAATTAAAATCACCCAATTGCCCTAAGCGAAATTACCAAAATAGCCTTCTTCTTCCTCCTACTTCCTCCTAGCATCCAAACCTCTCTTCTCTTTCTCTTTACTCTATTCATGGTTTTTGTTCTCTTCCATTCACCATTATAGCCGAAAGTCAAACCTCCTAGTAAGGGATTATTTGTCCATTGAAGGTTTTTGATCCATTCAAGTGTGATCCGTTTTGAAGCTTCTTCTTCCATTTCAAGTGATTTGAGTTTCGAAGGTAATGTATGTGTTTTTGTTGGTTGGTTTTTAGGTTATTTTGTTCAAATTGTAAGGTAAAGGTTTTAAGAGTGATTTGATTGTGATAAATGGCATCCAAAAGATAGATTTGTAGATTTGTAGTTTCTGCAAAATCTGCGACGAAATCGGTTTTTAAATTAACTAAAAAATCGATTTCGGTTTTTACAGAGGTGTAAAACCGATTCTCTATTGTGATCGGTTTTCATGCCACTGAAAAACCGAAATCGGTTTTTCATGTATATGAAAAACCGATTTGAGCAATTTTTGATGTTTTCGATATTTGTTGTGTTTTGGATGCCGTGTATTAAATTTTAGTGTTATATGTGGTTAGTTATGATCGTAGGCAGTGTTAGCATAATTGTGATATATCTTGTGTTTTTAATGATGGACATTGATTTATTGTATTAGATTTTGTTATATATGATTGTACTTTGTAATGTTGTCCCATTATAGTGAGATTAATTAAACATTCTTTGAATGTTATAGGAATGGCTCAGAAAACGATCGTCATCAACTTTGATGGAGAGTGGAATGGATCTAACTACGTTGGGGGTGAGTCGATCATGTGTGGGGTCTCCAAAGATAGTAGTTTTTCATCGTTGGTGGATGTTGTGTATAGAGAGACTAGCATTGATAGAAGAAGGTGGGATATTCGTATATATTATTTACTACAAAGCATGACAAATGGTCAAGTGAAAAAAATACGTATCATGTCCGATCTTGGCGTGGTTGGTTTGATGGCAGTGAGAAATGTTGATGTTAGAGAGATTTATATTGATAAGGTTGTAAGAGATTTTGGAGCTGGAGTTAGTAGGCATATCGTTCGTCCAAATGTCATCGACTCAATACCAGACACAAGACATAAGATGCCAAATAGTAGTAGACCTGTAGATCCGTATATGGTTCAAAGTCAATTTTATCTGACTTCAGGTGTTGGTAGCAATCAGGTTGATGCTTCGGTCACCCCATTTACATCTATGGAATGTCTCATTCATGACATTAATAATGATTATATGAATGATGTTAGTGATGATGAAGAGCAAGACACAGATGATAATGGTGATAGGACAGGGGATAGTGATGAAGAGGAAGCTGGAATTAATGATGTCGTCGAGGATGAAGGGTTTCCAGAAATAAGATTTTCGGGTTTACAATTTCAGAACAATCCTTCACAACCATACTGGATTGTTCCCGGTGTAGAACTGGGCGACATTGAGGCTACTTCAAGCGCTATGTTAACTGTCTATCAACGTGGTACTTTGTATAAAGGTGCATTCTTTGATAGTAAACAAGAAATGTGTACAGCTATTGGAGAACATGCTCTAAAATCCAAGTTTGAATATCGTGTTAGACGCTCAGACGCAGAACGATTTGAAGCTGGTTGCAAGGATAAGAGTTGTAGCTTTATAGTTCGTGCAAGATGTAGAAAGGGTTGTCTAATGTGGTTTGTGTTGAAGTATGTGGCGGAACATATGTGTCGTCAGGTAGCCATGGAATCACATATGAAAAGTGTGAAGGCTATTGTTATCGAAAAATTATATGCGAGAAATGTGGGGAGGGATATTTATACACCTAATCGTTTGATCGGAGAAATGCTAGAGCAGTATGGTGTGAAGATCTTGTACAGTAAAGCTTGGAAGGCTTTACAATATGCAAAGAAACTAGCATATGGACAAGCGGACGAGTCATATCAACAGCTTTCGTCCTACTTTGAAATGTTAAAAGTATCAAACCTTGGCACCATGATGGCAATTGAGAGGGATGAAAACAACCGGTTCTTGTATTTGTTCGTTGCACTTAGAGCTTGTATTGAAGGTTTTCGATCTTACATGAGCTATTAATGCCACCCATTTGAAAGGTGAATACAAAAGGGTGATTTTTTTTACTGCCTACAAAGATGGGTTGGAGATGATTTATCCCATCGCTTTTGGATTTGCTGATGGAGAGTCAGACCGTTCATGGACTTGGTTTTTAAGCAGATTACGAGAGGCGATCGGTGTGTCAAACGATTTGCTTATCATATCCGATCATCACAAAAGCATATGAAATGGGATGAGTGTAGCTTTTCCCGAAGTCCCCCACATATTGTGTTTTTTCCACCTGTGGCAAAACCTTAAGCAACACTGTAAAAAGTATTCGAATGTAGTGGAAAAAGCATTTTACAGTGCAGCATACAGTCATGTGCCATATGACTGCGATAGAATGTTAGAAGAAATTCGGGCATTTCATCCGAAATCACATGAAACTTTGGTTAAGGTGGGGGTAAGCAGGTGGTCACGGGCATGTTGTCCAAACAGAAGTTTTGACATGATGACCACTAACATTGCAGAATCACTCAACAATTGCATGATGCAAGCACGTCATTTGCCAATAACTACCGCACATGAATATGTGAGAAATGTGTTACAAAGATGGTTTAATAATAGACGTGGTGCTGCTGAAAAATTCACGACTTTTGTTATCACTGCTGCGTACGATCGAATCATGTTGGCCAAAAATTTATCAACGGAAGGTACCGTACATCCTATTACAGAACCGATCACATACAGTGTTCTACATCCTAGCAAAGGCGATGCGGTGGTTAATATTGAAACGAGCACATGCACTTGCTTGCAGTGGAACTTAGATCAGTTGCCATGTATTCATGCATGTACTGTAGCCAGGTATCATAATTGTACGTTGTTAATTTCTATATTTAATGTCATATCATATTTTTACATTTAAATAAATATTTATGATACATGTCAGGTGTAAGGGCATCAGTTGTGATACACTTTGCGGTCATTATTATAGCACAGAGTGGCTGAAAGCTACATATGCATGTCCGATCAATCCCATTCCTAAATTGTCTGATTGGAATGTTTCCGCGGAAGTTAGAAGCATGATTGTACTACCACCCATAGGAAAAAGACAAGCAGGTAGGCCGAAAGAGGTTCGGATTCCTTCCGTTGGGGAAGCTCGTCGAACTAAGAAGTGTGGAAAATGTGGTCAGAGGGGACATAACCATCTTCGTTGCTCTAACCCCCCCAACATCCTTCAATAGAGGGACGAGCGTAGCCGCAAGTGCAGAAGCCCAAACTAGCGAAACTGCTATTGCAGAAGTTAGAACAAGTGCAAATGCTCATCCAAATACTGCGCCCTCATGAAGATGCCGCCTCTGTCATGAGACTGGACACAACCAACGTCGATGCCCGCAACGGTTTCCTGCTCCCAATCAAATGATGGGTAATGATCCAAACATTGATGATTAGACACATTAATTAATTAAAGCTTTTATTTTAATAATATGTATTATGTTATTTAACACTTACTTGTTTATGTTGATTTAATCTTCATCAGAGTACAATGAAACTTATATTATTGTTTAATGACGTCTTGCAAGTATTTTATTAATTAGAACACATCTAGCATGTAGATGAGCATTTATTTATTTAGCATATGTTTAAATTTTGAGAACTCAAACTTTTATAATGACACAGGTTTCCTCAGTTATATGACACATTATTTAGCATAAGATTGCAATAATATACACCAGGTCTAAATTGGTAAAAGAAACTAATTTCGTTATTCAGGTTGATCGGTTTTTCATTATTGATAAAAAACCGAAATCGGTTTTTAATATCTCATAAAACCGACATTGCTTCATCTATCCATATGCACGTCTGATCGGTTTTTCAGTTAAAGGAGAAACCGATTTCGGTTTTTAAGCCCACTTAAAAAACCGATCTTTGTCTTTCTTGAGTTCATCCTCTTCTGATGGCTTTTGGTGGGCAACAAATGACCCCGACTTACTTAAATTTAAACAATTAAAGTAAAATTGGGTAAATAACTTACGTAATGACTATGTATGGTGAAGTTGAAGTTAAACCTAGTATTCGGTGATAACATTTTCACATTGTACAAATCTTAATGTAGATTCATCTAACCATGTTTTATTGTTATATTAGTCCATACTAAAATGCAACATTAATTCTATGGTTTTTAGTGTATTTTGATCACTGGAAACCTAACATTTGAAGGGACAAGGGGTCAAAATCTTTCAAAATGCTATGATCGGTTTTCCATATTGGTTAAGAAACCGCAATCGGTTTTCCATTAACCTTAAAAACCGAACAATAATTTATCCCACCTTTTTCGTCTGATCGGTTTTTCAGGCGTATGAGAAACCGAAATCGATTTTTACACACCACTGAAAAACCGATCAAACGATTATTTCTCCTATTTGGATATTATTGAATAATACTATATATTCATTCATTATATAGTATTATTATATTCATTAACAATTAATTTGTGTGCTTTATTATTATTGTAATCGATAACCTATAATCAAGAATGAAAATATCGATATCTTAGATGATCCAAACATATATGTGGCTTCCATTTTTATTTATATAATGTTGATAGAATGACATAAATTAAATTTTATATAGTTTTCCATATAATCACACAGGCATCAAGTGTAAACTTTTTTATTTCTTTTCATCTTTTGGCCATATACCAAAAATTGTATGGAAGGATAAATGGAATTCTTGAAATCTCCACACCCATCATTTTAAAAAACCTTCATTCGTTTACTTTAGGAAAAAAAAAACATATTAATTAAATTTTAACCGAACCAAGTTAATACATTTATATATATATATATATATATATCTATGCTACCAAATTCTTGTTTATAAAAGAATATGATATTATGAGATTTTTATTTGAAAACAATTAAAAAAAAATTATAACGTGATTTCATTGATTATAGATCATTACATATTTTATTTGGAGTTCATTGATATTAACACAAATAAAAGGTAAAATGTGTATATATAATTTATTTAATTAGAAAATAAATAAAAAGGTAAATAAAAATATTAGAAAATGCTCCCATTTAATTAATAAAAATAAATACAATTACTTATATAAATGAATGAATAATTAATAAAAATAAATACAATTACTTATATACAACCTCTCCATCAGAGTCAACTATCCATTTTCCAAATTTATTTACTTTATACAATGGTGTCGAAAAAGTATACAGATCCCTTGCAATCTCTGCCCTCAGTGCAATGACATCTGCAACCTGATTCGGTCGTCTTGATTTCCATGTAGTCTCGTTTGATTGTAACAACTCACGTATGTACATGGCCACATATGCTCCACAGCTCATCCTGTATTAATAACAAATTAATTAAATTATGTTATCATACCATTAAATATAATATAAAATAATATATATAGATATTATATGTATAAATATTAAATTTTCATTAAGTTACAAATTTACTCACCCATCGGGTTGCTGAGGCACAACCGATCTATCAAGACGTTCAACTGTCCATCGCTCATCCACAGGTGGCATCTCTATCTGGGTCCTCTCATAAAATCCCACAAACCGCAATAAAATGGGCATCAAACACACCAGCGGCTCAAGTGGCTCAATGCGGAAAGCTAAGTCAGTATGTGCAAGAGAATCATATATTAATATCGTCTTCTGTCTCAAGCACACCTGACAAAGGACCCAGTGATTTTGATCTAGGCTACATGGCAGCAACACCTGCAATTTGAAGACGTCAGTGATATAAGACTAATTTAAATATTTAAATGATCAAATAATAACTTATAATTTTTCGTACAACACTCACATTTTCAACTTCCCACCACGGTACTAATGAGTCTAACTTGCCAGAACCGAATGCTAGCCACTATGAGGGTACCTCAGCTGTAACCGGATCAAATGTTTTTCCTTTGAGGACGTATTGCTCTCTATAGTATGATGTCATCAATGCCTACAAGATAAAAAATTAAACATGTTATCACACTTAAGGGACATATGACGATAAATTGTAACGACATAACTGATTAAAATGTAAACACTCATAAATAAAGAGCTCCAATGAACCGCATATCTAGTGTCCTCAACCTCATTCCACTTCTTTCGTAAACACATCAAATAAGAATCGATGTGCTAAGAAGTCAACCATCTGTTCTCATCCTCAATGGTTCGCAATGTGTCTGGTATCACGCACCACTGACAATGATCAACTGCACGCCTAAAATAAAAGGAAAAAAAAAAGGTTAAATTTTTTTAATAGTAACCAACATAAAGGTATAAAACTGCTTATTATCAAAACCTGAGATCTAACGATGTGGAAGAAGCTTTGTATTCATTTTAGACAGCCTCTACGGGGTCTACAGACTCTGCCACCTCCTCAACCTGCATTTGGGGCACCTTCTTTTTCTTTTTTGGCGGTCCAGGATCAGTGTATGGTGTCCGTAGAGATGCCGCTGGCTTCGTCTTTCGTTTGCCCCGCTCCTGGATGACCTCATCATGCAACTGTAAGGAAATCAAAACTATCAATTAAAATAAACATTTAGAATTATAAATCAAACTGTAACACAATTGAAATACTATACGTACCTGGTCATCACCACGCTCATCCTCCTGATAGACCTCTTGCTCCTTCTGATGGATGGCTGTCTAGTCTCTATAGATAGGCGATTGATGGACTACCTCATCATCATGGCCAAGTGATTGATGGACCCCCTCGTCCTCATGTGGTGGTGGTGGTGGTGGTGGTGGTGGTGATGGGCTATAGATATGGTCAGGTGATTGATGGACCCCCTCGTCCTCATGTGGTGGTGGTGGGGGTGGTGGTGATGGGCTATAGATATGGTCATCAGGGACAATGCTCCCATCATCATCATCATCGTCGTCGTCGTCGTCGTCATCCATAGGAATCTTTAAATATTCTTCCACTCGTCTCAGCCTTCTATCCATCTTACTTACTTTCTTATAGGTTGCCTTATGTAAACCCACAAGGTATTCAAACAACTGCATCACCTGCATAAATAAGTCATTTTACACAGTGTACACAATTGAAAAAAAAAAATTTCGACAGAGTCTCCCCTGTTTTTTGAGTATCCATGGAAATATAACCTGCATATTTAAAATTACACTTCATCTATCATGTTTAGAGACTCCGTCTCTCTATCTCACTATGATTATACAACATATCCACAACTTTTCCATTTACTCAAATCCACATTCACTTAACAATGAAATAAAAAAAAAAAAAAACGATTAAGATTCGTACCTCAGAATGTATTGTGGGTACATCGTGCGCCTTTTTTGCTCGTAACTCCGTAAAGCTATCCTCTGATTCAGGCTGTGCACTTGGGATGTCTTCATGCTGCTCCTCATCATCCCTTGCAAACTCATCAACCTCATCATCACCCCTTTCATCCTCCATTTGATAATCATCATCACCACGTGCATCATCATCATCATCATCATCCTCCTCACTCCCTCCGCCGCCAACTTTATGTACCTCTTCGCCAACCAAATGTTTCGGATTGAATGATGTCCAATAATCCGTCTCCTTTTCGGCATCAGTAGGCTCAAGGGTTTGTGCAATACCAACTATCTGCAATATACATATATAAATGGTTAGTTATATTATTATTAAGGATGGTTAAAACAAAAAAAAAAATGAAGGAAACCATTTTCAATTACTTTCATCACTTACAGGGGGAAAATCATTTAGGTTGGTTATGCCTTTCGGGGTCCTCTTCAGTGTCCGTCTCCTACACCTTGGCAGTTCATTTGGTAAGGATTGATTATCTTTCGCTATCTTCTCTCGTAAGACCGGGAATTTTTTCACCAACTACCACTATAATTTGATTAAACAAATAACAAACATATAGTTAGTGTATATATATATATAAAATAAAATTCTATATATCAACCATATTAAAAGGAAACTATCATTAATTATTTACCATATTAGGTATACCTGAAATGCCAGAATATAACCATAAAGATTAATGGTCTTCGGTGGGTTTTTCACCCGCTCTTCATTAATCGCCATATGGAGACAATGGATCAGCGTGTTATAGCTCAATGTACCCCAAGGGAACGAGTTCCATAACTCCGCATTCTCTATCATCACCCACATAAAGTGACCAATGCTAGCCCTGTCATCCTGCCCCATGAAGAGATGGAAAGCGATCCCTACATTTGCTAACTTCAAAAGATCCTCATCATTTAAAACATTTTCACCCGTACGGCCCTAACGTGTTGTATGGGTCCTTGCCTTAACAAAGGTGGCTAGACCGGGGACACTTGGCGACACTCCATCAAACAATCGCCATAGGATACTCTTTTCATCATTCTGCACCGTATTGAAGATTTCTTGATCTACACCCCCAAAAGGAAGTCCTGTCACCAATAAAAACTCTTGTTTCCCAAACATATATGTTCTTCCCCCGATTTCAAATCACATTTCATCACGGCGCCCACTGGGGACCTTCACCTCTCTAACAAGAAACCATAATATCACTAAAGCAGCTGTTGTATTGTTGCTGCTTATCTCTAAAATATGTCCGAATGGGCACTCTCTTATGAACCGGTCATATAAGCCTCGTCTAGTAATTACCGCAATGATTTTTCCAAGCCATTTTTGCCCAATATGTGTATTCCCACTCGAATTCTTGCTAATTGTTTGTGAACTATATTTGTACTTGAAATCCATCTGTAGAAAACAACCAAAAACAGCAAATGATTAGTATAGTATTCAAATGTGAACAAATAAAATCGGTTTTTAACTATGTGTGAAAAACCGATCAATATCATTGATCGGTTTTTCACTATGACTGGAAAATCGATCAATGATATTGATCAATTTTTCACCAGGGCTGGAAAACCGATCAATGATATTGATCATTAATCGATTTTCTAGCCCTGATGAAAAACCGATCAATATCATTGATCGGTTTTCCAACCATGGTGAAAAACCGATCAATGATATTGATCGATTATTCACTTCGGTTTTTCACAGTGCAGAAGAGAAAAACTGATCAATCTGTTGAAACCGAAGTGAAAAACCGAAGTGCAAAACCCCCGAAGTCGAAAACCGAAGTTAACAATCGATTGTGAAAAACCGATTTCAAAAACCGATTCTCAACAACCGATTGTGAAAAATCGATTTCAAAAACATTAGGCCGACAACGCTGCGATCATTGTTTTCAACACAAAAACAACACAATCGGCCATTTTCAACACAAATACAACAAAATCTAACCTATTCTAATCTAATCATCATAACCTAACACAAATACAACAAAATTTAATCATCATAACAGATAAAACATCTCAAATTTGCAAAACGAAATTAAAAAAATCCCTAACATGGTAGATTCGAGTACCTTACCAAACTTGAGAGGGTCGCCGGCGGTCGGAAATGGTCTACCAATGTCGAAAACGGCGAGAGAATGGCCGGAAACTGTCGAACGGCTGGTCGGGTCGTGCAAGGGGGCGATCAGGTACGGGTCGCACAGTGTGGGTCGAGTTTTTGAATAGGCAATCGGTGATGAAAATGACTTTCCACCGATTTCTTACAAATATATAAGGAGTGGCTATTTTGTAATTACATATTTTGGTTTTTTTAATTTTTTTTTAAAATTAAGGGCTTATAGGTAAATATATGTAAGGGCATTATGGGTATTTTGGGTATATAATGAAATTAATTTGTTTGAGAAGTTAAATTCAATTTGTTTAAAAATATAGGGTAAAAACAAAAATTGTCATTTTCAATTGGGTATTTTTGGTAATTTTCACAAAATTAAAATTATTCCTGCATAGCCAATCTTATCGAAACGATTGTGCAACTCGTCATCTATATCATCCATCATTAGTGGGATTAAAATTCAATTTTACAGATTTACCAACTTTGTATAAAAGTTTTTTTTTTTTTTTCATCCTGGTAGGTTATATGTCTTCTGATTATGAAAATAAATATAGTATTTTAATATTTTAATATAAGATGTCGATATTGCCATCAATTAATATGATATATATACACATGTATTTTATTAACATTTTTCATTACAAGAGTGTCCTGAAACAGTTGTACTTTAGAGTTATATCTCAATTGATTCCGATTACTATATGAACATGTATCAGTATATAAAAAAAAAAAAAAAGAAAAGTGTTTCGAAACAAAAAAAAATCATTAAGGATAAATTCAAATAAAAGTAAATCAACAGTTATTGATTATTAAATCTTAATTTAGTTCCAACTGTGGTAGGGAAATGATGGAAACCCAGATAGTAATCATGGAAGACAAAGATACAATTGGACAATGAGACAAGTAAAGGCAATTGTGCTTAATCTTGAAAGCTTTGGACGCTAATTGAATGCAATTGGACTTTATTAGGCTTCAAAATATTATTCAAGTTCAAGAGCAAGTCCAAGAACATTAATCTTGAGGAAATCTTGAGACTTGGGTGCCAATTAGAATGCAATTGAGCTGTTATTTATTTAATTAATTGCAATTGGGCCTAATTTGAAATTGCATTCTAGTGATTCTTGAATTCTTGAAATTGCATTCTAGTGATTCTTGAATTCTTGAATTTCAAGAATTTCAAGATTCATATCAATACTTTGTTTGTGGTTCAAATCTGCAATTATTTAAAAAGAAAATGAAAAGTTTGAGCGTGGAAAGGAAGTCTTGAGTAATAAACACGTGAGTGGAGTGAAACATGTGAGGGAGTGTGTGAGATTTTTTTTTTTTTTTTCTAACATTATTTTCAGGTTTCAATCACATCTTCGATCAACAATAACGATGGATCACGATTTGAGGACAAATCGTTTTGAGGAAAGAGAGAATGATGGAAACCCAGATAGCAATCATGGAAGACAAAGATACAATTGGACAATGAGACAAGTAAAGACAATTGTGCTTAATCTTGAAAGCTTTGGACGCTAATTGAATGCAATTGGACTTTATTAGGCTTCAAAATATTATTCAAGTTCAAGAACAAGTCCAAGAACATTAATCTTGAGGAAATTTTGAGACTTGGGTGCCAATTATAATGCAATTGGACTGTTATTTATTTAATTAATTGCAATTGGGTCTAATTTGTATTATGCAATTGTTTTAAATTAGTTTAATTTATTAGGTTTTTAATTATAGGGCTGAATCATTTATTTAAATTAAAAATCCAATATGGGTGTGTTTAGGAAATAGTCAAAGTCAAAGTCAAAAGTCAAAGTCAAAGTTAAAAGAGTCAAAATCAATGTCAAAATTTAGAAAGAGTCAAAGTCAAAGTCAATTAAAAATAGGTTTTTATTTGGTTTTCAATAAGGCTTAGGATTGTATGCCTATATAAGGCTTATTAAACCTAAATTTTCAAGAAGAGATTGATGGAATAAAGTAATTGAGAGATTTGTGTCTCTTTTGTTCATTGTTGAACATGTGATCTTATCAAGCTATGCTTGTGGCGATCGAAATCATGACTTATCTCTCACCTTCTCATCTATGTCTTGGGAGTGGCGTCAATATCATTCTTGTTATAATTTTGGTTCTTAATTATTATATATTTAATGGGTCAAAATTCTTTATAATTTTGGTTCTTGAATGACATAATCAACGGGTCAAAGTTTTCGTTATAAACCTGTTTTAATCTTTCTTGGGGTTGTGTTTCAATTTGATTGTGGGTGTCGTATCTTTATATACGGGATTCGCATCAGGAAGTCCAAGTACAAAATATATTATTTATTTAATTTATGCTGGTTTTATCATATTAGAGGAACAATGTGCCCAATGTCCATTGAAACTTGAAAAACTTGAAGTAATGTGCCCACTGCTCATCGGAACTTCCATTATCTTCTCTTCAATCCTAACTTCTGCACAAGAAGTGCCCGTCATCGACTCGTTCAAGTTGCTCTCTGGAGACTCAATGGATTCGTGTGTGGTGGAAATTGTTTTACATCACTTCCTCTGACATCCGGATCCCACAAATTAACTAGGTTCTATATTGCCGATGGCAGTTGAATAATATCATGACAAACCATGTAATAGTTGTATAATGTGGCAACTGATGGTCTAGTTGAAACTTGAAAAACTTGGATTTTTATCTAGTGAGTACACGCTCACTGCCACTGCCACTGCCCACATCATCAAAGACCCATTGATTTCTTATTGATTTTCTTCTAGATATTCACTCATCATCTCTCTGGTACTCCATTTTCATATTCAATAGAGGTTTCGAAGTTTAAACTTAACACTTTTATTATGAGTAAACTAGGTTTCTCGATCTTTCAAAAAAAGAGTCTTTCTTTCCTTGTAATTGTGTGTCTTAAAAATTTGATTGAGTTTACATATATAATTAATGAAATAAAATTAATTCATTAATTATAAGCGTATTATTGGAATTTAAATGAGTGCTCATAGTAATGATCAAAATTTAAAATTTTATTAATAGGTGAACATATAAATTTGATGTGTAAATCATATTTTTGGATAATAATATCTGCACCTATTAATATAATATTTTCATAATTCAATTAAAGTCATTTAATATTAAGGGTGGGATTCAAATCTTTTAATATGAATATTTTTCTATCCAATCCATAATAGTGATAGGGTTCAATATTCTATCAAATATATTTATCTATACATGTGAGGGAATCTTTCCACGTAGTAGTGTAGGAGTAAATGTCATTTAAAAAAAAAAAAAAATGTCTTTTATGTGGAATACTTATGTTAGTTGTACATTTGGCCATGTATTTCTATTCTAACATTAATTGTGGAACAAAGTATTATACATACAAGTGGTATTATTATTATTATTGTTATTATTATTATTATTATTATTTGAGAAACAAATGGTATTATTTTAGTGTCGTAATGGAATGCAGATGTTTTCTTATTTTTCGGACTTTGTTTTCATACACAACTTGCTTTAAGTCAATGTGAAAGTAACAATGGGAACATGGATGGACATAGGCAGGTGGTGTCTAAGGTAGTTCTAAAATTATATATATTTTAAAATTTATCAATATATAACTTTTTTATTTATTAATCTTTTTTTAAAGTATTTTTATTTATTAATCTTTAGATATCAAAATAAATATATATTTATTCCAAATCTCTTGCATGTAGTTTCTTAATTGTATTGACATTTCTATTCAAATATATATTACATATATAATAACTTTTTTCGAAATAAATATATTTAATAATTTTATGTCATATATTAAATATAGAATTTTACTTAAATTTTCATATTTTATCTTTCTTTTATTTGTCATAATATTAATTGTATAATATATTATTTACAATGAGTATATGTTACAAAAGTAGTTTTGACAAAAGGGATTTTTCTCATAGCAAAAGGTTGTGGCAAATATTGAATATTTGCCCGGTCAAAAAGCCTTTGGCAGGGGCAAGCTACTGCAACAAATGGATTGTTACAAAGCATATACGTTAGAGTTGGAAATATAATTTTGTTATGTTATAATAAAATACTGCAGTTGATAAGGACCAGTTAACTTTAATGATGAACGCTACACCCATATCAATGCAACTATGGCTCAAATCATATCCCTTTCTTTATTCTCAAATTGTAATAATAAAAAACAATTAAAACAATAAAATAAAAAAAAAAAAAAGAAATAAAACAATAAACAAATAGCTAGTTGGTAGTAGGTACAGCCTACTTAGAAATCGCCAAATATCTATGATATTCTAGAACAACTCTTAACTAACTATAGTTTATCTAAGAGTAACACTAACAATAAGCAGCCTAATTTTTTGTTCAAAATAAATAATATTAAAAAGTACTTGGGATAGGATTGTAACTATCCTTTATTCGGTAACAATCTTCTACAAAATTATCTTCATATATGTCAACTATAACAACATGACTACTTGCCAAAAAAAAAAAAAAAAACTATAAACAACATGAATTTTGAACTTTGTCCCAAAAAAAAAAAAAAGAATTTTGAACTATATCAACCAAAATACAAATCAATATCAAAATAAAATACTGTAGACTCCATCAAAATATAAAGGTTAGATCATCTAACAATACAAATTTACCTAACAATAATGAACCATCATCATCTCCACTCTACTGAATTTACCTAAATACAAATTTACACTTAAAGATAAAAGAAGAGTGGAAAATAAAGGGATGGCTTATGATATCAGAGCCTTTGTGGCAGAGGAGACTGCATATTGGTTGTTTTGTATCTATTTTTTCCAAAGTTAATGTTGAAGACATGGGATTAATATGACCTATCGATATTAAACACTAATGGTGTGGTTTGGATATTTACTTTATAATAAAAAAAGAAAATTATCAATACAAACTACGATATTCGCATTATGAAAATTAAAGCTTCAATTTTCTAGAGAGTGTGAGGTACATAACTTGTCAAAAGTGATGTGTATTTACTATTTTAATAATATTATAACATTTCTTTTCTTTTAATAAAATATTGTATTTCAATTGGATGTAAGTGACAATAACGCCCCTCTACCGTTATCTCCTACTAGAATCCAACTGACATTAGGAGGTCTGAGATGAAAAAGATGTTTGGTCTTCTTTCACTGCAATATCGTTTATTGTTCCATTTTAAAGCCAACCGACAATCATTTGTGACACTTTCTCATCACAAAAACTCATGAAATCAAGAAATTAATGTGATGCCTTTTTGTGAAGTTAAATAATGTGCACAATGTGGCCAGATTAGTATTTGGTCAAGTCATTGACAGACTATCATCATATTCTAACATATAGTCAATGCAACATGTGTGACAACCTGGCCAAAAAAGTTAATATACTACAATATAAAAAATGACGTACAATTTAAATAGAAGAAAAGTAGTTGGCACATGTGTGAACTCTATTTTTCAATTCTGAATTCAGATAACTTGGACATGTTTAGTTATGTTACAGTTTCTTAATTAGTGAGTGAAAAATGGAGACTACAAACTAGCTAGTTGGTTTTCTGATGATAATGTATATATTTTATCCATGTATCATTCGATTCGAAATAGAGCCATCTGAACATAATTCTCACGTTGAGAGATGCTTGTTTTTCTTTTCTTTTATTTATTTTTTTCTTTTAAAAAGTAAATAATTTAATCTTTTCATATCAAATTCTAAATTTTCAGTTTTTACTAATTTTTAATAATTTGATTCCAGTTAAAAACTGAAAACATGTATGTTTATGAATCCATGGATCTCATTCTCCTTCAATTTATTAAGGACAAAAAAAAAAGCAAAAAATAATTTCAAATTCCATATGGATTGCTATAAAACCAAGTGACAGCTGGCTTCGAATGCAGAATTTTTTTTTTTTTTTTTTTTTTTTTTAATTCTACCAATGCTTTTATGTTGATAGTCAAGTCATTAAAAATTAGGAGTTATTAGGTTTAAACAAGTAAATTATAAATTAACTATCTAATTGAAACTATTTTAGATGAATATAGAGCAGATCGACTTCATCTCAAACTCTACCTTGAATGAAGATAAGCAAATCAGTTCCATCTCAAATACAAATAAGAGTCTCAAACGAAGATTACTCCATCTTCAATGGAGCTTTGTTTTTATTTATTTATTTATTTTATATTTTTACCTTTGTAACTTGCAATTTGCTCTAATAAAATATAATAGTACAATTTAACCGAAATTAATGACATACCTCTATAAGTTTCTTAGGTGTAGATGATGCCATCGTCGTATTTGTCAAAGAAGGAAATAAGTTGCTGAGCACATATATGCCATCGTCATATCTGTAACCTCCTTATAAATATTTTTTTATTTACTTTAATTGCTAAAAATAAAAGAAAGGTCAAGTCGATTGCAGGAATCCAATTTAAATTATATAAATAGTAGATTTCCTTATCTCAATCACTTGTGTATGAGTGTCGTTTTCCTTTGTTTTTTTTCCTTTTTTTCTTTTTTTTTTTCCTTGGAAATGAGGATTTAAACTCAAACATCCACTTTGTTGAAAACAATAAAGGTTACCACCCGATTGTACCTGTGATCACCTATTATGTACTTTTTAAATTTAAACAAATTATTTTCAATTATGATTTATGACTACAATGTCAATAGGTTGAAGTTTCTTGTTTACACATACACAAATTTGAATCTTATCTTGGTATCAAGCCAGTACTTCCAAAACAGACGTCCAATACACTTCTTTTTTCTTTCTTCATGACTACCAATAATATGAATACTTCCAAATCTTTGAAACAATCACCCGTACCGTATAATTAATGTTGGTCGATTAAATTTATCTCACCAATATGGTATAAAATGGTTGTATGAGACTGGACTGAAATTTATCCAAACCCTTACAACAAACAAAGTCTAGAAGACAAAGCTGCCGACCAAAAATATTTTATGGCAAAGCCGAGATGAACAGAGAAGACGAATGGGAGATCTGGCAATAGAGATGCTGACGGCAAAATATAAATGGAGAGATATCTTTCTAATTTTCTATTTTAAAATGGTATAACAACGTTTTGGTCCTCATAGCCAACATTATTCTAACAACATTAAAAGCAGCCACTAGTTTTGCCTTATTATATATGACATATTCCTACAACTTGCTCGATTTCAAAATGTCAGTATTAATATATTTAATAATTTTTAATTTGTATTATAACCATAGGCAGTCAGCAAACCAATGAATATAATGACCAAGTTATGATCCACCCACACCAATTAAACATTTTATTTTTCCCGCATTCACATCGCATGCACCCTGTGTTCTGCTGTCTAAAATGGAGCGGATGAAGCATCCCAGCTATCATGAAGAGTTGACCTACCATGAGTTGTACGAGGGAGATGATCATCCACTCTACTGCCATGGCTGCTGTGAAACCATCTCTGGGCCTGCTTATATTCGTGACAATAGATCTGACCACCACTGGTCGAACGCTGATGTTATCCCCCTTTATGGTTTGCACAAATTATGCGCTGAATTACCTCGTCAGATCCGACACCCTCTTCATCCCCACCATCCTTTAACAGCTTGTTTTGGAATAGTTGACCGTCGTGGTGGAGAATTCCGTAATCGACTTGGAGATGCAGCATATGGCTTCATATGTGATGGATGCAGACGTTACTCTTGGGGCTTCAGTTATAACTGTTACGGATGTCTGTTTAAACTTGATGTCCATTGCGCTTCCAAACTTGAGAGTCAGCAACTGCAAATGGAAGACAGAGTAGAAAGAGGTACCGATTTTCATGACCATAAACTGGAGATGTTCTATTATGATATGCCTTTGCCAACTCCATTCCTCAAAGACATCGTTTGTGGTTGCTGCCGAGACGGCTTCCACCGTTCTGCATATGCTTGTATTGAATGTCGTCTCTTCATGCATGAATCCTGTTTGGATAAAATCCCCCATCCCCATCAAATTTTTTCCCCATTTCACCTGCGACACCCTCTTCGCCTTGGTGAGCCTTCAATCTATCATAGATGCCGTGCGTGTAGAAAAACTATCGATGGCCTTATGTTAACTTGTGAGGGGCGTTGTGAAAAGAGTTTTCACATTTCATGCTGTGCCCACACTGAACGTAGCTTAAAACTAAAGTGTCACAACAAGCACCCTATGTTTTTTATTAAATATGGTCATGGTTCTCGGCATTCTTCAAAGTGCGTTGTCTGCAACACCTCATGTGATCACTGCTCTATCTACAGGTGTGTGGAGTGTGATGTAAATGTCCATATGGAATGCATTCCTCTGCCTCATGTTGTTAAACATGAATGTGATCCTGGTCACTCTCTCACACTTACAAATTCATTACCACGAAAAACTGCATCTAATGAGTATAGATGTGATCTTTGTGAGAAAGAAGGAGATCTTAGACATCCTGCTTATTATTGTGAGGAATGCTTTTATATTGCTCACATTGAATGTGTGCTACAGCTATCGGAGGTAAAGTTCCAATTTACAGTCACTTAGGAATAACATATTGCTTTCTTCAAACAATTTTATATGCGAAGCACTGTAATTGAGATCTACAATAATGCTGTCTACTTTATTCTTGGTTCATGTTTGCTGCAGGAAGACCCTCCATTGGAGATACTAGAATACTTGGTTCCTAGGAGTAGAGTTGAATCAGAGAAAGAGACTACAGATGAATCAGAGCCAGAAAGTATTGTAGCATTCGAAGAGGAAGACGAAGAGGAACAACAATGGAAAAACGATTTAGAAGACTCTAGTCTTGCAGAAATAGATACGATAATCACAACAATCAAAAACAAGATTGACAAATTTACTTCAAAACTTGAGGTTGTTCACAAAATACGTGTCCAAAAAATAAAATCTCTTATTTAACACTTTGAGTGATCAAATTCTTGCAAGTGGAATCATATATCAGTGTTTGATATTTTTCAGATTACTTGAGTCCGAAGTTTAGATAAATTATGTTGTATTACTTCCTTGAAATGTATGTTGCGGTTGAGTTATTTAATTAGTCATGTTATGTCCCAGTTTCAGCTTACTGTTGTATGGATAGCCGATGTTGTACTCGTGAATCTTGTTCAAACTTTCTAAAAAAAGTGCAGCATCCATTTCACAACAAACCAATCAGCAGCACTTTCTGAGCAATGCTTTGAAAAAGCTTTGAACGATGGCACTGTTTTTAAGTAAACAATCTCTTGAGTTGACAAGGTTGATGAGGATGGTAATTGTGATAATTGATGACAACTCTAATGTGCGTCCTGAGATGTCGAGAATATGAATGCGAAACCTATGGTACAATGATTTAGCTGCCCTTTCAACCAACAAATTTGAGCCATATCAATCAACAACAGTCAATGCAACAATCAATCAGAGCAAGAAAGTTTTGGAGCAATGTAAGAATGGAAAAGTGATTTAAAAGTCTTGCAGAGATAGATAAGATAATGACAAGTATCAAGGAAAAGACGGACAAATTAGCTTCAAAACTTAAGGTCGTCCAAAAAATACATGCTCAAAAATTAAATTATCTGTTTTAGCACTTTGTATGATCAAACTCATATAAGTAGAATGTGTATCAAAAACACATATTTGATATATCTCATATTATTTGAGTCCAAAGTTTAAACCACTTAAGCTATTTACGTTTGGTCATTTTATAACATAGTCATCATAAGAAACTTGAAGTATTTTTGGTTGAGTACTACTGCAAACATAGAATTATAAGATGCAAACCGTGTAAGTAAATTGATCAAAATCTTATTTCATTAACAAACAAACAGAAATTTAGAAGTACTTGCCTTAAAAGAGCAATCATTAGAGAATTTTTACATGCTTTGTTTCAACAGACAATTCCACTACAAACATACACTGAAGTTCTGCAATGTCAGGGAGGGAATCCTAGTCCCTTGCTCTCGTTGTTGATTTTGAATTCATTAACCTTGTTGGGAGTTTCTAGAAAAAAGCTCAGCATCCATTCGTCGTGTTGACAATGTACGTGTTTTCACTGTCATCCGTTCACTACAAATCCAATAGCTGTACTTCCTGAATGATCCAGTACCTCAAGGTTTGAAAAAGCTTTCAAAAGATGGCAATGCTTTCAAAAGTTGACAAGGGTCGTGAGGATGGTAAGTTCGAAGATCAATAACAACTCTTATGTGCTGCCTGAGAGCTCGTGAATATGAATGCAAAACATATGGTACAAGGATTCAGCCGCCTTTTCGAGCGACAAATTTGAGCCATATCAATCGAGCATAGTTTCCTTCAGGCACTGCATTTCCATCTGCAAAGAGTCAATCTTTTCTTTTACCTGCTGCAAAGCACTACAAGAGATATATGATAGCTTTAAGAGCAGCAGAAGAGGCAGTTAGAAGAGAACCTGAGAGAACTAATATGAATACAGATGCACTGATGCAGTGGTAGAGAAACATTACAGATTTTAATTCAAGTCTCTTAAAATTAAAATTATTCCTGCATAGCCAATCTTATCGAAACGATTGTGCAACTCTTCATCTATATCATCCATCATTAGTGGGATTAAAATTCAATTTTAGAGATTTACCAACTTTTTATAAAAGTTCTTTTTTTTTTTTTCCATAGTGCTGGGTTACATGTCTTCCGATTACAAAAATAAGTATATAATTTTAATATTTTAATATAAAGTGCCCATATTACCACCAATTAATATGATATATACACATGTGTTTTATTAAAATTTTTCATTACAAAAGTGTCCCGAAACAACTCTACCTTAGAGTCATACTTTTATTGGTCCTGGTTGCTATTTGAATATGTATCAGTATACCAAAAAAACAAAAAGTGCCCCGAAACAACAAAAAAAAAAAAAAAATCATTAAGGACAAATTCAAATAAAAGTAAATCAATAATCATTGATTATTAAATCTTAATTTTGATCCAACTATGGTAGAGAAGTCCAAGTACAAAATATATTATTTATTTAATTTATGCTGGTTTTATCATATTAGAGAAACAATGTGCCCACTGTCCGTTCAAACTTGAAAAACTTCTAGTAATGTCCCCACTGCTCATCGGAACTTCCATTCTCTTCTCTTCAATCCTAAGTTCTACACAAGAAGAGCCCGTCATCGACTTGTTCAAGTTGCTCTCCAGAGACTCAATGGATTCGTGTGTGGTGGAATTGCTTTACATCACTTCCTTTGACATCGGGATCCCACCAATTAACTAGGTTCTATATTGCCGATGGCAGTTGGATAAGATCATGACGAACCATGTAATAGTAATACTTGTAGGTTGTATAATGTGGCAATTGATGGTCTAGTTGAAACTTGAAAAACTTGGATTCTTATCTAGTGAGTACACGCTCACTGCCATTGCCCACATCATCAAAGACCCCTTGATTTCTTATTGATTCTCTTCTAGATATTCACTCATCATCTCTCTGGTACTCCATTTTCATATTCAATGGAGGTTTCGAAGTTTAAACTTAACACTTTTATTATGAGTAAACTAGGTTTCTCGATCTTTCAAAAAAAGAGTCTTTCTTTCCTTGTAATCGTGTGTCTTAAAAATTTGATTGAGTTTACATATATAATTAATGAAATAAAATTAATTCAGTAATTATAAGCGTATTATTGGAATTTAAATGAGTGCTCATAGTAATGATCAAAATTTAAAATTTTATTAATAGGTGAACTTATAAATTTGATGTGTAAATTATATTTTCGGATAATAATATCTGCACCTATTAATATAATATTTTCATAATTCAATTAAAGTCATTTAATATTAACGGTGGGATTCAAATCCTTTAATATGAATATTTTTCTATCCAATCCATATTAGTTATAGGGTTCAATATTCTATCAAATATATTTATCTATACATGTGAGGGAATCTTTCCACGTAGTAGTGTAGGAGTAAATGTCTTTTATGTGATATATATTCTATCATATATATTTATCTTTACATGTGAGGGAATCTTTCCACATAGTAGTGTAGGAGTAAATGTCATTTCATAAAAATAAAAAAAAATAAAAAAAATAAAAAAAAAAGTCTTTTATGTGCAATACTTATGTTAGTTGTACATTTAGCCATGTATTGCTATTCTAACATTAATTATGGGACAAAGTATTATACATACAAATGGTATTATTATTGTTATTATTATTGTTTTTTGAGAAACAAATGGTATTATTTTAGTGTCGCAATAGAATACAGATGTTTTCTTATTTTTCAGACTTTGTTTTCATGCACAGCTTGCTTTAAGTCAATGTGAAAGTAACAATGGGAACATGGATGGACATAGGTGGGTGGTGGCTAAGGTAGATTCCACCATAAAAAATATTTCTAAGATTATATATATTTTAAAATTTATCAATATATAACTTTTTTATTTATTTATCTTTTTTTTTAAGTATTTTTATTTATTAATCTTTAGATATCAAAATAAATACATATTTATTCCAAAACTCTTGCATGTAGTTTCTTAATTGTACTTACATTTCTATTCAAATATATATTACAAATATAATAATTTGTTTTGAAATAAATATATATAATAATTTGTTTTCATATATTAAATATAGAATTTTACTTAAATTTTCATATTTTATCTTTTTTTTATTTGTCATAATATTAATTGTATAATATATTGTTTACAATGAGTATATGTTACAAAAGTAGTTTTGACAAAAGGGATTTTTCTCATAGCAAAAGGTTGTGGCAAATATTGAATATTTGCCGGGCCAAAAAGCCTTTGGCAGCGGCAAGCTACTGCAGCAATTGGACTGTTACAAAGCATATACGTTAGAGTTGGAAATATAATTTTGTTATATTATAATAAAATACTGCAGTTGATAAGACCAGTTTACTTTAATGATGAACGCTGCACGCCTACACCCGTATCAATGCAACTATGGCTCAAATCATATGCCCTTTCTTTATTCTCAAATTGTAATAATAAAAAACAATTAAAACAATAAAATTAAAAAAAAAAATGAAAACAATAAACAAATAGCTAGTTGGTAGTAGGTACAACCTACCTAGAAATCGCCAAATATCTTTGATATTCTAGAACAACTCTTAACTAACTATGGTTTATCTAAGAGTAACACTAACAATAAGCAGCCTAATTTTTTGTTAAAAATAAATAATATTAAGAAGTAATTGGGATAGGATTGTAACTATCGTTTATTCGGTACCAATCTTCTACAAAATTATCTTTATCTATGTCAACTATAACAACATGACTACTTGCAAAAAAAAAAAAAAACTAAACTATAAAGAACATGAATTTTGAACTTTGTCCCAAAAAAAAAAAAAGAATTTTGAACTATATCAACCAAAATACAAGTCAATATCAAAATAAAATACTGTTGACTCCATCAAAATATAAAGGTTAGAAGGATAGAGATGAGACCTATGATCCATAATTAAAAGATTGAAGTAAAATGAAGGAAAGTAAACAAAGAAGAATCTAGAAACTGAAACTCGAAGCACTTTCATGAAGAACAATATGTATTGCATTAGATTATAAGTATACGAGAACACCCCTATTTATACATCAGGTAGGGTCACACAAAATGTATGTTGAAATGTGTTAAAATTCTATTGGTTAATGAAGGATCATGTGGCAAGTTAGTTAAGAAAATCTACAGGTGGCATTCAAGGTAATTAGAGACTAAATAGTTGAAAGGGGTTAAGGTCTTGGAAACTCAAAACTGAGACAATTCAATTTCCTTGAACTGCAGGCCATCTAACTTATAACACAAGCTGAATAAGCTAGCTACATAAGCTGAGAACAAACTCATCTAACAATAATTAACCATCATCATCTCCACTCTACCGAATTTACCTAAATACAAATTTACACTTAAAGATAAAAGAAGAGTGAAAGATAAAGGGATGGCTTATGATATCAGAGCCTTTGTGGCAGAGGAGACTACATATTGGTTGTTTTGTATCTATTTTTTTCAAAGTTAATGTCGAAGACATGGGATTAATATGACCTATCGATATTAAACACTAATGATGCGGTTTGGATATTTACTCTACAATAAAAAAAGAAAATTATCAATACAAGCTATAATATACGCATTATGAAAATTAAAGCTTCAATTTTCTAGAGAGTGTGAGGTATATAACTTGTCAAAAGGTGATGTGTATTTACTATTATTAATAATATTATAATATTTCTTTTCTTTTAATAAAATGTTGTATTTCAATTGGA
Organism: Nephelium lappaceum; assembly: GCA_021234005.1. Classification (NCBI taxonomy): domain Eukaryota; kingdom Viridiplantae; phylum Streptophyta; class Magnoliopsida; order Sapindales; family Sapindaceae; genus Nephelium; species Nephelium lappaceum. The sequence continues at coordinate 18,172,464 of CM037998.1, read as the reverse complement.
TGTAAGTGACAATAACGCCCCTCTGCCGTTATCTCCTAATAGAATCCAACTGACATTAGGATGTCTGAGATGAAAAAGATGTTTGGTCTTCTTTAACTACAATATCGTTTATCGTTCCATTTTGAAGCCAACCGACAGTCATGTGTGACACTTTCTCATCACAAAAACTCATGAAATTAAGAAATTAATGTGATGCCTTTTTGTGAAGTTAAATAATGAGCACAATGTGGCCAGATTAGTATTTGGTCAAGTCATTGACAGACTATCATCTTTTAACATATAGTCAATGCACCATGTGTGACAACCTGGCCAAAAAAGTTAACATACTACGATATAAAAAATGACGTACAATTTAAATAGAAGAAAAGTAGTTGGCACATGTGTGAACTCTATTTTTGAATTCTGAATTCAGAAAACTTGGACATGTTTAGTTATGTTACAGTTTCTTAGTTAGTGAGTGAAAAATGGAGACTACAAACTAGCTAGTTGGTCTTCTAATGATAATGTATATTTTTTCATTCGATTCCAAATAGAGCCATGTGAACATAATTCTCACGTTGAGATATGCTTGTTTTTCTTTTCTTTTAAAAAGTAAATAATTTTAATCTTTTCATATCAAATTCTAAATTTTCAGTTTTTACTAATTTTTAATAATTTGATTTTAGTTTATGAATCCATGGATCTCATTCTCCTTCAATTTATTAAGGAGAAAAAAAAAAAAAAAAGCAAAAAATAATTTCAAATTCCATATGGACTGCTATAAAACCAAGTGACAGCTGGCTTCGAATCCAGATTTTTTTTTTTTTTTTTTTAAATTCTATCAATGCTTTTATGTTGATAGTCAAGTCATTAAAAATTAGGAATTATTAGGTTTAAACAAGTAAATTATAAATTAACTATCTAATTGAAACTATTTTAGATGAATGTAGAGCAGATCGACTTCATCTCAAACTCTACCTTGAATGAAGATAAGCAAATAAGTTCCATCTCAAATACAAACAAGAGTCTCAAACAAAGATTACTCCATCTTCAATGGAGCTTTGTTTTTATTTATTTATTTATTTTATATTTTTACCTTTGTAACTTGCAATTTGCTCTAATAAAATATAATAGTACAATTTAACCGAAATTAATGACATACCTCTATAAGTTTCTTAGGGGTAGATGATGCCATCGTCGTATTTGTCAAAGAAGGAAGTAAGTTGCTGAGCACATATATGCCATCGTCATATTTGTAAACTCCTTATAAATATTTTTTTTATTTACTTTAATTGCTAAAAATAAAAGAAAGGTCAAGCGATTGCAGGAATCCAATTTAAATTATTTAAATAGTAGATTTCCTTACCTCAATCACTTGTGTTTGAGTGTCGTTTTCCTTTGTTTTTTTTCCTTTTTTTCTTTTTTTTTTTTCCTTGGAAATGAGGATTTAAACTCAAACATCCACTTTGTTGAAAACAATAAAGGTTACCACCCGATTGTACCTGTGATCACCTATTATGTACTTTTTAAATTTAAACAAATTATTTTCAATTATGATTTATGACTACAATGTCAATAGGTTGAAGTTTCTTGTTTACACATACACAAATTTGAATCTTATCTTGGTATCAAGCCAGTACTTCCAAAACAGACGTCCAATACACTTCTTTTTTCTTTCTTCATGACTACCAATAATATGAATACTTCCAAATCTTTGAAACAATCACCCGTACCGTAACAACAACAATAATGCTAAATAATGCTGCAATCAAAACCTTATAAACCTGATCATCACCTTTAGCCGACTCATTCACACCAATTTAGAGGGAAGTTTAGTCACGCATATGTTATTAATCTATATTGAATCTATAAAATTCATGAATTCTATCAAAAACTATCATTTAAATAAAAGTTCATCAAAGATTAATAAATTCTATAAAGTAAAATCACCTTTAACAACAACACATTTTATTTGAAAATAAATAAATATATATAAATATATATAACTTTCAACCGATTAAATATATCGTAACATGTATATAGATCAACAAAAAATCAGTATATAGAGAATCCAAATTCAAAACACATTCCAGTTTTAACAATGATTGGACTTTTTTTTCTTTTTGACGTTACAAATATATTTTATAACTATCGGGATCTCCTAATATAAATTCCTATGGTATAGCCCTGATATGTATACCCAAATAGATGGAAGATAATGACCCACACGAAGTAGGAAAACTGCCTACATACTGATGGAACTTTTTAGGAAATTGCCTACGCTTGTGGGCTAGTAAGGAAATGGCCTATATTTATAGGCAATGACAATTGAATCCAGCTCTCAGCTTGAAAGAAGCAAAACGAATTGGTGCCATTGCACCATTTCACTTAGGAGTCCTATGACGACTCCTAAGTGAAGTGGTAAACATAGTCACCATAGGACCTTTTTCTTTTTTCTTTTTTTTTTTTAAATGTTGCATTTGTTTGGTACACAAAATTAGATTGAATTATTTTGACGAGATTTGATTAGATAGAATATGATAGAATTTGATTGAATAAATTAATGTTGTGATGTGTTTGGTGCTGTATGAGATTAGATGAAAAATAATACCGATTATTGTTTGATCTATTATGGGATTAAACAAAAGTAATTATGTATTATATTATTTTTATAAAATAAAACTAAAAATGTTTTAAGATTATTTTAAAGAGTAAAATCTAACTCTTTAAAATTAATTTTAAAATAATATTTATTTTTTAATTATTGAAACATATTATTTTTTTAATGTCTTAATAAAATATATAAAAATAAATTTAATATTATTTAATATTTTTTTACGTTTTGGTCCTCATAGCCAACATTATTCTAACAACATTGGAAGCAGCCACTAGTTTTGACTTATTATATATGACATATTCCTACAACTTGCTCGATTTCAAAATGTCAGTATTAATATATTTAATAATTTTTAATTTGTATTATAACCATAGGCAGTCAGCAAACCAATGAATATAATGACCAAGTTATGATCCACCCACACCAATTAAACATTTTATTTTTGCCGCATTCACATTCACATCACATCCTGTGTTCTGCTGTCTAAAATGGAGCGGATGAAGCATCCCAGCTATCATGAAGAGTTGACCTACCATGAGTTGTACGAGGGAGATGATCATCCAGTCTACTGCCATGCCTGCTGTGAAGCCATCTCTGGGCCTGCTTATATTCGTGACAATAGATCTGACCACCTCTGGTCGAACGCTGATGTTATCCCCCTTTATGGTTTGCACAAATCATGCGCTGAATTACCTCGTCAGATCCAACACCCTCTTCATCCCCACCATCCTTTAACAGCTTCTTTTAGAAGAACTGACAGTCATGGTGGAGATTTCGGTGATCGACTTAGAGATACAGCATATGGCTTCATATGTGATGGATGCAGACGTTACTCTTGGGGCTTCAGTTATGACTGTGGTGCATGTCCGTTTAAACTTGATGCCCGATGCGCTTCCAAACTTGAGAGTCAGCAACTGCAAATGGAAGAGAGAGTAGAAAGAGGTACCGATTTTCATGACCATAAACTGGAGATGTTCTATTATGATATGCTTTTGCCAACTCCATTCCTCAAAGACATCGTTTGTGGTTGCTGCCGAGAGGGCTTCCACCGTTCTGCATATGCTTGTATTGAATGTCGTCTCTTCATGCATGAATCCTGTTTGGATAAAATCCCCCATCCCCATCAAATTTTTTCCCCATTTCACCTGCGACACCCTCTTCGCCTTGGTCGGCCTTCAATCTATCATAGATGCCGTGCGTGTAGAGAAACTATCGATGGCCTTATGTTAACTTGTGAGGAGCTGCGTTGTGAAAAGAGTTTTCACATTTCATGCTGTGCCCACACTGAACGTAGCTTAAAACTAAAGTGTCACAACAAGCACCCTATGTTTTTTATTAAATATGGTTATGTTTCTTGGCATTCTTCAAAGTGCGTTGTCTGCAACACCTCATGTGATCACTGCTCTATCTACAGGTGTGTGGAGTGTGATGTAAATGTCCATATGGAATGCATTCCTCTGCCTCATGTTGTTAAACATGAATGTGATCCTGGTCACTCTCTCACACTTACAAATTCATTACCACGAAAAACTGCATCTAATGAGTATAGATGTGATCTTTGTGAGAAAGAAGGAGATCTTAGACATCCTGCTTATTATTGTGAGGAATGCTTTTATATTGCTCACATTGAATGTGTGCTACAGCTATCGGAGGTAAAGTTCCAATTTACAGTCACTTAGGAATAACATATTGCTTTCTTCAAACAATTTTATATGCGAAGCACTGTAATTGAGATCTACAATAATGCTGTCTACTTTATTCTTGGTTCATGTTTGCTGCAGGAAGACCCTCCATTGGAGATACTAGAATACTTGGTTCCTAGGAGTAGAGTTGAATCAGAGAAAGAGACTAAAGATGAATCAGAGCAAGAAAGTTTTGGAGCAAACGAAAAGGAAGACATAGAGGAACGACAATGGAAAAACGATTTAGAAAACTGTAGTCTTACAAAAATAGATACGATAATCACAGTAATCAAAAACAAGATTGACAAATTAACTTCAAAACTTGAGGTTGTTCAAGAAATACGTGTCCAAAAATTAAATTCTCTTATTTAACACTTTGAGTGATCAAATTCTTGTAAGTGAAATCATATATTAGTGTTTGATATCTTTCAGATTACATGAGTCCGAAGTTTAAATAAATTATGTTGTATTACTTCCTTGAAATGTATGTTGCGGTTGAGTTATTTAATTAGTCATGTTATGTCCCAGTTTCAGCTTACTGTTGTATGGATAGCCGATGTTGTACTCGTGAATCTTGTTCAAACTTTCTGAAAAAAGTTCAGCATCCATTTCACAACAAACCAATCAGCAGCACTTTCTGAGCAATGCTTTGAAAAAGCTTTGAACGATGGCACTGCTTTTAAGTAAACAATCTCTCTTGAGTTGACAAGGTTGATGAGGATGGTAATTGTGATAATTGATGACAACTCTAATGTGCGTCCTGAGATGTCGAATACTACTCATAACATGGTCAGCATAAGAAACTTGAAGTATATTTGGTTGAATACTACTGCAAACAAAGAATTATAAGATGCAAACAGTCATTTTATAACATAGTCATCATAAGAAGCTTGAAGTATTTTTGGTTGAGTGCTACTGCAAACATAGAATTATAAGATGCAAACCGTATAAGTAAATTGATCAAAATCTTATTTCATTAACAAACAAACAGAAATTTAGAAGTACTTGCCTTGAAAGAGCAATAATTAGAGAATTTTTACATGCTTTGTTTCAACAGAAATTTCCGCTGCAAACATAAACTGAAGTTCTGCAATGTCAGGGAGGGAATCCTAGTCACCTTGCTCTCGTTTTTGCTTTGAAATCATGAATCATTTTTGGAGTTTCTGAAAAATGGCTCAGCATCCATTGGTCGTGTTGACAATGTATGTGTTTTCACTGTTATCCATTCACTACAAATCCAATAGCTGTACTTCCTGAAAGATCCAGTACCTAAAGGATTGAAAAAGCTTTCAAAAGATGGCAATGCTTTTAACGCCTAAACAATCTCTTCCGTTGACAAGGGTCGTAAGGATGGTAAGTTCGAAGATTAATAACAACTCTTATGTGCTTCCTGAGGGCTCGTGAACATGAATGCAAAACATATGGTACAAGGATTCAGCTGCCTTTTCGAGCAACAAATTTGAGCCATGTCAATCTAGCATAGGTTCCTTCAGGCACGGCATTTCGATCCTTAAAGGGTCAATCTTTTCTTTTACCTGCTGTAAAGCACTACAACCTCTCAAATCCAGCTCCTCAAGTCTTGCAAGTCCTTCCATTTTTGGCAGATTTTTTAACATTGTACAATCCTTTAGCAGAAGCTGAGAAAGGTTTTTGAGGTTGGAAAGGGAGGGCAAACTTTCAATCTTCGTGTTTGAGAAGTTGAGTTAGTGAAGACACAAAAGATGTTCAAAGGATTCATCTCTAATTTTAGCCAATTTGGGAGCATCAGAAACATCAAGTAGCTCAAGACTTTCGAGAGATGCAATAGATGACAGCTCCACTAGTTCGGAACAACCACTCAAATTAAGTTCTGAGAGATTGCGAGGAATGGGAGGCAACCTACTGATTTTAGTTTTCGACAGATTAAGGATTTTAAGATCATCCAACTCCGCAATGGAATCCTTGAACTTGAAGTTTCTAAAGTCGCTTGCCCCAGACAGATCAAGAATCTGGAGATTTGTTAACTGCTGCAATTTGGGAAGCTGGTGTAATTTATTACAACAGCCTCTTAATAAGATCCGTTTCAGGTCTTTAAGATCACCGATCACCGGTAGCTTTTGAACTTTGCTATGAGAGAGGTCAATCAATTGAAAATTTGGAATCTCTGTAAGAGCTGTGTCATCAAAGTTCTCCAAAGAGTGAGCCTCTGAAAGATCAAGTATCTCAAATTTATGAAGTCCTTTAAGGCTTCATAATTTTTCCAACCGAGAGCAATGCCGAAGGATGAGCATACGTAGTTCCCTTAGATTGGAAAGCGTTGGCAGTGATGTGATCTGCAGCCCAGTTAAATTCAGGCTTTGAAGTTGAGTCATCTCATCAAACATAGTCTCTGGCATTGACATCAAGGAACTAGCACCAGCTCTGCTGTCAGATATCTCCAGAACTCTCAATGTTTTAAGATTACCAATGTGTGTGGCATCATCCAACAGATCGCAGTTCCTCAAAACAAGAACATGCAGCTCCTTCAAACTAGACAATGATGAGATGACTAGTTTGTATGTGGAATTGAAAACAGCAAGAACCTTGAGTTTTGGCATGGAACTGAAGAATTTTTCATGGGCTTCACAGTTCAGACGAGCACCATCAATCAATAATGTAGAGATTTGCGTCACACTTTTAGGATTGCATAATGTTTTTATCATGCCATCAATATGTGTGACTCTCCCAAAACCTTCACCATTTTCAAACACACGAACTAGTCCCAGATTTGCTGTACCACCAAATCCACGAAGACGGGTATCAATCATATTCAATGCTGCCCCTTCCACCACAACAACATTATTCTCTTGCATCTTCAACATTGCACGATCTATTAGCTCCATTAGAACAAGATGTCCTGCCTGATATGCCTTCTCAACGGGATAAAAGGAATTGAAATAGCCTTCCATTATCCAATGAGTGATCAACTCATTGTAATGCACGCCACCATAATTGCGAACAAATTGCAAGCTATGCCAAAAGCAGTTCTTTGTAACATCGCTTAACATCATGTCATATGCACAGTAATGTAGTGGATTCACAACCTGAGACGGTTTCTCATAATATGCTGCTTTCAGTAAAGCACTTTCCAATGTCAAATCTGTGTTATCATGCTGGGCAATGTACTTCAAGGCTGCTCCGATCACAGTGATAGGAGCAGGTAAACATATGCTTCTCACTTTTTCTATAACCTTAGAGAATTGAGTCTCATTTTATTTGTGCCCAACACTTTTCTCGAATAAAGATAACGATTCTTCAGGCGACAAGGCCCCCAACTCAATCTCGTTAATGGCCTGCACCTCATTATCAGTTCCTGAACTCCCAGTTTTACATCTAGTAATAATAATCTTTAAAAACTTATGCTTCCTGATGGACAAAAGCTCTGGTGAAATACTTTGCTCGAATTCATTGTTGTCCATTTTACTTCCCTCGTAATCAAGAACCAGCAGAAGATATTTTGTACCTTGAAGCATTCTTTTCTCGAGTTGCGCTTGTATCTTCAGCTTCAAGTTATCAATAGTCTCCTCTTCTTCTTCGTTTTCTGCATTCCGATATTCGTCTTGCTCCCAGTCCACAGTATTCACCTTCAAGTCATTTGCAGGCTTCTCAAGTTCAGTGTCCTCATCTTCATATTCCCACTCTTCAGGAATGGAACCAGAAGACAATTGAAAATAAATGGCCTTGTAAAGTAATTTGGCATCATACATTTTGGTCACAGACACCCAAAGAGACTCATAGCACGAACCATCAGCAGTTGCACTCTCAATTATCTCTCTTGCCATCCATGATGCTGTTCCCATCTTTCCAGCAAGAATGACTGCTGACTCTTTTCCACCTTTCAAAAGTTCTAGTATATCACTTTTACGTGCTTCCATTCCCTCTAGCTTCGATCCTGATAAAAAATAAAAAAGATAGTTAAATCTAAAGAAATGAAAGGCTTGTGCATAGCATTATGGTTCTGATTAATTACAGAGAATTACAGAATTTCAATCAAACCATAGAAAATGCATACGTAAATTTGTCCCTGACTTTGCTTCTATGTTTTTACACAGAATGACATATCCTGAACTGAAACTTCAATTGATTTTCAACTCATAGATTTCAAGTTCAAACATAGAGGCAAAAAATATTCAGAGAATCTCTACTCAGAGGTAAATTCAAAATCATCTCAACTTCTTCAGGTAGGAAATTCTTATTCTTTTTCTTATCAACAAATAAGTATCTCTAATTAACTTCTTGAATCACAACATCAAAAACCAAAATTCAAAACTCAGTATATATATATACTTGTTGGCTGGAGCCAGAAAAATGAATTTAGGGGTAAATATATAATATTTAGTGGTGGCAAAGTAGATTTTATACAAAATCAATAATTAAACACGTACCCAACCTTTCAGGTATAATTTTCTTAAAATCTTTTGACACTGAGATATCATACTATATACACTAAAAACAGAACTATCTCTTAAATGATTAAATACTCTAAAAGGGTAGGTTCAAAAAAAAAAAAAAAAAAAAAACTCTCTATAAGGGTACATAAAGTGAGATGCAACCTTCTAAAAGAACTTCCATTTGCATACATAGGCACAAGTCTTTCTACTGAAATAAATATGAAAGAGAATGCAGAAAGTCAACGAAGCAGTAAAAGAAACGGATGAGCAGAGATGAAGGTACCTCTGAGAGAGATACTGTCAATCCAGAGAAGCTGCAAAAATGCAGAGAGAGTATTTGTTAGACAATCAATCTTTAATCAAACACAAGAGACTAAAACGTTATATAACAAACATCTAAGCTGGTCAATTATGAGCAAGAACTTGATCAAGGAAAAAAAAAAAAGTTCTGTAAATATTCACAGAATATAATTGGATATAAAATGAAATAGAGATGGAGATGTTACATTTGTGAAGAAATATATGATAGCTTTAAGAGCAGCAGAAGAGGCAGTTAGAAGAGAACCTGAGAGAACTAATATGAATACAGATGCACTGATGCAGTGGTAGAGAAACATTACAGATTTTAATTCAAGTCTCTTAAAATTAAAATTATTCCTGCATAGCCAATCTTATCGAAACGATTGTGCAACTCTTCATCTATATCATCCATCATTAGTGGGATTAAAATTCAATTTTAGAGATTTGCCAACTTTGTATAAAAGTTCTTTTTTTTTTTCCATAGTGCTGGGTTACATGTCTTCCGATTACAAAAATAAGTATATAATTTTAATATTTTAATATAAGGTGCCCATATTACCACCAATTAATATGATATACACACATGTATTTTATTAAAAGTTTTCATTATAAAAGTGTCCTGAAACAACTCTACCTTAGAGTTATACCTCTACTGGTTCTGGTTGCTATTTGAATATGTATTAGTATATCAAAAAAACAAAAAATGCCCCGAAACCAGAAAAAAAAAAAAAAATCAGTAAGGACAAATTCAAATAAAAGTAAATCAACAATCATTGATTATTAAATCTTAATTTTGTTCCAACTATGGTAGAGAAGTCCAAGTACAAAATATATTATTTATTTAATTTATGCTGGTTTTATCATTTTAGAGAAACAATGTGCCCACTGTCCGTTGAAACTTGAAAAACTTCAAGTAATGTGCCCACTGCTCATCGGAACTTCCATTCTCTTCTCTTCAATCCTAACTTCTTCACAAGAAGTGCCCGTCATCGACTCGTTCAAATTGCTCTCTGGAGACTCAACGGATTCGTGTGTGGTGGAAATTGCTTTACATCACTTCCTTTGACATCGGGATCCCACCAATTAACTAGGTTCTATATTGCCTATGGCAGTTGAATAAGATTATGACGAACCATGTAATAGTAATACTTGTAGGTTGTATAATGTGGCAACTGATTCAAACCATCTGTTGCCTAGTTGAAACTTGAAAATTTTGGATTCTTATCTAGTGAGTACACGTTCACTGCCACTGCCCACATCATCAAAGACCCCTTGATTTCTTATTGATTTTCTTCTAGATATTCACTCATCATCTCTATGGTACTCCATTTTCATATTCAATGGAGGTTTCGAAGTTTAAACTTTAACACTTTTATTTTGAGTAAACTAGGTTTCTCGATCTTTCAAAAAAAGTCTTTTTTTTCCTTGTAATCGTGTTTCTTAAAAATTTGATTGAGTTTACATATATAATTAATGAAATAAAATTAATTCATTAATTATAAGCGTATTATTGGAATTTAAATGAGTGCTCATAGTAATGATCAAAATTTAAAATTTTATTAATAGGTGAACTTATAAATTTGATGAGTAAATTATATTTTCGGATAATAATATCTGCACCTATTAATATAATATTTTCATAATTCAATTAAAGTCATTTAATATTAACAGTGGGATTCAAATCCTTTAATATGAATATTTTTCTATCCAATCCATATTAGTTATAGGGTTCAATATTCTATCAAATATATTTATCTATACATGTGAGGGAATCTTTCTACGTAGTAGTGTAGGAGTAAATGTCTTTTATGTGATATATATTCTATCATATATATTTATCTTTACATGTGAGGGAATCTTTCCACATAGTAGTGTAGGAGTAAATGTCATTTCATAAAAAAAAAAAAAAAAAAAAAAAAAAAAAAAAAATCTTTTATGTGCAATACTTATGTTAGTTGTACATTTAGCCATGTATTGCTATTCTAACATTAATTATGGGACAAAGTATTATACATACAAATGGTATTATTATTGTTATTATTGTTGTTTTTTGAGAAACAAATGGTATTATTTTAGTGTCGCAATAGAATACAGATGTTTTCTTATTTTTCAGACTTTGTTTTCATGCACAGCTTGCTTTATGTCAATGTGAAAGTAACAATGGGAACATGGATGGACATAGGTGGGTGGTGGCTAAGGTAGATACCACCATAAAAAATATTTCTAAGATTATATATATTTTAAAATTTATCAATATATAACTTTTTTATTTATTTATCTTTTTTTTAAGTATTTTTATTTATTAATCTTTAGATATCAAAATAAATACATATTACATTTCTATTCAAATATATATTACAAATATAATAATTTTTTTCAAATAAATATATATAATAATTTTATTTCATATATTAAATATAGAATTTTACTTAAATTTTCATATTTTATCTTTTTTTTATTTGTCATAATATTAATTGTATAATATATTGTTTACAATGAGTATATGTTACAAAAGTAGTTTTGACAAAAGGGATTTTTCTCATAGCAAAAGGTTGTGGCAAATGTTAAATTTTTGTCGGGCCAAAAAGCCTTTGGCAGCGGCAAGCTACTGCAACAATTGGACTAAAGCATATACGTTAGAGTTGGAAATATAATTTTGTTATGTTATAATAAAATACTGCAGTTGATAAGACCAGTTTACTTTAATGATGAACGCTGCACCCATATCAATGCAACTATTGCTCAAATCATATGCCCTTTCTTTATTCTCAAATTGTAATAATAAAAAACAATTAAAACAATAAAATTAAAAAAAAAAATTAAAACAATAAACAAATAGCTAGTTGGTAGTAGGTACAACCTACCTAGAAATCGCCAAATATCTTTGATATTCTAGAACAACTCTTAACTAAAATTATGGTTTATCTAAGAGTAACACTAACAATAAGCAGCCTAATTTTTTGTTCAAAATAAATAATATTAAGAAGTAATTGGGATAGGATTGTAACTATCGTTTATTCGGTACCAATCTTCTACAAAATTATCTTTATCTATGTCAACTATAACAACATGACTACTTGCAAAAAAAAAAAAAAGACTAAACTATAAAGAACATGAATTTTGAACTTTGTCCCAAAAAAAAAAAAGAATTTTGAACTATATCAACCAAAATACAAGTCAATATCAAAATAAAATACTGTTGACTCCATCAAAATATAAAGGTTAGAAGGATAGAGATGAGACCTATGATCCATAATTAAAAGATTGAAGTAAAATGAAGGAAAGTAAACAAAGAAGAATCTAGAAACTGAAACTCGAAGCACTTTCATGAAGAACAATATGTATCGCATTAGATTATAAGTATACGAGAATACCTCTATTTATACATCAGGTAGGCTCACACAAAATGTGTGTTGAAATGTGTTGAAATCCTATTAGTTAATGAAGGATGATGTAGCAAGTTAGTTAAGAAAATCTACAAGTGGCATTCAAGGTAATTAGAGACTAAATAGCTAAAAGGGGTTAAGGTCTTGGAAACTCAAAACTGAGACAATTCAATTTCCTTGAACTGCAGGCCATCTAACTTATAACACAAGCTGAATAAGCTAGCTACATAAGCTGAGAACTAACTCATCTAACAATAATTAACCATCATCATTTCCACTCTACCGAATTTACCTAAATATAAATTTACACATAAAGATAAAAGAAGAGTGAAAGATAAAGGGATGGTTTATGATATTAGAGCCTTTGTGGTAGAAGAGACTGCATATTAGTTGTTTTGTATCTATTTTTTTCAAAGTTATTATCGAAGACATGAGATTAATATGACCTATAGATATTAAACACTAATGGTGCGGTTTGGATATTTACTCTACAATAAAAAAAGAAAAAAAGAAAATTATCAATACAAGCTACAATATACGCATTATGAAAATTAAATCTTCAATTTCCTAGAGAGTGTGAGGTACATAACTTGTCGATGTGTATTTACTATTATTAATAATATTATAATATTTCTTTTCTTTTACTAAAATGTTGTATTTCAATTGCATGTAAGTGACAATAACGGCCCTCTACCGTTATCTCCTAATAGAATTCAACTGACATTAGGAGGTCTGAGATGGAAAAAGATGTTTGGTCTTCTTTAACTGCAATATTAGCCGTACTCAGGGGCCCTAAGGGCTTTTATCCTTAGATTATATCGTTTATTGTTCCATTTTAAAGCCAACCGACAGTCATCTGTGACACTTTCTCATCACAAAAACTCATGAAATTAAGAAATTAATGTGATGCCTTTTTGTGAAGTTAAATAATGTGCACAATGTGGCCAGATTAGTATTTGGTCAAGTCACTGACAGACTATCATATTTTAACATATAGTCAGTGCACCATGTGTGACAACCTGGCCAAAAAAGTTAATATACTACAATATAAAAAAATAACGTACATTTTAAATAGAAGAAAAGTAGCTGGCACATGTGTGAACGCTATTTTTGAATTCTGAATTCAGATAACTTGGACATGTTTAGTTATGGTACAGTCTCTTAATTAGTGAGTGAAAAATGGAGACTACAAACTAGCTAGTTGGTCTTCTGATGATAATGTATATTTTTTATCCATGTATCATTCGATTCGAAATAGAGCCATCTGAACATAATTCTCACGTTAAGAGATGCTTGTTTTTCTTTTCTTTTATTTTTTTTTTTCTTTTAAAAAGTAAATAATTTAATCTTTTCATATCAAATTCTAAATTTTCAGTTTTTACTAATTTTTAATAATTTGATTCCAGTTAAAAACTGAAAACATGTATGTTTATGAATCCATGGATCTCATTCTCCTTCAAGTCATTAAGGACAAAAAAAAAAAAAAAAAAAGCAAAAAATAATTTCAAATTCCATATGTATTGCTATAAAACCAAGTGACAGCTGGCTTCGAATCCAGAATTTTTTTTTTTTTTTTTTTTTTTTATGATTAAGATTTGATAAATATATTAGCATAGGATTGGTTTTTATTTTGTTTTCTAAGTGAGTAAAAATAAAAAAATTTAAATTCAACAACAATGTTAAAAGTGATGGCATCAATTCCAGACAATATAAGCAATTTTTTTAAGTTGTTTATCATAAGTAATAGCTAAGTTAAAGGAAATAAATTTGTTTAATATAAATTAAAAATGAAAGGAAATAAGATATTGTTTTGGAGAATAATCATGAAAGAAAAATATTAATATAACTTATCTCAAATTAAGTGAAAATTCAGATCTATTAAGAGTTAATTTAAAAAGAAAAACACAAAGCCTTTTAATCTATTATTATTTAGAATCTTATTATAATAAAAAAAAATGGTTCGAATGCTATCACATCATGCATGTAATTACCCCTATGAAGTTAAATATGCATATTATATTTGGATGAATTTATTGAATTGAATTGGATTAAATTTAATTAGAATAAATACCAGGATATGTTTAGTGTATCATAAGATTGGATTGAAACAGATTAAATTAAATTAATTTTTTTTAATAAATTAATTTTTTCATTTATAAAAATATTAGAAAATATACAACCCATGTTCCACATTGATCTTACCTACCACCACTAAGAAAGTATATAACCCACGCTCACATTGACTTACCTACCACCACCAGCCAACATGCAAGCAAAAGTGCAATTTAAAATTAATTATGCACAAAAAGCAAGAAAAGTTTTTTTTTTTTTAATTTTTTAAAAATCAAAATCAAGAAAAGTTATTCGTTTATAAAGAAAAAGAAATTGATTATTGTTTTTTTTTTTTTTTTTTTTTTTTTTTGAATCTAAGAAAGAATATTGGATTAATTAAAACCCATCATAACAGTGTATTGAGCAAATCCAATGATGATAGCATATGGAAGCAAAAAGCATCTCTTACATCACATGGTACATTCAAATGACATTTATTAATTATTTTGACATCCCAATCAACAAAGTGGAAGAGGGAAGACGTCAATTTATATTTTGCAGAGACAACACAGTATCCAACACCATCTTGTTTTTGCGTTTCTGCCCTTCTTGGCTTCTGCTACCTAAAATGGAAAGCCTTCTCTGCCTGTTGGCACCCATGAACTTGCACGAGACTTGTGACGATGATGATGAACCTTTCTGCTTTGCCTGCCTGGATTTAGTGATCGGTGGCCCCGCTTATATTCTTGAAAGAGACGACCATGGCAGAGATTATTTGCACAAATCTTGCGCTGAATTACCTGGTAAGATCCAACACCATCTTCATCCCCAGCATCCTTTAACAGTCCGTCATCGTCATGATGGCTTCATATGTGATGGATGCAGACATGTCTCTTTCGGTTCCGAATATCGTTGTAAAGAGTGTAAATTTAAGCTTGATTTCCAGTGTGCTTCCAAAAATGAAGGTCAGGCATTGAAAGAGAGAGTAAGAATTGACACCATTTACCATCCACATAAACTTGAAGTTGTCTATTTTCATTCGTCAATGCCAACTCGACTCTACAAAAAAATCGTTTGTTGTTGCTGTCTAAAGAACTGCCCAGATGGGCGAGATCCAACATATTTTTGTAATATTCGTTCTGAATCTAAAATGTCATTCTACATTCACAAATCCTGTTTAGATAGAGTTCCCCGACAAGTCCAAAGCTCGTTTCACCCGGAACACCCTCTCTTCATTCAACGTGTTCATAGTGAATCTGATTGTGTAGTGTGTAAGGATGAGATCGAAGGATTTGCATTGACTTGTGAACAGTGTCATATAAAGTTTCACGTTTCATGTGGTAGCCGCACTACACGAGGCATAAGACTTAATATTCACCAGCACGATATACATTACGTGATCCCAGAATCTCCTAGTTTGAATTATTGCAATATCTGCAAAGCCTATCACCGCGGGGGTGCTTTCTACAG
Organism: Nephelium lappaceum; assembly: GCA_021234005.1. Taxonomy (NCBI): domain Eukaryota; kingdom Viridiplantae; phylum Streptophyta; class Magnoliopsida; order Sapindales; family Sapindaceae; genus Nephelium; species Nephelium lappaceum. Next base: position 18,156,569 of record CM037998.1, on the reverse strand, counting down.
ATGTTTAAAGTGCGATGTAAATATGTATGTGCGGTGCTTTCTACCTAAGATTGTGGAACATGAATCTCATGATCATCCCCTCAAGCTCACCAAATCAGCTGTAACACATAGAGTTTCTGATGAATACCGATGTGATATTTGTGAGGAGGAAGGAAATATCAAGCATCATTCTTAGTACTGCGAGGAATGCAATTATATTGCTCATATCCATTGTGTATGCTCTGAACATGAGGTAAATTTATAATTATTGTATTATGTGAAAGTATGACTGTCATTCATATAAATTTATTCGTCTGCTAGTTGCACATATTATCAAATGTATTAATATAGATTATATATGAAAAGTCTTGATTATAGCTAAGTCATAATTTAAGATCCTATCAAAACATTAAAATTTCACTCAAGACTTGTCTAACAAATTGTTTAATTCCTTATCTTAGGTTGTAAAAACATTATTAGCCATTCATGATTATATAAAGATTCATTAGTCATGTAATTTAGAACAAATAGCATTCACTAATTCGCTACTACATAATTCCTCCATCAAAGATATCTTGCTTAGATCCGAGTGGCAAGGGTAAAGCAAAGGAGGAGACTGAAGATGGAAAGGAGGAGACTGAAGATGCAGAGGTAGAGACCGATGATGCAGAGGAGGAGACCGATGATGAAGTATATGAAACAGATAGCAGCGTCGAGGTACTTGTTTGCTTCACACCTACATTTTGGCGTTAATAAACCGTTGTAAACAGGTGGCTATCTCTAATCTTGGTAATTGTTTAATTTATCAGGAACATTACAGACGCGCACTGGGGTATTGTAGTGATACCAGTGTGCATTCTTTTAATGATGCAGAGGAAAAAACAGATAATCGCAGTTCTGACGACCACCAGTATGACAAATCATGTGTGGATGATCTAATTGAAAATATCAGGAAAAGGATTGAGAAGTTAGCTTTACAACTTGAGGCAGACGTAAATTTGAAGGCAGAATTGGAGGCAGTACTTTTCCAACTTGAGGATCTCAGGACAATGTTTAGCAAATTTTCACGTCATCGAATTAGGTTCATGTGAATCACTCTAGGAAGAATAAAGACTTTTTTTCATTATATTATGTATGATTTTCTCCTTTAGCCACTTGTCCATCTGCATTCATTATAAAAATGAAAACAAAAATATATATATTTTTTGTTTTTCCTTATTTTGAATTTCTATCTCCTTTGAAATAATAGTGCAATTAAAGCGCAAATTAATGACATAACTCTACAAGTTTCATAGGGGTAGATGATGCCATCATCATCTTTGTCAAAGAAGGAAACAAGTTGCTGAGGACGGACTTGTTATTCTGTTTGTCCACGTACCCCATTTACATTTCCTATCTTGGGCGTCATCTAAGGTTGACGTATTTCTGATGAATGAAAAAACATGAGTGGAGACTAAAGGAACAGACTAAGTAATTAACAATATCCATGAACTAGATAACAAATAAAATTAACTAATTAAAATAATAACTTTTCACACAACAATTGAAAATGGCAAAATTTATTGATTTCATCTAATTTTGAAAATCTCTACAAGTCAGAGCTATAGTCAAATTCAAACTTGTTTCTGAAGAATGTTTTTCTATCCAAATCAAATTATATTTGAGTTTCATTCAAATTTATGGTGAAAAAAAACAGTGAGAACTCTTTTTTTTTTTTTTTTTTTGAAAATAAAACAATGAGAAACTTGTGAGGGAAATTTGATATAGAGTAATGATAAAAAAGTGAGAAAGATGTAAAGGTGTTTTTGTTGCTTTTTGAATATAGGGTGATAAGGTAATAGAAAAGTGAGAAAGATGTAAAGGTGTTTTGGTAACTTCTTGACTATAGGGAGATAGAGTTATAGAAAAGTGCCAAAGTACATCTTTTGTAACTTTTGGACTATAGGATGATAGAGTAATAGAAAAGTGAGTAAGATGTAAAAGTAATTTTGTAACTTTTTTACTATAGGGCTCAAAGGAACTTTCTTATTTTGTTATATATTTGTATACAAATTAATTATTGTATATGGCTAAAAAAATTGTAACAAATATAAACCTTAGAAACCTATAAGATAATATTTGACAATTAGCCAACAAATTAATAAAATTAAAATCTGAGTATGGGCATATATCCTTCCCAATTGGTACAAAAGTGCGGATATCAACATATATACTTGATTGCTGGAATCATGGCCTATGCAATGTTGGGTACCAAACCCAACCAGATACGAATACCATCCCACTAAGCCTAACTCAAAAAAATCATACAATTACATCATTTTTTATGGTATCATTACGGGTCATTTGTTTCGAAACCTTCGTGAAGTTGTCAGTATTTATGATTATTTTAATAATGTGTCTTTTTCCTAAGAGCTAACTAACTCATTAATAAAGCGTTGAATCAACTTTTATAAGAAGATAAGAACTTACTTTCCAGATGTCATGACACATGTAATGGAATTTGTCATTTGTCGCTTGGATTACCTTTATGTTAACAGATACTCGTTGCATGTTAGAAATTTGTCAATGACCTAACAGAATAGTTTGCTCGAAGGTCAATTCGAAGCTGATTTCTTCATTTGTCAAGTTTGAGACCTTCTTTGGTTGTATAAACAAGTTTATTGTCTTCAATGACGGAGCATGCTAACTATGTGACTTTAATCTACTCCTTCGCTCGTAAGTTAGCATCATGTGCCACGTGTCCTGCTTCTATTATGCTGAGGTGTTCGTTTTTCACTATACTATCCATCATTAGTGGGATTAAAATTCAATCTTACAGATTTACCAACTTGGGTAAAAGTTCCCTTTTTTTTTCCATGGTGTTGGGTTAGATATTTTCCAATTATGAAAATAAATATGTTATTTTAATATTTTAATATAGGGCGTTGATATTGCCACTAATGAATATGATATATACGTCTATATTTTATTAAAATTTTTTATTATAAAAGTATCCTTAAACAAGCGACCATTAAGGACAAATTCAAATAAAAGTAAATCAACACTTATTGATTATTAAGCCTTAATTTTGTTCCAGCTATCAAATTAAAGAAAAGGAAAAAAGCTATTGGATTATGGTAGAGGATGCCAAGTACAAAATATATTATTTAATTAATTTATACTGGATCTATCCTATTAGAGAAATAATGTGCCCACTGCCCACTGAAACTTGAAAAAATTCAAATAATGTGCGCCCACTGCTCACCGAGACTTCCATTCTCTTCTCTTCAATCCTAACCTCTGCACAACAATTGCCCGTCATTGACTCATTCAAGTTGCTCTCTGAAGACTCAATGGATTCATGTGTGGTGGAAACTACTTTATATCACTTCCTTTGATATCCATATCTCGTAAATTAACTAGGTTATAGGAGATATCCACACTATACACTAGGTTGTATAGTGTGGCAACTGATTCAAGCAACCATCTGCAGCCAAGTTGAAACTTGAAAAACTTAGATGCTCATCTAGTGAGTACACGCTCATTGCCCACTGCCACATCATCAAAGACCTCTTGGTTTCTTATTGATTTCCTTGTAGACATTCACTCACCATCTTTCTCTGGTACTCAATTTTCATCTTCAATAGAGATTTTGAAGTTTAAATTTAGCTTTTTTATTTGAAGTAAATTGGGTTTTTTGACCTTTCAGATAGCCAAAAAAGGTTAACTGTGTCTTAAAAATTTGATTGAGTTTACATATATAATAAATGAAATAAAATGAAATTCATTCTAATGAGGGTATTATTAGAATTTGAATAAGTGCTTATGGTAGTGATCAGAATTTAAAATTGTATTAATAGGTGAACTTATAAATTGGGTGTGTAAATCATATTTTTCAGTGATAATATCTGTACCCTTTAACACAATATTTTCATAATTCAATTAAAGTCATTTAATATTAATGCTGGGGCTAAAGTCTTTTAATATGAATACTTTTCCATCCATATCAATGGTGGGGTTCAAATGTTCTATTATATATACATATATTTATAAATATATGTGAGGGAATCTTTTTACGTAGTATGGCAGTAGACGCCTTTTATTTTGAATAGTTATGTTAGTCGTGCATTCAGCCATGTATTCCTATTCTAACATTAATTGTGGAACAAAATATTATATATAGATACAATTGGTATTATTTTAATGTTGTAATAGAATGCAAATGGTATTAATATAATTACTTTTTATAATCTACATTTTTTATTATTATCTATATTGGAAAAAATGGTGGTTGGGTCTCTAGAGATTACATGTTCCAGTGAAAGTTTGTATCCTTGTCTGGAGGCTTTTACATAATGCATTGCCTCTGTGAGTAAATTTGTAAAGAAGACATACATCGGCAGATTAGTTTGCTCGCTTTGTGGCTTTGAAGTAGAGACTGTTTTTCATTGCTTTCTTGGCTGCAAGTTGCTTCTATCGTTATGGCATGTATCGTGGTTATGGTCTTTGATAAATGACTTGTTGGCGGGACCCATCCCGACTCTTCTCTTGAGTCTAAGAGAATCTCATGAAAACTGACGAAAGTTATCCTGACACCTACCTTGAGTCCAGAAAGATACCATAAGAATTATTATCTTTCTAATTGAAATATGGAGTTTTTGATAACCTTTTAGAAAAATTATTGTAAATCTCATGATTTCCTGATAAACAATATCTAAGCAAAAAAAAAAAAAGAATTTGTACATTTTTCGTGTTGGACTCAGTACCTTGGTCATAAAATACCTGGAAAAAAATATTTCATTTATAAAATTATTCTTGAAATATATTTAAAAAATCTAGTTAATTGAAAATAATATACAATAATGCAAAATGTTCATCATCGTGTGACTCTTCTCATGATATGCAATAACTTGCATAAACCTACGGTAGATACCTTGAAAAATGAGCTTTATAAAATGGTAAGTGTTAATATCCAGTGAGTGGATATGATTATTCTAAAAACATTTCTAAATAAAACATAATAACTTTATGGTAATAATAAATAATTCTTAATGATTAATACATATTCATATCTGTTGTGCAAATTTTAGTACTCGCAAGTGCACGAGTCTATTGTAGAATAGATTATACAAGTACGAGGTTGATCCCACATAGATTGAGAAAATATTAATCTAAGTCTAAATTAAATTTAATTCTAATCTAATTAACAAAGGTTGAGAATTGAGAATTAATTGAAACTAAAGAAAATAATAAAATTTTAAATTAACAAGACAAGATTAATTCATAAAACTCAAGCAATTGACGAAAAATCTGAGGTTCAAAATCTACCGTTATCAACTTGTAGTGTCTTACTATTCAAAATATTATTCTCAAAATTTTAAGAAAACAACTTAGAAATCAATCTGTCATCTTGTCAGGATTTATCAGTTAAGTTTAAAAATAAATCTTATGCAAATTCTTACTTCAAGACTTGAAATTTATAAGATCTAAGCATTATATGTATCCAATATTGAAAAACATATAATCAAAAATCTTATATTTAAACCTTTTTCAATCTAAAGTCAAATTAATAAAATAATCTTGTAACAACCAAAAATACTTGATATTGGAGGTGAAACAAATTTATTTCATTAATTAATGAAACTAAGAATTATTAAACATTAAAACCATAATTGAGAATAATATTCCAATAGCAAAATCATTACAAAGTCAATAAGGTTTCATCCTACACCTCAGAAAATAAAATTAAGTAGTCATGGTGATAACAAGAACAAAAAGACAATAAAAACCCGACATGTTGCGAAACTATTGCTGAGATTGTGTCTCCAAATCGCTCCTGAAACCAGTCGTGCTGCCTTTTCTTTGAGCTCCAAAACTGTCGCTGTTTTGCTTCAATTCCACTGCTGTGTTTTGTCTTATTTCGACAACTGTCTCTTTTTGTCAATCTTTTGTGTTTCTCAGGCTGCAGCGGCTCCCTCCAATTTGATGTATAAGCCTCCTTTTATATGCATCAAACCCTTCAAAAATAACTCAAATTTGATTTGCTCCAAAATTGCCTTTTTTTCTTGATTGATTTATTTCCTTGTCTCAACCAATTTCCTAATTGTTTGACAATTATTTTGGACATTATTTGAATCCTTGATTGACTTGACAAAAATGATAATTTTTCCTCATTCAACACACAAATCCTTTTTTATTCCTGTTTCACCAAAAATACAACTAATTAAAATAAACTTAACATAGAATTGGACTAATAAACCTATATTTAAAGGTAATAAATGTATATAAATTATACTCATCAATATCTGAACAATAAAACTGAATACAAATCTAATATCATAATAAAGATGTAAATATCTATATGAATCATTTCTTTGTAACTTTATAAAACATATTCAACAACTATAGTGTGTAAACATTTTCACAATTCTCTTTCGAATAACGACACAAGCTTCTCTAGTATGACCATCATGCTTCAAGCTTTTACTAGACCCTTGTCCACGGACTTGTGGCTCTTATACATGTGTGGATCTCCAATCTCCACCTAGCAAATAAAACTTTTTGGAAATCTCTTTCAAATAATGATCAAACTTGGTATATAACATCTGTAATTTGAAAATCTACACCAACTAGTACTTAGGAAAATTTGTCATACATTATGGAGATACTTAAAACATATATAGAGCGAGGGATAACATCTGTCATACACATGTTGGGCGATCTAATGACACTCCCTGACATCTGTCATATACGTGCTGGGCGACTCTCTAGGACTCACACATGTGTAGTTTGATAATCATTGAAGGGGAGGGTACAACCTTAGTGTTCTGAAAACATTTTTTTTTTTCTTTTCAAAACTTAAAATATTCTAAACATTTCTTATAATAAACTCAAGTTGAAAATATAGAATTCCAATTGGAATATATGATACATATACAAATATACTAATTCGTAATAAATTTTCATTTCAATCGTAAAATATAAATGATAATCCAAACACATTATTTAAAAGAATAAATATTTCATTTTCAATAAGTGAAAAATGCTAAAATATAAATAATCACAATTAAAGTTTTAAAAAGAAAAAAATAATAATCACAATTAAATCAATTTGAATGGCAAGTGATGGCAAGTGAAAAATTTACCAGGCTACTGACGAGGGACGAACGATAAGACTTATGGTGATAGGCGATGAGCACGACAACAAAGAACGACAAGATTCATGACAATAGTGATAGTGAGATGAGAGTTGAGAGATGAGAGATGATAGTGAGTGAGAGCGAGGTGAGGTCGACACATTAGGGTTGTGATTTGTGAATATAAGGCTTTTATGTTTTTAGGATTTTTTTTTTTTTTTGGTGAAATTTGGTTAGCGATTTGGGTTAGTTTTTTTTATCCAAAACCGAACCAAATTAAAAAAAAAAAAATCATAGTTTTTATCAATCAAAACTGAATTGAACTGAAACCAAGTGGAAAACAAATTTTTTCTAGTTGATTTGGTTCGGTTCGGTTATTTTACCCATCCTTAGTTTCATTTATTGATTGAGATGTAAATGTAATACAAAAGTTAGATGCTCATCTAATATTATTGTAATAAAAAAACTTTAAAATATAGCTAAGTATAACTTAATGAAATTTTATTATTCTCAGGATTTTAACTATCTTTTGGATATCCATAACATAAAGCTATATTTACGAATATTAATAATGCCATATTTTCTTTCTATTGACAGACTCTACCCTGCTTGATTTCAATAACAGGTCATATTACGAAAAGACTCTTAAATTTCTTAATTTTGTCCACCTATTTTTTAAGATTTATAAAGGACAACTATAATTTTCTTTTTTATATTTTGATGAACGTTTTAAGCATTATCTTAATTACCGGATAATGCTCGGTGTATCTTTAATCAGAATTTTTGAAACACAATAACGACACGTGAGAGAATATTTTATTAAATAAATATTACATTCATTCACTTCTTCTCTCTCACTATAAGACAACACTTGTACAGATATAGCTATTTAACTTCAATTGTTAAATATACACAACAATTTGTCAATGGAAAGAGTTCAATTGCCATAGTCACAAAAATGCTCACAAACTTAACTCAGATTCTTGCTTAAACAATTTCAAACCTAGCTACCAATTCACTCATCCTATATTTCTACCATTATTAATTTATTCTTATCATGTGATTGATCAAGGATTAAAGTATCTACAATCCTCTTTCAAATGTTCAAGTGAACTTACCTAAATCAACTAGCCGACTACATGTCTATGACGATTAACCAACTTAAGCACATTAAGCATTTAATCACTCATAATGACCTTACAAACTATACAGGTATATGTCTATTCTATGTATTTCATGTCATCCTATTTTATATCTAAACATGTAAATACCTTTGTCAAGCACACTTATGGTTATCAAATCATCTAAACTAGTAATTAGTTAATTTAGGGCATTAAGAGCAAAATGGAATGAAACACAATAATGAGAATTTAATTAAAAACAATATCATATAAGCGAGTTCATGGTTTTCGGGTTACATTGTAACCCTAGATCTAGGATCTAATGCATCACCAATATACAAATTAATTCAAACAACCAACAATCGACAAACATAATTAAATACAGAATAATAAAGTAAAAAGAAAATCTTGTGGAGCACATTACAATCCTTGATCTTATACTATTGATGATCCCCAAAAGATTGCTGACGAATTGTGATAGAGGAGCTAATAAAAATTGGGCAGAATTATACACTTAGTAGCCCTTCTCACCACCTTCAGACCTATGTCACCGGTCTTTGCGTGACATTACTGTAGTGTTTCTCATTCCCTCCCAAATTCTTGATGCTTTCTCTAGTCAAAACTCCTCTATTTATAGCCTAAGAGTTGAGAAATCTTCTCATTGAATCCCATGATTTTCTGCTTCAATTAATCACACCGAATCACAAGAATCTCTACCTTGGATCGCGAGATTTTATGGTACTTTGAATGCCATAATTTTTCTCCTTGATTCTCTGCTTGGAATGAGATTTATCTAAATTGAGATGGAGTGTCGTGACCCCTTATAGTGAGCCAATACCTCACTATAGAAACTCACCATCACCCGTGAGCCGCATCTGCCAGAATCTAGCCCACAATCCACCTTTGCAGCCCTTGTGCAAGCTCTGTGCCTGAATGTCTTCCTTACGCCTTAGCGAGACCCTTATGTACAAGTTGTAACTCATGACCACCACTTGCACTTTTCATGAGAGCACAAGCTAGGAGACACTAATTTTTGCCCACCAGTTGTGGAATTATCTTCAGTTTAGATAATTCTTTGCGCTTTAGCGAGACCCTTATACTTTACTGTAGTGGGTGAATTTTACAACATGTTAACTTTGAGTGGGCCTCATTGGTCAACTTTCTTAGAACCTAACAACCTGTGTCCTGCACAAATCAAATAAAAAGAACGCGGGTGATCTTGACACCGGTGGGGTGCCAACCGAAGACACTCCAACGCTCAAGTTAGTAAACTGATCGTAATATATGAGAATGTAGTAATTGTAAAGCGTTGTCAGGTTGGGTGGAGTGTGCCGGAAAAAGGGTAGGACGGAAGACTATCGAAGTCTTAACTGTCTTGACCTAAAGACTAGACAAAGTAGGAATACTGAGATATTAAGTATCAATGGGCAAACCCCGTATAATAGAACAGTGCAAGTAGACCATGAATAGTACACCAGGTAAGTTCCCAGGAAAGAGAGGTATGTCACAATGGACATAGTAAAATACCAAGTCTTTCCTAGCCAGAACATTTCCTAAACATGCACCTCCACATCACTACACTAACTCTATCACACAGGAACTCTGAATCTAGAATTAAAGAATGAAGAAAAGAGAGAAGAAACCTCAAATGGCTTGTAAGAGAGGAGCAAATGAGGTGGGATGGATTTTGGCTTCAAATGAAGCCTCTATTTATAAGTAGAGGAGGTGCCATGGGCACTTATGGTGGAGTTAATGTCATGTCCGTTACAAAATAAATAATATGATTAATGTCAAATCGGTTACGGAATAAATACTATAGTTAATGATATGTCGGTTACAGAATAAATATCATAGTTAATGATATGTCGGTTACAGAGTTAATGTAATTTCTGTTACAATTGATTTAAATTTCATTCATTAAGAACAATCAATCCCCATTACTTAGGTTGGATCAACCAAGTTGCTGGACTATCTGCTTGTAACATGTATTTAGCCATTAAAATGGATTGATCAGCTTATTGGGCTAATTTATTTCAATAAGCTTTGGGTTTTTGTTTTAGATTTAAGAATTTTTTACCACTACAGTTTGTCCCCCACTGCTTTGGTCGACATAGTAGATCGAAGGAGTAAAACTTCTAATAACTAAGTTATTCAATACCATAATTGGGCAATTGAAGGTGACATTAAACCTTAGATGCTGCCATATCGATCGATTTCATAACTCGATTGACTCACTAGGATACGTAACACTTAATATAGGCAGTGGTTACACCAATTATTGTGATAAGCATCGCTTCAACTCATCGACGTGTCCTAGTAGAGTTCCGTATCCACTATTTTTTAAATTGTTGAATTAAAATACTTGTAATTTGAGAAGTAATCACAATATATATATATATATATATATTGTAAAGCACTTTTTAATGTACTCGGTTGGCCAAAAATATTTTGGCTGTTTGAACACTATAATTTGAATGTGTTTGACTTTTGTATTAATACAAATAACTTATTGAGTACGTTCAGCTTAAGTGCGAATGACTTTCGAAAGTGTGTTTACGTCAACGACTTTTGAAAATGACTTTTAAAAATGTGTTTGAGTCGAAATTGATTTTTGAAAATGCGTTCATGGAGAACGGCTTTTGAAGGTGCGTTCGCGGGGAACGGCTTTTGAAGTGCATTCGTGGGGAACGATTTTTGAATGTGCGTTCATGGGGAATGGCTTTTGAAGTGCGTTCGCGGGGAATGGCTTTTGAAAGTGCGTTCGCGTGGAACGACTTCAGAGAATGCATCCTATTAATTTGAATTTTGTATGGTGAAATATTTAAGTTACCTTAATTTGACTGAAGTGGTGGAGATTGAATGTTGTCTTGTCCCCCTTGAACCACTTAGATTTGAGTAGAAGTGGCGGAGGTTGGGTGTTGCCTTGTCCCCCTTGAACCACTTAGATTCGAATAGAAGTGGCGGAGGCTAGGTGATGCCTTATCCCCCTTGAACCACTTAGATTTGAGTAGAAGTGGCGGAGGCTGGGTGTTGCCTTGTCTCCCTTGAACCACTTTGATTCGAATAGAAGTGGCGAAGGCTGGGTGTTGCCTTGTCCCCCTTGAACCACTTATATATGATCGCATGATTGAGGCGTGCCCCCTGAGAACCATGGGTATGTAATTATGTTGAATTGTTTGAGAAACCATTTGTGGAGTCGAACAATGTTGTTGAAGTCGAATGACTGTACTAAAAATTCTTTGTATTATCAGGGGAGCATTTGTTGAGCTATCTTAATTTTGTATGATTCATGCGTCACAAATTGTTAGGAGTGGTCTTTGGCTTTGCCAATGATCCTCCATGCTTAAGTTAGTAACTGCTAGAAATATAAGAATTTTAAATTAGAAATCTTATCGAATGTTCCCAGCTTGCACGCAAAAATCGATAGTTGTCTATTGCACGATCCGTACGTTTTTTTTTTTTTTAGCTTATCAGTTGTGCTTAGACCGAACATCAATGCCTACGAGTTGAGTCGCACATTCTTTTCCTCTAAGTTAGTTGTAATCGGGTATTATCTAAGAATATGACTTTGTTTTGTAATAGCTGCTTGAGCTCGTTTGGTAATCTGGTCGATTCGAATCATTTTTCCTATCAGCTTTTGACTCTTTTGGTTGATGATTTATAACATCTTCCATTTAATACATGCCCATGCTTTGGTAAGTGCACCCTCTATAATTTTAGGGGGCACTTTGTGTACTCAGAGTCATGAAGCAATCCTTTCCTGAAAATAGATATTGTGATAAAGATATTAAAGTTTAGTATTGATACCTTTTTCTTGTCGTTCGATTTTTCATAACTTCTAAGATGTTCGTGATGTTGCATTATTGAATATAAGTCTTCCGAAAGCATATGGTTGCCTGTTGTGTTTCTAACTGAATCTGTATCAAGTCTAGTGGCTTCAACGCCTAACACTAGATTTACTAGTCGTGGAGGTGGAACTCACTAAAACTCGATAGTTGATCCACTTGTCCCCAGTGGAGTCAGAGCAATATCGCTGAAATGCCAACACAAAGTGATCCATGTTGGTGTGACCAATAATTCATTGTACTATAGCTGAACAATAGCTCTCAATAACAAAATCATTCATAATTTATAAAAGTATATTTGATGGCAGAACAAACTAAATTTTTGTATGTTTATTCATTCAAAGAATTCTTCAAACGATTATAAAAACCATCATCAAGTATATAATTCATGCCTTATGAATTTATCATCGAATAATTGACATTGTATCTCTGAAAATTAATGATAGTGACAATAAAGTTTATTGGCAACGACAATCATAATATGAGGTTTTAATACGATGATAAATCTATAGGAAACATACGAAATTTTTAGGTAGAAGAATGCCATTAAAGAGCAAGGTTCATAGATATTGACTTGCAATTTATTGTGACATATTGTGACTCTGAGATATGAAGAAGACATGCTCAGTTTTGTTTAGCATGATTTATGAAAAACTAAAGAGGAAGACCCACCATTCAATAAAATTATATGCAATGATCTCTCATAAAAATGAAAAATCCTAAATATATTAAGTGGATATGGAATAATTAGAGAATCAAGTTCATTATAGTATTTGCAATATAAAAATTAGAATTACCAAAAACATTCCAAAAAATGTAACAACATTAAAAGTCCTAATCATAGAAGCTGTAGACCATTTGCAAAACCTCTTTCAAAAGTATATTGTTGAGGTCAGATATAGTCGAACAATTGCATGCATGATTTGGGAGTTCAAGATGTTAGATCTAATTTTTGGAATGCACATAGAATAATTTTTTAGTAATAGAACTGAGACTATGTTTTGACTTTAAATATCATGTGTTTCAAACATAAAACCAATTGAAGGAAAGAATGACACCTTTTGTAAGTGATTTTGAAAATTTTAAAATATACTTGTCATTATACTACATAAATTGATTCGACTTGCATTTTCCCTAAAATTGTATATTATATAAATATTTACGAAATAGTGTATAACTTCGAATAAACTTAAATTTCATATGATATTTCGATCAAACTGGCTATGAAAACATATCATTCAAAGTGCAAGTTTATCTAAAGATAAAAAACTATATGAATTAATAAGTTATAATTTATGATTAAGAATCATGCATGAATAGATTAAATGAGTAATCATCATGTATGTGCTTAATATAAAGATTAAAATAAATATTGTATCAGTAACATGACCTTTTCAATTTGAAATTGTTTCGGGTTGTTCAGCGATCTATGTTTTGAAAAATTGATTTTGTAATTCGGCCACTAAATTGTGTAAGGCAACTTGTGCTGAATTAGATATTAGGTTCCTACAAACGGCATCAAACTGTAGTGGGTGAATTTTACAACATGTTGACTTTGAGTGAGCCTTATTGGTCAATTTTCTTGGAACCTAGCAATTTGTGTCCTGCACAAATCAAATAAAAAGAACGCGGGTGATCTTGACACAGGTGGGGTGCTGGTCGAAGACACTCCGACGCTCAAGTCAGTAAACTGATCGTAATATATGAGAATGCAGTAATTATAAAGCGTCATCAGGTTAGGGGGAGTGTGCCGAAAAAAGGGTAGGACAGAAGACTATCGAAGTTTTGACCATCTTAACCTAAAGACTAGACAAAGTAAAAACACTGAGATATTAAGTATCAATGGGCAAACCCCGTATAATAGAACAGTGCAAGTAGACCATAAATAGTACATCAGGTAAGTTCCCAGGAAAGAGAGGTCAGTCACAATGAACACAGTTAAATATCAAGTCTTTCCTAGCCAGAACATTTCCTAGACATGCACCTCCACGTCACTACACTAACTCTATCACACAGGTACTCTAAATCTAAAATTAAAGAATGAAGAAAAGAGAGGAGAAACCTCAAATGGCTTGTAAGAGAGGAGCAAATGAGGTGGGATGGATTTTGGCTTCAAATGAAGCCTCTATTTATAGGTAGAGGAGGTGCCATGGGCACTTATGGTGGAGTTAATGTCATGTCCGTTACAAAATAAATAATATGATTAATGTCAAGTCGGTTACGAAATAAATACCATAGTTAATGATATGTCGGTTACAGAATAAATACCATAGTTAATGATATATCGGTTACAGAGTTAATGTAACTTCCGTTACAATTGATTTAAACCTCATTCATTAAGAACAATCAATCCCCATTACTTGGGTTGGATCAACCAAGTTGCTGGACTATCTGCTTGTAACATGTATTTAGCCATTAAAATGGATTGATTAGCTTATTGAACTAATTTATTTCAATAAGCTTTGAGTTTTTGTTTTAGATTTAAGAATTTTTTACCACTACATTTACCATTTTTAATTCATGAGCGATTTGGCTTATCATTATTTTATGCAAACACACCTACAATGTATGGATCAAACAATCATGTATGGAATTTAATAATCAATTGTAAACAAACAAACATGCATGGGGATTGTTAGTGCACAATAGTGAAGTACACTGGTATTGACATCTTACGGCATCAAGGTAGTAAATATGTGCAGCAAAACTCATGGACTGTAAAGTGTTTTAAGTGTTGAATTAGTTACTATCTGCATTATAACATCTAGATTAATGTTGCATCTTCAGTAATGATGTCACAACAATTTTTACTAAAACTACTCAGTGTAGGTTTCTATATCTTTTTCATAGTTGACTTAATTTGGGATTTGATGGATCTTATTTGATTTGTTAAATATTTTTGTGATTATTTGATAAGGTTTTTGCCAAGAATAAATTATTTACTTTCCTTATATTTTTTGAGAATAATGATGATTTTTATAAGGAAATACTTTAACTGGTTGAATTATTCTTGAGCAACAAACTTGGAAAAATATCTTTGTTTGTTTTTGTAAAAGTTCTTTTCGGTCAACTAATGAATTAAAGTGCATAATTATTTATTTACCTTCTTGTTTCAGATTTGGATGAGCAAGAATCTTGGGATTCAAGGATTTCGGTCAAACTCTAACAAATAGGAAGTTTCCTTACTATTTTTTAGTTGGACTTTAATGCATATTTTATTCTCTATCTAATTATTTTAGGCAACTAGTTTTTTGGTGTTTTCCTTTTTAGAAGATTGGCTGCACATTATCAAATAAAAGGAATTCAAATGTTTATAGAGAATATAGATTCAAGCAATGTGAATACTTTGAGCGATTGTGACCTTGTTGGTAAACCTTAGAGAGTTTGTTCTCTAAGTTGAATGCTAGACTTAGATAGGATGAGACAACTAAATCTAGGTTTATTTTGTTTAGAGATGCTTGTTGGGATAACAAGCTATTAGGCTTGAGAAAGAGAATAGATTTGTAGTGGTTGAAGGGATTTCGAGCTCCTATCTACCATTAAAGGTAAGAAGAGCTTGTTGCAACTTGATTGATGAACGTGTATGTGTTTTGCACCAATTTTAAGAGGGAGTTTTAGATTGGATAAGTTAAGAGTAGGTTGTACTTTGTTTAAGTTCATTAATAAGGTGATTTGTCTAGACAAGGTCTTATGGATATAAGATAAAATCGAACCACGTTAGAAATGTGCTGGTGTTTATTTTACTTTACAGCTTCTGTGTTAAATTATTATAACATATAGATTATATATTATGACATGTTTATTCAAGTTATAATATTAAATATAGTGTCATAACATTGTTTAACTCCAACAATTTAAAAATTTAAGTATTCTACATCAAACAGATAATTTCATAAATTAATAATCAATTGCAAACAAACAAACATTCGTGGAAATTAAAAATAAAAAACAAACATGCAATGCATGACCGTGACTTGGTTTCATGTAATGATTTTAGCCGATGAAATGCATAATTTGTAGGCTCTTTTGTATTATATTGATCTCGCACTTGTAACTCAAGCAACATTGATCCTAAAATATTTTAAGAATGCTTTGAATACTAACATTTAATTCACCAATTGGTAACCTTGACTCACCTGAAAATAATTTATAAATAAACATTAAAAGCGTCCGTAATTTACTCTAGTTTCAAATCACAAACGTCAAAAAAATGACTATCAGATCATGGTATATTTTAGAGCAATCAAAAACAACTTCTACATGTTTTTCAAACTTCAAAAAGAAAAAAAAAAAAAGGGGAGGGGGGCAGGGCATTGAAAATAATAACAAACGGCCACTAAGTGATACGTTTATTTTAGCCTTTTTTGGCTTTGATATAATGTTAATCTATTTGTTTTTCAGAGATAAAATTACCTAAAAATAATAATTTAATTCATATATCTTTATTACTATTAATAGTTACATATTTTTATTTAATATAATAATTCAACAAACATTATTCATATAAATATTGAAAAGATTTTTATTTGTGGTTAAGATTTGATAAATAGTAGTATAGAATTGGTTTTTATTTTGTTTTACAAGGAAGTAAAAATAAAAAATTAAATTCAACAATGGAGAGTGCAAAGGTTTGAGTACCATCTGCAGTAATGTGGATATTTATTACTTGTTCCCTCTTGTGTGAGTGGGCTAATTACGTTTAAATCTCTTTCGAGTGGTAAAGACAGTTTTTTCTTTGAATAGAGGCTTATGTTCCGGGTCGCACCATAATATCTATAATAGTGATTCTGGTAGTTGTAAAATATTAAAAAAAAAAAAGGAAATTCAACGATAATGTTAAAAGTGATGGCATCAACTTCAAACAGTATAAACAAATTTTTAAGTTATTTATCATAAGTAATAGCTGGGTTAAGGGAAAAAAATTGTTTAATATAAATTAAAAAATAAAAGGAAATAAGATTTTTTTTTTCGGAGATTAATAATGAAAGAAAATATTAATATAACTGATTTTAAATTAAGTGAAAAATCAGATCCATTAAGAGTTGAGTCAAAAAGAAAAAAAAAACAAAACGAAACAAAAACTTTAATCTATCATAATTTAGAATCTTATCACGAGTTAAGTCAAAAAGACAAAAAACAAGGCCTTGTTTTATTATTATTTAGAATCTTATTATAATGAAAAAAATGTTCGAATGCTATCATATCATACATGTAATCATTTTTATGAAATTAAATATATAGCATATATTTAGATCATCGTGTTAGATTGAATTGGATTAAATTAGATTAAATTAAATACTATCGTATATTTGGTATATAACCCATGTTCCACGTTGACTTACCGACCACCACTAGCCAACATACATAAAAATATTAGAAAGTGTGGAACCCATGTTCCACTTCCACATTGACTTACCGACGACCACCAGCCAACATACATAAAAATATTAGAAAGTGTGGAACCCATGTTCCACTTCCACATTGACTTACCGACGACCACTGTAATTTAAAATCAATTATGCACAAAATCAAGAAAAATTGTTCAGTTAAGAAGAAAAAGAAATTGATTGTTTTACTTTTTTCAATCCAAGAAACAATATTGGATTAATCAAACCCATGATGATAGTGTGTCCAGCAAATCCAATGATGATAGGATATGGAAGCAAAAAGCATCTCTTACATCACACTCACGTAGTACTTTCAAATGACATCAATTTATATATTGCAGAGACATCCATTTGTTCTTGTGTTTCTCCCCTTCTCGGCTTCCGCTACCTAAAAATGGAAAGTCTTCTCAGCAAATTATGCCGCGAATTTGAATTTGCATCCATTACCTTGCACGAGACTTGTGACGATAATGACAAACTCTATTGCCTTGCCTGCTGGGATTAAGTGATTGGTGGCCCCACTTATATTCTTGAAGCATGATATGCATTACGTGATCCCAGAATCTCCTCATCTGAGTAGTTGCACTATCTGCAAAGCCGATTGCGGGGGTGCTTTCTACATATCTGTAAAGTGTAATGTAAATGTACATACGGAATGAATTCCTCTATCTGAGATTGTGGAACATGAACCTCACGATCATCCCCTCAAGCTCACCGATTCAGTTGTAACACACACAGATTCTGATGAATACGGTTGTGGTATCTGTGAGCACGAAGGAAATATCAAGCATCATTCTTATTACTGGAATGAATGCAATTATATTGCTCATATCGAATGTGTGCACTTTACACATGAGGTAAATTTATAATTATTGTATTATATGAAAGTTTGATTGTAATTCATGACCTATATTTTCTAGTCTATTTTTAGCTGCACATATTATCAAATATATTAATATAGATTATATATGAAAAGTCTTGGTTATAGGACTATATGAAAGATCTTGATTTAAATTTTAAAGTGATCATAATTTAAGATTTTATCAAAATATAAAGTTTTACTCAAGACTTGTCTAATAAATTGTTTAATTCCTTGTCTTGGGTTGTAAGAATATTATTAGCCATTCATGGTTATAGAAAGATTCGTTAGTCATGTAATTTAGAACTCATAGCATTCACTAATTAGCTAGTATTTATATGATTCTTCCAATAGGATGACATTTCAACAAAGACATCTTGCTTAGATCCGAGAGTTAAGGGTCAAGCAGAACAGGAGATTGAAGATGCAAAGGTAGAAACCGATGATGTTGAGGACGAGATCGATGATACGGAGGAAAAGACTAAAGATGAAGTATATGAAACACATTCTAGCAGTTCTGATAAACAACATGACAAATCAGATGTGGAGGATAGCATTGTAAATATCAGGAGAAGGATTAGGGAGTTAGCTTTACAACGTGTGGCAGATGCTAATTTAGACAAAAGGATAGATAATGTTGAGGCAGACATGGTGGATTTAGTTTCCCAACTTGGGGATCTCAGAAAAATGTTTATCAAAAGTAGGGATTAAAGTTCATATATCGAAATTAAATTAGGTTTCTATGAATTACTCTAGAAAGAGTAAATAGTTTTATTCAATTATATATGTGAGGATTTCCTTCTTAGTCACTGGTCTATGCATTTGGTGTGATATTAGAAACAAATGTTGTTGTTGTTTTTTTTTGTTTTTTTTGTATTTTTCCTCCTGCTTTCTTAAATTTTCATCTACTTATGCAATAAAATGAGTTGTACTTGTTTTTGCTTGTGAAGAAGTTGTATAATCATATTTTTCGCATACTTCATGTGCAAGTTATTTCAGTATGCATAATTTTTTGTCTTTATAACGTTCTTTTAGAGTTGCTTTAGGATTATTATAATTTTAATTTATATTAGTTTTTATGAGTTAAGTTTAGAAGTGATTATTAGATAAATTTTAACATGTTATAGCATGCACATTGAAGAATTCACTATACTGTTCTAAATCAAAATTCTGAAAGTAAAATTCTTTATGGATTTGTGTAAGTTCATCATCAACAGAAATGAATGAAGACATTCATTGTTAAGCTAAAATCAATGGAGGTTCATCATATTAGACATTTTCATTCTTTGTCCTTGAGTAAGTTAATGAGGAGATAAACTCTATCTACTGTTGTAGGTGTCCTGATGTGATACATATTTATGGTCCTGTATTAAAATTGAAGTGTAGCACAAATCATAAACTGAATTGCCCTATAAAATAAAACAATAATCTTTCGCTCACCACACGTTTTAATCTTTCATATACAACTGCATATAGGATGGTTATATTGTTGTACACTTTAAGCCCTGTTTATCCTTTGTCATGTTTACCGACTGACTTTGTCCTGTGACAATATTTCTATTATGTTCAATTTTTAGCAAGGCACGTTCCAATGGTTTACAAAGTCAGCAATGCAAAATTCACATGGTGATAATTCCTTTCAATTTCCTAAACAATTCTACCTGACAAGAAAATGTAATAATATTTTCAAATTGTTGCAATGTCACTAGTGGTGCAGCAGCCAATTGTTCGGCTTAGGTACAAACAGCAAAACTGAAATATAAGTGGTCAGATATACTGAACATAACTGTAAAATTACTCACCTTTGCCTGACAAGGATAGAACATACATGCAAACAAAGTAAATGCTTAGCTTATATAGATAAAGGAAAACAGCAATACAAAGCTAATTCTAGCTAATAAAGAAATCTTCTGATATATCACTGTTAATTTCATTCCATCTTAGCAATGGCAGAGTTGTGAGCTTTGACACAATATTCAAATAAGCAGCCATCAAAACAACGCCGTACTGCTTCTTTTGCCAAGAAATTAACCTTCTTCATCATTTGCTAGTACATACAAAGCCCCCCATCCTAATTTACTTGCAGTCCTGCAACAAGTAAAATTCAGCAACTAAATCATTGAAATAAAATACTTTGAACATGAATGTGTGTATTGAGAAAGAGATAAAGAAAAAGGGAGAGACCAGCCTAAGAAATCAAATGCATTGCGCGTAGACTGAGTCATGTGCCACAGTTCACCTAGCGTAAGCTTATCCGGCACTGTATGAGCATATTTGCTGAATATATTCTCAAGATTAGCTGGAATATACCTACAATCAACAGGGCAACCTTAGGTTACATGGCCTATTTAATTCAACAGGACATGATTATTGGACAACTATTTTCCACAAATGGGCAAGAGTAACACATTCTACAATTCAGGACCAAAATTATAGTTATGGTGATGATAGAAAAGAAAATGAGAAAGGAATCTCCCAAATTCATTGATAAAACAGTTCATTAATATCAACAGAACGAAAAGTTTTAAGAGGGTCTATTTAATGATTATGAAATGTAAACTCTTCTATATCAAGAAGAGTACACTTCCTAGCACCAATCAACAGGACAACAAGCAGATTCATTAGCTTGATTGATTAGGTTAGTACAAAAGGGTCAGCATACTTTTGTTCACTAGCTAATACTAAAAGGAAACATAAATTTCAATTTATACACCTAAAACAATGATACCTCTCACCTTCCTTCAGTGTCATATGTTGCTGAATCACTTCCATGTTTTGCTTTGTGTATATTTAAAAAATATATTGGGAAGCAAGGTGATGGTAATTACCAAGACTGCAAGAATAGCAGGCCAAAAATGGGTAACTGTAATGTTGAACAGAAAAAGAAAACTAATGCAAATTGACAGACATACAGGTAGAGTAGCATAAGACATAGTGGCATGAAGAAAAATCATGAAAATGAAAGAAGCAATTGGATTGAAACCTAATATTCAAAATCCTGCACAGAAATATAATATTCTAGTGACAATTGTACATATATACCAAAAGAAAAAGTTAATTGCACTAAAATTAATAAGCTGAATGTATTGAATTTTGGAAGATTTCAAATAATGCATTAAATTAAAACACTAAGTTGAAAGGGAGCATATTTATTTTGACGGCAGTAGGTTTTGTGTTAGTTTTATATATTTATTTGAAATCCTGCTAAATTCAATAAAACTCAAGATATGTTAGTGCAAATAAACCGTAGATTAATGATACAACTCTAAAAGTTTCAGAAGGGTAGATGATACCATCATCATCTTGGTCAAAGAAGGCAACGTGTTGCTGAAGCACAGACATATTATTATGTTTGTCTCATTTACATTTTCTGTATCTGGCGCAATCACAGCTCGAGGCATATCTGAAAAATAAACCATTTTGATTGGATAAAAAAATAGAAAGACTAGGCAACAACATTTAAATTTTGATGCATATAATCCAATTCAATAAATTTATATAAAAAAGATTTGTGATTTTTAGTTTTATTTCTAACACAATGATTTGATGCATATAATCCAATTCTTTGTTAGAAATAATTAACTTTCTAACACAAAAGTTATAAGACAGCCTATACTCTTATATCAAATTTATTATCTAAGCAAGTAGATGAACAGTATTATTAAGGGTTATTATCAACTTAACCCTTAATATCAAAGCACCACTGGTTTTAAATATAGTAGCTAAAAGACTCGACCGTCAATTAGAATGGTAAAACGGTTATGAATTTTGACGATAAAAGGGTCATTAGGGCTTGATGATAATGACAGCATACAGCTAGAAAATAATATGTAATTTTTTAATTAAAAAAAAATAGAAAATAAAAACCACTTTAAAAACAAATTAAAAGAAAAAAGAAAATACAAAACAAATTAAAAAAAAAAAAAAAAAAAGCACTCTCAATCTCTTTCTCTCTGTCACTCACCACCTATTTTTCTCTCCTCTTTTTTCATCTCCTTCACTCTTTTGAAAAATGCAATGGAAGCTATGAAGAAGCTTTTAGCTCTAGCAACATAGAAATTCTTTCCACATGTAATTTACTCGATTCCCTCAAATTTTTCATAGATCCAATCGACAACCTAATTGACAACCATGAAGTTCTATGATCTTGTCAGGAGTCTGATTGACAACCCAATCAACGACTATCAGGTTCTCGCAAATTGAGAGGATAGACTCTCTGACAAGGTGGTTGTTAAGGTGCTTAGAGTAGGTGTCAAGGCCAGTTTTGAAGTTGTAATGACTATAGAGCATGTGAGCGAAGGTGAAGATGGAAGATCTGGTTGTGGGTTAGGATGGGTGTTGTTTGGGTGGAATGGGTATGGATGTGTGGTGGTGACGATGCTCTTTGTGTATATGTGTGGTTGTGTTGAAGTTTGATTGTGTTTGTAGATGAAGTGTAGGTGTTGTTTATTTGGATGTATAAAGGCTGAGTGGTATGGGTTCATTTGGATTCATTGATTTGTGTTCATTTGGGTTCATTGTGGCTCTTTGATGTATACTCTTAGAACGAACTTAGGCAACTAGATTCATCTTCTTCGAATGAACCTAATATTGGATTCATTTGAACTTTTTTTTTATTTTTTAATTCGTCAATTTTTTTTCTATATTTTAATTTTTTGGACTTTGATTCTTGATGATGATTTTGATTAAATATGCAAACCCTTGTAGCTAGGTTCATCTTTCAACCAATATAGTTGCTTAGGTTTTTTTATTTTTTATTTTTTCTTTGTAATTTGTCAAAATTTTTTATTTTTAATTTATTTAATTTTTTTTCAAAGAATTTTTTATTTAATTAATTTTTTTTTTCAAATTAAGATAAACTATAGAAATCTAACGAAAATATTTTTATTTAATTTTTTATATTTTATTAAAAATTAATCTCCACTGTCCATCTTAATATAGACAGTGGAGATCTGATAGATTTTTTTAATTAAATTTATTTATTTATTTTTTAAATTAATCTTCATTGCTTATCTTAAAATTGATGATGATGATCTAATAGATTTTTTTTTTTAAATTTTTATTTTTTTAAAATTAATCTCCACCGTCCATCTTAGATGGTGGAGATCTTATGGAATTTTTTTAAATTTAATTAATTTATTTTTTATTTAATTTTTTTAATTCTTTTCAAATTATTCTTCACCATTTATCTTAAGATAAATAGTGGAGATTTAATATAAATTTTTTATTTAATTTATTTAATTTTTATTTAATAATAATTCTTATTTCAATTATTTAATTTAATTTTTAATGTAGTAAGGGTATTTTGATATTTTATTATTTGTGTCACAAAACCACTAAAAATCTAGATGGAAACTGTTTATGATAGATAATATGGGTTTTTTTTGTTAATATTTTAAAAAGTTAGAGTAAATTAAGGTTATTTATCTTTCTAGGGTTTTTTTTTTTTTTAGATTTTAACCTATTATTAACAATATCTGAGCAATATTAACAGACAGCCTATTCTATCTTCGTTTTCTATTTGTTTTTATTTGAAAAATGAGAAATTAATTTTACAAACTTTTTATATTTAAATATAATTTGATAGTAAAAATAAAAAATGGGCTAATTTCAAAAATAAAAACACAAGAACAATATATGGTACAATTACTTTGAGATGAAAAATTGTAACAAAATTATATTTATTAATAATTAAATTTAAAAGATTTCAAAACAAATATTTTTATTTAAATTATAAAATAAAATTGGTATAATTTAAACAAAAAAAATTAAACTAAAATATCATAAATGAAAGTGGCAGAGCACTTACACGACAATGGTACACGCCATCATAGTCATTAAATTATATTTTATTATAACATCATTTTCTTCTTCAAAGACAGTAGTCGCAAAGCTTCTTTCATGACAGATTTTTTTTTTTTTTTTTTCATTATTAGATGTTATTATAAACTAAAGAGTGATGAAAATAAAAGAGTTGAAAACAGCTTTCACATGTTTTTCAAACTTACAAAACAAATAATAATAATAATAATAATAATAATAATAATAAGAAGAAGGATTGAAAATGATAACAAACGATCTCTAAATGATACGTATATTTTTGCCTTTTTTCGCTTTGTATATACTTTTAATCTATTTATTTTTCAATGATAAAATTATCTAAAAATAAATAATTTGATTTGTATACCTTTATTACTATTAATAGTTATGCATTTTTATTTAATATGATAAATAACTCAAAATAAATAATGCAACAAACCTTATTCATATAAATTAATATTGAAAAGATTATTTTATGATTAAGATTTGATAAATATTAGTATATAATTGGTTTTTATTTTGTTTTACAAGGAAATAAAAAAAAAATTAAATTCAACAATAATGTTAGAAGTGATGGCATCAACTCCAGACAATATACATAATTTTTTAAGTTGTTTATCATAAGTAATATCTAAAAGGAAATAAATTTGTTTAATATAAATTAAAAAAATGAAAGGAAACAGGATATTTTTTTGGAGAATAATTATGAAAGAAATATTAATAAACTGATTTCAAATTAAGTGAAAAATCAGATACATTAAGAGTTAATTCAAAAAGAAAAAAATCAAAGTCCTTTAATCTATTATTATTTAATTAGAATCTTATTATAATATAAAAAATTTACTCGAATGCTATGTCATCATACATATAATTACCTTTACGAAGTTAAATATATAGACATGTATCAGTATATCAAAAAAAAAAAAAAAAAAAAACATTAAGGACAAATTCAAATAAAAGTAAATCAACACTCATTGATTATTAAATCTTAATTTTGTTCCAACCGCGGTGGAGAAGTCCAAGTACAAAATATATTATTTATTTAATTTATGCTGGTTTTATCATATTAGAGGGACAATGTGCTCACTATCCATTGAAACTTGAAAAACTTCAAGTAATGTGCCCACTGCTCATCGAAACTTCCATTCTCTTCTCTTCAATCCTAACTTCTGCACAAGAAGTGTCTGTCATCGACTCGTTCAAGTTGCTCTCTGGAAACTCGATGGATTCGCGTGTGGTGGAAATTGCTTTACATCACTTCCTTTGGTATCCAGATCTCATGAATTAACTAGGTTCCGCATTGCTGTTGGCAGTTGAATAAGATTATGGCAAACCATGTAATAGTAATGCTTGTAGCTTGTATGGTGTGGCAACTGATTCAGAGAACCATCCGTAGCCTAGTTGAAACTTGAAAAACTTGGATTCTTATCTAGTGAGTACACGCTCACTACCACTGCCTACATCATCAAAGACCTCTTGATTTCTTATTGATTTTCTTCTAGATATTCACTCGTCATCTCTCTCTGGTATTCCA
Organism: Nephelium lappaceum; assembly: GCA_021234005.1. Classification (NCBI taxonomy): domain Eukaryota; kingdom Viridiplantae; phylum Streptophyta; class Magnoliopsida; order Sapindales; family Sapindaceae; genus Nephelium; species Nephelium lappaceum. The sequence continues at coordinate 18,130,909 of CM037998.1, read as the reverse complement.
TTTCCATATTCAATGGAGGTTTCAAAGTTTAAACTTAGCACTTTTATTTTGAGTAAACTAAGTTTCTTGATCTTTCGAAAAAAAAGAAAGTTTTTTTTTTCTTGTAATTGTGTGTCTTAAAAATTTGATTGAGTTTACATATATAATTAATGAAACAAAATTAATTCATTTTAATGAGGGTATTATTGGAATTTAAATGAGTGCTCATAGTGATGATCAAAATTTAAATTTTTATTAATAGGTGAACTTATAAATTGGATGTATAAATCATATTTTTGGATAATAATATCTACACCTATTAATAAAATATTTTCATAATTCAATTAAAGTCATTTACTATTATTGGTGGGATTCAAATCTTTTAACATGAATACTTTTCTATCCAATCCATATTAGTGATAGGGTTCAATATTCTATGATATATATTTATCTATACATGTGAGGGAATCTTTCACATTGTAGTGTAGGAGTAAATGTCTTTTATGTGGAATAGTTATGTTAGTTGTACATTTAGCCATGTATTCCAATTCTAACATTACTTGTGGAACAAAATATTATACATACAAATGGTATTATTATTATTATTATTATTTTTTGAGAAACAAATGGTATTATTTTAGTGTCGCAATAGAATACAAACGTTTTCTTATTTTTCAGATTTTGTTTTCATACACAGCTTGCTTTAAGTCAATGTGAAAGTAACAATGGGAACATGGATGGACATAGGTAGGTGGTGGTTAAGGTAGATTCCACCATAAAAAATAGTTCTAAAATTATATATATTTTAAAATTTATTAACATATAACTTTTTTATTTATTAATTTTTTTTATTGAAGTATTTTTATTTATTAATGTTTAGATATCAAAATAAATAAATATATTTATTTCTAATCTCTTGCAGGCAGTTTCTTAATTGTATTTACATTTCTATTCAAATTTATATTACACATATAATAATTTTTTAAGAATATATATAATAATTTCATTTCATGTATTAAATATAAAATTTTATTTAAATTTTCATATTTTATCTTTTTTTTATTTATCATAATATTAATTGTATAATATATTGTTTACAATGAACATATGTTTTTTTTTTTTTTTTTGACAAAACAATGAATATATGTTGAAAAAGTAGTCTTGGCAAAAGGGATTTTTCTCGTGGCAAAAGGTTGTGGCAAATATTGAATATTTGTTGGGGCAAAAAGCCTTTTCCAGCGGCAAGCCACTGCAGCGATTGGACTGTTACAGAGCATGTACGTTAGAGCTAGAAATATAATTTTGTTATGTTATAATAAAATACTGGAGTTGATAAGCCCAATTTACTTTAATGATGAAAGTTGCACCCATCACAATGCAACTATGCCTCAAATCATATCCCTTCCTTTATTCTCAAATTGTAATAATAAAAAACAATTAAAACAATAAAATAAAATAAAAAATTAAAACAATAAACAAATAGCTAGTTGGTGGTAGGTACAACGTACCTAGAAATCACCAAATATCAATGATATTCTAGAACAACTCTTAACTAACTAAAGTTTGTCCAAGAGTAACACTAACAATAAGCACTTAAGCAGTCTAATTCTTTGTTCAAAATAAATAATATTAAGAATCCATCGGGATAGGATTGTAACTATCGTTTATGCGGTACCAATATTCTACAAAATTATCTTTATATAACCATAACAACATGACTTCTTGCATATATATGTATATATAACAACATGAATTGTGAACTTTGTCTCCAAAAAAAAATGAATTTTGAACTATATCAACCAAGATACAAATCAATATCAAAATAAAATACTATAAACTCCATCAAAATATAAAGGTTAGATAGGATAGAGATGAGACCCGTGATCCATAATTAACTATCATCATCTCCATTCTATCAAATTTACCTAAATATAAATTTATACTTAAAGAGAAAAGAAGAGTGAAAGATATAGGGATGGCTTAAGATATCAAAGCCTTTGTGGTAGAGGAAACTGCATATTGGTTGTTTGTATCTATTTTTTCATAGTTAACATTGAAGACATGGAATTAATATGACCTATCGATATTAAACACTAATTGTGCGGTTTGGGTATTTAAGCATCATGTGTGACAACCTAGCCAAAAAAGTTAATATACTACAATATAAAAAATGACAAACATTTTAAATACAAGAAAAGTATTTGGCCCATGTTTGAACTCTATTTTTGAATTCTGAATTTAGAAAACTTGGACACATTTAGTTATGTTACAATTTCTTAATTATTGAGTGAAAAATGGAGACTATAAACTAGCTAGCTGGTCTTCCAATGATAATATATAGTTTTTATCCATGTATCATTCGAGTCCAAATAGAACCATGTGAACATAATTCTCACGTTGAAAGATGCTTGTTTTTCTTTTCTTTTATTTTTTTCTTTTAAAAAGTAAATAATTTAATCTTTTCATATCAAAGTTTTTAGTTTTTTACTAATTTGTAATAATTTGATTCCAGTTAAAAACTGAAAACATGTATGTTTATGAATCCATGGATCTCATTCTCCTCCACGTCATTGAGAAAAAAAAGAGAGCAAAAAATAGTTTACTCACCTATATAAAGCACTTAAAAAACATCAAAAACACCCGTGATTTACTCAAGTATTCATCATAAAAGTTAGGATTAGAAGCATTTTGTAATGCTAAAATATACCTTTTTTTGTACTCACTTATCTAGCATTTGTGATGAATATTTGAGCAAATCATATTAATTATTTAATAGTTTTATATTATTTTATAAGGGTGAGTCATGGAATGTGTTGTTGAGCAATTTGATAATTTATTTGGGCATTTATGCAATTATATGGAGATTTAGACTGAAAGTGAAAGATTCCAAATTGAAGCAGATACTTTTAGAGGCAAATCAAAATCAAATTGGATTTAAAAAGGTTCTAGAAGCAAATAGTAGAATTGTTGGGCTGAAAATGACGCGATCTTACGTGAGCTCATACGAAGTGCACAATTCAAGTTATGTGAGCCATAACCTATCAATTAAAACTTTGGACGTCTAGTTTTCATAATCGCTTATGATTCATGAATTAGAATTTTCTAGAGAAAGTTATGATCGATTTAGTATATAAAAATTAAACTGTCACGAGACCTGACAGCTACAAGAATGCTTAAGAAATTCAGGTTTTCTCTTTTAACACTTCAAAGCAACTTTCTAAACATTAGTTGAGTAAGATTAGGAAAGATTCTAGCCATAATGTGAAAGATCTAGTCATTAATGTGAGAGATCTAGCAATTAATATAGAGAGATTCAATTTTCAAATCAAGATCTTTCCAAATCAAAATTAAAAGTTTGAGTTTCCATCAATTGAGGAAATCTTGATGTGCAAGGTTAAGCACACTATAAACATATGGATTTCAATGAGAAGAGCATTCAAGAAAGAGACGAGAGAGCAGCAGGTTGAATAAGGTTTGAGGGGCTGTTTTGGATGCCGTTCTTCATAATTTCTCAATCCCTCAACCATAATTCTTAACCCCCATTCAAAGCAGCTTCTTGTAGCTTTGAAGAAGCTTTTGCAGCTACAATGCCACATCATCATCAATATTAGAAGATCAAGAATCAACATGTATACAACAACAAAAAATGAAGAGATTCAAGTTGAAGAAGAAAGTTTCGACCTTAGAGATGAGGGGGATTGCTTCTTCACAATAAGAATTTCTTTTCTTCTTAATTTTCTTAATTGAATTTATGTTGTTGAATTCTTGTTTGAGAGATTTTAATTGTATTGTGATAATGAACTAGATTGAAGATCTATGGTTACAATGAAGCCCTAAACCTTGAAATTCACCTAGATAATATAGTTTCTAATTAATTTCTCATTATTGTGTACTATTATATTTCATACTTAATTCTTTTGAATTAATTGGCCACTAGTTCAATTAATTTGTTAACCGTGAATGTTGTTGGGGAAAATAGTCACATGTTTAGACCTAAAATAGGATAGCAAAAATTGTATAGGATAAATATATACTCGTATGATTTATGTGGTCATTTATGAATGATTGATGCTCAATGTGCCTAGGTTAATTAATCATCATAGAGATAAAAGGTGGTTAGTTGATTTAGATAAGTTCACTTGGCCGTCAAAAGAGACCTATGGATAAATTAGAATCATTCGATTGAGTATACATGATAAGAATAAATTATTAATATTAGAAATATAGGTTGAGTGGATTAATAGGATGAATTTGTGACTCTAGAATCTATTCTCCATTGGTTGTGAATTATATTAGTAGTTAGATTATTAATTAATTTAATTATTTTCTTTAATTAAGTTTTCTTTTTATCTTGTTTTGATAGTTTGGATAAGGTATAGTTTTGACCGATTTAGTACTTAACATTAAGTTTCCAAAAATTATTACTCACTAATCGAACAATGAGGTAACGGTTAGTGATTTATTGGTTACTCTGTGATTAATCGGCTATTAATCGGCGAGTACTGTTCATAACGACCCAATTGAGTCAAACCTGTAAAAAGAAAAAACTTAAAAGGGAAGTTAATGTCATTATGGCTAAAACCTAGATATTGATGTAATTTCATTAAATCTTAGCGACCATTTTTTATAATTCTCCTTAATATTTATGCAAATATAACACCTACACAAACCTTACTCGTCTAACCCTCCACTTCTCTCTCTCTCTCTCTCTCTCAAAACCAGACTTGTTCAGCACCATTAACCTCACCTCATGCCTCTTCTCACAGTCTCACGCATGCCTCCAACCTTCTCTCATGGTCTCACTTTCCACTTTCACCCTCATCTTTTACGTCACCTCACGCTGCACCAATCATTGGAACCAGATCATAATCATCACCGCCATGACACTGCACCAAATCATCATCATCACTATCGTACCGACCCCTCTCTTCTGCCGCTGTCTCTTTCTTTTCATTGTTTCTCTATTTTTTTTGTGTATTGTGGTGGCTTTTGGATAAAAATAATATTTTTTTGGTGGTGTTTAAGGTGATTTCCAACGGGGTGTGGTGGTTGAGCTCTCTAGTTCTAGGCCAAATTGGGCTAATAAATCACCAACTCGATTGATTACTTACCTTCAGCGAACAGGACCCCTGATCTAGGGATTATCGAACTGGTAAGGTGCCGATCAATGATTAATTGGTGAAAATTCGTTGTTAACCAGCGATTTTTGAAACAATGCTTAACATTTTGGGCAATCCTCATGGAAACAATCTCTACTTATCGCTGTATTTTTTATGAACCTTGTACACTTGCATGAGTTTTTAATGTGTATTTTGTACTATGTTTTTATATATTGAGTGTTTTGCACACTAGAAATTAGCCATCAACATGAAATCATACCATATTTTAGCATGATCATTTTGATTTTGTTTTTTTTTTTTTTGGCATAACATACCTAGAGAATTTGGTTTTTTATTTTGGTTTTGTTTAGGTGTTCTAGTTTTGGGTATTTTAGTTTTGATTTTGACGATATAGACAATTTGGTTCCAGATCGTCAAATGATTTGGTATGGGCATAAATGAAGATTTGGTTTTTGAAAGTAGAGGGAATTTTTGAAGCACCCAGATCTTCAAGTTGAAGTTTGAAGATCTGGAACCTAAATTATTTCCAAATCTTCAACTTGAAGATCTGTTTAGATCTTCAATTGGATTTTTTTAGTAAGCCTTTTTAAAAAATATTTTAATATTATTTATTTTAATTTTTTATATTTTTATATTATTTAAATCAAGAATAAATTTGATATTTTAAGTTCTATCGAACATTCCCATTAAAAATTTTTTAGAAGGGAGGATTTTAGATAAAAATTAAACTAGAGTGGGAAATGGAGATTTTGGCAAACTATGGGCCGTTTTTTGGGAGATTATCCTTTTGATTTATACTTCAACATGAACTATTTGACAACTATCCATGTAGTTTCAATAATTATAAATTAGATATCATTTGTGTTTTTTTTTTTTTTTTTATTTGAGAATTGAACAATACTGAAAATCGCTAAAGATTGAATAGTGAATATAACCTTAAATAATTATTTAAGATGGAGTCAAGTGACTGTCTCAGATGAATATAGAGCAGATCAGCTTAATCTCAAACTCTACCTCGAATGAAAATAAGCAAATCAGTTCCATCTCAGGTAAGAATAAGAGTCTCAAATGAAGATGGAGTAATCTCCACCTTCAATGGAGAATTTTTTATGTCCCTCTGTAACCTGCAATTTGCTTTAATAAAATATAATATTGTAATTTAATCGAAATTAGTGACATACCTCTATAAGTTTCATAGTGGTAGATGATGCCATTGTCGTATTTGTCAAAGAAGGAAATAAGTTGCTGAGCATAGACCTGTTATTATGTTTGTCCATGAGTACCCCATTTACATTCTCTGTCTTGGGCGTAATCCAAGGTCGACGTATTTCAGATGAATAAAAAAACATATGAGTGGAGACAAAAGGAAAGGACTAGGTAACCACATCCAAGGACTAGACAGCAAATAAAATTAAGTAATTAAAGTAAGAATTTTTAACACATCAATTAAAGATAGCAAAATGTATTGATTTCATCCAATTTTAAAAATCTCTACGAGTCAGAGCCATTGTCAAATTCAAACTTGCGTTTGAAGAATGTTTTTCTATCCAAATCAAATTATATTTGAGTTTCATTCAAATATATGATTAAAAAAAAAAAGACAGTGAGAAACTTTTTTCATTTTTCTGAAAATAAAACAGTGAGAAACTTGTAAGGAAAATGTAATAGGGTAATGGAAAAGTGAGAAAAATGTAAAAGTATTTTTGTAACTTTTTGACCATAGGACGATAGAGTAATGGAAAAGAGAGAAAGATGTAAAGGTATTTTTGTAACTTTTTGACTAGAGGGTGATAGAGTAACAGAGAAGTAAGAAAGATGATAAAGGTGTTTTTGTAACTCTTTGACTATCCCGTGAAAGAAATTTCCTTACTTTATTATACATTTATATACAAATTAATTATTGTATATAGCTAAAAAAGAATTGTAGCAATTATAAACCTTAGAAACGTATAAGGTAACATTTGATAATTAACCAACAAATTAATAAAATTAAAATTTGAGTATGGGAATATACACAGGTATGGATATCAACATATATCCATTCTTGACTGCTGGAATTGTGGCTTGTTTAATGTCGGGTACCGGAATCAACCAGATATGAATTCCATCCCTCAAAACCTAACTAAAAAAAATTATACAATTACATCATTATTTATGATATCATTACGGGTCATTTGTTTATTGTCTAAAATATGAATAAATTTTAGCTTTACAAAAACTAAATATGGGCTAAAACCTCAAACAAGTAGTATGTTCTATATTATTTTTTTATTTTCATTTTTTTATTTGTTTTCATTTTAAAAATGATAAATTAATTTTACATACTTGTTATATTAAAAATAAATAAAAATGAATCTGATAGTAAAAATTAAAAAATTTCAAAATGAAAACACCAAATCAGTATAAGGTAAAATTACTTTGAAATGTAAAATTGCAATGAAAATATATTTATTAATTAAATTTAAATGATTCCAAAGCAAATATTTTTATTTAAATTACAAAAAGGTATAATTTAAATAAAAAAATATTAAATTAAAATATCATAAATGAAGGTGGCAGAACACTTACACAACAATGGCACACATCATCATAGTCATGAAATTAAATTATATTTTATTATAATTTGATTTGTATACCTTTATTACTATTAATAGTTATGTATTTTTATTTAATATATAAATAACTCAAAATAAATAATTCAACCAACCTTACTCATATAAATATTGATTTTTTTTTTTTTTTTATGATTAAGATTTGATAAATATTAGCATAGAATTGGTTAGGTAATAGCTAGGTTAAAGGAAATAAATTTGTTTAATATAAATTAAAAAAATGAAAGGAAATAAGATATTTTTTTGAGAATAATCATGAAAGTAAAATATTAATATAACTGATTTTAAATTAAGTGAAAAATAAGATCCATTAAGAGTTAATTCAAAAAGAAAAAAACAAAGCCTTTTAATATATTTTTATTTAGAATCTTATTATAATAAGAAAAAGATTATTCGATTGCTATCACATCATACATGTAATTATCTCTATGAAGTTAAATATACAAATTATATTTGGATGAATGTATTGAATTGCATTGGATTAAGTTTAATTAGAATATATGCTATCATATGTTTGGTATATCATAAGATTGGATTAAAATAGATTAAATTAAATTAATTTTTTTCTTTTTTTAAATCAATTAACTTTTTCATTTATAAAAATATTAGAAAGTATACAACCCATATTCCACATTGATCTTACCTACCCCCACTAAGAAAGTATATAACCCATGCTCACATTGACTTACCTACCACCACCAGCCAACATGCAAGCAAAAGTGCAACTGAAAATTAATTATGCACAGAAAGCAAGAAAAGTTTTTTTTTAAAAAAAAAATAAAATCAAGAAAAGTTATTTGTTTATAAAGAAAAAGAAATTGATTATTGTTTTTATTAATCCAAGAAAGAATATTGCATTAATTAAAACCCATCATAACAGTGTCTTGAGCAAATCCAATGATGATAGCATGTGGAAGCAAAAAGAGTCTCTTACATCACATGGTACATTCAAATGACATTTATTAATTATTTTGACATCCCAATCAACAAAGTGGAAGAGGGAAGACGTCAATTTATATTTTGCAGAGACAACGAAGTATCCAACACCATCTTGTTTTTGCGTTTCTGCCCTTCTTGGCTTCTGCTACCTAAAATGGAAAGCCTTCTCTGCCTGTTGGCACCCATGACCTTGCACGAGACTTGTGACGATGATGATGAACCTTTCTGCTTTGCCTGCCTGGATTTAGTGATCGGTGGCCCCGCTTATATTCTTGAAAGAGACGACCATGGCAGAGATTATTTGCACAAATCTTGCGCTGAATTACCCGGTAAGATCCAACACCATCTTCATCCCCAGCATCCTTTAACAGTCCGTCATCGTCATGATGGCTTCATATGTGATGGATGCAGACATGTCTCTTGCGGTTACGAATATCGTTGTAAAGAGTGTAAATTTAAGCTTGATTTCCAGTGTGCTTCCAAAAATGAAGGTCAGGCACCGAAAGAGAGAGTAACAATTGACACCATTTACCATCCACGTAAACTTGAAGTTGTCTATTTTCATTCGCCAATGCCAACTCGACTCTCCAAAAAATTCGTTTGTTGTTGCTGTCTAAAGAGCTGCCCAGATGGGCGAGATCCAACATATTTTTGTAAATTTCGTTCTGAATCTGAAATGTCATTCTACATTCACAAATCCTGTTTAGATAGAGTTCCCCGACAAGTCCAAAGCTCGTTTCACCCAGAACAACCTCTCTTCATTCAAAGTGTTGATAGTGAATCTGATTGTGTAGTGTGCAAGGATGAGATCAAAGGATTTGCATTGACTTGTGAACAGTGTGATATAATGTTTCACGTTTCATGTGGTAGCCGCACTACACGAGGCATAAGACTTAATATTCACCAGCACGATATACATTACGTGATCCCAGAATCTGCTAGTGTGAATTATTGCAATATTTGCAAAGCCTATCACCGCGGGGGTGCTTTCTACAGATGTTTAAAGTGTGATGTAAATATGTATGTGCGGTGCTTTCTACCTAAGATTGTGGAACATGAATCTCATGATCATCCCCTCAAGCTCACCAAATCAGTTGTAACACATAGAGTTTCTGATGAATACCGATGTGATATCTGTGAGGAGGAAGGAAATATCAAGCATTATTCTTACTACTGCAAGGAATGCAATTATATTGCTCATATCCATTGTGTATGCTCTGAACATGAGGTAAATTTATAATTATTGTATTATGTGAAAGTATGACTGTCATTCATATAAATTTATTCGTCTGCTAGTCGCACATATTATCAAATGTATTAATATAGAGTATATATATGTGAAAAGTCTTGATTATAGCTAGCTATATGAAAGATCTTGATTTAAATTTACAAGTCATAATTTAAGATCCTATCAAAACATTAAAATTTCACTCAAGACTTGTCTAATAAATTGTTTAATTCCTTGTCTTAGGTTCTAAAAACATTATTAGCCCTTCATGATTATATAAAGCTTCATTAGTCATGTAATTTAGAACAAACAGCATTCACCAATTAGCTACTACATGATTCCTCCATCAAAGATATCTTGCTTAGATCCGAGTGGCAAGGGTGAAACAGAGGAGGAGACTGAAGATGGAAAGGAGGAGACTGAAGATGCAGAGGTAGAGACCGATGATGCAGAGGAGGAGACTGAAGATGGAAATGAGGAGACTGAAGATGCAGAGGTAGAGACCGATGATGCAGAGGAGGAGACTGAAGATGCAGAGGTAGAGACCGATGATGTAGAGGAGGAGACTGATGATGAAGTATATAAAACAGATAGCAGTGTCGAGGTACTTGTTTGCTCCACAACTACACTTTGACATTAACAAATCGTTGTAAATAGGTGGCTATCTCTAATCTTGGTAATTCTTTAATTTATCAGGAAAATTACTGGCGCGCACTGGGGTATTATAATCGTGATACCAGTGAGATTTCTTCTCATACTAACAGTTCTGATGAAGTATATGTTGGCCAACAGTATGACGAATCAGATGTGGATGATGGCATTGAAAATATCAGGAAAAGGATTGAGAAGTTAGCTTTACAACTTGAGGCAGATGTTAATTTAGATAAAAGGATACAAAATTTGAAGGCAGATTTGGAGGTAGTACTTTTCCAACTTGCGGATCTCAGAAAAACGTTTAGCAAATTTTCAAGTCATCGAACTAGGATCAGGTGAATCACTCTAGAAAGAATAAAAACTTATTTTCATTATATTATGTATGATTTTCTCCTTTAGCCACTTGTCCATCTGCATTCATTATAAAAATGAAAACAAATGTTAGTTTTTTTTTTTTTTTTTTCCTTTTTTTTAATTTCTATCTACTTTTGAAATAATAGTGCAATTAAACCGCAAATTAATGACATAACTGTACAAGTTTCATAGGGGTAGATGGTGCCATCGTCATCTTTGTCAAAGAAGGAAACAAGTTTCTGAGGACGGACCTGTTATTCTGTTTGTCCACTTACCCCCATTTACATTTCCTATCTTGGAGGTAGTCCAAGGTGGACGTGCTTTTGATGAATAAAAAAACATGAGTGGGGACAAAAGGAAATGACTAGGTAATTAACAATATCCATGAACTAGATAACAAATAAAATTAAGTAATTAAAATAATAACTTTTCACACAACAATTGAAAATGGCAAAGTTTATTGATTTCATCCAATTTTGAAAATCTCTACAAGTTAGAGCTATAGTCAAATTCAAACTTATTTTCGAAGAATGTTTTTCTATCCAAATTAAATTACATTTGAGTTTCATTCAAATTTATGGTGAAAAAAACAGTGAGAACCTTTTTTTTTTTTTTTTTTTGAAAATAAAACAATCCGAAATTTTGTGAGGGAAATTTGATGTAGAGTAATGATCAAAAAGTGAGAAAGATGTAATGGTGTTTTTGTCTCTTTTTGAATATAGAGTGATAGAGTAATAGAAAAGTGAGAAAAGTGTAAAGGTGTTTTGGTAACTTCTTGACTATAGGGAGATAGCGTTATAGAAAAGTGTCAAAGTACATCTTTTGTAACTTTTGTACTATAGGATGATAGAGCAATAGAAAAGTGAGAAAGATGTGAAAGTATTTTTCTAACTTTTTTACTATAGGGCGAAAAGAAACTTTCTTACTTTGTTATATATTTGTATACAAATTAATTATTGTATACGGCTAAAAAAATTGTAACAAATATAAACCTTAGAAACCTATAAGATGATATTTGATCATTAGCCAACAAATTAATAAAATTTAAATATGAGTATGGGCATATATCCTTCCCAATCGGTACAAAAGTACTGATATCAACATATATACTTGATTACTAGAATTGTGGCCTATGCAATGTTGTGTACCAAACCCAACCAGATACGAATACCATCCCACTAAACCTAACTCAAAAAAATCATACAATTACATCATTATTTATGGTATCATTACGGGTCATTTGTTTCGAAACCTTAGTTAAGGTGGTCTAGAAGTTGTCTTCAAGAATACCCTCCGATGTTTAAGTTAGTATTTATGATTATTTTAATAATGTGTGTTTTTCCTAAGAGCTAATTAGCTCACTAATAAAGCGTTGAATCAACTTTTATAAGAAGACAAAAACTTACTTTTCAGATGTTGTGACCCACGTGATGGAATTTGTCATTTATCGATTGGATCACCTTCGTGTTGATAGATGTTTGCTGCATGTTAGAAATTTGTCAAGGACCTAATGGAATAGTTTGCTCCAAGGTTAGTATTAATTGCCTTCAAATTCATTCAGCTGACTTCTTCATTTGTCAAGTTTGAGACCTTTTTTGGTTGTAGAAACAAGTTTCTTGTCTTCGATGATGGAGCATGCTAACTGTGTGACTTTAATGTACTCTTTCACTCGTAAGTCGTAAGTTAGCATCATGTGCCATGTGTCCTCCTTTTGTTATGCTGAGGTGTGTCTGTTTTTCACTATATTATCCATTATCAGTGGGATTAAAATTCAATCTTACAGATTTACCAACTTGGGTAAAAATTCATTTTTTTTCCATGGTGTTGGGTTAAAACTTTTCCAATTATGAAAATAAATATGTTATTTTAATATTTTAATATAGGGTGTCGATATTGCCACCAATGAATATGATATATACATTTGTATTTTATTAAAATTTTTCATTATGGAAGTATCCTCAAACAAATGACCATTAAGGACAAATTCAAATAAAAGTGAATGAACGCTTATTGACTATTAAGCCTTAATTTTGTTCCAGCTATCAAATGAAAGAAATGAAAAAAGGCTAATGGATTATGGTAGAGAATTCCAAGTACAAAATATATTATTTATTTAATTTATACTGGATTTATCATATTAGAGAAATGATGTGCCCACTACCCACTGAAGCTTGAAAAACTTCAAATAATGTTCGCCCACTGCTCACCGAGACTTCCATTCTCTTCTCTTCAATCCTAACTTCTGCACAAGAATTGCCCGTCATCGACTCGTTCAAGTTTCTGAAGACTCAATGGATTCATGTGTGGTGGAAACTGTTTTATATCACTTCCTTTGATATCCTGATCTCGTAAATTAATTAGGTTATACGAGATATCCACACTTTATACTAGGTTGTATAGTGTGGCAACTGATTCAGGAAACCATCTGTAGCCAAGTTGAAACTTGAAAAGCTTGGATGCTCATCTAGTGAGTACATGCTCAGTGCCCACTACCCACATCATCGAAGACCTCTTGTTTTCTCATTGATTTCCTTGTTGACATTCACTTACCATGTCTCTTTGGTACTCAATTTTCATCTTCAATAGAGGTTTTCAAGTTTAAATTTAGCTTTTTTATTTGAAGTAAATTGGGTTTTTTTATCTTCAAATAACCAAAAAAGGATAATTGTGTGTATTAAAAATTTGATTGAGTTTACATATATAACAAATGAAATAAAATGAAATTCATTCTAATGAAGGTATTATTGGAATTTGAATAAGTGCTTACAGTAATGATCAAATTTTAAAATTGTATTAATGGGTGAACTTATAAATCGGATGTGTAAATCATATTTTTAGGTGATAATATCTGTACCCGTTAACACAATATTTTCATAATTCAATTAAAGTCATTTAATATTAATGTTGGGGTTCAAGTCTTTTAATATGAATACTTTCCTATCCATATTAGTGGTGGGGTTCAAATATTCTATCATATACATTAATCAATATATGTGAGGGAGCTTTTTACATAGTGTGGTAGTAGACACCTTTTATTTTGAATAGTTATGTTAGTCATGCATTTAGCCATATATTCCTATTCCAACATTAATTGTGGAACAAAATATTATACATAAATACAATTGGTATTATTTTATTGTTGTAATAGAAAACAGATGGTACTAATATAATTACTTTTTATAGTCTACATTTTTTATTATTATCTATATTTGAAAAAATGGTGGTTGGGTCTCTAGAGATTACATGTTCCAGTGAAAGCTCATATCCTTGTCTGGAGGCTTTTTCATAATGCATTGCCTGTGTGAGTAAATTGTAAAGAAGACAGATACTAGTAGATAAGTTTGCTCCCTTTGCGGTTTTGAAGCAGAGACTCTGTTTCATAGTTTTATTGGCTGCAAGTTGCTTCTATCGTTATGGCATGTATTGGGGTTATGGTATTTAATAAAGGACAAGTTGACGGGTCTATCCTGACTCTTTTCTTGAGTATGACACTAGATCTAGCCCCTACTGGTATAATAATCTCGATATTAATGGTTTTTCCCCTTATGGTTTGCACAAATCATGCACTGAATTACCTCGTGAGATCCAACACCCTATTCATCCCCACCATCCTTTAACGCTTTCTTGTAGAAGAGGTCAAGAATTCCGTGGTGAACTTACATATACAGCAGATGGCTTCACATGTGAGGGATGCAGACATTACTCTTTGGGCTTCTATTATGTGTGTAAAGCTTGTCTGTTTACACTTGATGTCCGATGTGCTTCCAAACGTGAGAGTCAGCAACTGCAAATGGAGAAAGAATGGAAAGAGACACCGATTTTCATGACCATAAACTGGAAATGTTCTATTATGATATGCTTTTGCCAACTCCACTCCTCAAAGACATCGTTTGTTGTTACTGCCAAGAGGGCTTCCACCATTCTGCATATGCTTGCATTAAATGTCGTCTCTTCATTCATGAATCCTATTTAGATAAAATCCCCCAACAAGTTCCTTCCCCATTTCACCTGCAACACCCTCTTCTCCTTCGTCAACCCTATAAATCAGAAAGATGCTGTGCGTGTGGATGATCTATCGATGGCCTTATGTTAAATTGTCAGCAAATACAATTTTCACATTTCAAGCTGTGCCGCCCACACTAGACCTAGCTTAAAACTAAAGTATCACAACCAGCACCCTACGTTGAATATTAAACATGGTCATGGTCATTGGTATCCTTCAAGCTGCGTTGTCTGCAACACCTCATGTGAGCAATGCTCTGTCTAAGGTATATGGAATGTGATGTAAGTGTCCATATCGAATGCATTCCTCTGCCTCGTCTTGTTAAACATGAATGTGATCCTGATCACATTCTCACACTTTCAGATTCATTACTAATAAAAATTCTATCTAAAGAGTATAGATGTGATATTTGTGAGAAAGAAGCAGATCTTAGATATCATGTTTATTATTAATTGTGAGGCTTACCTTTATATTGCTCACGTTGAATGCCTACTACTTGAGGTAAAGTTCCACCTTACAGTTACTTAGGAATAACATATTGCTTTCCTCAAACAATTTTACGCACCGAGCACTTTAATTGAGATAAACAATAATGTTGCCTACTTTAGTTTTGATACATGTTTGCTACAGAAAGACTCTAAATTGGATATACTAGAATATTTAGTTCCCAGTAATAGGGATGAATCACATAAAGAGACTTATAAGTAGATAAAGAGACTAAAGATGAATCAGAACAATGCAGCAGTGAATCAGAGCAAGAAAGTTTTGTAGCAGAGGAAGAAAGTTTTGGAACAGAAAAAGAATGGATGAGCAATTTAGAAGACTATAGTGATGCAGAGATAGAAAAGATAATCATAAGTCTCGAGAAAAAGATAGATAGATTAGCCTTAAAACTTAAGGTCGTCCAAGAAATACATGCCAAAAAATTAAATTTTTTGTTGCTTCCTTACACATTTTTTGTGGAGAGCACATTAATTGAAGTCCATAATAATGTTGTTGACAGTTTAATTCTTTTGTAGGTGTTTGATTGAGGAAGAACCTCCGTCCAAGAAACTAAAGTTCTTAGTTCCTAGAAGTAGAGATGAATCAGAGAAAGAGACTACTAATACAGAGAAAGAGACTGGAGATGAATCAAAGCAACGAAGGAATGAGTTACAGCAAGAAACTTTTGGAGTAGAGTGAGAATGGACAAGTTATTTAGAAGGTTGTAGTCTTGACCAATTAGTGTAAGACCCTAATTTAGGTGGACTCAAGAGATTAATTCAGTCCAAATAATCAATAAATTGACCCAAATTGAGTGGAAGCCTAAGTTTTATAATACTATTAAATCAATTGGATGAAAGCCCAATTGGATAAATTTTATGCCCATACAAAGAACTGAAAGAATAAAAGAAAAAAAAAAACACAAAATATATATATATTTTCCCTAATTTCTATTAGGGTTTGAAGCTTCATATATATATATATATATATATATATCTTCATATATATATATATATATATATATTATTCTTCTCTATTTTCAGCAGCCACTTCTTTCTCTTGAAAAATCTCATGTATCATTCGAAAATTCTCTTCTTCATTAATAAAATTAAACCTTCAACTGTAACAATATTGGAAATCGATGTTTATTGTGAAAGTGTTTAGGAATCAAGTAGATTTTCTTCTCTTTCTTTCATATTTTTTTATTTAATATTATAAGTTTATGATATCTTATTGTCTATGTTTAGAGTTGTTCCAAAGTAAGATTAAAATTTTATTAATTTCTTATAGGAGAAATAGAGGCCGCTGAAAATTAATTTTGTTTCCTAATAAATGTGTTAGATTTTTTTAATAGTTTGACTGGGCAAATGAAGGTATAAAATCATGAAATTTGGTATGAATGATCCTTAGGATGTTAGGTTATAGTCAGGAATATTTAGTGGTCATATGATAAGTTTGTAATTAATTAGAATTTTTGTTCACCTCTGACTCAGTAAAATAACAAACCTGTACAGCATTGAACTAGGTTGTATCTCGAAATTGTAAGACATAAAATTGATGTTATTTTGGTGTCATTAAATTTCTGCATGAACCAATATGAGTCCTTGGAAAGCCATTAAATTTTCAAAGATTTTTATGAAGCGGTTTATTTTTAAAAATTCGGATATCAGGGGCTGTTCAGTTTGAAACTAACATCAATACAGCCTTGGTTTGGATTCGAACGTTTCAGTTGATAGGTTAATAGAGGTATTTAAGGCTGAAAATTTTTATGGTATTTATTTTGAGTCTTTAGAACATATATATGGATTTTCGGTACGATTGGCTTTATATATAATTTATTAAAAATGAAGAAAGTGGACTGCATCAGTAGAGGTAGTGTTGATAGATTTGAATTCTAATGGTATTTGGAGTTGGATTAATATAGTAATGTGTGGTTTGTGTTAAGTTATCTTTATAGCATTTATAAAGTAATATGTTGAGATTCAATGTATATTTGACTAGGCTAGAGTAATTTGAGAAGTTATGG
Source organism: Nephelium lappaceum (assembly GCA_021234005.1). Lineage (NCBI taxonomy): Eukaryota > Viridiplantae > Streptophyta > Magnoliopsida > Sapindales > Sapindaceae > Nephelium > Nephelium lappaceum. The sequence goes on along the minus strand of CM037998.1, from coordinate 18,113,511 downwards.
ATTTCTATAAATTTATATGAATGAGTTTTGTTATATGATTTTAGGTTTGTAAGTGGGATTATTTCGTAAATTTATTTTTATTGGGATTAGCAAAAGAGGTAAGTAAATCTTTCATAGCACGTATTATATTGTTTTCTAGAAATAAATTTAGTCTATTTAATTGAATGTTTTATATTTTATTTACAATCATTTTATCTTAAGCAAAGCATATTTTATACTTTAAGTATTGTTTTTTAAATATGTTTTCGACAAATAAATTTTGAACATTCTTTTACAAAATATACATAAAAGTTATGTTTTTACTAAATTGGGTTTTTCAACGTTACCTTTTATTATATTCTATTTGAATGATTTTGCATCATCGAATATATATCTTTGTAAAATATTCGATTGTATCAACATTATTTCTCCGTATTTGAAAAATATGATATGTATTGTAATAGTGATTGTATTATAAATGTTTTTGCTCATTGTCCATAGTACCACTACAGTTATTATTATCCCAACTGGCTTATGGTGTATACATCTACCGTTATCGAGTCACATGAGTATATATGACCTACCATTATCGAGTCACATAGGTAAATATAACATACCGTTACCAAATCACACAGGTAAATGTGACATGCCATACCGAGTCACACAGGTAAATGTGGTATGTCGTTACCGTAGGCATTACATGACATGAGCTATTGGTTTTTATTCAATAAATGCTAATGTTAAATGTTTACAACTATAATATTTATTTATTTTATATGTTTCAGTTACTGAAAATATAATAAATGTTTTACAGTTTTCTAATGTTATGTTAAATTTACTTACGGAGTTGACGATTCACCTCTCGTCTTTACTATTTTTATAGATTAGTAGGTTTTATTTGTATTGAAAGACGACTTCGAGTTATTGGTGTCGCTTAATGGAGGAGTTCAGTTCTCGAATTGTGACTATTTATCTTGCTATCATGTAAGAAATGATTAAGTTTGTTTCATTTGTTAGGGCACATATATAAGCATTGATTTTGAATGATCGTAGATTTGAGTTGTTTAAAACTTTTGTTAAGATGTTGAGATAGATTTATATTATTTACAAATAAAGTACATTGTAAAATTTAAGTTTTACAGAGTATCATTTTACATTCCTTGTATAAGGATTTGGGGTGTTACAATTAGAGAAAAGATTACAGTACTTAGTTCTAGGAGTAGAGACGAAACAGACAAAGAGACTAGAGATGAATCAAAGAAACAAAGCAATGAGTCACAACAAGAAACTTTGGGAGCAGAGCAAGAATGAACAAGTGATTTAGAAGATTGTAGTCTTGAAGAATTATAGAAAAGAACGGCAGATGTCAATAAAAAAATGGATGCATTAGCTTCAGAATTTGAGATCCTTAAAGAAAGGCATGCCGAAAAAAGCTTTCTCAATCTTAACACTTTTGAGTGAGATTTATGTAATCAGAATCACATCTCAGTGGTTTTTTTTTTTTTTTTTTTGAGATTATTTGAGTGCTAATGATTTTAAACAATCTAAACTGTTTTAGATCCTAGAAACTTATGTTGCAGTTGCATCCTTTATCCAGTAGTATCCTTCCATTTTCTAGTCCTATTATATCTTAGCGAACATGCTCCATTGTCCATTTCAGCCATAATCATTTTTTAAGCTTTCTGGAGGAGTTCCAGGCTTCATAATGAAGCAGATGCTCTTTGGATATTTGAGGGCCAGCTGACATTTGCTGAAAATGTAGATGCACAAATCATGCGGTGAATTACGTGGTGAAGTTATTCACCTTCTTCACTCTCACAATGTCACCCTCATCCCAAACTTCAGTAACAAAATGGAGTGTTCCATTTGTGATAATGTCTGCTTCAGCTTCACATAGCGACTACAGTTTAGTCTAGCCTGTCTTGTATATTTTTCATTCTGGAAATTTGTATCTATCAGAGACCATGGACAGAAGAAACGCAGCCCTTCCATTCTTAACACTCCCTCCATTCTCAGCTTATTGATTACTTCAAAGAAGCAACCTCTCAAAAGAGAATTCGATCAAGAAGTAGTCGTTGTGCAACTTGAATCGACAGTTTCTTTATCATTTTGAGGGAGACCTTGACAGCTTTGCTCCATGCAATGCTTGTCTGAAAAAGAAACCATAACCTATGTTATTGCAAATAACGCTCAAATAGAATGTGTGAGATAGGCCTAAATTCACCTAATAACAACCCGCATCATTGCTTAATTCTCAACTAGAAGGAGCACCTTTTGCTACATTAACAGAGTCTCTCTTGATCAGAATTGCTTTCCCTGAATATATTACATGATAATGGTAGACATTTAATACTTTTGTCAAACTTTTCCTTTCAATTTCGTAATGCAGTTGATTTGTCAAAAAATTAGAGTTCATAATTTTTAATGTAAACTTTAATTTTATGACATATTATTTGCTATGTAGGGTGGGATAAAAAAAAATTAAACATAAGCGTTGAATGTCTACCATTCTATTGCATATAGACAGACATCAAGCAGATTTGAATGTATAATGATGAGTACTATTATAATGTCTTAAAAAGAAAGGACGCCAACCCCAACCATGGTCTAATATGTATCAATTCACTAATATGTTTAAATATCTTACAATTAATATAATATACCTAATAAAATTTCAGGGGGGTACATGCCCCTCCTAGTCTGATACTCGGTCTGCCCCTTCTATAGTCTCCGGAACTGCCTCAAAATACAAATAATTCCTCTCTTACTGCCTTCCATCATCATCCAGCAACACTGGTCACCTAACATTCGGCAGCCAAAGCCTTCCATCAGACATAAAATACACTAAGATGATCATTACCTATTCAACAGTTTACAGTCTTGGGCTTATTGGAATTGGTCTAGGGGACACAAAACTATCTATTCCCGAGTCAGTTCTTAAAAATTTGAAAACAGTGTTTGACTCGGGAACTCCCTTGACATACTTGCCACCAAATGCTTGCACGGTCCTGGAAACGACATTTCGTAATGCAATGTCGACGTATCCGATGGCAGCTGCTTCTGCGGATCTAGATGTTTGCTATGACCTTAGTAATTTTAGATCCTCAGTTTACATTGCCTCAATTTAGTTTCTACTTTGAAGATGGCACTGAAGTGATCATACCAGATAAAGGGTCTATCCATTTATATAGCACGTCGCAGGTTTGTCTAGCAATTGTGGCAAATGAAGATGCTAAGGATTACACAATCATCGGGAATATAGCGCAAAAGACAATGGAGGCTGTGTATGATATTCCTGGAAAAAGGATTGGGTTTGCTCTCAACGGTTGTAACTAATAAAGGAGGAGCTTATTGTCTTCTTCAAGTTTGGCCATAGTAGCTAACTTGGAGTGGATCTTCATGTATAATAAACAGGTTTTAATAAAATGCCACCTCAGTGTTGTCTTCTTGCATTTGAAGTTTGCTGTTGCATGTAATCCAGCTATAACCTTTGTCTCAGTTTTATCTAATTTCTTGTTTTTTCTTTACTTAATTCTTTATCCTTTTTTATATACTTCTTTTTTGTTTTACAAATTACTCACTTTAATACAAAATAATAATAATAAAAAAAAGGTTTTGCAATCTCTGTGTCAAATTATACTTAGATATTTTTATAATGCATGAGATTTTTTTATCTTCATTTATTAATTGTTCTGCATATAAGTTCTGAGTTCAAAACATAGAGAAGATCGTTCCATAAATTTTATACGAGTAAAAAGTGTCAAATAACCTGACGTCAATATAACAGTGCCCTCAACAATGTTACGAAGTGTTTTTAATTAGTTTGGTTTGAGTACATAGCAGCTGTTTCTACTTTCCCTTTTCCTTCCTCATTTTTAAATTTATTCACGAATTTTGCCCGTGATTTAAATGGAATGGTTTTTTATTTACTTTAATTTGTCTAAGCAATCCTAGGTAGTTAGAAAATACTCGAATTGAAAGATTACTACTAACTAAATAGATGCTGTGATCATATATTGATTACATCTATGATATGTCGATTTAATTTATTAGACTGATAAATTTTACATGAATCTTGTTATTAAATTAGATCTATACAAACATTCTTCGTGAGTCTTAGTACTAAAACCTGTGTTATTGTTGGTGAGTTTCAGTTTCCATTAAAGGTTCTCTAGAATTAGTACACAAGTATGGACCATGCTCTGAACTGAAACAAGGCAGAGCAAACACTCTCTCTTGGTCTAAAATTCTACTCAAAGACCAAGCCCGAGTCCACGCAATCAACTCCAGGCGTCAGTACATGAGCAATTTGTATGGAAACCAGGTGTTGAAGCAGACAAAGTCCCTCAGCTTCCCCTTCGGGTATGACACATCAATCAGGTTAGGAGAATAGAATACTATGCAAAGGTAGATATTGGCACACCAGGACAGTCTGTTTATGTAATTTTAGATAAAGGTAGCGACATAACTTGGATTCAATGCAAGCCATCCTCAGTACAATGCTTTAAACAAACTGGTCCAATCTTCGATCCATCCAGTTCTTCATCATATTCCATGCAAATCGCCTATATGCAATCTACTCTCTTGCTTCAAGTAATTTTATTATTATTATTATACAAATTCAAGATTTTAGAACTTTATTGGAATTTATAATTCGAGATGTCCTAATCTTCTAACTCCTAAGTTTAGTGGTAAGATATATATGAAGAATGAGATATATTTTACTTTGACTTTATTAGTTATTCACACAAAATAAGTGAATAAAAATCTAAACATCATTCGTCATATGCATTTAATCTTCTAAAATTTAACCAAAATTAAAAAATAAATGAATAAATAAATTTTTTTCTAATTGCACGATTACAAGATTGTTTTCGATTTAAGCGAAACAACTAGAGTTATTAGATTCTCCACATACTACATATTCCAGATGTCCAAATTGTTTAGCAAGATTATTGGAACTAAATCAACAAAATCTAAACATGCAGGCATGAGCAAGGTTGCACATCCGATGAATGCACCTATGGTTCCAACTACGGTGATGGTTCGTTCAGTCACGGGTTTTTGGTGCTAAGACAAGTTAACCTTTCCATCAGCCAGCCACAATTCAAAAGTAGTCCTAAATAACTATGTGCTTGGATGTGGCCAAAACAACAGTAACACTGGAGCCTGGAGGACCCGATATTGGAGTGATCGGCCTCAGTCAATCGAGCTCCAATATCATTTGAGTATCAAACGGCTACTTTCTTCAACAAATACTTCAGGTCCTGTGCCAGTTTCATACGTGCATATATAGATTAATTCAAATTACATCCTAATCATTATATACTTCAGGCCTCACAATTTCATTTAAAAAAATTGGAAGAAAAAAAGGTCTTCCAATTTCTCTGTCAAATTATATTTAGATTTTTTTTTTTTAATGCGTGAGATCTTTTTTTATCTTCACATATTGTTCTGCATGCAAGTTCAGAGTTTAGAATGTAGGGAAGATCCTTCCATAAATTTTATATGAGTACAAGGTACCAAATAACCTGACATCAATATAACAGTGCCCTCGACGATATTACAAAATGTTTGGACCAATTGCGATGAAAATATATTGTTGATAACATAAAAAGAATTAAATTCAATTATTTTATTTTTTAAAATTTAAATTCAATTACTCAAAATAACATAAAATCATTATTATTGTTGTTGTACCAAATAATGTGTTCTTTATTCCTGTCAACCTTCAAACCCCTGTCTCTCTTGTCTCTCCATAGAAAGTCAGGGTCTTAAGCTCCAAGTAAGTTTGTAGATTGACCAAATTATGAAATTTCATTCTTATATATAGAATGGAAATATGTGCCCAATCTTTGAGCGTGCACGGAGATTGGAGCAGACCTGCGTCTCAAATACAAGAGAATATAAATATTGATAATGTTGCTGCCGACCTGCGTCTCAATCTTCAATCTCATCAATAATGTCTTTTGACATGCATATGATAAAAAATTAAGATAATATCTTTTTGCATGATCAATAGGAGACAGGAAAACCATGATATAATTGTTAATAATAAATTATTTATAAGATTGCTCCCATATTTCACAATTGAAAAAAAAAAAAAAACAAAAAATAGTGTCCGTTAGCAGATGACAAGTTGTACAATTATTGGTATATAATGCGTACTGGCCCTGAAGGTGAGTCGGTGAGTGGCACTCCAAGGATTATCGTTCATGACCTCGGGACTCTCAATGAATGGAAAAAATGTAATTATCTGCTCTGTATCAACAATCAATCAATGATCTCAAATAAAGGAGAAAAGTGGCACCGATCCTCACCTTCGACGTATCCATCTTCATTTGCTAATAATTTAAAAAAGGTGAAGGAGAAAGCAGTCTATAAGACAATAGATGGCGCAAAAAATTTACTCTTTGATACAGTGCCTCGGAACATTATCCCTACATATCTACATTTCTAGATAAAACTCGTAGTTGAGTTTACAAAGCAATTTCATCGAGGTCCCTTGCAAATGCCAAGGTAAATTTGAACTTGGAAATAGCTTTGTTAACTCAACTACGAGCATTACTGTTAAGACTAGAAATGTAGCATTAGTAAGTGTGATTAAAGGAAGTTTTAGCCATTTTTCTGAAATTTAATTATATATGAAATAGTTAAATAAAAATTAAAAATAAAATAAATGTGATTTTTTTTTTGAAATAACACCATATGTAGTGTAGCGACTCAAACCTAAGACATTATTAAACTGAATAATATCTATCATTAAATTACATTCAACGGTAACATATATATAATTTAATTAAATAAATAATCAATTTGTACAATATTTTTTTTTTTTGAAAAAAAAACATTAATTGTTGGTGGTGGCCACCTCCAATATTGTTGCTGTTGTAAGATGGTGCCGAACCTTTCTCCAGCTTTGATCTCAAGCAGTGGCCACCAATTGGTCGTAAAGCTGTCGGTTAAGGTTAGTGTCTTTAAATGTTAATTTATGAGAACAAACAAAGTTTTTAACACTTAAAATTTTCGTGAATATTAAAATTTTATTTTGAAAAATAAAAATTTATAATTATAATTTATAATCTTGAAATAAAATTTAAGGACGTAGGAATTAGATATTTATCCCACATATAAACTTAAAAAGTTACTGTCATCTCGTATATATTTTACGTCAGAATGTAGCACTTCGTGGCATTTATATTTTACTATTCTTCACATATACGACAAACGCATTAAATAACATTATCCTAAAATGTTTCAGCCGGTAGGCCTTTAAAAAGGACCCTTAATTTGCATGTGCTACTGCATGTCATTCGTCATCCTTCATTCACACATGAAAGGAACGTGGAGGAGAAAACAACGCATAAGCCAACCGGTGTGTGGCACACTGACATGAGTGATTCACCAATTGTCTCTCCATATCTACTTCTATAATAACTCTCCACCATTTGCACACAATTAATTTAAAATAATTATTCTAATATCTACATGATTTCTCCGTTTCTCCCTATAAATAGGTTGCAGACCAAGATTCCAAGACTGCTTGTGAGTTTTGAAGAGCTAGCTCTGGCTATGGCTGCTTCAATTTCCATTGTCTTTCCTCAGTTTCTTCTCTCTTGTTTTCTTCTTTCCCTATCCCTTCTTTGTATATTCTTTTTAATTTATAAAATGTTTACTATACTACAAAAATTTGCTTAACAAAATTTATAATTAACAGGTAATGTTAAACCTGCACCTATAGGGCACAGGTTAGCACTTTGAAATTTGTGGATGGACACATATAAATAACCAATGAATGGAATCATCAATTTCTGTCTTTTTTCTTTTATTTGTGTTGAATTTTTTGATTGGTTGGCTGTGGATATTAACTTGTTCATGAAGGACATTGGTTAGCATTCCTCATAATTAATTTATTTAGCCCATCCCAAAGTTAAACCCTGACTATGCTTCTGTTGACGATAGAGGTACATTTGGTCAGAAAGCCGGTATATTGGGTCTTAATCGAGAGAGTGCGTCTATAATCAACCAAACTTCTTCAAAATACAGCCAAATCTTCTCTTACTGCCTTCCATCATTAGCCAGCAAAACTGGTCATCTCACTTTTGGCAAACACACCCTCCTAACAAATGTAAAATACACTCTACTAAGCACCAGAGTTCCAGATGATTACAGCGTTGATCCATTGGAATTGGTTTTGGAGGTGTAAAACTAAACATTCAGGAATTGATCTTTACAAAATCTGGAACAATTGTTGACTCAGGATCTCTCCTCACCTACTTGCCATCAGAAGCTTACCGTAAACCCTCGACTTTCTATTTATGATTTCCCCAGTAATAATCTCTAAGTAATGATTTGAGACCCTAAATGAGTAATGAAAGTGTCTAAAGTTGTAGAGAATCTTTAGAGATTGATTTAAACCCAATTGGAGAATAATTAGAGGGGTAAAATGGTAAATGAATTTAAGTAATTATAAGCGTGACATAGGGACTAAATTGAAAATAAGTTTTAATATTTGGGGTCAAGTTAGAATTAAGCTAAAGTTGAGGGACGAAAACCACTATTTTTAGGGACGTGATCTTCATTTTTGAAAAAGTTAGAGAACCAAGTGTGAAATTTCTTCACATTTAACACAATTCAAGCCATTTCACCTATAAAACCAGAAAACAAACAAGAGAGGCCGAGAGAGGGAGTGAGAATGCTAGAGAAGGAGAAGAGGTTTCGGCTAAGAAGGAGAAGAAGAAGATCAAATGAGTCCAAGCCATTTTCAACCTCCAAATCAAACCTCCAAGCCATCCTAAACTAGAAGAACAAGTTAGAGTCAAGAATAAGAAGCAAAAAAGTGAAACCAAAAAGAGACAAATGGTGGTTTAGCCAAGCTTGAGGGAGGAGAGATCAAGTGATTCCACCCAATTTTCGAGCTTCCAATCACGAGTTCAAAACCACCTAAGCTAGGAGAACAAGTTGGAAGCAAGAAATCAAGCAAGCAAAGGTTAGTATACCATTTTTGAAATTGTCATGGTGGTTAAAATGTTGGTGCTTTTGTTGGTTTGTGTGTGGGTTTTTATGTGTGATTTGAGGTGAGCATTTAGTGACCATAAACAAAAGTATATCATGTAGAGCCATAGAAGTTTGAGATGCTAGGGTTGTGTTGGAGAAACCCTAAGTTTGATTGGATTTTCGTTTTTATTGAAATGTGTTGTAGACAAAGTGTTTGATGAAATATCTAAGTGAATTAACATGGAAAAATTGAATGAAATAAGCTTGGTGTGTGTTAGGCCATGAGAGGCCATAATAAGAGGTATGTAATGCCAATGAAATTTGATGGTTTTAAGCTTAATTCCATGTTGAATTAAGGTTGATTAAGTGTTAAATCAACTTAGAATTTAAAGAGAATTGCATAGAGATAATGTAGTTAATTTCACCCGATAAAGGGCATTTTTGATTTTCATGAAATGCCACTCTTTATATGCATTCTAATGACATAGATGAGTGTTATTAAGCATATTTGAGTTAGTGGTGAAGAGAATTGAGTTTAGAAACCAAAAGTGTAAAAGTTGCCTTGAAAAAGTGATGAAAAAGTAGCGTTTTTCCTAAGTTTCGCCACCCGATAGTTAGAATTTTTCAGAACAGCTTTACGGGTAATCTAAATGAGAGTTAGGAAGATAAATGGAGCAAGAATTGAGCAAAAAAAACCTATGGGTGGGACTGTTAATAGTGTTCGGCCAAAAGGGGTGCAAAAAAGTGATTTTTCGTTTCGACCAACAAAAATAATTTCGGGTATGTGAGGATGTTCCCAGGTGAAAATAAATAAGATTCATGAAAAGAAATCGGAATTTTAGAGCTTCGGTTAAGTAGAAATCAAGTAGAGAAGTTTTTTTAGTGAAAAATGCTATTTAATGGGTTATTTGAGTTAGAAATTATTTAACAAGTTTTGGGAAGTTAAATATTATGTATTCTAAGTTAGAATGTGATGTGTAGGTGAAGAGGAAGTAAGTAGGGAAAGAGAAGGTTATTGAAGCTTTGTATACCAAGCTTGAGTCCAGGTGAGTGTTAAACTAAATTTATAAAAGTTTTATGCTTGTTGAAATGCTTAAAAATGTTGAAAGTTATATGCCATGTTTTAAAACTTGAAATAAGCATGTTTTGTGCTTCTTGCACTAAGAAATGATATTTTGTGCTTGTTACACTTAAAAGAAATGAGTTTTAGTGCTTATTGCACTCAGAAATGAGATTTGGTGTTTAATGTGCTCAGAAAATGAGATTTGTGCTTATTGCACTAGAAAGATAGAACAAAAAGAGTTTTCAAAGGTTATTAGTATACCATTAGATTATATATTTAAGTTTTAAACCCGGTCGGTATATCCCATATTAGTATGACAAAGTCCTAAGGGGGGTGCGTCACTAACTTGGGGGGAAATCGAGTCTTTCATGTCGCCTCTACTTGTGTGGAATATTATATTGCGCTATAGTTAGCGATACAGAATTTCGCACATAATCGTGAGATGTCTCAGATAGCGTCACGATTGGTGTCAGTTCAAAATCGTCATGTGACATTGCCATAACGAGCAGCGTTAATTAGTCAACGTGTGGTCAGATTATTTAAGAGTACGAATTGTGCTTTTAGAAAGAAAAGTTAATATTTGAAAGTTAGCAATCATTTTCAGATTTCATTGCAAGTGATGAGTTTTGTTTATCCTTTTGTATGATTTATAAGTTATAAGTATTATATGCGCTTTATAGTTTCCAAGCTTTATATGAAGATTTATGCACATATGAGGTTACAGTTTTTATATTCTAAATTTACAAGCTTTATATGAAGTTTATGAATATATGAATTGTATAAATTCCTTATGCATGTTTTGCATTGAAATGAAATTTCAATTTGAGCAAGTTTAAGTATAGAAAAGTTTACTATTAAAAGTTTTTAGGAGGTATTTTATAAATTAAAGTTTTTAGAGAAAAAGTATTGTAAGTACTCATTGAGCTTTCATAGCTCACAGTTTTCCTATTTTGTATTAAAAATCTCCTCAGGTAGTGACGTGAGTGACCGAGAAGAGATAGCTCCTCCCTAAGATTAGGTGGGCATGACATCACGAAGTTTTTGCACTTTTGATAAATTGCATATTTTGTAATTTAAAGAAGTTGTTTGTAATTATATTTTTGAGTTATAAATGAGCGGTTAATGACTTTTAAGAGCTGAAAGTTTTATTTGATTTTGAGAAAAGTTTGAATTATGGTTTCATTCTTTTGCTCTTGATGAAATGGATTTGAGATTGAAATGAATGTTTGTGGATAAAGAAGTTGGATTGTGTTTCAGAAAATAGTTAGAAGTGTCAATTTCCTTTTACAGGTTTTTGGAAATGTCAAAAATATAGCCGTTATGTTGCCGAATTTTAGTTTTGAAAAAAAGATTTGAATTTTAAATTGAAATGAGATTTTAGTTTTTAAAACGAGACCAACCCAACTAGTTTTCAAAAGAAAGTTGAGTAAAAAAGTTTAAAGTCAAAGTTTTAAGGGTTCCTCCACGAATTACTCTTAACCCACCTAGTAAGGTTTAGGAAGGATCCGTTGGGGTACTCAGCGAGATCCTTCCGAATAAGAGTTTAGAAAGATCCGGATTGGGTCCCATCACTTACAAAGTCCTGCTAACGGAGTTTGAAAAAAAGATGTCGACATATCCCAAGGCAACTTCTCCTAAGGGCCTGGACACTTGCTATGACCTTAGTAACTATGATACCACTACGATGCCTCAACTGAGTTTCATTTTCAAAGGTGGTACTGAAGTGACAATACCAAAGATAGGGATTCTTTTCAAAATTTTAGCATCGAGTTCTACGTATTGTCTACCATTTAGTGGGAATGACGACAGTGATGATGAGGCAATCATTCGAAATATAGTGCAAAAGACAATGGAGGTTGTGTACGGCATTCCTGGAAAGAGGGTAGGGTTTGCTCCTGACGCTTGTATGTAATTATATATATTTATATATTATCATGCACTAAATAAGGTAGAGAGCTCATTAAAGGAGTTCTTATATGCAAAGTTTGGCCATGGTTATTTGTGCATTGCATATATAGCTAGCAGTGGCTTTTTAAATAATAATCTATGTATCGTAGAGGTTCATGAAATAAAAAAATAGATATCTATTGTACATTTCATTTTTATAATTTATTACCTCTCTATCATTATTCTTATATTTTAAAATTCCGACACTACACTTAAAGTAGTTTATTAATTGTTTTCAGTATATATCATAATTTTTAACAATTTATTTTTCAAATTTTTAAAAACTATTAAATTTAAAAATATATAACAAAACAAAATAAAAGATTAAAACGTGGATTTGATTGTAGAAGGACAAGGAGGCTTTCCAAAGCAAAAAGAATTTATGAAGAGTCATTTTGCATAAGGAATATGAAGGAGGTAGGCAGCATTTTCTATGAGAAAATAAGGTGAGTGGTATGCGCAGCTGCCTCCCTTAGAAAAGTAAGATGAAGGTTGTTATTAACAAAGAGGATTTGAGTGTTGTTGGGATTTTTGGGATTAACGGAGCACTTTTCCTTTTTTCACTTTTTATTTTTATGGTTTAGTTTAATTATTTTATATTTTATTTCTAGGTTTCTTAAAGTTAACAGAAAGGGTATATTTGGTCATATGTAAGGTATAATTATAAAATATTAGCTATTAAAATATTTTAGTGGGGTTTGCATGTGAAATGGGGTTTCTATATAAGTTCTAAGGGGTGTATTTATCAAAACTCAAATTTTATCACAAAAATTGGAAACCCACAAAACCATAAGCCCATATCAGGTTAGGGTTTCTTGCTCCTCATGTACAACAGTATGAGCTGTATCATGTTCCCATAGATTAACATGCCAGTTATAAATAAAATGTCACTTCAGTGTTGTTCGTTTATGTTGTATCAAGTTTACTATTACTTGTATGCATTAGTAATTTATGTTTTAATCTTATTTGATTTTTTTCTTCTTTACGTTCATTATTCCTTTTTAGTTTACTGTTATGAGTTATAACTAATTATGTTCTTAATTATTCGTATTTATTTCAATAAAATGATTTTTGTTATTATTTCCTTTTGGTTTCCTCTTTGTCTACTTGATAATAATCTATCCATGTATTTCATTTGTTTCATGTATATGAAGTGTGCTCAATCAACATGTGAACACTACCAGGGTTAAAGTGGGTGCAACCATGTATGTTTTATTGTAAGAAAAAGTAAAAAAAAAAAAAAAACTCATAACAAATTCCTTGTCGAACAATAAACATGACTCAACATGATATATATATTTTCAACTAATTTATTTTTTTAAACTATTATCGTAATTTAGGTATTAAAGAAGAAGGAGATGACATAGACTCCAAACCTTTATGGTGTAAATGTGAGGAGCATGCCACCATCCAATCTCATGTTGTCACAACTAATTTATTTAACTACTTGGTATGATAACGATCTTAAATCCAAAATATTAATTCATATTATTTTAGTTGACATAATTAATAATGAAATTAAAATATTATTTGACAATTCAACAACTGTATTTTTCAATTCATTGAATTGTTTAGTTTTCATTTCTTTAACATATTAAAAGGGCATATATTTATGTAAAAGCATACATTTTTCAAATGTTTTCCATCTAATAATAATAAATTTGTTAATAATATTATTATTTTTTTAAATGTCATTAATATTATACTTCTATGTTTGTAATTAGAATTTAAGAAAATTCAAACTCGTCCAGTTCTAAGCATAAAAACAGATGCAAACTTTCAAACCATTAGAAGGCCAAAGATGTAAATGATGCACTCAAATAGAAGTAGAAAAAGATTATGGATAAAACCTACTTTTTAGTTTACAATGCAATTTCATCAAAGTCCCTTTGTAGAAGCCAAGCTAGATTTGAACTTGGATCAAACCTTACATTTTAACCTTAGATTTGAATTGTGGTTGTGGAGGGATTGATGACATGGTTTAGCGATAGGAATTAGCAACAGGGTTCTGTGAAAGGGTCAATCGGCAAATGGGAGCTCAAGAAAATAAAAATGAAATAAAACAAAAAAAAACTAGGAAAAAAAATAAGAGAGAGGGTTATTGGTGAAGAAGAAGATGAGAGTTGAAAGTGAAAAAGGTTATCTGATTAGGTGTGCCGTGTGCATTTAGGGTTAGGCCTATCAATTTATGCTTATGCCCTCGAGGGTTGAACACATATGTAAATCTGATGTGTCAATAAAAAAAAAAAAAAGTATAGATTCAGTTCGGTTCGCGGGGTTTGAAGACTCAAAACTGAAAGAAAATTGAACATGGATCGGGTTTTCAAACCTAGAACCAAATACCCTTCCTTTTATTGCATGAACCGACTCAAATACCTTACATTCAGTTTAGTTCTAATCGTTTGGGTATGTGTTAAATTGCCAAGGCCTATTTTCAATTCTATCATTGTTTGGGTTCTATTGTCTCAGGCATGTGGACTACTCAATTAGTACTTGGTTGGATTGAAAGTAGTGATTGGTAATTAGTAGTTGAAGCATAGCAACAATTTCAATTGAAATTAAGGCTGTGAGTGTCTTATCCTATTGGATTATCTTGACAATTTCATGATTAATTTGAGATTCTGCCTAATTTTTATTATTAGATTTACAATTTAATTATTGTTTTTATAATAGATAGTAGTCTCTAACTATTTGTTGTAATATAATTTGAATGTAAATAATGGATTTGGGTTTTGTGAAAATTGTAATAAACAAGGGGAAACTTCATTTTAGTCCCTAAGGTTTCGCAAAATATCAAAATTTTAAACATCTATTGGAAACAGCTCTTTTAATCCCTAACTTTTCCAAAACTCTTCAAAATAGTCCAAACCGTCAGTCAACTAATGGTCAAACCAAACAGAAAAATTCAAAAGACTTAATTACCCTCATCACTTAAAATAACCGTTTTGCCCCCAATGAAATCAAAATATTATATATTTTTCATCCAATAAAAAGTCAACACGTGTATATAATTATTATTTTTAAATATAATTTTTTTTTAATTAAAAAAAAAAACAAATGGCAGAAAAAAAAAAGATTATCTCTTCCCTGAGATTTGCAAGAAAAAAAAAAAAAACAATGACAGGGGCAACCAACCAGATTGTCGTCGAAGATCTGGTGCGTCGATCTGGTTAGATCGACGCACCAGATCTTCGACGACGATCTGGTTCGACAACCAGATCGACGCTCGTCGATCTGGTTCGTCCGACGAACCAGATCGTCGACGATCTGGTGCGACGACTAGACGAACCAGATCGTCGACGATCTGGTGCGACGATCTAGTCGTCGCACCAGATCGACGAGCGTTGATCTGCGACGATCGTCGCACCAGATCGATGCTCGTTGATCTGGTGCGACTACCAGATCGTCGCACCTGGTGCGACGAACCAGGTGCAACGATCTGGTTCGTCGCACCAGATCATCGACGATCTGGTTGTCGAACCAGATCGTCGACGATCTGGTCGTCGCACCAGATCGACGAGCGTCGATCTGGTTCGTCGCAGATCGACGCTCGTCGATCTGGTCGTCGCACCTGGTGCGACGAACCAGGTGCGACGATCTGGTTCGTCGCACCAGATCGACGTCGATCTGGTTGTCGAACCAGATCGACGTCAATCTAGGTGCGACGAACCAGATCAGTCCCACCTGGTGCGAACCAGATCGTCGATCTGGTTGGTACCGATCTGGTGACGATCTGGTTCGCACCAGATCGTCGATCAGATGATGCCAACCAGATCGACGATCTGGTTCAAACCAGATCGACAAACCAGATTGTTTGGATTTTTGGGTGTGATTGTATGATGGATATTATTTTTTTTGGTTGTTTTGGTGATGAAGAAGAGTTTTTGTTTGTGTTGATAATGATGATTCAGGACTAAATTTGTGTAGATGATGGAGATTGATGATGAATGTTGATTTTGTTAGTGAAGAAAATGAATTATTTTTACTTTTTTTAAAAAAATTAAGTTATTTATTAAAATTTTTTTATTTATCAATTTGTTTTAAATATTTTAAAATCATAACCGTCCACGTGTCAAACCGTTAACATTTCATCCGAAAAGACTATATTGCCCTTTTGATTCAAACTATCTGTCACTGTTGATCGTTAGTTGACTGACGGTTTGGACTATTTTGAAGAGTTTTGGAAAAGTTAGGGATTAAAAGAGCTGTTTTCAATAGATGTTTAAAATTTTGATATTTCGCAAAACCTTAGGGACTAAAATGAAGTTTCCCCAATAAACAAAAATCTATTACAAATGCTTTTTTTCTAAACTGATTCTTACGTCACATGAAGATAGCATCTTATATCTCAAAATTGTTTAGCAAAAACATGTTCTTCTTCTAGCTCATTTTTCTGTAATATTACATATCTAAGGAGTAAGAATCTAACAATAAAAATGATATGTAAGAAGAACAAATTGCGCAACACCCCCTGAGATATATCTAAAAAACATGGATACAACTTTGTCATTTAATTACCCTAAGCCCCCACTCATCAGTCAAAGTCCGTTAATTCTAACAGTTGATCGATTTTTTTTTTAAATGACAAAAATACCCATTGATATTTAAAAATAAAAAATTAAAACAAAAACAATTAAATGAAATTAGATCTCCACATTTGAATGGTAGAGATCAAATTATCATCATCATCAATAATGGTCCGATTCCTCTTCTTCTAAAATGTCCGACCATTACTAGTATCATCTTCACTGCATCTCCATCTCATCCCGCCTAACCACCACCAGCACCACCACTGACCCCACTACCCTTCCTAACTCTACTCGTCATCCACATCAATACTTGCCCCTTCCAAAATGAACTAGAGCTCCTCTCACTCTGTAACGACCTGATCCAGCCCCCTCTTGGGCCTCGGCCTGAGCCCAAAGAGATTCGGCTGCGACCGGCTCGACCACCCCATCATGGGCCTTCCCCTCGGCCTAGGCCTACATGGATTTGGTGGCAGGTACTGTACAGTCCCTTTGCCTGCTTTTCTTTGCCTTCCTCGGCACTCAAACCCATGCACTAAGGATTTAAGTGCAAATGGGAAGCATGACGAGTACCAACTGACCGGCTCGGCCACCCCATTTTGTGTTTGTGTTTGATTCATTTTTGTTCTTGGTTTGTGTTTGTTTTGGGTTTGATTTCATCATCTGGGTTTGTGTTTGCTTGTTTGTGTGTTTGATTTCATGATCGAGGTTTATAAAGGATTGAAGAATGGTGCATGAATCATGTTTGTCTGTTTGTGTGTTGAAGAACGGTGTAAGAATCTTGTTTGTGTGTTTGTTTATGTGTTAAAGATGAACAGGAGATGAACGAGAGATGAACTAGGATCGACTTTGCAACAAGAATTTTGGTGTTGAAGATGAATAGTTGCTGAAGATCCAATCCCAGATTGAATTTCCACCATCCATCATGATGGATGACTAGGACTGGATCTCCACAATTATTTTATTCTTAAATAATTGATTTTTTTTTTTTTCATTTTTCATTTTTCATTTTTCATTTTTATAATTTTCTTCTTTTTTATTTTTTTTTTTAAATAATTTTTTGGAAGATCTAGATTGGATTTCCACCGTTGGATGGACCCTATCCGACCGTAGAGATTTAATCTAGTTCACCACCATATTGTTTTTAATTTTTTTTTTTTTTTTGTTTTATTCATTGGCAAAATGTTCATTTAATCAAAAATCTTAGTCAATGATCAAAGTTCACAAAAATGGACTAACAACATGGGGGTTTGATATAATAAAAGGGTAAATATGTTTTCGTCTCATTTCAAGCATACCTCAAGGAAGTGTTGTGCAATTCGTTTGCGTAAGAATCTAACAATAACAATGATGTTTCGAATTGAGTTAACTTGAGAATGAAATATATATATATATATATATATATATTCTCAAAGGCATTTCGAAACTACTCAAAATCAATGAGTGGACAATGTAATGTGGATAACCTTGACAATAGCTTTAAATGATAGGTATTTGAGTATTTGACTGTATAATGTGGAAATATTAACAACCCAATAAGTGTGAAAAAAGAAAAAAAAAGTCTAATAAGATTTCGCTCACCTTTTCAGAGTTTGGCCTACATCCTAATTATCGAAGTTCATCGTAAAACTCTTAAAAATCTTTAAAAAAGAAAAAAAAAACAAAATCATAGATCTCCCACAATAAAGTTGTTAAAAAATAAAAATATCATTTAACAACATTCCATTAAATGTATTTGAAGTCTTAGGTTAATTAAACAAGAAAGTTTGTATCTAATCATTCTTACCTTTTTCTAATTACAACAAAACACAATAATAATCGATAACTAAATTAATGAATTCTCTCACTATACAAAACTCGTACAACACCCACTCAAATTAAATTTACCACACACTTCATCAGTACCTTATCCTTATAAATCAGAAACTTTTCACATGCATAAATATTTTTATACGAAATACGATTACATATATTTTAGATATTACGACAAAACTGAAAGGCCAATCATTCATCTATTCAATTGTTCGTTTGCATAAACACTTATTCAAATTTTGAACTATCTCGACTCATAATGTGCATGTCAACAAATCTTTCTCACTTACTGGCCCACCTGATTTGCACCACATGCCATAACACTTGCTATACCTCCAAGTTCTGACATGAATATTTTGAACTATTCATCTATGACCATCTATTCAAGTTTGGAAAGCCAATTATTCATATATTCAATTATTGGTTTGCAAAAAAACTTATTCAAATTTTGGACTATCTCAATTTATAATGTGCATGTCAATATATCTTTCTCACTTATTGGACCACCTGATTTGCACCACATGCCATGACTCCCAAAATTCGTTTTCGTTCGAGTCAGTTAGTGTAAAATTGCCTAAGCGGGCCAAGCCTACATTCAATTCTAACAATGTTGGGGTTGTGTGGTCTCACTCATGTTGACTCCCTCAATTATTATGTAGTTGGATTGAAAGTAGTGATTGGTAATCGAAGAAGCATAGCAGCAATTTCAATTGAAAGGCTGTGAGCGTCTTATTTTATTGAGATATCTTGCTTGACAATTTCATGATTGATTTGAGATTTAGCCTTTTTTTTTTTAATTAAATTGACAATTCAATTATAGTTTTTATAAGAGACAGTAGTCTCCAGTTATTCATTTTACTATAATTTGAACGTAATTAAATGGATTTGGGTTTTGTAAAAAACTAAAAATCAAAATAAACAAAAATCTATTACAAATGAATTTTTTCTAAATTTATTCTTACGTCACATAAATGTAGCACCTTGTTTTTCAAAGTTGTTTAGCAAAAACATGTTCTTCTTCTAGCTCATATTTCTATAATATTATATATCTATGAAGTAAAAATCTAACAATAATAATGATGTGTAAGAATCTAATAATAACAATGATGTTAATAATAATAATAATAATAATAATAATAATAATAATAATGTTTCAAATTGATCTAACTTGAGAATAAAAATTTTTTTTGAAGGCATTTCAAAACTACCCAAAATCAATGAGTGGACATATATAATGTGGATAACCTTGAAAATACCTTAAAATGACAGGAATTTGAGTGCATAGTGTGGAAATATCAACAACCCAATAAGGGGGGAAAAAACAAAAACAAAAAAAGACAAAATTTTAAGGATTATTATCATTTTACCTCTTGAATTCAAAATAATATCAAACCATCAATGATATTGAAATTAATAGCTAAAACAGCCTAATCGTTATATGACATAGTAAATCCATCAATAAACTAACAAATCCATTAATTTTGAAGTTATAATCATCAATGTCTTTACATCTGTTAATCGGGGACAATTGGATCAAATTTATAAAAACAATTAAAATAAAAAAAAAAATTAAAGCAAAAGTTTCATCTTTGTCATCTCATTACTCTCTCTCTCTCTCTCTCACCTCACCCAAACACCACCCACCCACCATCAAAACCTAACCCTATCACCACTTAACAGTGGCAACTTGCACGATTATCAAGAAATTGACGACAAGATCCATAATGTTGTCGGCTATTTTGATTGATGGTAGGAGGTTTTTTGACTAACATTTTGAAAAATTAGGGTAAAATGAGATTAGTTACTATTTCAGGGAGGCTTTTAGATTTTTCCCAAATTTTAATGTCTAAAATGATTTCACTAATCTTTTCAGAGTTTGGTCTCTATATCCTAAATATTCAAATTCATCATAAAACTCTTTAAAATCTTTAAAAAAAAAAAAAAAAACCTCTTAAAAATGTAAAAAAAAAAAAATATCTCATATATCTCCCATAATAAAGATGTTAAAAAAAAAATTGTTTTTCATTCCATTAAATATATTTGAAGTCTCAAGGTATTTATCTAAACAACCAAACTTATAACTAGCCATTCACTTTTTTTTTTTTTTCCTTTTAGCGACAACAAAACAAAGTAATAAGGTCATTTGGGTTGTGGTTTGATGGTTAGACAATCAACCACCGATAGGGGTAAAAATAGTGAATATTTAACCCTTCTAATCCAAGTATTTTTTATCCTTTTTGTGTGATTTTACATCTTTTCAAGTATTTTTCAGGAAATAAATTTGTAAGTGGTGAGCGCAAGTAAACTTAAAGATTTGGTCCAAGAATGAGGCGAAAAGTTAATAGGGAACAATATCGATGAACAAGCACTCATTGTAGAGAAAACTTTTACGTATTGGAGGCATTGTTGAATGGGAGGAACAACTTATTCATAGTGACAACCCCTTTCTTACACATCAAACAACCTATGCCCAAGCTGCCATGCATGCTTCTTCATTGTCGAGCACCCAAACCAGCTTGATGCATGCCTCTTTACGCACTTACCAGCATTCAAGCGCACAACATAGTCTTACCTTCTACATTAGGTGTGCACAGTTGCGCGCCACTCACTATGTAGCTCACCACCCAACGCGTATGCACCAATCTCCTCTACACCAACGCGCCTCATTGCATGCTTACCTACATAAAAGCACACTACATAATGCTCACCAATACCTCTGCACAGCCCCACAATACGCCTACTTGCTCGTTTCCATGCTGCCCAGGCGCTAACGAGCGCCACACATTGCCGACCAAGTGCAAAAGGGTAGTGTGGACTTTTCACCATCCATTCGTGCCCTAAATTGGACAGCCCTTAAAAGAGATAAAAGAGACCATTTTTAGGGAGCTTTTGGAAAGAGAGCAGCCCATAGGGCTCTAAGGATTTAAATTTGCCATTTCTATGTTCAAAGGGAGGATTCACCCACACTTTGTATCCTTCAATAAGGAGAAGAGTAAGAGAGGAAAATACATTTTTGGAGGAGAGGGGAGACCATTTTTAGTAAAAATGAAGTTTTTCTTCAACTGCCATAAGATTCTTTTACGCTTCTCTTCAACTCTCATAAGATTCTCTTACTCTCTTTTTTATTGTTTATTGTGAAAATGTTAATAAATATGCATTGTAGGATTGGTTTTCCCTTTGCTTTTATGAATTACTTTGTAGTCTAGAGTTGTAATGTAACCAAACTATGTAGCTTAACTTATCATTTATCTTTGAAACTTGATTTCTCAATTATAATCTTTTACTTTCATTATGCTTAATGCTCTGAAGTTAATTGATCACTAATTAGAAGATTTAGTAACCATGCTGAACTTGAAAAATGAATGTTTGTGTTTAAACCCCAAATAAAGTGACATGAATAGCATGAGATAGGAATATATTTTTGTTGTTTGTGCAATCATCATTGAGTAATTTAAACTTAATGAACTCGACTTATTTGATCCATATAGGAATAAAGTGGGTTAGATGAGCTTAAGCATGTCCACTAGACTATCAGAAGAGACTGTGTGGATAAATTAGACATTACTCGATTATGGATTAGATGGAGATAGAGTGAAAATGGTGGATGATTAGGTTAGATGAATTAGTAAGGTGAAGTTACAATCCTAGAGCTCCTACCCTATTAGTTTAGTTCTTTATTACTAGTTGTCGATTTTAGTTTTAGCTTTAAGATATTCAATTCTCATTTTCATTAGTTTGAATAAGATTGGATTTGATACAAGTTTAGTACTTGACAAGTTGGCCTAATTTTTGTGGAAACGATATCTTATTCATCATTGTATTACTTGTGGACCAAGTATACTTACACGGGTTTCTTATGTGTATGTCATGTGAACTCGAAGTGCGTTCAGAAATTAGCCATTAGTCACCTTCTGCCTCTTTAGAGGTGGAAGGTTTTACACCCAAAGAGCTTCACAATATTGTGGGTATCATCCCCAACCATTCTTTGTAGGTTGTCTCCTCTTATTTCTAGTAGTTGATCTATGAGTTACGCCACAACATCTCGTTGCTATTGTTCTCACTTGTACCTTAGACTAATCTCATTTATCAATAACAAAAAAAAAAAAAAAAAAAGCTCGATAATAGTCGATAATGAAATTAATGAATTCTCATATGATACAAAACTCGTACAAGACCCGTTCAAATTAAATTTACCACACACTTCATCAATGCCTTATCTTTATAAATTAGAAACTTTTCACATACACACATATTTTTATTTGAAATACTATTACATATATTTTAGAAGTTGACAACAAAACTGAAAAGCCAATTATTAATCTATTGAATTGTTTGCTTGCATAAAATCTTATTCAAAATTTGGACTATTGTAGTGGCCATAGTTCCATGCTCAATAATCATAGGCTCATGAGCCAATTAAACAATTACCTAATGAGTCGGTTGATATAAGCTTACAGCCTAACTTGTTAGTCGATATAGGCTTACATTTCCTTATACAGATTTGTTAACGAGTTAAACGACTTAGCCTACTTAACTTAGAGTAAATATAGCTTCGGTAAAATGACTTATGGGTTTGATCGATTAAGTTCAGTATAAATGTGAACTATTCCTACAGGTCGGTTGACATGACACCGACCTAAGATTCATAATCCGACTCCAACTTTTCTACCTCAAGTCTAATTACATTGAGAATCAACAGTATATGAGATAAGGTATAATCCAATTAGGATTAACCTTTATCGTCTCTAATAACTTAGGGATGACTACGACCATCCCCCATTCTACTCAAATTTGAACTCCTAAGTCTACTGAAACTAGACTTCTTTTGACTTAATAAAGCATCACGCCTATAAAAGGTTCCTCACACCATCAAATCGGGCATTCCACATCACATGCATTGTCACGCTACCGGATTGCCATTAAACCTCTCCAAGATCCAACTCCTGTCACCCCTAGCGATAGATACCTCATAATACCGTCTACAATCTCCTCCAGTATGTTCCTTCCTCCGACAAGCTCAATCGAATCCACCAACACGATGCTCTCAATCACTTGGTGCGATCAACCTCGCACTGGACCACCACCATCTTGGATCATCATCAACGTTATTCTAGCCAACAACCATGATCTACCTCGCTGTCGTTTCCTTCCACTTATGTTGTCTCACAGCCTAGCCATATAGTCTACACTACCTTATAGTCTACTCGGTCTATGCTATCAAACTAGATCAAATCTATAAAATATATATATATATATATGATCAAAATACAATCATATGACTATTGGCCAATTGGTTTGATATTTTTGGCTATTGACCATTAGGATTTTACAACAACTCTTTAAAGGTAATGAGTATTTTTTTTGAGTTTCCAGAATCTCAAGGAAAATTTGTGTTATTATGGCCAAAATTTAGGTATTGATATAATTTTGTCAAACTTCAGAGAAGATTTGTGTAATTTATCCTAATATATATATATATATATATATGTGTGTGTATAAACACATAAACCCTATCAATTCTCATCATTTTCTCATAATCTTAACCTTTTATCTCACGCATGCCGCCCTCTTTCACTCTCTATTTTTCACCATTTTCTTAGATTCTCAACCTTCTCTCTCATGCATGCCACCCTACTCTACTATCTATCTCTCCTCGAATCTGCACCGTTTCACTAGATGCTCCACTTTTACCATCCTCTGCCACTCAAAACTATCCACTTCTCTTTCTTCTCTCTCTCTTGCCGTTGACGGTATCTCCCCTCTCCTTGCTCTCGCTCCCTTATCGGTTCTCTCTTCTCTTTTTTGATTTCGCTAGAGGTTTGTGAATACATGTTGAGTGCTGGTGGGGTTGATGAAGGTGAGTACAAATTTGGTGGTTAACGGGTTTGGTGTTTTGGTGAGATAAAAAGACTCTAGTTCATTTTTTTTTTTTGGTTGATTTGTAGGTTTTTTTTTTTTTTTTTTTTTTTTGGGTGATTTGAAACACTACTAAGTTTGATGTTTTGTTGATTTGTAACCAAGTGAGTTTTCTAGATCTAGGTTATAACCCACTAGGCCAAGTTGGGCCGATTCGGTCAAGTACTCGGCATACTCGATTTTAGCCCCTGATATGGGGCTAATCGGACTTGCACGGTGCCGGTTATCGATTAATTGGCGATAACTCAACCAAGTTTTGAAACACTGTTCATACTACATAATGTAAGAACATATTTGATATGTTATTTATGGTGCATAATATGATACAATTAGGATAAATATGTATTGATTGTATTGGTGTTTTGAAGTTTTCATTCTAAATAAAATAGAAATCTTTCGATAATTAATATTGCTTTCAATTAATTTTGCAAACATTACTAGCTATTTATATATATATATTTTAAAATGTCTCATTACAATTTCCATTTATTGTTAGAAGATTTATAATTCTAAATTTCAAGTAGTACAAAGTCATAAAAACACTACTTTCATTCGAAATAGTTATCTTCAGGGATTAACTATAATTAAGAATGCCTAACTCATGCTTTTATCCATTTGCCAAATGTCTTTAGATTTGCCTTTCGTGAAGGAGCACGTTTTTGGTGCATTTTCTTCACCATGTCCAACAGTCCAACATAAGACAAATTTAATTATGAGGACAACTGTACAAGTTTGAGCCACTAATATTGTCTACAAACAAAATAAGACAAAATCTGGTTTTCAATCTTTAATGTTAAAGGTTATTTTCTATAAAAACAAACCAACCATTAATTTATTTGAAGTAATAGAATTGACTTGAGAACAGAATAAAAAATTAATTACGTGATAGGGAATATTGTTATTTTCTTCAGAAAAAAAAAATTATGTCATTATTTTGTAACTGTCGGAACCAAATTCAAATTCAATTGGTATCAATTGTGAAATTGATAAATTATGGATTTTAAAGTAAGAGTAATGCTAGACTTTTCAAATTTTTTATCTAAATAATGTAACATATGAGTTGTTAATATTTTATAAATCATGAAATAATATGATAATTAATGTAATTTTGATAACTCATATGTCATATCATTTGGGTATGAATTTGAGTAAAAATTTTGGAAAGCCTAGCTAACATTAGTAATGGTCTAATTATGCTTTCACATTGATAAATTGGTAATTAAAATACCAAGCTTATGATTTAATAGTACTTTTTATATCCTTCCTATTGGTAATTACAGTTTGACAAATTAGACTTTGGAATGGTTCCTATATATGTGAATATATATACATATATATATCCTTGGTTATACGTTCACATTAGTAAGAATAAAAAGATAAATTGAACTCATTTAGACATTCATATATTTTTAAATTTAACGTGCATAAATAGGTGGGTGTAAAACTTCTGTTTGCAAGTGAATTTAGCATTTTGTAGAACATCCATGTTTATATATGTACGACATATACATTAACTAACATAAAACAAAATTAGGCGGCCTATAGGTCCTAGAAAACGATCTTTTATTTGCTTGTGTTTAATGCATTTTATCCTATTCTTATAAATGCATAAATAAGATATATTATTAGAGTTTGTATACATGTAATTAAGTTGTAAACTAATAGCTATTTGTGTGAACCACTGTCTAGTATAGTTTGATAGTAGAAACAGCTCATTTAATCTAGTAATATTCTAAGTTTGAATTGCTCTCATCATATTTTATAAATAATATGACATATAAATTGTTAATATTTTATAAATCATGAGATGATGTGATAAATAATATTATTTTTATAACTCATGCATTGTTATTTGAGTATGAATTTGGGCAAAAATTTTGGAAAGCCTAGCTAACATTACTAATGGTCTAGTTATGCTTTCACATTGATAATTTAGTAAAATACCGAGCTTATCATTTAATAGTACTTTTTATATCCTTCCAATTGGTAATTACAGTTTGATAATTAGATTTTGGATTTGTTCCTATATATATATATATATATATATACTTGGTTATACATTCACATAAGTAAGAATAAAAAGTTAAATTGAATTCATTTAATCATTAGATATTTTCAAATTTGGTGAGCATAAATAGGTGCGGTGCAAAACTTTTTTTTGCAAGTGAATTTAGCATTTTGTAGAAGATCCATGTTTGTATATGTATATATATATATACACATATAAAAGACATATACATGAACTAAAATAAAACAAAATTATGTAGCCTCTAGGTCCCAGAAAACGATCTTTTGTTCGCTTCTGTTTAATGCATTTTATCCTATTCTTATAAAAACATAAACAAGATATATTATTAGAGTTTGTATACATGTAATTAAGTTGTAAACTAAAAGCTATTACTGTGAACCATTGTCTGATACGGTTTGATAGCATAAATGGCTCATTTATTTTATGTCTGAGTTGCTCCCATCAGGTGCTTATTGAGAAAAAAAAAAAGAAAAAAAACGAAAAAAAAAAAGAAGCTGGTTAGTGTAATTAAATGAAAGTTGTTTCATGGTCACTTCATTTTTCTTAATCTTCCTTCGCTCCTTCTCTTAGGATTCTGTCTTTTTCCATTTTCTTCTGTGTTCGTTGAAGGAATTATATTATTATGAAGAAAGGCAAACTATTGAGAGCCAACAACTTTGTCTCTTTCAATAACTCAACGCAAGAAATAAAAAGGGTGAAGAAGAAAGCAGTCTACAACGCAAGAAGAAATTTGTCCTTATTTAGATTTGTATTTCGTTAAGGAGCACGTTTTTGGTGCATTTTCTTCACCATGTCCAACAGTCCAACATAAGGACAAATTTAATTATGAGGACAACTGTACAAGTTTGGGCCACTAATATTGTCTACAAACAAAATAAGACAAAATCTGGTTTTCAATCTTTAATGTTAAAGGTTATTTTCTATCAAAACAAACCAGCCATTAATTTATTTGAAGTAATAGAATTGACTTAAGAACAGAATAAAAAATTAATTACATGATAGCCAACATTGTTATTTTCTTCAGAAAAAAAAAAAATTATGTCATTATTTTGTAACTGTCGGAACCAAATTCAAATTCAATTGGTATCAATTGTGAAATTGATAAATTACGAATATTAAAGCAAGAGTAATGCTAGATTTTTCAAATTTTTTATCTAAATAATGTAACATATGAGTTGTTAATATTTTATAAATCATGAAATAATATGATAATTAATGTAATTTTGATAACTCATATGTCATATCATTTGGGTATGAATTTGAGTAAAAATTTTGGAAAGCCTAGCTAACATTAGTAATGGTCTAATTATGCTTTCACATTGATAAATTGGTAATTAAAATACCGAGCTTATGATTTAATAGTACTTTTTATATCCTTCCTATTGGTAATTATAGTTTGACAAATTAGATTTTGGAATGGTTCCTATATATGCGTATATATATACATATATATATCCTTGGTTATACGTTCACATTAGTAAGAATAAAAAGATAAATTGAACTAATTTATACATTCAGATATTTTTAAATTTAACACGCATAAATAGGTGGGTGAAAAACTTCTGTTTGCAAGTGAATTTAGCATTTTGTAGAACATCCACGTTTATATATGTACGACATATACATTAACTAACATAAAACAAAATTAGGCAGCTTATAGGTCCCAGAAAACGATCTTTTATTTGCTTGTGTTTAATTCATTTTATCATATTCTTATAAAAGCATAAATATGATATATTATTAGAGTTTGTATACATGTAATTAAGTTGTAAACTAAAAGCTATTAGTGTGAACCACTGTCTAGTATAGTTTGATAGCAGAAATAACTCATTTAATCTAGCAATATTTTAAGTTTGAATTGCTCCCATCATATTTTATAAATGATATGACATATGAGTTGTTAATATTTTATAAATCATGAGATGATGTGATAAATAATATTATCTTTATAACTCATGCAATGTCATTTGAGTATGAATTTGGGCAAAAATTTTGGAAAGCCTAACTAACATTACTAATGGTCTAGTTATGCTTTCACATTGATAATTTGGTAAAATACCAAGGTTATCATTTAATAGTACTTTTTATATCCTTCCAATTGGTAATTACAGTTTGATAATTAGATTCTAGATTTGTTCCTCTATATATATATATATATGTATATACTTGGTTATACATTCACATAAGTAAGAATAAAAAGTTAAATTGAATTCATTTAATCATTCAGATATTTTCAAATTTGGTGAGCATAAATAGGTGGGGTGTAAAACTTCTATTTGCAAGTGAATTTAGCATTTTGTAGAACATCCACGTTTATATATATATATATATACATATAAAAGACATAGACATTAACTAACATAAAACAAAATTTGGTAGCCTCTAGGTCCCAGAAAACGATCTTTTGTTCGCTTGTGTTTAATGCATTTTATCCTATTCCTATAAAAAGCATAAACAAGATATATTATTAGAGTTTGTATACATGTAATTAAGTTGTAAACTAAAAGCTATTACTGTGAACCATTGTCTGATACGGTTTGATAGCATAAATGGCTCATTTATTTTATGTCTGAGTTGCTCCCATCAGGTGCTTATTGAGAAAAAAAAAAAGAAAAAAAACGAAAAAAAAAAAGAAGCTGGTTAGTGTAATTAAATGAAAGTTGTTTCATGGTCACTTCATTTTTCTTAATCTTCCTTCGCTCCTTCTCTTAGGATTCTGTCTTTTTCCATTTTCTTCTGTGTTCGTTGAAGGAATTATATTATTATGAAGAAAGGCAAACTATTGAGAGCCAACAACTTTGTCTCTTTCAATAACTCAACGCAAGAAATAAAAAGGGTGAAGAAGAAAGCAGTCTACAACGCAAGAAGAAATTTGTCCTTATTTAGATTTGTATTTCGTTAAGGAGCACGTTTTTGGTGCATTTTCTTCACCATGTCCAACAGTCCAACATAAGGACAAATTTAATTATGAGGACAACTGTACAAGTTTGGGCCACTAATATTGTCTACAAACAAAATAAGACAAAATCTGGTTTTCAATCTTTAATGTTAAAGGTTATTTTCTATCAAAACAAACCAGCCATTAATTTATTTGAAGTAATAGAATTGACTTAAGAACAGAATAAAAAATTAATTACATGATAGCCAACATTGTTATTTTCTTCAGAAAAAAAAAAAATTATGTCATTATTTTGTAACTGTCGGAACCAAATTCAAATTCAATTGGTATCAATTGTGAAATTGATAAATTACGAATATTAAAGCAAGAGTAATGCTAGATTTTTCAAATTTTTTATCTAAATAATGTAACATATGAGTTGTTAATATTTTATAAATCATGAAATAATATGATAATTAATGTAATTTTGATAACTCATATGTCATATCATTTGGGTATGAATTTGAGTAAAAATTTTGGAAAGCCTAGCTAACATTAGTAATGGTCTAATTATGCTTTCACATTGATAAATTGGTAATTAAAATACCGAGCTTATGATTTAATAGTACTTTTTATATCCTTCCTATTGGTAATTATAGTTTGACAAATTAGATTTTGGAATGGTTCCTATATATGCGTATATATATACATATATATATCCTTGGTTATACGTTCACATTAGTAAGAATAAAAAGATAAATTGAACTAATTTATACATTCAGATATTTTTAAATTTAACACGCATAAATAGGTGGGTGAAAAACTTCTGTTTGCAAGTGAATTTAGCATTTTGTAGAACATCCACGTTTATATATGTACGACATATACATTAACTAACATAAAACAAAATTAGGCAGCTTATAGGTCCCAGAAAACGATCTTTTATTTGCTTGTGTTTAATTCATTTTATCATATTCTTATAAAAGCATAAATATGATATATTATTAGAGTTTGTATACATGTAATCAAGTTGTAAACTAAAAGCTATTAGTGTGAACCACTGTCTAGTATAGTTTGATAGCAGAAATAACTCATTTAATCTAGCAATATTTTAAGTTTGAATTGCTCCCATCATATTTTATAAATGATATGACATATGAGTTGTTAATATTTTATAAATCATGAGATGATGTGATAAATAATATTATCTTTATAACTCATGCAATGTCATTTGAGTATGAATTTGGATAAAAATTTTGGAAAGCCTAACTAACATTACTAATGGTCTAGTTATGCTTTCACATTGATAATTTGGTAAAATACCAAGGTTATCATTTAATAGTACTTTTTATATCCTTCCAATTGGTAATTACAGTTTGATAATTAGATTCTAGATTTGTTCCTCTATATATATATATATGTATATACTTGGTTATACATTCACATAAGTAAGAATAAAAAGTTAAATTGAATTCATTTAATCATTCAGATATTTTCAAATTTGGTGAGCATAAATAGGTGGGGTGTAAAACTTCTATTTGCAAGTGAATTTAGCATTTTGTAGAACATCCACGTTTATATATATATATATATATACATATAAAAGACATAGACATTAACTAACATAAAACAAAATTTGGTAGCCTCTAGGTCCCAGAAAACGATCTTTTGTTCGCTTGTGTTTAATGCATTTTATCCTATTCCTATAAAAAGCATAAACAAGATATATTATTAGAGTTTGTATACATGTAATTAAGTTGTAAACTAAAATTTATTAGTTTGAACCATTGTCTGATATGGTTTGATAGCATAAATGGCTCATTTATTCTAAGTCTGAGTTGCTCCCATCAGGTGCTTATTGAAAAAAGAAAAAGAAAAAAAAAAGAAAAAGAAAAAAGAAGGTAGTTAGTGTAATTAAATGAAAGTTGTTTCATGGTCACTTCATTTTTCTTAATCTTCCTTCGCTCCTTCTCTTAGGATTCTGTCTTTTTCCATTTTCTTTTGTGTTCATTGAAGGAATTATATTATTATGAAGAAAGGCAAACTACTGAGAGCCAACAACTTTGTCTCTTTCAATAACTCAACGCAAGAAATTAAAAAAGGTGAAGAAGAAAGCAGTCTATAAGACAATAGATGGGCCAAAAAATTCACTCTTAGATACAGTGCCTCGAAGTATTATCTCTACATATCTACATTTCTTGATAAAACTCGTAGTTGAGTTTACAAGGCTATTTGATCGAGGTCCCTTGTAGATGCCAAGGTAAATTTGAACTTGGAAATAACTTTGTGAACTCAACTACGAGCATTACTATTAAGACTAGAAATGTAGCATTAGTAAGTGTGATTAAAGGAAGTTTTAGCCATTTTGCTAAATAAATTTAATTATATATGAAATAGTTAAAAAAATAAAATAAAATAAATGTGATTTTTTTTTTGAAATATCATCATATACAGTGTACAGACTCAAGTCTAAGACGTTATCAAATTGAATGATATCTATCATTAAATCACACTAGACGGTAATATATATGTACAATTTAATTAAATAAATAATCAATATATATAACATTTAAAAAAAAAAAATTAGTTGTTGGTGGTCCCCACCTCCAATATTGTTGTTGTAAGATGCCGACCCTTTCTCAAGCTTTGTTCTCAGGTAGTGGCCACTAACTGGTGGTAAAGCTGCCGGTTAAAGTTATTATCTTTTACTAATAATTGAGAAGGTTAAGTAAAGTTTTTAACGCACAATATTATTTTGAAAAGTAAAGGTTAAGTAAAGGTTAAAGTTATTTTAAAAAGTAAAAATTTATGATTATAATTTATGATCTTGAAATAAAAATTTAAGAACGTCTTGATTAGAGATTTATCCCACGTATAAACTTAAAAAGTTACTCTAGACTCATTAATATTTAATAATTCATGTAATTGCAAATTCGTCTAGCATAAATAGCTCAACCCTTGTATACGTGAGGATGTAGCACTTCGCAGCATTTATGTTTTACTATTTTTCACATATACGACATATGCATTAAATATATAACATTATCCTAAAATGTTTCAGCCGGTGGGCCTTTAAAAATGCCCTGCGTGTGTTAATGCATGTCATTCGTCATTCTTCATTCACGCAATAGAGGAACGTGGAGGAGAAAACAATGCATAAGCCAATCGGTGTATGACACACTGACACACAAGTGATTCACCAATTATCTCTGCTTATCTACTTCTACAGCAACTCTCTACCATGTGCACACAAAATTAATTTAAAATAATTATTCTGATTTCTTCATTTTTCCCTATAAATAAGTTGCAAACCAAGATTCTAAGACTGTGCTTGTAAGTTTTGAAGAGCTAGCTCTAGCTATGGCCACTTCAATTTCCTTTGCCTTTCCTCAGTTTCTTCTCTCTTGTTTTCTTCTTTCCCTATCCCTTCTTTGTTCATTGAAGGAAGGATATGGTTTTAAAGAAAGAGAGAGTAATGAAGATAGCTACCTTACTCACACTATTCAACTCAGCTCTCTTTCCTCTTCATCTGTTTGTGATCATTTTACCAAAGGTTCATCATCTCTTTTGAACTATTTTATGATCCATCTGCTTTTGCTACTCTTTTTTTTTCCTCTAATATATATATATATATATATATATATTTATCACTGTTTAATTTTAACTTTTCATTTATATATTCACTGTGAAGAGCCATCATGAAAGTTGTATACTTCAGGCATATTAGCGCTTTGCTCCTAAATTTGCATGCATGAACACATATTTATATGTATAGCAAAACCTAAACCATAATAATATATACATGTTTCAGCCAATGAAAGGAAGTCAACAGTGAAAGTAGTTGATAAGTATGGCCCATGCTTTCACCCTAATGAAGATAAATCGAAATTTCCATCTGACATGGACATTCTTCGTCTTGATTGGTTGCGAGTGAACTCAATTCACACCAGGCTCTCAAGGAAGTCAGGCCGCCACCGTGACATGATAGAGCTCAATTATGCTAGTATTCCAGCTAAGGACGGTAGCTTATTTGGCACAAGTAATTTTGTTGTTACTGTGGGGCTTGGCACACCAAAGAAAGATTTATCATTAGCACTTGATACTGGAAGTGACCTCGCATGGACACAATGCGACCCTTGCCAAACTTGCTTTACGCAAAAAGAAGTAAGATTTAACCGCCAAACTTCAACAACATATGTTAATGTTACTTCCACATCTGCATTGTGCAAATATGTGGAACGCCCAGGTAATAAATTCAATTGAAAATTTTAATTTAAAGATATTAGTTTGAACTAGTTCAACATGGATTTCACAATAATAATTCATGAATAAATTTGACTATATATATATGCAGCTAAGGTACCCCAAGATGCTGGCACAACATGCGTCTATGGAATTGAATACGCAGATGACTCAAGTTCTGCTGGGTTCTTCGCTAAAGAAACCCTAACCTTATCTTCTTCAGACAATATCACGAATTTCCTCTTTGGTTGTGGCGTTGACCAGCAGGGGCCGAGGTACGTACAAACCAGTCTGGGGTTCAACCCGGACGATTTTTCTAAATAAATAAATTATTAAAAATTAAATAAAATTTATAGACTTTATATTTTTAACATTCTATCCTCAATGAAAATATGGAGTGAATATACTCACAATCTTTTTGTAATTGACACATCAAATATTCTTATCTATTTTCCATCTCTATCAATTCATTTCATAAATTAAACAAAAAAAAAGAAAAAAAAAAACTAGTTTAGAATTCCTTACTTCATCTGACGAAATTCGAACAAGAATTTTCCTCTTAGTTTTATTCTTTATTTGTTTTCTTTGTTAATTAATATTTTAGGAGGTATGTAACTTATTGCACCTTTTTTTTTTTTTTAAACCAAGTATATTATTTTCAATTTATAAAATATTTACTATACTACAAGAATTTGTTTGACAAAATTTATAATTAATGGGTAATGTTAAACCTGTGCCTATAGAGCACAAGTTAGCACTTTGAATTTGTGGATGGACCCATATAAATAACCAATGAATGGAATCATCAATTTCTGTCTTTTTTTCTTTTATTTGTGTTGAATTTATTGATTGGTTGGTTGTGGATATTAACTTGTGCATTAAGGGCACGCGTTAACACTCCTCATAATTAATTTATTTAGCCCATCCCAAAATTAAACCCTGACTATGCTTTTGTTGACGGCAGTGGTACATTTGGTCAGGAAGCCGGTATATTGGGTCTTAACCGAGAGAGTGCGTCCATAATCAACCAAACTTCTTCAAAATACAACCAAATCTTCTCTTACTGCCTTCCATCATCAGCCAGCAAAATTGGTCACCTCACTTTTGGCAACCATGCTCTCCCAACAAATTTAAAATACACTCCACTAAGCGCCAGATTTTCAGATGAATACGGCGTTGATCTCGTTGGAATTGGTCTTGGAGGTGTAAAACTAAATATTCAGGAATCGGTTTTTACAAAATCCGGAACAATTGTTGACTCAGGATCTCCCCTCACCTACTTGCCATCAGAAGCTTACAAAGTCCTGCAATCGGAGTTTGAAAAAAAGATGTCGGCATATCCCAAGGCAACTCCTCCTAAGGGCCTGGACACTTGCTATAACCTTACTAACTATAATACCACCACGGTGCCCCAGCTGAGTTTCATTTTCAAAGATGGCACTGAAGTGTCCATACCAAAGATAGGGATTCTTTTCAAATATCCAACATTGAGTTCTACGTATTGTCTACCGTTTAAAAATAATACCAAAGACAGTGATGATGAGGCAATCATTGGAAATATAGTGCAAAAGACAATGGAGGTTGTGTTCGACATTCCTGGAAAAAGGGTTGGGTTTGCTCTTAACGCTTGCATGTAATATTATATATATATATTATCATGCACTAATATACATATATATATATATATATATTATCATGCACTAAGGTAGAGAGCTAATTGAAGAAGGTCTTATATGCAAAGTTTGGCTCTGGTTATTTGTGCATCGCATATAGAGCTAGCAGTGGCTCTTTAAATAAGAATCTATGTACTGCAGAGGTCCATGAAATAAAAAAATATCTATTGTGCATTTCATTTGTATAATTTATTACCTCTCTATCATTGTTCTTTTATTTTAAAATTCCAACACTACCTATAAAGTAGCTTATTAATGGTTTTTAGTATATATCATAATTTTTAACAATTTATTTTTCAAATTTTTATAAACTATTAACTTTAAAAATATATAACAAAAAAAAATAAAAGATTCAAATGTAGATTTAACTGTGGAAGGACGAGGAGGCTTTCCAAAGCAAAAGAATTTATGAGGAGTCATTTTGCATAGGGAATATGAAGGAGGTAGGCAGCAGTTTCTATGAGAAAATAAGGTGAGTAGTATGCGAGGCCGCCTCCCTTAGAAAAGTAAGGCGAAGGCTGTTATTAACAAAGAGGATAATTAGGGCAAACCTAAGAAAGTCACAATCCCAAAGTTAACTAACAATGAAAGATTTAATTTCAATGAGATTCTTCATTTCATTACATGTTAATGTTTAAGGTTATAACTGACGCGACCTATCCCGGATACTTCTAGTTCTGATCCAGTAGGTCACGTCGGGCACCCTAACGGATCGCTTTTAGACCCGACTCGTCGAGTTAAGCGAAACCCGTGAAACGAACCCTAAACTTTCTAAAACATTGATGGGTTGGTTTTCTTTAAAAACTGAAAGGGCGTAGAAATTTTTTTCGATTTTTAAACTTATTTTCTAACAAAATTTCGGCAGCATAACAACCGTATTTTTGACGTTCCAAAAAAATCTGTTTACAAATAAATCAACAATTCGACTAAAATTTATCACCAACTCAACTTTTGATTGCCCGTAGGCCTCAAACATGTATTTAATTTTCAAATCAACCTAATAAAATTCAAAACTCAAGTCGTAAACCACATTTAAATAAAAAACAATTTAAAAATGATTACGAACAAATAATTACAAATTACAAATTACTTATACATTTCAAAAAAGGATTTACATGAAAATATAACTGATGTAAAAATGAGCTGCTCAAAATGGCGTCGTGTCGCTTTGCCTCGATCGCTGGAGGAAATGTCACTGTTTGGCTACCTGCTGAGAGTACCTAAAAAGGTTTTTGTATAAAAATAGAAAAATAATGAGTTAGAAACTCAGTGAGTGATAATTTATCTTTTCTTTAAAATTTTGATTTCTAAACGTCCTTATCGAAAAACATTTGAAAACAATTCTTTATTTCTTTAAACATTTCAAATCTTAATCTCTTAAACCCAATTTAAACATGAAAATTTATATATAAATGCAAGCATGCATTTAAATTCAAAACTCGTAACTTAAAATCATAACTAGCTTGAATAATAATCATATAATTTCTTTTCTCTCCAATTTACTTTACTTTTAAAGTTATTTCTTGATAACTTTCGAAAACACCATAGTACCCCTAACTCTAGGGTCACGTGGCCTGTGTACGAGGAATGCTCCAATCGTAGGGAGCCACCGTGATAGCTCTGAGACATCTCGCGGCTATGTGCGTAATTTTCTAGCGCTAACCATAACATGCGAAACACCACCCGACATCAGCAAAGGTGACTTGCCCGACAGATTCAGACACTTGTCCCCCTAGGTTAGTGACTCATCCCTCCCCAGGACTGTGTCAATTGATGTGGGATAGACCGGCCGGGTCTAATCTTATCTGAAAATCTCTTAGGGTATACTAATAGTTTTAAAAATACTTTTCTTTTCTTTTCTCAATTCAAACTTGAAAACTTGATTTCTGAAATTTCATTTTAACAACTATGTATATGCATATAAAAATAAAAATTCTCATTTCAAGCTATAGCTCATGCATATATCACTGTATTTAAAATAAATGCATGTAGGCAATTATTTTATCAAATCAAACTTAATAATTTGAAATACTTTTAAAATTTTTAAATAAAACTCACTCACAAAAACGGAAAACTACGAACGGCAAGTACGGAGCCTCTACTCCTCTCGCCTCGATCCCTATGCATCCTCGTCACCTACACAACATATGTATATGTAAATTTACATTCGCGTCAACTTCTGGAAACTTGAAATAACTAAAATTACACAATTGTCCCCAAATGACCCTTTTTATGCGTAAACCTCCCTTTTTGGTTTCTTTAATGATTCTAGGGTTCCGAACTCGGTTTTCTTCATCTGGAACCTATTTATTATCACCTAGGGACGTTCTAGCACTAACAAAATTGTGTTTGGAGACCCAAAACGAAAATCGTCTGATTTCGACTCCTTTAGGTCGAATACTATTCACAGCCCTACTCGAGGCTTTTTTTCGTTCCATTTTCACTCCGAACAACTTCCCAACTCACCCTTTAGTCGGTCCTACTGTTGGTACAAAAGGAAACGGTCATCGGGTAAGCGTTTTAGGCTAAAAACGCATTGTTTTTGTTACTAATTTTGGGCGTTTTCTTGGTTTTGATTTATGAACTTAATCTTTCACGTTTAATAGCCTCAACATGCCTAATTAAACTCGTTAAGGTCATCAAAACTCTCAACGGACACAATATGGGTCAATTTACGGAATCACCCTTCAAACTAGTATATTGAGCATTTGATTTTCTCTTTAAATTTTCGCCATTTTTCTTGGTTTCCTAGGCATCCAATAAACATCAGAATGACACCCATTTCTTTCGACTTTTTATCGGACCATTTTGCCCTTATAATAACCTTAAATTCCAAATTAACCTCAAACTAAAACTCTCAAATTCTAACATTAAAATTCACTCACTAATTATCCAACAAATCAACAACACAATCATTTCAAAACCACCAACATCAACACTCACCTATGGTAGCCCTTTACACCAATCAAATCTCAATTTTTTCCAAAATCGATTCACATGGTTTTCAACTTATTTTTAGTCACAAATAACCACAGCACAAATCATATCAAAACCCACATCAAAACCAACTTAAATCACCAACAAAAATCATAAACACAAACCAATTTCGAGTTGGATAACTTACCCCCTTTCACTTTGGTTTTCTTGCTCAATCTTGGTTTTCTAACTTGGGTGAGCTTGAAAGCTTGGTGGGAAGCTCTAAAATGGCTTGGGATAGCTTGATCTACCTCTCC
The DNA here is from genome assembly GCA_021234005.1 of Nephelium lappaceum. NCBI lineage: Eukaryota > Viridiplantae > Streptophyta > Magnoliopsida > Sapindales > Sapindaceae > Nephelium > Nephelium lappaceum. Next base: position 18,075,216 of record CM037998.1, on the reverse strand, counting down.
TTCCACTAGGCCGAACACACCCCCCTTTGGTTTCTCTTCTCATGGCTTCTTCTTTGGAGCTGTGTTTTGTCTTCGTTTATAGTGTGTCACGGCTATAACTGCATTGGTTTGGAGCGGAAATGTCTTGATTTCAGATTGGTCTTCCTCTCTTTCTTCTTCCTTGCGCAATCTCTCCTTCGCGTCTCTGTTTTGGTTCGGGTTTGGCCGACTATTTTGGGCTGTTTTTGGTCGCATTTGGGGTCTGTTTTGGTACGTGAAGACTAGGTTTGGGCTGGTCTTGCATTGTTCTTCTTCTTCCTCTCCTCCCTAGCTCGATCTGTCTTCGATCTGTGTGCAATTCTAGTCTGGTTTGTCTTCGTTTCTGCTCGGTTCTACGCGTGCGTGAAGGACTAGTTCGGTTGAGTACTTGGTCTGGTTGGCGTCGGGTTCAGGTGGCTATCCTCCCTCTTCTTCTTCTTCTTCTTCTTCTTTTACTACTTCTTCCTTTTCTTCTTCTTTTAAGTTTCGTGCGTCTTTGTTTGGTTTCTGTTCGACTGTGTTTGTTTGGCTTTTGTTTTGCCTAACTGGGTTGAGTTTCCATGTTTTTCTCCATAAACAATTCTAAAACTGACGGTCACGTCCTGAGAAAATTTCGTTCTCACCCTTAGCTTTTAGATCAATTCTAGTTTGACCACAGTTATTAAAACTTATCTTCAATTTAGTCCCTTGTCATATTAAATAATTACTTGATTTTATTTATCATTTTACCATTCCGTTTAATCTCCAATCAGGTTTAATTAAATCTCTAAGGGTTCTCTACAATCTTAGACACTCCCATAAACTATTTAGGGTCTCTAATCGCTACTTAGTGACTATTACTGGAAAATCCGTAAAATTAAAAATAAAAGGTTTACAATAATGATCACTTTCCATTTCAGGTAAAACCCACTTAACTATTTGTCTATGGTTAGAAACTTTGCTTCTTTATAAATTCAAACCATAGTTAATTAACCCTACACAACAACTTTTTGTTTTTTCTCATTAAAAACTTCTCTTTTATATTGCTGCATAAGCAACAATTGTTTTTCTTCCAACATAATATGATTTTAGTTTATATATATAATGTATTCAACATATGAAAGATTTATTTTTACCGAGTTAAATTCCAACTTATTTGATTTGTACGATAATTAATAACTTATAATTATTGACAACATACAATGACGTAAAAATTAGAAATGATCAAATTGGAGATGATTATATTTGTTTTTGTTAGGTTTGGTAGCAACCAAAGGAGAGTTTCAATGAAGCCTTAGATGGAAAATAAAGAAAAAATAAATAAAAACAAAAGAGAAGAATTTAAAGTCATTATTAAACATTTAATGGAGGGTTTGATGGCAATATGCATGTGATAGGAGAAGAAATATATATATATATATATATATGTGCAAAAGATATCGTTTCCTTCAAAACCCAATAGGCTAGAAGAAAAGCAAAAATTAAACAAAAAAGAAATATAAAAAAATTAAATAAAATTAAAAAACAAAAAAAAAGACATTCTTATTTGCTCGTTGTTTGGTTGGCTGGCTGGTGTGTTCGACTCTAAAGTGATAAAAAGAAGATCTTAAAACTCTCTGGGAAGTGGGAACTTAGAACATCACATGCATTGTCATGTTGCACCCCACCACTCCTAGTTTTATCTTCATTCTTCAAAGTTTCTCTTGTGGATCTCTCCCTCTTCTAGGGCTAATGTAGCACTTCTCCTTTTTTTATTTTTTATTTTTATAGCTTGGATTAATTATTTTATATTTTATTTCTAGGTTTCTTAAAGTTAAAAGAAAGGGTATATTTGGTCATGTGTAGGGTATAATTATAAAATGTTAGCTATTAAAATATTTTAGTGGGGTGTACATGTGAAAAGGGGTTTATGTACAGATTTTAAGGGGTGAATACATTGAAACTCAAATTTTATAAAAAAAATTGAAAACCCACAAAACCAGAAACCCATATCAGGGTAGGGTTTCTTACTCCTCATATACAATAGTATGAGCCGTCTCATGTTCCTATAGATTAGCAAGCTAGTTATAAATAAAATGTTGCTTAAGTGTTGTTCGTTTATGTTGTATCAAGTTTACTATTACTTGCATGTATTAATAATTTATGTTTTAATCTTATTTGATTTTTTTCTTCTTTACCTTCATTATCCCTTTTCAGTTTACTGTTATGAGTTTAATTATGTTCTTAATTATTCGTATTTATTTCGGTAAAATGATTTATGTTATTATTTCTTTATGGTTTTCTCATTGTCTACTGGATAATAATCAATCCATGTATTTTATTTGTTTCATTTATATGAAGTGGGAGCAATTAACATATGAACAGTACTACGGTTAAAGTGGGTGTAATCATGTATATTTTATTATATGAAAAAGAAAAAACCTCATAACAAATTCATTGTCGTACAATAAACATGATTCAACACAATATATCTTTTCAATTAATTTAATTTTTTAAACTATTATCGTAATTTAAGTATTAAAGAAGGAGGAGATGACATAGACTCCAAACCCCTATGGTGTAAATGTGAGGAGCATGCCACCATCCAATCTCATGTTGTCACAACTAATTTATTTAACTACTTGGTATGATAACGATCTTAAATCTAAAATATTAATTCTTATTATTTTAGTTGACATAATTAATAATGAAATTAAATATTATTTGACAATTCAACAACTATATTTTTGAATTCATTAAATTGTTTAGTTTGCATTGTCTTTAACATATTAAAAGGGCATATATTGATGTAAAAACATACGTTTTCAAATGTTTTCCATCTAATAATAATAAATTTGTTAATAATATTATGATTTTTTTTAAATGCCATTAATATTGTACTTCTATGTTTGTAATTAGAATTCAAGAAAATTCAAACTTGTCCAGTTCTAAGCATAAAAACATATGCAACTTACAACCATTATAAGGCCAAAGATGTAAATGGTGCACTCAAATAGAAGCAGAAAAAGATTAGGGATAAAACCTGTATTTTAGTTTACAACGCAATTTCATTGAAGTCCCTCTGTAGAAGCCAAGCTAGATTTGAACTTGGATCAAACCTTACATTTTAACCTTAGATTTGAATTGTGGCTGTGGAGGGATCGATGACATGGTTCAGCGGTAGGAATCAATGACAGGGTTCTGTGAAAGGGTTGATTGGTATTGGGAGCTCAAGAAAATAAAAAAGAAATTGGAAAAAAAAAACCAAGAAAAAAAAAGAGAGAGAAATAAATAAATACTGATTAGGTGTGTCGTGTGCATTTAGGGTTAGGTGTCAATTTACGCATATACCCTTAAGGGTTGAGCACATATATAAATCTGATGTGCTATTAAATAAATAAATAAAAGTATGAATTCAGTTTGGTTTGTGGGTTTGAAGACCCAAAACCAAACAAAATTTGAACATGGATCGGGTTTTTAGACCTAGAACCAAATACCCTTCTTTTTATTGTATGAACTAACCCGAACACCTGAAATTCAGTTCAGTTTTGATCATTTGGGTATGTGTTAAATTGCGTGGGCCTATTTTCTATCACTGTTGGGGTTGTGTTGTCTCATGCATGTGGACTACTCAATTAATATTTATTTGGATTGAAAGTAGTGATCGGTAGTCGAAGCATAGTAGCAATTTCAATTGAACTTAAGGTTGTGAGTGTCTTATCCTATTGAGTTATCTTGACAATTTCATGATTAGTTTGAGATTCTACCTAATTTTTATTATTAGATTTACAATTTAATAATAGCTTTTATAAGAGATAGTATTCTCCAACTATTTGTTGTACTATAATTTGAATGTAAGTAAATGGATTTGGGTTTTGTGAAAATTGTAATAAACAAAAATCTATTACAAATGATTTTTTTTGTAAACTGATTCTTACATCACATGAAGGTAGCATCTTATATCTCAAAATTGTTTAGCAAAAACATGTTTTTCTTCTAGCTCATATTTTTGTAATATTATATATCTAAGAAGTAAGAATCTAACAATAAAAATGCTATGCAAGAAGAACAAATTGCACAACATCCCCTGAAACATTATCTAAAAAACACGAATACAACTTTATCATTTAATTACCCCAAGCCCCCACTCATTGGTCAAAGTCCATTATATTTAATAGTTGATCAAAAATTTTATTAAATAACAAAAATATCCCTTGATACTTAAAAATAAATAAATAAATAAAAATCAAACAAAATTAGATCTCCACATTTGGATGGTGGAGATCAAATTATCATCATCTTCAATAATGGTCTGACTACTCTCCTTCTAAAATGGTCAACCATCACTAGCATCGTCTCCACTGCATCTCCATTTCATCCTGCCTAACCACCACCACCACCACCATCGCCAACCCCACTCCTACCACAGACGGCTACCCTGCCTAACTCTACTCATCATCCACACCAATACCTACACCTTCCAAAAAAAAAACTAGAGCTCCTCTCTCTCTTTCTCCATCTTCCCTTTCTCTTTCCTCATCTCTTTCATCTCTATTTCTCTATCTCCTTCTCTTTAGACTTGACCTCCATCACTGACTCCATCTTTATCATCGTCAACCTTTGTCATTAGCATCATCATCCTCTTATCTACAACATTTTATCTTGCCATCATCAACATCAAAACGATTTCAATGGCAACTTGTTTTCATCAGATTAAGGAAATCAAATCTGGGTTCGACACCTAGATAAAAAGTCCTTTATTTAGGTTTGAAAAACCTAGATCTGATTTTGTGCTTGTGTTTGATTCATTTTTGTTCTTGGTTTGTGTTTGTTTTGGGTTTGATTTCATCATTTGGGTTTGTATTTGCTAGTTTGTGTGTTTGATTTCATGATTGAGGTTTATAAAAGATTGAAGAATGGGGCATGAATCTTGGTGTTGAAACATGGTGCATGAATCTTGTTTGTTTGTTTATGTTGAAGAATGGTGCATGAATCTTGTTTGTTTGTTTATGTTGAAGAATGGTGCATGAATCTTGTTTGTGTGTTAAAGATGAACAAGAGATGAACTAGGATCGCTGTTGAAATATGAATTTTGGTGTTTAAGATGAATAGTTGGTGAAGATCCAATCCTAGATTGAATTTCCACTATCCATCATAATGATGGATGGCTGGGACTAGATCTCCACAATTATTTTTTCTTAAATAATTGATTTTTTTTTTTCATTTTTCATTTTTATAATTTTCATTTTTTTTTAATTTTTTAAATAATTTTTGGGAAGATCTAGATTGGATCTCCACTTTTAGATGAATCCCATCCGACAGTGGAGATTCAATTTGGTTCACCACCATATTGTTTTTATTATTATTATTATTATTATTTGTCTTATTGATGAGCAAAATGTTCATTTAATCAAAAATCTTAGTAAACGATCAAAGTTAACAAAAACTGACTAACAACATGGCGGTTTGGTGTAATAAAAGGTTAATATGTTTTCGTCTCATTTCAGGCATACCTCAAGGAGGTGTTGTGCAATTCGTTCGTGTAAGAATCTAACAATAACATGATGTTTCGAATTGAGTTAACTTGAGAATGAAATATATATATATATATATATATATATATTCTCAAAAGCATTTCGAAACTACTCAAAATCAATAAATGGACAATGTAATGTGGGTAACCTTGACAATAGCTTAAAATGATAGGTATTTGAGTATTTGAGTGTATAATGTGGAAATATCAACAACCCAATAAGTGTGAAAAAAAAAAAAAAAATCTAATAAGATTTCACTAATTTTTTCACAGTTTGGCCTACATCATAATTATTCAAGTTCATCATAAAACTCTTAAAAATCTTTAAAAAAGGGAAAAAAAAATCATAGATCTCCCTTAATAAAGTTGTTAAAAAATAAAAATATCGTTTAACAACATTCCATTAAATGTATTTAAAGTCTTAAGGTTTTTATCTAAATTAAACAAGAAAATTTATATCTAATCATTCTTACTTTTTTCTAATTACAACAAAACATGATAATAATCAATAACTAAATTAATGAATTCTCTCACTATACAAAACTTGTGCAACACCCGCTCAAATTAAATTTACCACACACTTCATCAATGCCTTATCCTTATAAATCAGAAACTTGTCACATGCATACATATTTTTATTCGAAATACGATTACATATATTTTACATGTTACAACAAAACTGAAAGGCCAATTATTCATCTATTCAATTGTTGGTTGGCATTAAAACTTATTCAAATTTTGGACTATCTTGACTCATTATGTGCATGTCAACAAATCTTTCTCACTTATGGGACCACCTGATTTGCACCACATGCCATAACACTTGTTATAACTCCAAGTTCTGACATGAATATTTTGAATTATTCATCGATGGCCATCTTTTCAAGTTCTGGAAAGCCAATTATTCATCTATTCAATTGTTGGTTTGCAGAAAAACTTATCCAAATTTTGGACTATCTCTATTTATAATGTGCATGTCAATAAATCTTTCTCACTTATTGGACCACCTGATTTGCATCACATACCATGACTCCCAAATTCAGTTTCGTTCGAATCGGTTCATGTAAAATTGTCCAAGCGGGCCAAGCCTACTTTCAATTCTAACAATGTTGGGGTTATGTGGTCTCACTCATGTTGACTCCTCAATTATTATTTTGTTGGAATGAAAGTCGTGATTGGTAGTCGAAGCGTAGCAGCAATTTCAATTGAAAGGCTGTGAGCGTCTTATCCTATTGAGATATCTTGCTTGACAATTTCATGACTAATTTGAGATTTTGGCTAATTTTTTTTTTTATTAAATTTACAATTTAATTATAGTTTTTTATAAGAGACAGTAGTCTCCAGTTATTCATTTTACTATAATTTAAAACGTAATTAAATGGATTTGGGTTTTGCGAAAAACTAAAAATCGAAATAAACAAAAATCTATTACAAATGATTTTTTTCTAAATTTATTCTTACGTCACATAGATGTAGCACCTTGTATTTCAAAGTTGTTTAGCAAAAAACATGTTCTTCTTCTAGCTCATATTTCTGTAATATTATATCTCTATGAAGTGAAAATCTAACAATAATAATGATGTGTAAGAATCTGATAATAACAGTGATGTTAATAATAATAATAATAATAATAATATAATAATAATGTTTCAAATTGATCTAACTTGAGAATAAAAGATTTTTTTGAAGGCATTTCAAAAACTACTCAAAATCAATGAGTCGACATATATAATGTGGATAAACTTGAAAATACCTTAAAATGACAGGAATTTGAGTACATAATGTGGAAATATCAACAACCCAATAAGTGCAGAAAAAAAAAACAAAAAAAGACAAATTTTAAGGATTATTATCATTTTACCTCTTGAATCAAAATAATATCAAACCACCAACGATATTGACATTAATAGCTAAAACAACCTAATCGTTATATGACATAGTAAATCCGGCAATAAACTAACAGAACTGTTAATTTTGAAGTTATTATCATCAATGTCTTTACATCTCTTAATCGGGGACAATTGGATCAAATTTAAAAAAATAATTAAAATAAAAAAACAAATTAAAGCAAAAGTTTCATTTTTGTCATCTCATTACTCTCTCTCTCTCTCTCTCACCTCACCCAAACACCACCCACCCCACCATCAAAACCTAACCCTATCACCACTTAACAGTGGCAACTCACACGATTATTAAGAAATTGACGACAAGATCCATAATGTTGTCGGCTATTTTGATTGATGGCAAGAGGTTTTTTGACTAATATTTTGAAAATTAGGGTAAAATGAGATTAGTTACTATTTCAAGAGGGTTTTCAAGAGGGTTTTTAGAATTTTTCCAAATTTAATGTCTAAAATGATTTCACTAATCTTTTCAAAGTTTGGTTTATGTCCTAATTATTCAAATTCATCATAAAACTTTTAAAGTCTAAAAACAAAAAAAAAAAAAATCTCATATATCTCCCATGATAAAGATGTTAAAAAAAAAAAAAAAAATCATTTTACATTCCATTAAATGTATTTGAAGTCTCAAGGTATTTTTCTAAACAACCAAACTTATAACTAGCCATTCACTTTTTTTTTTTTCTTCTAACGACAACAAAACAAAGTAATAATGTCGTTTGGGTTATGGTTTGATGGTTAGACAATCAACCATTGATAGGGGTAAAAATAGTGAATATTTAACCCTTTGAATCTTAGTATTTTTTATCGTTTTCATGTGATTTTACGTGTTTTTGAGTATTGTTCAGGAAATAAATTTGTAAGTGGTGAGCACAAGTAAACTTAAAAGATTTGGTTAAAAAATGAGCCGAAAAGTTAATAGGGAACAATATCGATGAAGAAACGATCATTGTGGAGAAAACTTTTATGTATTGGAGGCATTTTTTGGATGGGAGAAACAACTTATTCATCATGACAACCCCTTTCTTACACATCAAACAACCCATGCCCAAGTTGCCATGCATGCTTCTTCATTGCGAGCACCCAAACTAGCTTGATGCATGCCTCCTTATGTGCCTACCAGCATTCAAGTGCACAACATAGCCTTACCTTCTACATTAGGTGTGCATAGCTACGCGCCACTCACTATGCAGCCCACCACCTAGCGTGTATGCACCAATCTCCTCTGTACCAACGCGCCTCCTTGCACGCTCACTACATAGAAGCGTACCACACAATGCACACCAATATCTCTGCACAACCCTACAGTGCGCCTACTTGTGCGCTTCCATGCTGCTCAGGCTCCAACTAGCGCCACATATTGTCAAGCAAGTGCAAAAGGGTAATGTGGACTTTTTACCGTCCATTTCATGCCCTAAATTGGACAGCCCTTAAAAAGAGATAAAATAGACCATTTTAGGGAGCTTTTGGAAAGAGAGCAACCTATAGGGCTCCAAGGATTTAAGTTTGCCATTTCTAAGTTCAAAGGGAGGATTCACCCATACTTTGTATCATTCAACAAGGAGAAGAGTAAGAGAGGAAAATACAACTTTGGAAGTGAGAGGAGACCATTTTTAGTAAGAATAAAGCTTTTCTTTAACTTCCATAAGATTGTCTTACGCTTCTCTTCAACTCTCATAAGATTCTCTTACTCTCTTTTTTATTGTTTATTGTAAAATTGTTAATAAATATGCATTGTAGGGTTGGTTTTTCCTTTGTTTTATGAATTACTTTGTAGTCTAGAGTTGTAATGTAACCAAACTACGTAGCTTAACTTATCATTTATCTTTGAAGCTTGATTTCTCCATTATAATCTTTTATTTTAATTGTGCTTAATGCTCTGAAATTAATTGATCACTAATTAGAAGATTTAGTAACCTTATTGAACTTCAAAAATGATTGTTTGTGTTTAAACCCTAAATAAAGTGACATGAATAGCATGGGATAGGAATATACTTTTGTTGTTTGTGCAATCATTGAGTAATTTAAACTTAATGAACTCGACTTATTTATTTGATCCATATAGGAATATAGTGGGTTAGGTGAGCTTAAGTATGTCCACTAGACTATCAGAAGAGATGGGTGGATAAATTAGGCATTACTCAATTGAGGATTAGATGGAGATAGAGTGAAAATGGTGAATGATTAGGTTGGGTGAATTAATAAGGTGAAGTTACAATCCTAGAGTTCCGACCCTATTAGTTTAGTTCTTTATTACTAGTTGTTGATTTAGTTTTAGCTTTAACATATTTAATTCTCATTTTCATTAGTTTGAATAAGGTTGGATTTGATACAAGTTTAGTACTTGACAAGTTGGCCTAATTCTCATGGAATGATATCTTACTTATCATTGTATACTTGTGAACCATGTATACTTACCTGGGTTTCTTATGTGTGTGTCATGTGAACTCGGAATGCGTTCAGAAATTAGCCATCAGCCACCTTCTGCCTCTCTAGAGGTGAAGGGTTTTACACCCAAAAAGCTTCACAATATTATGGGTATCATCCCCAACCATTCTTTGTAGGTTATCCCCTCCTGTTTCTAGGAGTTGATCTATGAGTTACGCCACAACATCTCGTTGCTACTGTTCTCACTTGTATCTTAGACTTATCTCATTTATCAATAAAAAAAAAAATCGATAATAGTCGATAATTAAATTAATGAATTCTCATATGATACAAAACTCGAACAAGACCCGTTCAAATTAAATTTACCACACACTTCATCAATGCCTTATCTTTATAAATTATAAACGTTTCACATGCACACATATTTTTATTTGAAATACTATACATATATTTTAGAAGTTGACAACAAACTAAAAAGCCAATTATTAATCTATTCAATTGTTTGTTTGCATAAAATCTTATTCAAAATTTGAACTATTGTAGTGGCCACAGTTCCATGCCCAGTAATCATAGGTTTATGAGCCAATTGAACAATTGCCCAATAAGTCGGTCGATATAGGCTTACAGCCCAACTTGTTAGTCGATATAGGTTTACATTTCCTTATACGGATTTGTTAACGAGTCAAACGACTTAGCCTACTTAACTTAGAGTAAATATACCTTCGGTAAAATGACTCATGGGTTTGATCGACCAAGTTCAGTATAAATATGAATTGTTCATACAGGTCGGTCGGCATGAAACCGACCTAAGATTCATAATCTGACTCCAACTCTTCCATTTCAAGTCTATTACACTGAGAATCAATCATCTATAAGATAAGGTATATCCAATTAGGATTAACCTTTATCGTCTCTAATAACTTAGGGATGACTACGATCATCCTCTATTATACTTAAATTTGAACTCCTAAGTCTACTGAAACTAGACTTTTTTAACTTAATGGAGCATCACGCCTATAAAAGGCTCCTCACACCATCAAATCGGGCATTCCACATCACATGCATTGTCACGCTACCGAATTGCCATTAAACCTCTCCAAGATCCAACTCCTATCACCCTTAATGATAGAATCCTTATAATACCGTCTACATTTTCCTTCAACATGTTCCTTCCTCCGACAAGCTCAATTGGATCCACCAACACGATGCTCTCAATCACTTGGTGCGATCAACCTAGTACTGGACCACCACCATCTTGGATCATCATCAACGTTATCTAGCCAACAACCATGATCTACCTCACTGCCATTACCTTCCACTTATACTGTCTCACAGCCTAGCTATATAGTCTACACTACCTTGTAGTCTACACGGTCAAAGCTATCAAACTAGATCAAATCTATAAATATATATATATATATGATCAAAATACAATCATATGACTATTGGCCAATTGGTTTGATATTTTTGGCTATTGACCATTAGGATTTTACAACAACTCTTTAAAGGTAATGAGTATTCTTGTTCAGTTTCCAGAATCTCAAGGAAAATTTATGTTATTATGGCCAAAATTCAGGTATTGATATAATTTTGTCAAACTTCAGAGAAGATTTGTGAATTTATCCTAATATATATATATATACATGAACACATAAACCCTATCAATTTTCATCATTTTCTCATAATCTTAATCTTCTATCTCACTCATGCCACCTTCCTTCACTCTCTGTTTTTCACCATTTTCTCATATTCTCAACCTTCTCTCTCATGCACACCACCCTGCTCTACTATTTATCTCTCCTCGAATCTACATCGTTTCACTAGACGCTCCACTTTTACCATCCTCTGCCACTCAAACTATCCCTTTCTCATTCTTCTCTCTCTCTTGTCGTTGACGGTATCTCCCCTCTCCTTGCTCTCGCTCCCTTATCAGTTCTCTCTTCTCTTTTTGATTTCGCTAGAGGTTTACGAATACATGTGAGTGGTGGTGGGGTTGATGAAGGTGAGTACGAATTTGGTGGTCAATGGGTTGATGTTTTGGTGAGACAAAGAGGCTCTGGTTCTTTTTTTTTTTTTTTGGTTGATTTACAGGTTTTGTTTTGGTGATTTGAAACACTACTAAGTTTGATGTTTTGTTGATTTGTAACCAAGTGAGTTTTCTAGATCTAGGTTATAACCCAGTAGACCGAGTTAGGCCAATTCGATCGGGTACTCGACTAACTTGACCAATTACTCAGCGTACTAGATTTTAGCCCCTGATATGGGGCTAATCAGACTTGCACAGTGCCGGTTATCGATTAATCGGCGATAACTTAGCTAAGTTTTGGAACATTGTTCATACTACGTAATGTAAGAACATATTTGATATGTTATTTATGGCGCATGATGTGATACAATTAGGATAAATATGTATTGATTGTTTTGGTGTTTTGAAGTTTTCATTCTAAATAAAATAGAAATCTTTCAATAATTAATATTGTTTTCAATTAATTTTGCAAACATTATTAGCTATTTATATATATATATATATTAAAATGTCTCACTGCAGTTTCCATTTATTATTAAAAGATTTATAATTCTGAATTTCTAGTAGTACAAGGTCATAAAAACACTACTTTCATTCGAAATAGTTGTCTTCAGGGATTAACTATAATTAAGTATGCCTAACTCATACTTTTATCCATCTGCCAAATGTCTTTAGATTTGCCTTTCGTTAAGGAGCACGTTTTTGGTGCATTTTCTTCACCATGTCCAACAGTCCAACATAAGGACAAATTTAATTATGAGGACAACTGTACAAGTTGGAGCCGCTAATATTGTCTACAAACAAAATAAGACAAAATCTGGTTTTCAGTCTTTAATGTTAAAGGTTATTTTCTATCAAAACAAACCAACCATTAATTTATTTGAAGTAATAGAATTGACTTAAGAACATAATAAAAAATTAATTACGTGATAGGGAATATTGTTATTTTCTTCAGAAAAAAAAAAATTATGTCATTATTTTGTAACTGTCGAAACCAAATTCAAAATCAATTGGTATCAATTGTAAAATTGATAAATTATGGATTTTAAAGTGAGAGTAATGCTAGACTTTTCAATTTTTTATCTAAATAATGTGACATATGAATTGTTAATGTTTTATAAATTATGAAATAATATTATAATTAATATGATCTTGATAACTCATATGTCATATCATTTGGGCATGAATTTGAGCAAAAATTTTGGAAAGCCTAGCTAACATTACTAATGGTCTAGTTATGCTTTCACATTGATAAATTGGTAATTAAAATACCGAGCTTATGATTTAACAATTGTTTTTATATCCTTCCTATTGGTAATTACAGTTTGACAAATTAGATTTTGGAATGGTTCCTATATATGTGTATATATATACATATATATATCCTTGGTTATACATTCACATTAGTAAGAATAAAAGATAAATTGAACTCATTTATACATTCAGATATTTTTAAATTTAACGTGCATAAATAGGTGGGTGTAAAACTTCTGTTTGCAAGTGAATTTAGCATTTTGTAGAACATCCATGTTTATATATGTACCACATATACATTAACTAACATAAAACAAAATTAGGCGGCCTATAGGTCCTAGAAAACGATCTTTTATTTGCTTGTGTTTAATGCATTTTATCCTATTCTTATAATTGTATAAATAAGATATATTATTAGAGTTTGTATACATGTAATTAAGTTGTAAACTAAAAGCTATTAGTGTGAACCACTGTCTAGTGTAGTTTGATAGCAGAAATAGCTCATTTAATCTAGTAATATTCTAAGTTTGAATTGCTCCCATCATATTTTATAAATGATATGACATATGAGTTGTTAATATTTTATAAATCATGAGATGATGTGATAAATAATATTATCTTTATAACTCATGCAATGTCATTTGAGTATGAATTTGGACAAAAATTTTGGAAAGCCTAACTAACATTACTAATGGTCTAGTTATGCTTTCACATTGATAATTTGGTAAAATACCAAGGTTATCATTTAATAGTACTTTTTATATCCTTCCAATTGGTAATTACAGTTTAGATAATTAGATTTTGGATTTGTTCCTATACATATATATATATATATACTTGGTTATACATTCACATAAGTAAGAATAAAGAGTTAAATTGAATTCATTTAATTGTTCAGATATTTTCAAATTTGGTGAGCATAAATAGGTGGGGTGTAAAACTTCTATTTGCAAGTGAATTTAGCATTTTGTAGAACATCCATGTTTATATATACATATATATATATATATATACATATAAAAGACATATACATTAACTAACATAAAACAAAATTAGGTAGCCTCTAGGTCCCAAAGAACGATCTTTTGTTCGCTTGTGTTTAATGCATTTTATCCTATTCTTGTAAAAGCATAAACAAGATATATTATTAGAGTTTGTATACATGTAATTAAGTTGTGAACTAAAAGTTATTACTGTGAACCATTGTCTGATATGGTTTGATAGCATAAATGGCTCATTTATTCTAAGTCTAAGTTGCTCCCATCAGGTGCTTATTGAAAAAACAAAAAGGAAAAAAAGAAAAAAGAAGCTAGTTAGTGTAATTAAATGAAAGTTGTTTCATGGTCACTTCATTTTTCTTAATCTTCCTTCGCTCCTTCTCTTAGGATTCTGTCTTTTTCCATTTTCTTTTGTGTTCGTTGAAGGAATTATATTATTATGAAGAAAAGCAAACTACTGAGAGCCAACAACTTTTTCTCTTTCAATAACTCAACGCAAGAAATTACGAAAGGTGAAGAAGAAAGCAGTCTATAAGACAATAGATGGGGCAAAAAATTCACTCTTAGATACAGTGCCTCGAAGTATTATCTCTACATATCTACATTTCTTGATAAAACTCGTAGTTGAGTTTACAAGGCTATTTGATCGAGGTCCCTTGTAGATGCCAAGGTAAATTTGAACTTGGAAATAACTTTGTGAACTCAACTACGAGTATTACTATTAAGACTAGAAATGTAGCATTAGTAAGTGTGACTAAAGGAAGTTTTAGCCATTTTGCTAAATAAATTTAATTATATATGAAATAGTTAAAAAAATAAAATAAAATAAATGTGATTTTTTTTTGAAATATCATCATATACAGTGTAGAGACTCAAACCTAAGACGTTATCAAACTAAATTATATCTATCACTAAATCACACTAGACGGTAATATACATATATATACAATTTAATTAAATAAATAATCAATTTATATAACATTTAAAAAAAAATTAGTTGTTGGTGGTCTCCTCCTCCAATATTGCTGTTGTAAGATGCCGACCCTTTCTCAAGTTTTGTTCTCAGGCAGTGGCCACTAACCGGTCGTAGAGCTACCAGTTAAAGTTAGTATCTTTTACTAGTAATTGAGAAGGTCAAGTAAAGCTTTTAACACACAAAATTTTTATAAATATTAAGGTCTTATTTTGAAAAGTAAAAATTTATGATTATAATTTATGATCTTGAAATAAAAATTTAAGAACATCTTGATTAGAGATTTATCCCACATATAAACTTAAAAAGTTACTCTCGACTCATTAATATTTAATAATTCATGTAATTGCAAATTCGTCTAGCATAAACAGCTCAACCCTTGTATACGTGAGGATATAGCACTTCGCAACATTTATGTTTTACTATTTTTCACATTACGACATATGCATTAAATAACATTATCCTAAAATATTTCAGACGGTGGGCCTTTAAAAATGCCCTGCGTGTGTTAATGCATGCCATTCGTCATTCTTCATTCACGCAATAATGGAACGTGGAGGAGAAAATAATGCATAAGCCAATCGGTGTGTGACACACTAACACAAGTGATTCACCAATTATCTCTGCTTATCTACTTCTACAGCAACTCTCTGTCATGTACACACAAAATTAATTTAAAATAATTATTCTAATATCTACATGATTTCTCTATTTTTCCCTATAAATGAGTTGCAAACACGATTAATGGTATATACTACTGTTAATGCAGCTTCTCCCCAAAACTTTTCAGGACAAGAAGCAGATATGAGAAGTGTACGAACAGTTTTAAGAATGTGTCTGTGTTTGCGTTCAGCACGACCATTTTGTTGAGATGTACTAGGACAAGAGCGATGACATATGGTACCCATTTGATTTAGCAGATTAAGAAATGTAGTATCCCGATATTCCATGACATTATCGGTGTAGAAAATTTTGATAGATTTGGAGAACTGAGTCTGAATCATATTAGTAAAATCAGAATAAATCTTAGACAATTCAGACCTATTATGCATAAGATAGAGCCATGTATAACGAGAATAATCATCTACAAAGATAACAAAATATTTGGATCCCCTCATGGTAGTTATTGGGGAGGGACTCCAAATATCTGAATGAATTAAATCAAAAGGTGCTTGAGAAACTGAATCACTATTATTAAAAGGTAAAACATGTTGCTTAAATAACTGACAAAATAAACAGTCAATGTGATCGGTAGTTACAGAGCCTAAATGTCCACTGGATAATAAAGAATGTAAACGACTAAATGAAACATGACCTAATCGAGAGTGCCAAAGGCTCAATGGTAAAGATGAAGAAGTAGCTGCAAACTGATAGGAAGAGAAAACCCGTGAAGGAAGTTGAAGATGAATGAGCTCAAACAGACGTTCAACTTTACGACCTATCCCATGAATCTTCCTCATTTGTGGATCCTGCACACGGCAACCAGAAGAAGTAAAGTGTACATTAAAACCAAGTTCACACAATTGACCCACAGAGATAAGGTTTAAAGTAAGTTTAGGAATGAAATATGTATTTTGTAATGATAAATTATTGGTGGAGATATGACCGATATGTTGAACAGGAATGGATGAGTCATTGGCTGTAGAAATGATGGGGAGAGGAGAAGATGATGAATAGACAGAAAAGTTTGAAAAATCAGAAGTCATGTGATTACAACAAGCTGAATCAAAATACCAAGAGGATTTACCTGGTGAAACTGTGGAAGTAGAAATGGAAGAGTTACCAGATTTGGAAATGATTTGAAAAAGGGTAGACTCAAGATCATGAATAGAAAAAGAGGAAGAACCAGCAGTACGCTGTGCATCATTAGCCATAGCTGTAGAAAATTGTTGATTTGTCTTAGAGTGCTTAAGAGAAACATCCTTGGATTTGGTGGAAGACCCTCTAGAAGTAGGATTCTGAGGACAATCATCATTGTAGTGTCCTAATCTATATTTCTGCCAATGTTTATAGCATCGAGTAGGACAATGTAGAACTCCATGTCCTGGTAGTTTGCAATAACGACAGTAAGATTTCTTCATGTCAACATGTTTAGAATGAGTGACAAGCACAGTATCTGTACGAAGAGGCTGTAATGTGGCAAGACGAGTCTCTTCAGATATTAATTCAGAGATAGCTTGTTCAAGAGTTGGCAAAGGATGACGATGAAGAAGAGACACACGAGTGGGCTCAAAATTATCAGTGAGAGCCATGAGAAACTGTATTAGATGCTGGTGATCTCTGTAAGTATGAAATATTTCAGCATCTTTGGTCCAGGTAGGCTCAGAAAGTGCTAATTGATCCCAGATAAATTGCATCTTTGAGTGAAAATCAGCAATCGATTGACCTGGTTCCTGTCTTAATTGATGCAAATTGCGGAGTAAATGATACTGGTGAGAGAGATCAGAGGTAGTATACCTGTGAGCCAAAAAAGTCCAGAGAGATTGAGCAGTATCAAAACGACCAAACTGAAGATTGATCGATGGAATTAATGTGTTACGAATCCAAGTGATAATTTGATAATTTTTACTGTCCCAATCATCAAGTCGTTCATTGTATTTCTCATCAGTCTCATTTTCAAGATTTACAGGCTTTTGATGATCTCCAGTAACATATTGTCATAATTTCTTGCCTTTGAGAAAACTAGACATTACTTGGACCTATAAAATATAATTTGGACCATCCAGAATAATTTGGGTGGACCGAGACACATCTAATTTCCAAGCATTATCCATGAATAAGCCCAAAATAAATAATCTCAATAATAAAACGAATCCAAAAAAACTTTAACGGAGACAGCAACTCAAATTAGAAAAGAAGTCCAATATAAGATCAAGTCCAATGAAAAATCAATCTTGGGAATCCAAACCATATGAACTAGAGACAAACCATAATGTGAGCCAAGGAGACAAACCAGTTGATGAGTCAAACCAAAAATAAACCAGAAAATGCAAGTGTGACCAGTTTGTGAAGCGACAGAACAGTGGAAGCAAACCAGATTGAGCGGCGGCTGAAACAGAACCAATGCAGTGGCTGAAACAGTACGATGACAAATTGTGCGACGGTGCGATGACCAAATGGAAAAACACAAACCAGAAATGATCCGTAACAGATGTGCGTAGTGGAGAGGCTAAATGTGCGCAGTTGAGTTGAGACTGGATGATGCGTACAGATGGAGAAACACAAACCAGAAAAATGATGAATAACAGATGTGTGCAGTTGTGAGGCTGAATGTGCGCAGTCGAACGGTGACCAAAATTGACCAGGAAGACCGCAGCACGGCAGTAAGTGGAACAGCGGCAGAACAAGTGATGACTGGCAGTAGAAACAGACCAGCAGCAAACAAAACAATAGCGGAACAACCAAGATTCAGAGGCGCCAAGAGAACAGAGCACGGTGCAGCGAAACAATAACAAGTGGCAGCAGTAATGGCTCGCGATGGAGACAGAGTCACGAACAAAGTGTGGCAGCGGAACACAGCAGCGTAGGGACGGAACAGAACCAGCGAATGGAGACCAGTGAGCGGTAGCGCAACAAGGACCAGCGGAGACAACGGCAGCGGAACAGAACCAGCGAATGGAGACCAGCGAGCGGCAGCGCAACAAGGACCAGCGGAGACAACGGCAGCGGAACAGAGCAGCGCAAAACTCCAGCGACAGGTAACGGCGTTATCGCGGTCAGAGAAAAAAGTTGCAGCGGCTGGAGTGGAATGGTATTTGACCAAGTCGATGGTGGTGTTTTGGGTGAGTGATGTTTGATGCCGATGTTGATGGTGATGACAGTGAATGAAAAAAAAATTTACAAAACCCTAGACTCTGATACCTTGATAAAATTGATGAATATTATTTAGTTCACTATATTACAAATGTACAATATCAAACTCAATTATAGAGTAAGAGGCATAATACAAATATGGTAAGTAGAATAATATATTACAACAATAGTAATAGAAATATATCTCAATAATGGTGATTGATATGCTTGATGATTGATTGATATATTAACACCAAGATTCTAAGACTCTGCTTGTAAGTACTGAAGAGCTAGCTCTAGCTATGGCCACTTCAATTTCCTTTGCCTTTCCTCAGTTTCTTCTCTCTTGTTTTCTTCTTTCCCTATCCCTTCTTTGTTCATTGGAGGAAGGATATGGTTTTGAAGAAAAAGAGAGTAATGAAGAGAGCTACCTTACTCACACTATTCAACTCAGCTCTCTTTCCTCTTCATCTGTTTGTGACATTTTACCAAAGGTTCATCATCTCTTTTGAACTATTTTATGATCCATGTGCTTTTGCTACTCTTTTTTTCCTCATATATATATTTATTTATTACTGCTTAATTTTAACTTTTCATTTATATATTCACTGTGAAGAGCCATTATGAAAGTTGTATACATCAGGCATATTAAAACTTTTCTCCTAAATTTGCATGCATGAACACATATTTATATGTATAGCATAACCTAAATCATAACAATATATACATGTTTCAGCCAATGAAAGGAAGTCAACAGTGAAAGTAGTTGATAAGTACGGCCCATGCTTTAACCTAAATCAAGAAAAACCAAAATTTCCATCTCACACGGACATTCTTCATCTTGATTGGTTGCGAGTCAACTCAATTCACACTAGGCTCTCGAGGAAGTCAGGCCGCCACCGTGACATGATAGAGCTCGATTCCGCTAGTATTCCAACCAAGAACGGTAGCTTATTTGGCATACATAATTTTGTTGTTACCGTGGGGCTTGGCACACCAAAGAAAGATTTATCATTAGTACTTGATACTGGAAGTGATCTCGCATGGACACAATGTGACCCTTGCCGAACTTGCTTTAAGCAAAATGAAGTAAGATTTGACCGCAAAACTTCTACAACATATGTTAATGTTACCTCCACATCTGCATTGTGCAAATACGTCGAACGCCCAGGTAATAAATTCAATTGAAATTTTTAATTTAAGGATATCAATTTGAACCAGTTCAAAATGGATTTCACAATAATAATTCATGAACAAATTTAACATATATATATATATATATGCAGATAAGGTACCCCAAAATGCTGGCACAACATGCGTCTATGGAATTTAATACGATGATGGTGCAAGTTCTGCTGGCTTCTTCGCTCAAGAAACCGTAACCTTATCTTCTTCAGACAAGATCACGAACTTCCTCTTTGGTTGCGGTGTTGACCAGCAAGGGCCGAAGTATGCACAAACCAGTTTGGGGTTCAGCTTAGACAGTTTTTCTAAATAAATAAATAATAAGTAAAGAAGATTATTAAAAATTAAATAAAATTTATAGACTTCATATTTTTAACATGCTATCCTTAATGGAAATATGGAGTGAATATACTCACAATCTTTTTGTAATTGAGATATCAAATATTCTTATCTATTTTCCAGCTCTCTCAATTCATTTTATAAATTAAAAAAAAAAAAAAAAAAAAAAAAAAAACTAGTTTAGAATTCCTTACTTCATCTGACAAATTCGAATAAAAATTTTCCTATTAGTTTTGTTCATTGTTTATTCTCCTTGTAAATTAATATTTTAGGAGGTATGCAACTCGTTATACCTTTTTTTTTCCTTTTTTTTGATCCAAGTATATTCTTTTCAATTTATAAAATGTTTACTATACTAAAAAAATTTGCATAACAAAATTTATAGTGAATGGGTAATGTTAACCTGTGCCTTTAGAGCACAAGTTAGCACCTTGAAAATTGTGGGATGGACTCATAAATAACCAATGAACGGAATCATTAACTTTTGTCTTTTTTCTTTTATTTATGTTGAATTTATTGATTGGTTGGCCGTAGATATTAACTTGTGCATTAAGGGCACGAGTTAACACTCCTCATAATTTATTTATTTAGCCCATCCCAAAATTAAACCCTGACTATGCTTTTGTTGATCACGACAGAGGTACATTTGGTCAGGAAGCCGGTATATTGGGTCTTAATCGAGAGAGTGCATCCATAATCAACCAAACTTCCTCAAAATACAACCAAATCTTCTTTTACTGCCTTCCATCATCAGCCAGCAAAACTGGTCACCTCACCTTGGGCAAACATGCCCTCCCAACAAATGTAAAATACACTGCACTAAGCGCCAGATTTCCAGACGATTACGGTGTTGATCTCGTTGGACTTGGTCTTGGAGGTGTAAAACTACACATTCCAGAATCGGTCTTTACAAAATCTGGAACAATTGTTGACTCGGGATCTAGTGTCACCTACTTGCCATCAGGAGCTTACAAAGTCCTGCGAACAGAGTTTGAAAAAATGATGTCGGCATATCCCAAGGCAACTCCTCCCAAGGGCTTGGACACTTGCTATAACCTTACTAACTATGATACCACTACAGTGCCCCAGCTGAGTTTCATTTTCAAAGATGGCACTGAAGTGTCCATACCAAAGACAGGGATTCTCTTCAAAATTTCAGCATTGAGTTCTACGTATTGTCTACCATTTACTGGGAATGATGACGATGATGATGAGGCAATCATTGGACATATAGTGCAAAAGACAATGGAGGTTGTGTACGACATTCCTAGAAAAAGGATTGGGTTTGCTCCTAACGGTTGTATGTAATTATATATATCTACATATTATCATGTACTAAATAAGGTGGAGAGCTCACTAAAGAAGTTCTTATATGCAAAGTTTGGCTCTAGTTATTTGTGCATTGCATATATAGCTAGCAGTGGCTTTTTAAATAAGAATATATGTACCGCTGAGGTTCATGAAATAAAAAAATATCTATTGTGCATTTCATTTTTATAATTTATTACCTCTCTATCATTATTCTTATATTTTATACTTGAGCTTACTTTGAGACTCGATTCACATAAGTTTCAGACGAATTCTATTAGTTCATCAATCAATTATTTGTTTACACAAAAATAATTATCGGATGAAGAGAAAGTGTTAAGAAAATTGAGACAATGAAAGAGAAGCATACCTTGAACAATTGATATGCTCGTGAACCTCATTGGGCAATGTGTGACACATAATTTTGTGATCCAAAATATTGGATGGTGACAAAGCCCAAATAGACTTAATGGCTCACGTAGAAAGTTAATGTGACCATGTTGGTTCAAGCCCATTTTGGACTTGGGTCAGAATCTTTCGTTTTCGACCTTGATAAGTTATTGTTGTTGAATTTTAGAGTGATGATATTTACACCCCTTTGAAATTGTATGTACACCCCTAATTTATACTTTTAAAGTTCCGACACTACCCTTAAAGTAGCTTTTTAATGGTTTTCAGTATATATTATAATTTTTAACAATTTAGTTTTCAAATTTTTATAAACTATTAAATTTAAAAATATATAACAAAACAAAATAAAAAATATAAACGTAGATTTAACTATGGAAGGACGAGGAGGCTTTCCAAAGCAAAAGAATTTATGAAGAGTCGTTTTGCATAGGGAATATGAAGGAGGTAGGCAAAAGTTTCAAAGAGAAAATAAGGTGAGTTGCATGCGTAGCTGCCTCACTTAGAAAAATAAGGCTAAAACTATTATTAACAAAGAGGATTTGAGTGTTGTTGGGATTTCTGGGATTAGTGTAATACTTTTCCTTATTTTATTTTATTTTATTTTAATTTTATGGTTTAGTTTAATTATTTTATATTTTATTTCTACGTTTCTTAAAGTTAACAGAAAGGGTATATTTGGTCATGTGTAGGGTATAATTATAAAATGACCAAATTACAATTTAGCCTACTGGTTGGAAATTTATTATACGTGGAGTTACTTTTTATGTTTTATTACAATTTACACTAATGTAGTTATAACATTCTATTAAACTTAACTGTAAATAGTGTAATTATGTCAAAAAGACCTGAATGCCCTTATGTACCTTGTTGACCAACTGACCTCATTAAAAAATGAAATAAAATTTTAAAAAAAAATCATAGATTTTCATAAATTAAAAAAAAATTAAAAATTAAAAAAAAAAAAGATCCAAAGATTAGATGTTCATAACCAAAAAAAATAAAAATTGAAAAATTCATATTCAACTGAAAATCATCAACACAACACCTTGTCTACAATACACCTACCCACCCAGTTCATCTTCAACCATACAACATAATCAACATCATCAACACAAATATTCAGATGAACCCATAATGATCAACCTAACCATACAACATCATTCATAAGAATCATCAATAAAAACATCCAAAAAACATCAACAAAATCAATCACCCAAAATCAACAAAAATCACAATAATAATGAACAAAACCCAAGAAAAATAAAAACCAAAAAATGGTGAGGGAGAGAGAGAGACGAACTCAGATCCACTCACCACGACCATCTCTACCTCTTTCATCTGGGTTCATGGGGAGAAGACTAGATTCATTTAGGTTCTAAAACAAACCCCAATGAATGGGTTTCATCTGGGTTCGTTTCAGAACCAAATGAATCCAGGTTTTGAGTTGGGTTCATTCAACAGAACCTAGATGAATCTAGGTTTCAAAACAAGCCCAGATTCATTTCGCTTTGAATCGAATCCAGATTCATCGAACCTAGATGAATTTGGTTCGAAGGAGAAGAAGAAGAAGAAGAAAAAAAAATGAGAAAAGAAAAAGAAGAAGAAGAAAGATAAAGAAGAACCCAGATGAATCTGGGTTTGTTCCCAAACCCAGATGAAACCTATCTATCTGGGTTTATTTATCTAGGTTTGTTTCAGAACCCAAATCTAGGTTTTAAAACGAACCCAAATTCATTTAGGTTCGATTCAAACACAGATGAATTTGCGTTCAAATGAGAAGAAGAAGTAGAAGAAGAAAGAGAAGAGAAGAAGAAGATGAAGAAAAAGAGATGAGAGGAAAAATAAGAAGCAGAAGAAAGATGAAGAAAAACAAAAGAGAGAAACAGAAATAGAAAGATAAACAAGATCTAGGTAAAGAGAGAGAGATCTAGATTGGATCTCCATCACTGGATGGATCCCATATGATAATAGAGATTCAATTTGGTTCACCACCATATTGTTTTTAATTGTTTTTATCTTATTCATGGGCAAAATAGTTATTTAATCAAAAATCTTAGTCAACCATCAAAGTTAACAAAAATTGACTACAACATGAGGGGTTAGATGTAATAAAAGGGTAAATATGTTTTTGTCTGATTTTAGGCATACCTCAAGGAGGTGTTGTGAAATTCGTGCGTGTAAGAATCTAACAATAGCCATTATGTTTTGAATTGAGTTAACTTGAGAATGAAAAAATATATATATTCTCAAAAGCATTTTGAAACTACTCAAAATCAATGAATGGACAATATAATGTGGAACCTTGACAATACCTTAAAATGATAGGTATTTGAGTGTATAATGGAAATATCAACAACCCAATAAGTGTGAAAAAAAAAAAAAAGAAATTGATGTCTAATAAGATTTCACTAACCTTTTCAGACTTTGGCCTATATCCTAATTATTCAAATTCATCATAAAACTCCTAAAAATCTTGAAAAACAAAAATCATAGATCTTCCATAATAAAGATATTAAAAATTAAAAATATTGTTTAGCAACATTCCATTAAATGTATTTGAAGTCTCAGGGTTTTTATCTAAACAAGAAAATTTATATCTAATCATTCTTACTTTTTTCTAATTACAACAAAACACGATAATAATCAATAATTAATTTAATGAATTCTCTTACTATACAAAACTCGCACAACACCCGCTCAAATTAAATTGACCACACACTCCATCAATGCCTTATCCTTATAAATCAGAAACTTTTCACATGTATACATATTTTTATGCGACATACAATTACAAGTATTTTAGAAGTTACAACAAAACTGAAAGGCCAATTATTCATCTATTCAGTTGTTTGTTTGCGTAAAAACTCATTCAAATTTTGGACTATCTCGATTCATAATGTGCATGTCAACAAATCTTTCTCACTTATTGGACGACCTGATTTCCACCACGTGCCATAACACTTGTTATACCTCTAAGGTTTAACATGAATATTTTGAACTATTCATTTATGACCATCTATTCAAGTTCTGGAAAGCCAATTTATTCATCTTTTCAATTGTTGGTTTGCATAAACACTTATTCAAATTTTGGACTATCTCAATTTATAATGTGCATGCATGTCAATAAATCTTGCTCACTTATTGGACCACCTGATTTGGACCACATGCCATAAATCTTTCTCACTTATTGGACCACTTGAGTTGCTAATTGACCGGCGAGGCAATGAGTAACAAGTTATCGGTTACTCAGCGCATAATGGACAACTAATCGACGAGTCCTGTTGATCGACTATCAAACTGTTTGTAAAAAAAAAAAAAAATCTATAGGATCAAAATACAATCATTTAACTATTGACCAATTGGTTTGATACTTTTGGCTATTGACCAGTAGAATTTAACAACTCTTTAAAGGCAATGGGTTTTTTTGTTGAGTTTTTAAAATCTCAAGGAAAGTTCATGTTATTATGACTAAAATTTAATTATTGGTGTAATTTTATTAAACTTCAAGGGGTTTATGTAATTTATCCATATATATATATATAAGAGCAGACAAACCCTATTAGTTTTCATCATTTTCTCAGAATCTTAGCCTTCTCTCTCACACACGTTACCCTTCTCTACTCTTTGTTTTTCATCATTTTCTCAAAATCTCAACCTTTTCTCTTGTGCATACCACCCTCCTTCACTCTCTATCTCTCCTCGAATCTACACTGTTTCACCAGGTGCTCCGCTTTTGCCATCCTTCACCACTCCGCTGCCACCATCTCTACCCCTACCTACTCTGACCACTATCAAGCAACTCTTTCTTCTTTCCAAACTCCCTCTTTCTCTTTCTTCTCTCTCTCCCTCTCTCTCCATTGACAGTATCTCCCC
Source organism: Nephelium lappaceum (assembly GCA_021234005.1). Classification (NCBI taxonomy): domain Eukaryota; kingdom Viridiplantae; phylum Streptophyta; class Magnoliopsida; order Sapindales; family Sapindaceae; genus Nephelium; species Nephelium lappaceum. Next base: position 18,049,259 of record CM037998.1, on the reverse strand, counting down.
TCTCCTTCCTCTCGCTCCCTCATCGGCTCTCTCTTCTCTTTTTTGATTTGGTTGGAGGTTTGTGAATACATGTTAAGTGGCAGTGGGGCTGATGGAGGCGAGTACGAGTTTAATTTGGCGATCAACGGGTTTGGTGTTTTGGTGATACAAAGAGGTTCTAGTTCCTTTTTTTTTTTTTTTTTTTTTTTTTTGAACAGGTTTGGTTTTAGTGATTTGAAGCACTACTGAGTTTGATGTTTTGTTGATTTTGTAACCAAGTGAGTTTTCAGATCTGGGTTATAACTGAGTAGGTCGAGCTGGGTCAATTCAAGGCCAAGTACTCAACCAACTCGCCCCACCCAATTTCAGCCTCTAATTTAGGGCTAATCGAATCGGCATGGTGCCAATCACCAATTAATTGGCGATAACTCAGCCAAGTTTTAGAACACTATTCATACTACATAACATAAAAGCATATTTGATATTTTATTTATAGTGCATAATGTGATACAGTTAGGATAAATATGTATTGATTGTATTAGTGTTTTGAAGTTTCATTCTAAATAAAATAGAAATCTTTTAGTAATTAATATTGTTTTCAATTAATTTTGCAAACATTATTAGCCATATATATATTTTAAAGAATGTGGACAATTTTTCCAACAAAAATATGATTTTGCCTTCTATCTCACTACAATTTCAATTTATTGTTAAAAAATTTATAATTCCGAATTTCTAGTAGTATAAATTCATAAAAGCACTACTTTTTACTCGAAATAGTTGTCTTCATGGATTAATTATAATTAAGTGTGCCTAACTCATGTTTTTATCCATCTGCCAAATGTTTTGTTGCATTTTCTTCACTATGTCCAGTACTCCAACATAAGGACAAATTTAATTATGAGTACAACTATACAAGTTTGAGCCACTAATATTGCCTCCAAACAAAATAAAATAAAATCTGGTTTTCAATGTTTAAAGTTGAATTTTAGAGTGTATATTTATTATTTATTTGTAAATTAAGTGATTAATGTATTTATCTTTTATATTTATTCAACTTAGGACAAATTTAATTATGAGTGCAACTGGACAAGTTAGAGCCACTAGTGCAAATGTTTTGTTGCATTTGCTTCACCATGTTCAGTACTCCAACATAAGGACAATTTTTTTTTTCTTTTTTTAACATTTATGATAAAGATTTGAAATTAGATTGCACTTGTGAATTGTAAGAAAGAAAAGTTGTTTCATGGCCACTCTAAATATTTCATTTGTTTTCATTCGGTTCTTCTCTCTGTTTTTTTTCTCTCTCTATGTCTTCTCTGTCCATTGAAGGAAGGCTATGCCTTTAAAGAAAGAGAGTTATGAAGGGACATACCTTACCCACACTATTTAACTCAGCTCCCTTTTTGTTTCATTAGTTTGCAATCATTCCACCAAAATTTCTTCATCACTTTCAAATTTTTTATCTCTTTGATTCTGCTACATTTTTTGTTCTATAATATTATTATTGTTTTTTCGGCTTAGGAAGGAGGGATTTGAACTGTTGAGAGGTGTGATTACTAGCTAGACTGTGATTGCAACACCAATTCTATTATATTGTTGTTGTCGTCGTGATACTGTTATTAATTTTCCTTCTGTCATTTACAGAAAAAAAAAAAATTCCCAAGTCAGTAGTCATTTTAATTTTCTTTAAAGGGAAGTGGGAAAAAAGTCACCAAACAAATTAGGAAATCTAAACTAACAATTGATGAAGTATATATGGGTCAATTGCACGCATTAACTTGTATTTATGTTTCAGCTAACGAAAGGAAGTCAACATTGAAAGTGGTCGACAAGTATGGTCCATGTTTTCAACCTAATCAAAACAATGAGATCAGTCTCCGGACATCCTCCAGCTTGACCAGTCCCGGGCAGACTTAATTCAATCCAAACTCTCCTATAACAACAAGATAGAATTGGATGCCTCCAAGATGCCAATGATTAATGGTAGCACATTTAAAACACAAAATTTTCTTGTTACAGTGGGGTTTGGCACACTTAAGAAAGATGTATCATTGGTAATTAATACGGGAAGCGACATCACATGGACACAATGCAAGCCTTGCAAAAATTGCTATAAGGAAAAGGAAGAAAAATTTAACCGGAAAGAATCAAGTACACTTGCTACTATTCTTTGTACCGATTCCTTGTGTGATAGAGCACCTCATGCAGGTAAATTTAGCTACAAATTTGGATTTAAAAAAATATAATTAGAATCATTAGAAAATCAATTTTATTATAGACTTTTTGAATAATTAAGTATGCAATTATTATATATTGATAAGATAATGTTTCTTGATCTATGTATATACGTACGCAGATGACGTGAAATGTTGTAAAAATAAAATGATTGTCTCTACAAGATCAAGTACGAGAGTGACCCGAGCTCTGAAGGGTACTTTGCTAAAGGAACCCTAACCTTAACTTCATCAGAAATGTTGACCGATTTCATGTTCGTCTGCAGCTGTGACCAGCAGGGCACTTTTAGTCGTCAAGTCGGTATAATGGGTCTTGACCAAAGCCAAGTGTCTACAGCAATAGCACTGAAAAATGAAATAAATCCATACAATTCATTAAATTATGAACGAGATGTGAAATAAACTCAAAAAATTGAAAAATTGAAGGAAAATTAGTCAATAATTTATGTAAATATAATATAGTTTGCAATAAAAAAACTTGTTTGTGGTAAGTAATGATAATTGTTTATAAATATAATAAAAAAAGAAAAAAAAATTGTTCATAGTTCATGGTAGGTTATAAAAATTTTCGAAGCCAAAACTATCTATTCCCGAATCAGTTTTTAAAAATTCCAAAACAGTGATTGACTCGGAAACTCCCTTGACATACTTGCCACCAAATGCTTACACAGTCCTAGAAACAGCATTTCGTAATGCAATGTTGAAGTATCCGACGCCAGCTGCTTTTGCGGACCTAGATGTTTGCTATGACCTTAGTAAAGGTCCTCAGTTTACATTGCCTCAATTTAATTTCTACTTTGAAGATGGCATTGAAGTGATCATACCAGATAAAGGGTCTATCCATGTATATAGCACATCACAGGTTTGTCTAGCAATTGTGGCAAATGAAGATGCTAAGGATTACACAATCATTGGGAATATAGCGCAAAAGACAATGGAGGTTGTGTATGATATTCCTGGAAAAAGGATTGGGTTTGTTCTCAGTTGTTGTAACTAATAAAGGAGGAGTTTATTGTCTTCTTCAAGTGTGGCCATAATAGCTAGCTTGGAGTGGATCTTTATGTATAATAAGCAGGTTTTAATAAAATGCCACCTCAGTGTTGTCTTCTTGCATTTGAAGTTTGCTGTTGCATGTAATCTGGCTATAACCTTTGTCTCAATTTTATCTAATTTCTTGTTTTTTCTTTACTTAATTCTTTATCCTTTTTTATATACTTCTTTTTTGTTTTACAAATTACTCACTTTATAATCCCATAAGATCATAGTTTATGAACAAAAGACCAAAATACTCAGATAGTAAAATGATCAAAATACCTTTCCAACTGTTAAATTTGATTAATGGTCAACTGACGGAAAGACTAGATTGATGAATTTCTAAAACATTAAAGATTATGAAAACTAAAAACGAATTAGTAAGTAACAAAGTAATATTTTATCAAAAATTAGGAACTAAAGTGAAATTTTTACTGATGTGTTGTTAAATAAATTCCCCTAATGGGGTCATGTCATTCACGGTGTTAAATCCAAAAGCATCCCATTTACAAATGCAAATTAATAAAATTGTATTTTTAATTAAGCATGATATCACCCCTCTAGTAACTGAAAATACTAAATGGATCAAGACTCGTGAAGGATTGAGTAGATATTCAAAACAACACAAATTTACATGAAATCATATAATTTTTGCTATCTTTAACATGAGGAGCATTTCATACGCTAATTGACAATAATGAGTGAGTGAGGTATCAGCCACTCTCGTTCAAATGAACAAAATAATGTTTATCTAGATGGTATTTTGGTTAATTAAAAAAAAAAAAAAAAAACAAAAGCAATGATAGTGTCGTGATAATAGCGACACGTGTCAACATCGCAACAATGAATGGTCCACTCAAGAGTATATCTAGCATTGATAACATCAAGTGTAATAATGCATGTATAAATAATGAACTCGATGCTCATCCCATAGTACATATCGCATGATTATTTGATTTATTTTACTGTTCAAATTGTACATCCAATTCTAGCATGCTTATCTTTACAGTGAAGTTGATGGACAGGTGAAATGTATACAGAAACATTCACTGGTATGCTTTTACACACACAAATTCATCATGCAAACCATGACATAGTTAGTTTGACTTGATCAACACTTGAAGAGTATTAATTCAACTCAAGCTAAGCTCCACTGCTGAAGCTCAGCTCATAACTTCTTCAACAGATTACTAAGCAGCTCACTGATCAGCAGCAACCATGTTCAACAGTCATGTTAGATTATGATAGTGGGCAGTTGATCTTACGAGAATATATATTAGGCTACACTTGCTCTTTTCTATTTTTATTGTAAGTCTGGAAATGTGGATCGTCTGATTGATCAACAAAGAAGTCCAATTGATTAGAGCTCTCTGTATTGTATTGTATTTTCTCTCTTAGGACTTTCATCAAAATTTCTATGTTTTTGTCAACACCTGCAATTTCACATAGTTTGCTTCAAACCAGAATTTCAATACTAAAAATAATCATTCATACACATACAAATAGATCTCATTTCATTTTCAACATGTAATGAGAAACTTTGTATACACTTAATGTCCAATTTGATTTCATGTGTCAAGCATCTCTTTTTTGTTGATTATACTTGAATAACTGGATCACCTCATCAAGCTTTCTTTAGTAGTTTTGACATTGGTCCTCAATTGGAACAACCATCAACCCCAAATTCAACCTTATTTTCCTGGACATCATAAAGTACATTCAACGTCCACTGTTGATGATTACCAATAATAGACAGTTTATCTATAACATCTTCATTTCTAGCGAAAGCTAAACAAACTTAAGAATCACTTTCTCTCTAAATCAATGCCGATGGATCCAAATCCACTTTGACTTTTTCCAATTTTAGTGCCATCTTGGGTAATGTCACATTGTCAATTCTTTCAAGGTTGTAGCATGTGTCCAGCAGTGACGTTGACAGGGCACGAGAGTATTTTGACATGAATATCACAAATTCAGAGCGGCGAGCAGAGTAGACAGGTGAAGACAGGTGAGTGATGACAGTTACTGAGTCCATTATTGTCTTCCATGATGAAACATCTATTCTTTGGTTACCAATTTATTTTGTAATGGAAACACAATGATAAAGTAAGAAAAAGAGAGAAAACTTAGGGGATTATAATGGTTTGGTAGTGTACCTACGTCTACTTTCATGCAACTCAAAAAACTTCCACTATATTTTCAAGAAGGTTACGACAGTATTTATATCAAAACCCTAATCTCGAAAATACCCTTATAAATACTATGTCGTACCAATGTAGCCCCACATGTTTAATACCGTTTCAATAACCATGCATATATCATCATTATTTATCTATTAGGAAAAACTCTAATGGGCATATATGTCAACTTTAGAAAGTTGATGAATAATTGAGTACTTGGGTTTTTAAAAAATTTCTAGAATTTAATGAGTTGCTTTCTTGATTACTTTAATTAGCAATATTTATAAGAACACTACAACAAAACAGGCCATCCATACCGGGCAATGCCCGGTATGGTTGACTATTCATACCGGGCGGCTTGTCCGGTATGGATGCCGCCGATATAGATATGGGGAGTATCCATACCGGGCATGTGTTCGGCATAGAAAATCATTATCCATGCCGGGCACGTGCCCGACATGGAAAATGATTATCCATATCGGGCACGTGCCCGGCGTGGATAATGATTTTCCATGCCGGACACATGTCCGGTATGGAAAATATTTTAATTTCAATTTTATTATCCATAATTAAAATATATACAATTTAATATTAAAATAAAAGCTACAAGCTACATATACATCCGAATTCAACAAACCCCTTTAAACAATTTAAATCATTAAGTATTAGTAATAAGCAAGAAATATTGCATCACCTCTTCCATTCTCCTCAGTTCATAGCAAGCATATTGACATGTAATAAGCATAAAATTTAACAACTGAAACTAAGGCAAACTGCTAGTATAATCAGAACCATCATGTGAACAATTACATATTCCCAGTGGTTGATTGCATAACGAGTAATTAAACATGTCTGGAACATGACAACACAACCAAGGATATCATTTTTGCGAACAGCCATATTATTTACTAGAGCATTCTTGAAATCGAACGAAACTTAGAAACAAATCACATGGATCACAATATTTCTATATCATATATAGAAACACAAAAAGAGAAACATAAAAACAGACATGGAAGCAAAGACGTTCGACAAAATGTACAAGCGAAAACCAATTCCTGAAATCAGCTCGTATATGCAAAAACATGAAATACCCAAATTTCTCTGTCACCCAACACAACCTTTTCAACAACAGTCACCAAACAACAGTCACCCACACAACAACAGGGAGAGTCGACCACACAATCAGAGACCACAACCTTTTTAACTCTGTGACCCAGCACATCCTTGATCACCTTGCACAGAACCTCAAATTTCTCCTTCAATGATTCCTTCTTCTGCTTCTCTTCTTCACTTTCATCAAGCTTGAGTCCTTCCTCAAAAAATGCATCTACAACCACAACTCCCTCAGATCCGACCTTTTACAAGCAGAACCCGAAACTGAGGTAAAAACTGAGGGAGAAGAAGAAGAAGAAGAAAGGGAGAAGAAGAAGAGAAGAAGAATAACAGAAGGTGGAAAGACTCACCGGAGGTAGATCGGTGGACGACGGCAACTAGCGAGGTGAACGACGGGCTTTGGGAGAGACGACTGACTGGCGAAGAGGGAGAGGCGTCGGCGGCAGCGGCTAGGGTAGGGAGAGAAGAAGAACAAAAGGAGGGAAGACTCACCGGAGGTAGATCGGTAGACGGTGGCGACTGACGAGATGAACGACGGGCTTCGGGAGCGACGACCTACCGGCTGAAGAGGGAGAGGCATCGGCGGTAGCGGCTAGGGTAGGGAGAGAGAGGATGTGAGAGAAAGAGAGAGTTTTGAAATTAGGGTGAAAATGTGAGTGGGGGGAGGGGGGGTTGAAGTTTGGGTCGGTGGTAAACCGACCCAGGTTATCCATTCCGGACGGGTCGCGCCCGGTATGGATAATCCAAAATATCATATCAGGCGCGACCCGTCCGATATGAATTTTGGATTATCCATACCGGGCGTGACCGCCGGTATGGATAATCCACATTTCATACCGGGCGGGTTGCGCCCAGTATAATATTTTGATTATCCATACCGGGCGGGTCACCCATTCGGTATGGATAATATATTTTAATTTTTTATTATAAAATATTTTTATCCATACCGGGCGGGTGAGCCACCCGGTATGGATAATTCGAAATCTAATTCGGGCAAGCCCCGCCCGGTATCGAATTTGGATTATCCATACCGGGCCTTTAATGCCCGGTATGGATATTCCGGTATTGTTGGACTGTTTTGTTGTAGTGGAACTAAGAAGGCGAAGAAATCTACCTAAATATTATTATGATTTTCATTTCCAAAAGTTATACTTGTTGAATCAACCTTTCACATTACTGCGTAGCTCTTACACGGTACAGTAAAGTATTTGTAAATGTATTTTCAAAATTACGGTTTTGATATATAAATACTGTTATAACCTTATTGAAATATAGTGGAATTCTTTTAGACATACGAAAGTGGATGTAGGCACACTACCAAACCACTATAATTCTTTATGTTTTCTCTCTTCTTCTTAGTTTATTATTATATTTCCATTGCAAAACAATTGGTATCAAAGTCTGGTTTGTCAGGTCAATCAATGTTTCTTTTAGAGATGGCTAAGATTACATCCTTTGCGAAATTCGAAGTCATGAGATTTAATGGGACAGAGAATTTGGTTTATGGCAGAAGAGGGTGAAGGACCTATTGGTGCATTAGGGGATGACAAAGGCGTTAGAGAAGAAACCAGCAAATATGCCCCAGACAGAATGGAGCGAATTGTAGGTGAAAGCAATATTTGTTACTCGAATTTGTTTAGCAGATGAGGTGATGGTGCATGTTATAGATAAGGAATCACTAGCAGTAGTTTGGTTGAAATTAGAGAGCCATTACATGTCAAAGTCACTTATGAACAAGCTACTCATTAAACAGAAATCATACGGGCTTAAGATGATAAAGGGTTTAGATATAAGACAACATATAAACATGTTCAATCAAATTATCAAGGATTTACAATGTGTAGATGTGAAATTTGAAGATGAGGATAAGGCATTGAAGCTATTACATTTTTTATTGGCTTCATATGAGAATCCGTCTACAATTCTAACATTGGGGAAAGAGTCTCTAAAGTTGGAAGAGATCACATTGGATTTGTTGGCTTTCAATCTGAGGAAGAAAACCAGTAAGAAGAGTTCTCAAGGAGAAGGGCTTGTGGTCTAAGGTAGTCAGAAACGTGAAAGAAGCAAGTTGAGAAATGGGAGTCACAATAAGTATTCTCAATCTAAGTCAAGGAAGAAGAAATCAGTACGGTATTATAAGTGTGGCAAAAGAGGTCACATTAAAAAGGAATGTCCTAAATGGAACAAAGGATAGGATGGCGACAATAATACTAATTCAAGTTCCAGAACAGTGAATGTGATAGAGGATGACTCAGATTATAGAGATGGTGATATGTTTATCCATTTCATCTAGTGTAGATCACTTGGCAGATTCATGGGTTTTTGACTCTGCGTGTTCATATCACATGACTTCTTATAAGGATTGGTTCAACACTTTCAAGTTGATTAATGTTGGTTAAGTTCTTATGGGTAATGATGCATCTTGTAAAGTAGTTGGAATATGAATTGTTAAGTTAAAATGTTTGATGGTGTTGTTAGAACATTAAGAGATGTTAAATATATAACGAAGTTAGGAAGAATCTGATTTCATTAGGTACTTTAGATTCTCATAGCTACTATTATAGGTTTGAAGGTGGAGTAAAGAAAGTAACAAAAGGGGCTAGGGTTGTGATGAAAGTGTATAAATTGTCGGGTAATATTTATAGATTGTTAAGCACTACAGTTGTAGCTAAAGCAACTAATGTAGAGTCTAATTTGAATAGTACAGTTTTATGGCATAAGAGGTTGGGTCACATAGGTGAGCGAGGCATGATAGAGTTTCATAAGAGAAATTTGTTGAAGGGCGTGAAATCATGCAGACTTGATTTCTACAAAATTTGTGTTCTGGGAAAGCAACATAAGGTGCAATTCAAGATGGGCTCACATAAGATTAAGGGTATATTTGATTACATTCATTTAGATGTTTGGGGATCGGTGAAGGAGTCATCATAAGGAGGATATATGTATTTTTTTATTTTTATTAATGATTTTTAAGAAAGGTTTGGGTGTACTTTATGTGGCACAAGTCAGAGACTTTTGAGAAGTTCAAAGAGTAAAAAGTTGAGGTGGAAAACCAAACAAATGGGAAAATAACGTGTCTGAGATCAGATAACAAGACTGAGTAAGATTCAGAGTTATTGAAATTTTGTGAACAGCATAGGATTAAAAGACACTTCACAGTACACAAGACATCACGGTAAAATGGCATGGCGGAAAGGATGAACAAGTCACTTACAGAGAGGGCAATGTGTCTCAAGTTAAATGTTGGGCTTTCAAAGAAATTCTGGGCAGATGTAGTGAGTATGGTGTGTTTCTTGATAAATAGATCACCACATACAGTACTAGATGGGAAAGTTGCAAATGAGGTATAGACAGGTAACGATGTCAGTTATTCTAGTTTGAGAGTATTTGGGTGTCCTACCTATATACAAATTTCTAATGATGAAAAATCAAAGCTATACTCGAAATCCAAGTAGTGTATCTTTCTCGAGTTTGAAAAGGGGGTAAAGGGGTATAAGCTTTTGAATCCTTGTGCAAGGATGATGGTAATTGGCAAAGATGTGGTGTTTTATGAAAAGATCTATGCTGGAGAGTACTTAGGAACAAAAGAAGTAAATGTCAACATATTGCAATAATGGTGAACAAATGAAGTGAGCTAAGTTGAGAGCATGGTCGAGTAGATGAACAATCAGAATTTAAAAACCTCTACTTCAGATGAACAAAAGGAGCACCATAGTACAGTCATAAGGAGACCTAAACGCCCTATTAAACCGCCAACAAGATATGGTTTTGAAGATTTGGTTTCTTTTGCACTTGTTACTAGTAACGAAGATCCTACTACTTTTCACATGGTTGTGGAGAGTCAAGAGAGAGATAAATGAATGGGAGCTATGGTGGACGAGATTGAGTCCTTGCATAAGAATCAAACCTGGGAGCTAGTGGAGCTTCCAGAGGAGAACCAGGTAATTGGGTGAAAGTGGATTTACAAGAAAAAGGATGATGAGAAGTTTAAGGCTCGTCTAGTAGCAAAGGGATACTCACAAAAAAACGGAGTAAATTATGATGAAATCTTATCTCCGGTGGTTATACACATTTTTATAAGATGTGTTTTAGGTTTTATAGCACACTTGGTCATGGAGTTAGAGCAAATGGATGTAAAGATGACTTTTGTCCATAAAAATTTGGAGGAGGATATTTATATGGAGCAGCTAGAGGGGTTTACTCAACTAGGAAAAAAGCACTTAATTTGCAAACTGTTAGTTTGCAAACTGAAAAAGTCTCTTTGTGGGGTGAAGCAATCTCCAAGGCAGTGGTATAAGCAGTTCAACTCTTATATGCTTCAGATTGGCTATATGAGATGTGAGTATGATCGTTGTATTTATGTTAACAATCTTGATGATGGTTTTTTTATTTTCTTGCTCTTATATGTGGATGATATGCTAATTACTACTAAGAATATGATTGATGTCAACAAGTTAAAGAATTTGTTGAATAAAGAATTTGATACGAAAGATTGGATGCTGCCAAGAAAATTCTTAGGATGGAGATTCACAAGGATAGAGAGTCTGTGAGGTTATGGTTATCTCAAAAGAATTACATGCAAAATGTGTTAGAGAATTTTAGCACGACTAATGATAAAACTGTGAGTATACCGCTAGTGAATCATGTTAGATTGTCTACCAGCCAATGCCCAAGTACAAACAACAAGGTTACAGGCATGTCAAAGGTACATATGCTAGTGCAGTGGGATGTTTGATGTATGCCATGATCTGCACTAGGCCAGATATAGCACATGCTGTTAGTGTGATTAGCAAGTATATGGCTAATCCTAGGAAACATTAGCGAGATGCAGTCAAGTGGACTTTCAGATACTTGAAAGGTAAAATGGATTATGGTATTATGTTTGGTAGATAGAAAAATGTGCTTTTAATTGTAGGATATGTAAACTCAGATTATGCAAGGGATCTTGATAATAAGAGCTCTGGGTTATAGTCTATAATAGCTTTATCCACGATTGAAACAGAGTACATGGCAATTGTTGAACTTGCTAAGGAAGCATTGTGGGTTGCAGGGCTAGTCAAAGAGCTAGGTGTTTAGCAAGGTAGAGCTCAAGTTCATTGTGATAGTCAGAGTGCCACTTACTTGGCAAAGAATCAAGCGTATCATGCAAGGACCAAACATATAGATGTGAGGTTTCACAAGATTAGAGAGTTAATTGGATACAAACGTATTGAATTTAAGATAATCAAGATCCAAAAGCTTAAGCAAGGTAGATTATGTTGCATTTTGGCCCCACATGTTTTATATATAAATATGAGCCATATAATTAACACAATTGTAATACCTATAAGGTTAACATAATAAAAAGATGGCCTATGGGTTTCCTTTGAAGGGGTGTGGATGTCGAAGTTTGGCAAGTTTCAAGTGCTTGCATTCCTAATAAAAGATACCCACTAAAACTATCAGATCTTGGAAGACAATAACAGAAACTTTAGCGAAATTAGTGGAAGTTTAAGATATAATAGACAGCGGACCATCTTGTCCTACACCCAACAGCCCGTCTGAAGAACCAAAACCAGGACTAATTTGCAGGGCACAACCAAAAACAAAGTTGGGGAACACATTAGAGGGTGATATATATAGTAAGCATTTCGCGGATATAATATCCACTGGCACTAGACTAGTCACCATAAGTGACAAAAAAATCACAAAGTTAGTTAGCTGATAGGAAATCACAATATTACTATCTACTGTTTCCAACCGTTCAAATAAAGGTTGTATACTTTACCTTCTATTTCTTATATAATCAGGTGGGATTGATTAAGTTAAATTTATGGTTCTCAGGTATATACTATCCCATGTCTTATTCTAATTTTTAATTAGTTTGGTTTGAGTACATAGAAGCTGTTTCTACTTTCCTTTTTCCTTCCTCATTTTTAAATTTATTCACAAATTTTGTCTTTGATTAAAATGAAATGACTTTTTATTTACTTTAATTTGTCTAAGCAATCTTAAGTAGTTAGAAAACACTCAAATTGAAAAATTACTGCTAACTAAATAGACGCTATGAATATATATTGATTACATCTATGATCTGTCGATTTAATTTATTAAACTGATAAATTTTATATGAATCTTGTGATTAAATTAGATCTATACAAATATTCTTCATGAGTCTTAGTACTAAAACCTGTGTTACTGTTGGTGTGTTTCAGTTTCCATTAAAGGTTCTCTAGAATTTGTACACAAGTATGGACCATTAAAGGTTCTCTGAACTGAAGCAAGGCAGAGCAAACACTCTCTCTTGGTCTAAAATTCTACTCAAAGACCAAGCCCGAGTCCACGCAATCAACTCCAGGCGTCAGTACATGAGCAATTTGTATGGAAACCAGGTGTTGAAGCAGACAACGTCCCTCACCTTCCCCTTCGGGTATGACACATCAATCGGGTTAGGAGAATAGAATACTATGCAAAGGTAGACATAGGCACACCAGGACAGTCTGTTCATGTAATTTTAAATACAGGTGGCGACATAACTTGGATTCAATGCAAGCCATGCTCCGTACTATGATTTAAACAAACTGGTGCAATCTTCGATCCATCCAGGTCTTCTTCATACAGCAAAATTCCATGCAAATCGCCTATATGCAATCTACTATCTGCTTCAAGTAATTTTATTATTATTATACAAATTCAAGATTTTGGAACTTTATTAGAATTTATAATTCAAGACGTCCTAATCCCCTAACTTCTAATTTTAGTGGTCAGATATATATAACTTTGACTTTTGAGTTGTTCATACAAATTAAGTGAATAAAAAATTAAACCTTATCCGTCATTTACATTTAATCTTCTTGAACTTGACCAAAATTGAAAATAAATAAATAAATAAATTTCTATCTAATTCCACGATTACAAGATTGTTTTTGATTTTAGAGAAACAACTAGAGTTCTTAGAATTCTCTACATACTGCATATTCCAGATGTTCAAATTCTAGAGCAGATTATTGGAACTAAATCAACAAAATCTAAACATGCAGGCATGAACATGGTTGCACGTCCTAATGCGCCTATGGTTCCAACTACGGCGATGGTTCGTTCAGTCACGGATTTTTGGTGGAAGACAAGTTAACCTTTCCATCAGCCAGCCACAATTCAAAAGTAGTCCTAAATAACTGCGTGCTTGGATGTGGCAAAAACAACAGTAACGCTGGAGGACCCAATATTGGAGTGATAGGCCTCAGTTGAGCTCCAATATCATTTGTGTATCAAACGGCTACTTTCTTCGACAAATACTTCTCGTACTGTTTACCTTTAGATTTCAGCTCCTCTGGGTACCTAACTTTTGGCAAACCTGAAGATCTCAATAACAAATGCATCAATTTCACTCCGATTCCAACTACACCCCAACAATCACAATTCTTCGATGTTGTCATAACTGGCATCAGCGTTGCAGGAAAAATGTTGCCAATTAATAGTACAGTTTTCACTACAGGGGGTGCAGTTATTGACTCAGGCTCGGTCATTACTCGCCTGCCACCTGAGGCTTATGCGGCTCTGAGGTCAGCTTTTCGCAAAGGGATGGTGCGTTATAAGTTGGCAGCTTCAGATGGGATTACCGATACTTGTTATGATTTTAGCGGTTGTAAAACTGTTGTAATACCAAAAATATCAATTTTCTTCCAAGGTGAAGCTGCATTGGAGTTGTGCGTAAAAGGGATCATGCTTCCTTATGATTCGAAGAGGATTTTCGCTCCTGGTGATGTGAAGATAGTGTGTTTAGCGTTTACTTCAGCTGCAGAAGGAGAAGGTGCTATCTTGGGAAATATCATGCGACGGTAGGTCCAAGTGGTGTATGATATTGCTGGTGGTAGGATTGGATTTGTTCCTGGTACTTGTACCTAGAATGAATTTTCTTGCATAGGTTCTTGAAATTCAGGATACAATTTATTCTGATTTATATCTGAAGAAATGTGAGTGAGTTACTTTCATGTATGACTGAGATACTCTTCATGTCATCAAGACAGCATACCCAATCACTGTCACAAAAGCCTACCAGTCTTGCCTCTTCTTTTCTAGTGAATCTTATGTCATAATCTATGGTTCCTTAGGTGTATCTCGACACCCACTTTGCTACACCTAAATGAAAATGGTTGGGGTTTTGCATAAACCTTGACAACAAGCTTGTTCCAAACATGATGTCAGGTCCCTGTAGCTGTGAGATAGAACAACTTTCCCAGTAGACTTCTATAAAGTGCTGCATCTATCTTCTTTCCACCATCTTCTTTCTTCAATTTTTCATTCACAACAAGAGGAGTATCTACATACTTGCACCCAAGCATTCCATGTTTCATCAAAATAGTTTTCAGCATACTTTTATTGGGAAATAAAAACACCATTTGCATCTTAGCAAATTTCAATCCTAAGAAAGTACCACATTGACCCCATATCACTCATTTTATATTTCTTCATAATATCATCCTTAAACTTTTTTATCATGTTCTCACTATTGCCTGTAAATAATAAATCATCAACATACAAAGCTGCAATGAGAATGTCTCAATTTCCATCCATTTTTACATATAAAGTAGGCTAACTCAAACTTCTTTTGAATCCTTTCTTAGCAAAGTACCCATCAATTTGACTATACCAAGCTCTAGGAGCTTGCTTGAGTCCATACATGTTTATAAATGAAAAGTTAATTTGTAAGAAGCCCGATCCAGCCCCTCTTGGGCCCCGGCTTGAGCCTAAAGGGATTCGGCTGCGACCGGCCCGGCCACCCCATTGTAGGCCTTCCTTCGGCCTCGACCCACATAGATTCGGTGGTAGGTATTGTACAGTCCCCTTACCTGCTTTTCTCGCCTCCCTCGCCACTCGAACCTATGACCCAAAGGGTTATAGTCAATTAGGAAGAATGGGGAGTACCAATTGAGCTACACATTTTTTTGTAACGAGCCCGATCCAGCTCCTTCTTGGGCCCCGGCCTGAGCCCAAAGGAATTCGGCTACGACCGGCCCGGCCACCCCATCGTGGGCCTTCCCCTCGGCCTCGGTCCATATGGATTTGGTGACAGGTACTGTATAGTCCCCTTGCTTGCTTTTCTTGCCTCCCTCGCCGCTCGAACCCATGACCCAAAGGTTTATAATCAATTAGGAAGCATTCTCAGTTGGTACTCGCCATGCTTCCTAATTGACTATAACCCTTTGGGTCATGGGTTCGAGTGGCGAGAGAGGCGAGAAAAGCAGGCAAGGGGACTGTACAGTACCTGCTACCAAATCCATGTGGGTCGAGGCCGAGGGGAAGACCCATAATGGGGTGGCCGGGCCGGTCGCAGCCAAATCCCTTTGGGCTCAGGCCGGGACCCAAGAAGGGGCTGGATCGGGCTCGTTACAAATTAAATTTTCATTTATAAACATATTAGAAAGTATACAACCCAAGTTCCACGTTGATGTTACCTACCACCACTAAGAAAGTATATAACCCATGCTCACATTGACTTACCAACCACCACCAGCCAACATGGAAGCAAAAGTGTAATTTAAAATTAATTATGCACAAAAAGCAAGATTTTTTATTTTTTATTTTTTTAAAATTAAAATCAAGAAAAGTTATTCGTTTATAAAGAAAAAGAAATTGATTATTGTTTTTTGTTTTTTTTTTTTTGGAATCCAAGAAAGAATTTTGGATTAATTAAAACCCATCATAACAGTGTATTGAGCAAATCCAATGATGATAGCATATGGAAGCAAAAAGCATCCCTTAGATCAACATGATGCATTCAAATGACATTTATTAATTATTTTGACATCCCAGTCAACAAAGTGGAAGAGGGAAGAAGTCAATTTATATTTTGCAGAGGCAACAAAGTATCCACATCCATTTGTCTTTGCGTTTCTGCCGTTCTTGGCTTCTCTACCTAAAATGGAAAGTCCTCTCTGCCTGTTGGCACCCATGACCTTGCACGAGAATTGTGACGACAATGATGTACCTTTCTGCTTTGCCTTCATGGATTTAGTGATCGGTGGCCCCGCTTATATTCTTGAAAGAGACGACCATGGCAGAAATTATTTGCACAAATCTTGCGCTGAATTACCTGGTAAGATCCAACACCATCTTCATCCCCAGCATCCTTTAACAGTCCGTCATCGTCGTGATGGCTTCATATGTGATGGATGCAGACATGTCTCTTTCGGTTACGAATATCGTTGTAAAGAGTGTAAATTTAAGCTTGATTTCCAGTGTGCTTCTAAAAATGAAGGTCAGGCATTGAAAGAGAGAGTAGAAATTGACACCATTTACCATCCACATAAACTTAAACTTGTCTATTTTCATTCGTCAATGCCAACTCGACTCTCCAAAAAAATCGTTTGTTGTTGCTGTCTAAAGAGCTGCCTAGATGGGCGAGATCCAACATATTTTTGTAATATTCGTTCTGAATCTGAAATGTCATTCTACATTCACAAATCCTGTTTAGATAGAGTTCCCCGACAAGTCCAAAGCTCGTTTCACCCGGAACACCCTCTCTTCATTCAACGTGTCGGTAGTATATCTTATTGTTTAGTGTGTAAGGATGAGATCAAAGGATTTGCATTGACTTGTGAAAAGTGCTGTTGTCCTAGAAAGTTTCACGTTTCATGTGGTAGCCGCACTACACGAGGCATAAGACTTAATATTCACCAGCACGATTTACATTACCTGATCCCAGAATCTGCTAGGATGAAGTATTGCAATATCTGCGAAGCCAATCACCGCGGGGGTGCTTTCTACAGATGTGTAGAGTGTAATGTAAATATGCATGTGCGGTGCTGTCTACCCAAGATTGTGGAACATGAATCTCATGATCATCCCCTCAAGCTCACCAAATCAGTTGTAACACATAGAGTTTCTGATGAATACCGATGTGATATCTGTGAGGAGGAAGGAAATATCAAGCATCATTCTTACTACTGCAAGGAATGCAATTATATTGCTCATATCCATTGTGTATGCTCTGAACATGAGGTAAATTTATAATTATTGTACTATGTGAAAGTATGACTGTCATTCATATAAATTTATTCGTCTGCTAGTCGCACATATTATCAAATGTATTAATATAGAGTATATGTGAAAAGTCTTGATTATAGCTAGCTATATGAAAGATCTTGATTTAAATTTACAAGTCATAATTTAAGATCCTATCAAAACATTAAAATTTCACTCAAGACTTGTCTAATAAATTGTTTAATTCCTTGTCTTAGGTTCTAAAAACATTATTAGCCATTCATGATTATATAAAGCTTCATTAGTCATGTAATTTAGAACAAACAGCATTCACTAATTAGCTACTACATGATTCCTCCATCAAAGATACCTTGCTTAGATCCGAGTGGCAAGGGTGAAGCAGAGGAGGAGACTGAAGATGCAGAGGTAGAGACCGATGATGCAGAAAAGGAGACTGAAGATGGAAATGAGGAGACTGAAGATGCAGAGGTAAAGACCGATCATGCAGAGGAGGAGACTGAAGATGCAGAGGTAGAGACCGATGATGTAGAGGAGGAGACTGATGATGAAGTATATAAAACAGATAGCAGTGTCGAGGTACTTGTTTGCTCCACAACTACACTTTGACATTAACAAATCGTTGTAAATAGGTGGCTATCTCTAATCTTGGTAATTGTTTAATTTATCAGGAAAATTACTGGCGCGCACCGTGGTATTATAGTGATACCAGTGAGAATTCTTCTCATACTAACAGTTCTGATGAAGTATATGAAACAGATAATAGCATTTCTGATGGCCACCAGTATGACGAATCAGATGTGGATGACAGCATTGAAAATATCAGGAAAAGGATTGAGAAGTTAGCTTTACAACTTGAGGCAGATGTTAATTTAGATATAAGGATACAAAATTTGAAGGCAGATTTGGAGGTAGTACTTTTCCAACTTGAGGATCTCAGAAAAATGTTTAGCAAATTTTCACGTCATCGAACTAGGATCAGCTGAATCACTCTAGAAAGAATAAAGACCTTTTTTCATTATATTATGTATGATTTTCTCCTTTAGCCACTTGTCCATCTGCATTCATTATAAAAATGAAAACAAATGTTAGTTTTTTTTTTTTTTCCTTTTTTTGAATTTCTATCTACTTTTAAAATAATAGTGCAATTAAACAGCAAATTAATTACATAACTATACAAGTTTCATAGGGGTAGATGGTGCCATCGTCATCTTTGTCAAAGAAGGAAACAAGTGGCTGAGGACGGACCACATACCCCATTTACATTTCCTATCTTGGACGTAGTCCAAGGTCGATGTACTTTTGATGAATAAAAAAACATGAGTGGGGACAAAAGGAAATGACTAGGTAATTCACAATATCCATGAACTAGATAACAAATAAAATTAAGTAATTAAAATAATAACTTTTCACAGAACAATTGCAAATGGCAAAGTTTATTGATTTCATCCAATTTTGAAAATCTCTACGAGTCAGAGCTATAGTCAAATTCAAACTTATTTTTGAAGAATGTTTTTCTATCCAAATCAAATTACAACTGAGTTTCATTCAAATTTATGGTGAAAAAAACAATGAGAACCTTTTTTTTTTTTTTTTCTTTTTTTGAAAATAAAACAATCAAAAATTTGTGAGGGAAATTTGATGTAGAGTAATGATCAAAAAGTAAAGATGTAAAGGTGTTTTTGTCTCTTTTTGAATATAGAGTGATGGAGTAATAGAAAAGTAAGAAAGGTGTAGAGGTGTTTTGGTAACTTCTAGACTATAGGCAGATAGCGATATAGAAAAGTGCCAAAGTACATCTTTTGTTACTTTTGGACTACAGGATGATAGAGTAATAGAAAAGTGAGAAAGATGTAAAAGTATTTTTGTAACTTTTTTACTATAGGGCGAAAAGAAACTTTCTTACTTTGTTATATATTTGTATACAAATTAATTATTGTATATGGCTAAAAAAATTGTGACAAATATAAACCTTAGAAACATATAAGATAATATTTGATAATTAGCCAACAAATTAATAAAATTAAAATATGAGTATGGGCATATATTCTTCCCAATCGGTACAAAAGTATCGATATCAACATGTACACTTGATTACTAGAATCGTGGCCTATGCAATGTTGGGTACCAAACCCAACCAGATACGAATACCATCCCATTAAACCTAACTCAAAAAAATCATACAATTACATCATTATTTATGGTATCATTACGAGTTATTTGTTTCGAAACCTTAGTTAAGGTGGTTTAGAAGTTGTCTTCGAGAATACCCTCTAATGCTTAAGTTAGTATTTATGATTATTTTAATAATATTTGTTTTTCCTAGCTAACTAACTCACTAATAAAGCGCTAAATCAACTTTTATAAGAAGACAAAAACATACTTCTCAGAAGTCGTGATGCATGTGATGGAATTTATCATTTGTCGATTGGATCACCTTCGTGATGATAGATGTTCGTTTCATGTTAGAAAGTTGTCAATGACCTAATGGAATAGTTTGCTCAAAGGTTAGTATTGCTTGCCTTCAAATTCATTCAACTGACTTCTTCATTTGTCAAGTTTGAGACCTTCTTTGGTTGTAGAAATAAGTTTCTTGTCTTCGATGATGGAGCATGCTAACTGTGTGACTTTAATGTACTCTTTCGCTCGTAAGTTAGCATCATGTGCCACGTGTTCTACTTCTGTTATGTTGAGGTGTGTCCGTTTTTCACTATATTATCTATTATCAGTGGGATTAAAATTCAATTTTACAGATTTATCAACTTAGGTAAAAATTCCTTTTTTTTTTCCATGGTGTTGGGTTAGAACTTTTCCAATTATGAAAATAAATATGTTATTTTAATATTTTAATATAGGGCGTCGATATTGCCACCAGTGAATATGATATATACATTTGTATTTTATTAAAATTTTTCATTATAGAAGTATTCTCAAACAAATGGTCATTAAGGACAAATTCAAATAAAAGTGAATAAACACTTATTAATTATTAAGCCTTAATTTTGTTCCAGCTATCAAATTAAAGAAATGAAAAAAGGCTAATGGATTATGGTAGAGGATTTCAAGTACAAAATATATTAGTTATTTAATTTATACTAGATTTGTCATATTAGAGAAATGATGTGCTCACTACCCATTGAAGCTTGAAAAACTTCAAATAATGTGCTCCCACTGCTCACCGAGACTTCCATTCTCTTCTCTTCAATCCTAACTTCTGCACAAGAATTGCCCGTCATCGACTCGTTCAAGTTGTTCTCTAAAGACTCAATGGATTCATGTGTGGTGGAAACTGTTTTATATCACTTCCTTTGATATCGTGATCTCCTAAATTAACTAGGTTATATGAGATATCCACACTTTACACTAGGTTGTATAGTGTGGCAACTGATTCAGGCAACCATCTATAGCCAAATTGAAACTTGAAAAGCTTGAATGTTTATCTAGTGAGTACATACTCAGTGCCCACTACCCACATCATCAAAGACCTCTTGTTTTCTCATTGATTTCCTTGTCGACATTCACTTACCATGTCTCTTTGGTACTCAATTTTCATCTTCAATAGAGGTTTTGAAGTTTAAATTTAGCTTTTTTATTTGCAGTAAATTGGGTTTTTTTATCTTCAGATAACCAAAAAAGGATAATTGTGTGTCTTAAAAATTTGATTGAGTTTACATATATAATAAATGAAATAAAATGAAATTCATTCTAATGAAGGTATTATTGGAATTTGAATAAGTGCTTACAGTAATGATCAAATTTTAAAATTGTATTAATGGGTGAACTTATAAATCAGATGTGTAAATTATAGTTTTAGGTGATAATATCCGTATCCATTAACACAATATTTTCTTAATTAAATTAAAGTCATTTAATATTAATGTTGGGTTTCAAGTCTTTTAATATGAATACTTTCCTATCCATTTCAGTGGTGGGGTTCAAATATTCTATCGTATACATTCATCAATATATCTGAGGGAGCTTTTTACCTAGTGTGGCAGTAGACGCCTTTTATTTTGAATAGCTATGTTAGTCGTGCATTTAGCCATGTATTCCTATTCCAACATTAATTGTGGAACAAAATATTATATATAAATACAATTGGTATTATTTTATTGTTGTAATAGAATACAAATGGTATTAATATAATTACTTTTTATAATCTACATTTTTTATTATTATCCATATTTGAAAAAATAGTGGTTGGGTCTCTAGAGATTACATGTTCCAGTGAAAGCTCATATCCTTGTCTGGAGGCTTTTTCATAATGCATCGCCTGTGTGAGTAAATTGTAAAGAAGACAGATACTAGTAGATAAGTTTGCTTTGTGGTTTATTTCAAAAAAAAAAAAGTTTGCTTTGTGGTTTTGAAGCAGGGACTGTGTTTCATTGCTTTATTGGCTGCAAGTTGCTTCTATCGTTATGACATGTATCGGGGTTATGGTATTTGATAAGGACAAGTTGACAGGTCCATCCTGACTCTTCTCTTGAGTATGATACTAGATCTAGCCCCTACTGGTATAATAATCTCGATATTAATGGTTTTTCCCCTTATGGTTTGCACAAATCATGCACTGAATTACCTCGTGAGATCCAACACCCTATTCATCCCCACCATCCTTTAACACTTTCTTGTAGAAGAGGTCAAGAATTCCGTGGTGAACTTACATATACAGCAGATGGCTTCACATGTGAGGGATGCAGACATTACTCTTGGGGCTTCTATTATATGTGTAAAGCTTGTCTGTTTACACTTGATGTCCGATGTGCTTCCAAACGTGAGAGTCAGCAACTGCAAATGGAGAAAGAATGGAAAGAGACACCGATTTTCATGACCATAAACTGGAAATGTTCTATTATGATATGCTTTTGCCAACTCCACTCCTCAAAGACATCGTTTGTTGTTACTGCCAAGAGGGCTTCCACCATTCTGCATATGCTTGTATTAATGTCGTTTCTTCATTCATGAATCCTGTTTAGATAAAATCCCACAACAAGTTCCTTCCCCATTTCACCTGCAACACCCTCTTCTCCTTCGTCAACCCTATAAATCAGAAAGATGCTGTGCGTGTGGAGGATCTATCGATGGCCTTATGTTAAATTGTCAGTTGTGTAGTAATTACAAATACAATTTTCACATTTCATGCTGTGCCACCTACACTAGACCTAGCTTAAAACTAAAGTATCACAACCAGCACCCTATGTTGAATATTAAACATGGTCATGGTCATTGGTATCCTTCAAGCTGCGTTGTCTGCAACACCTCATGTGAGCAATGCTCTGTCTACAGGTATGTGGAATGTGATGTAAGTGTCCATATCGAATGCATTCCTCTGCCTCGTGTTGTTAAACATGAATGTGATCCTGATCACATTCTCACACTTTCAGATTCATTGCTAATAAAAATTCTATCTAAAGAGTATAGATGTGATATTTGTGAGAAAGAAACAGATCTTAGATATCATGTTTATTATTAATTGTGAGGATTACCTTTATATTGCTCACGTTGAATGCTTGCTACTTGAGGTAAAGTTCCACCTTACAGTTACTTAGGAATAACATATTGCTTTCCTCAAACAATTTTACGTACCAAGCACTTTAATTGAGATATACAACAATGTTGCCTACTTTATTTTTGATACATGTTTGCTACAGGAAGACTCTAAATTGGATATACTAGAATATTTAGTTCCCAGTAATAGGGATGAATCACATAAAGAGACTAATAAGTAGATAAAGGGACTAAAGATGAATCAGAACAATGCAGCAGTGAATCAGAGCAAGAAAGTTCTGTAGCAGTGGAAGAAAGTTTTGGAACAGAAAAAGAATGGTTAAGCAATTTAGAAGACTATGGTGCTGCAGAGATAGAAAAGATAATCGTAAGTCTTGAGAAAAAGATAGACAGATTAGCTTTAAAACTTAAGGTCGTCCAAGAAATACGTGCCAAAAAATTAAATTTTTTGTTGCTTCCTTACACATTTTATGTGGAGAGCACATTAATTGAAATCCATAATAATGTTGTTGACAGTTTAATTCTTTTGTAGGTGTTTGATTGAGGAAGAACTTCCATCCAAGAAACTAAAGTTCTTAGTTCCTAGAAGTAGAGAAGAATCAAAGAAAGAGACTACTAATACAGAGAAAGAGACTAGAGATGAATCAAAGCAACAAAGGAATGAGTCACAACAAGAAACTTTTGGAGTAGAGCGAGAATGGACAAGTGATTTAGAAGATTGTAGTCTTGACGAATTAGTGTAAGACCCGAATCTAAGTGGACCCAAGAGATTAATTCAGCTCAAATAAGAATCAATAAAGTGACCCCAATTGAGTGTAAGCCCAAGTTGTATAATAATATTAAATCAATTGGATGAAAGCCCAATTGGGTAAATATGATGCCCATGCAAAGAACTGAAAGAATAAAAGAAAAAAAAAAAGCAAAAAAAAAAATATATATATATATATTTTCCCTAATTTCTATTAGGGTTTGAAGCCTCATATATATATATATATTATTCTTCTCCATTCTCAATAGCCACTTCTCTTTTTTGAAAACTCTCATGTATCATTCAAAAATTCTCTTCTTCATTAACAAAATTAAACTTTCAACCATAGCAATATTGAAGATAGATGTTTACTGTGAAAGTGTTTGGGGATCAAGTAGGTTTTCTTCCCTTTCTTTCATATTTGTTATTTAATATTAGAAGTTTATGATATCTTATTGTTCACGTTTGGAGTTGTTTCAAAATATTGTTAAAATTTTATTAATTTCTTTTAGAAGAAATAGAGACCACTAGAAATTAATTTTGTTTCCTAATAAATGTGTCAGAATTTTTTAATAGTTTGACTAGGCAAATGAAGGTATAAAAATTATGAAATTTGGTATGAATGATCCTTAGGATGTTAGGTTATACCTACAAAATTTTGTGGTCATATAATAAGTTTGTAATTAATTAGAAATTTTTGTTCACATATGACTCAATGAAATAACAAACCTGGACAGCACTGAACTAGGTTGTATCTCGAAATTGTTAGACATGAAATTGATATTATTTTGGTGTCATTAAATTTCTATATAAACCAATATGATTCTTTGGTAAGCCATTAAATTTTCAAGGATTTTTATCAAGCGGTTTATTTTTAAAAATTTGGATATCAAGGGCTGTTCAGTTCAAAACTAACATCAATACAACCTTGGTTTGGAATCGAAGGTTGAAGTTGATAGGTTAATAGAGGTATTTAAGGCTGAAAATTTTTATAGTATTTATTTTGAGTTTTTAGAATATATATATGCATTTTCGGTACAATTGGTTTTATATATAATTTATTAAAAATGGAGAAAGTGGATTGCATCAATAGAGACAGTGTTGACAGTTTTGAATTCTAATGGTATTTGGAGTTGGATTAATATAGTAATGTGTGGTTTGTGTTAAGTTAATGTCTTTATAGCATTTATAAAGTAATATGTTGAGATTCAATATATATTTGACTAGTCTAGAGTAATTTGAGAAGTTATGGATTTCTATAAATTTATATGAATGAGTTTTGTTATGTTATTTTAGGTTTGTAAGTGGGATTATTTCATAAAATTATTTTTACTGGGATTGGCGAAAGAGGTAAGTAAATCTTTCATAGCATGCATTGTATTATGTTCTAGTAATAAATTTAGTCTTTATAATTGAATGTTTTATATTTTATTTACAATCATTTTATCTTAAGCAAAGCATATTTTATACTTTAAGTATTGTTTTTTAAACATGTTTTCGACAAATAAATTTTGAAGATTCTTTTACAAAATATATGTAAAAGTTATGTTTTTACTAAATTGGGTTTTTCAACGTTACTTTTTATTATATTCTATTTGAATGATTTTGCATCCTCGAATATATATATCTTTGTAAAATATTTGATTGTATCAAAATTATTCCTCCGTATTTAAAAAGTATGATATGTATTGTAATAGTGATTGTATTATAAAATGTCTTTACTCATTATCCATATTACCGCTATTGTTATTATTGTCCCAATTGGCTTATTGTATGCACACCCACCGTTACCGAGTCACATGAGTATATGTAACCTATCATTATCTAGTCACATGGATAAATATAACATACTGTTACCAAATTACATGGGTAAATGTGACATACCATACCGAGTCACACGGGTATACCGTTACCATAGGCATTACATGAAATAAGCTATTGGTTTTTATTCAATAAATGCTAATGTTAAATGTTTACAGCTATAATATGTATTTATTTTATATGGTTCAGTTATTGAAAATACAAAAAATGTTTTATAGTTTTCTAATGGTATGTTAAATTTACTTATGGAGTTGACGATTCACCATTTGTCTCTACTATTTTTACAGATTAGTAGGTTTTATTTGTATTGAGAGATGACTTCGAGTTATGGTGTCACTTAATGGAGGAGTTAAGTTCTGGAATTGTGACTATTTATCTTGCTATAATGTAAGAAATGATTAAGTTTGTTTCATTTGTTAGGGCATATATATAAGCATTGATTTTGAATGATCGTAGATTTAAGTTGTTTAAAACTTTTGTTGAGATGTTGAGACAGATTTATATTATTTATAAATAAAGTACATTGTAAAATTTAAGTTTTACATAATACCATTTTAAATTTCATATATAAGGATTTGGGGTGTTACAATTAATTAGAGAAAATATTACGGTACTTAGTTCTAGGAGTAGAGACGAATCAGAGAAAGAGAGTAGAGATCAATCAAAGAAACAAAGCAACGAGTCACAACAAGAAACTTTGGGACCAGAGCAAGAATGAACAAGTGATTTAGAAGATTGTAGTCTTGTAGAATTATAGAAAAGAATGGCAGATGTCAAGAAAAAAATGGATGCATTAGCTTCAGAATTTGAGATCCTTAAAGAAAAGCACGCTGAAAAAAGCTTTCTCAATCTCTACACTTTTGAGTGAGATTTATGTAATCAGAATCACATCTCAGTGGTTTTTTTTTTTTTTTTTGGGGGGGGGGGAGGGGGTGGGTGGGGTTTATTTGAGTGCTAATGATTTTAAACAATCTAAACTGTTTTTAGATCCTAGAAACTTATGTTGCAGTTGCATCCTTTATCCAGTAGTATCCTTCCATTTTCTAGTCTTATTATATCTTAGTGAACATGCTCCATTGTTCATTTCAGCCATAATCATTTTTTAAGCTTTTTGGAGGGTTCCAGACTTCATAATGAAGCAGATGCTCTTTGGATATTTGAGGGCCAGCGGACATTTGCTGAAAATGTAGATGCACAAATCATGCGGTGAATTACGTGGTGAAGTTATTCGCCTTCTTCACTCTCACAATGTCACCCTCATCCCAAACTTCAGTAACAATATGGAGTGTTCCACTTGTGATAATGTTTGCTTCTGCTTCACATAGCGACTACAGTTTAGTCTAACCTGTCTATTATATTTTTCATTCTGGAAATTTGTATCTATCAGAGACCATGGACAGAAGAAACGCAGCCCTTCCATTCTTAACACTCCCTCCATTCTCAGCTTATTGATTACTTCAAAGAAGCAACCTCTCAAAAGAGAATTCGATCAAGAAGTAGTCGTTGTGCAACTTAAATCGCCAGTTTCTTTATCATTTTGAGGGAGCCCTTCACACTTTGCTCCATGCAATGCTTGTCTGAAAAAGAAACCATAACCTATGTTACTACAAATAACGTTCAAACAGAATGTGTGAGATAGGCCTAAATTCACCTAATAACAAGCTGCATCATTGCTTAATTCTCAACTAGAAGGAGCACCTTTTGCTACATTAACAGAGTCTCTCTTGATCAGAATTGCTTTCCCTGAATATATTACATGATAATGGTAGACATTTAATATTTTTGTCAAACTTTTCCTTTCAACTTCGTAATATAGCTGATTTATCAAAAAGTTAGAGTTCATAATTTTTAATGTAAACTTTAATTTTATGACATATTATTTGCTATGTAGGGTTGGATAAAAAAAAATTAAACATAAGTGTTGAATGTCTACCATTCTATTGCATATAGACAGACATCATGCAGATTTGAATGTATAATGATGAGTACTATTATAATGTCTAAAAAAGGAAGGACCCCAACCCCAACCATGGTCTAGTATATATCAATTCACTTATATGTTTAACTATCTTACAATTAACATAATATACCTAATAAATTTTCATAAAATTTCAGGGGGGCACGTGCCCCTCCTAGTCTGATACTCGGTCTGCCCCTTCTATAGTCTCCCGAACTGCCTCAAAATACAAATAATCCTTCTCTTACTGCCTTCCATCATCATCCAGCAACACTGGTCACCTAACATTCGGCAGCCAAAGCCTCCCATCAGACATAAAATACACTAAAATGATCATTACTTATTCAACAGTTTACAGTCTTGGTCTTATTGGAATTGGTCTAGGGGATACAAAACTATCTATTCCCTAGTCAGTTCTTAAAAATTCGAAAACAGTGTTTGACTCGGGAACTCCCTTGACATACTTGCCACCAAATGCTTACACGGTCCTGGAAACAACATTTCGTAATGCAATGTCGACGGCAGCTGCTTCTGCGGATCTAGATGTTTGCTATGACCTTAGTAAAGATCCTCAGTTTACATTGCCTCAATTTAGTTTCTACTTTGAAGATGGCACTGAAGTGATCATACCAGATAAAGGGTCTATCCATTTATATAGCACATCGCAGGTTTGTCTAACAATTGTGGCAAATGAAGATGCTAAGGATTACACAATCAATGGGAATATAGCGCAAAAGACAATGGAGGCTGTGTATGATATTCCTGGAAAATGGATTGGGTTTGCTCTCAACGGTTGTAACTAATAAAGGAGGAGCTTATTGTCTTCTTCAAGTTTGGCCATAGTAGCTAGCTTGGAGTGGATCTTTATGTATACTAAGCAGGTTTTAATAGTAGCTAGCTTGAAGTTTGCTGTTGCATGTAACCTAGCTTAACCTTGGTCTCAGTTTTATCTAATTTCTTGTTTTTTCTTTACTTAATTCTTTATCGTTTTTTATATACTTCTTTTTTGTTTTACAAATTACTCACTTTAATACAATAATAATAATAATAATAAAGGTTTTGCACTCTCTTATCAAATTATACTTAGATATTTTTATAATGCATGAGATTTTTTTATCTTCATTTATTGTACATGTGTTCTGCATATAAGTTCAGAGTTCAGACCGTAAAGAAGATCGTTCCATAAATTTTATATGAGTACAAAGTATCAAATAACCTGACATCAATATAACAGTGCCCTCAACAATGTTACAAAGTGTTTTTAATTAGTTTGGTTTGAGTACATAGAAGCTGTTTCTACTTTCCCTTTTCCTTCCTCATTTTTAAATTTATTCACGAATTTTGCCCATGATTAAAATGGAATGGTTTTTTATTTACTTTAATTTGTCTAAGCAATCCTAGGTAGTTAGAAAATACTCGAATTGAAAGATTACTAGTAACTAAATAGATATGCTGTGATCATATATTGATTACATCTATGATATGTAGATTTAATTTATTAGACTGATAAATTTTACATGAATCTTGTTATTAAATTAGATCCATACAAATATTCTTTGTGAGTCCTAGTACTAAAACCTGTGTTATTGTTGGTGTGTTTCAGTTTCCATTAAAGGTTCTCTAGAATTAGTACAAAAGTATGGACCATGCTCTGAACTGAAACAAGGCAGAGCAAACACTCTCTCTTGGTCTAAAATTCTACTCAAAGACCAAGCCCGAGTCCATGCAATCAACTCCAGGCGTCAGTACATGAGCAATTTGTATGGAAACCAGGTGTTGAAGCAGACAAAGTCCCTCAGCTTCCCCTTCGGGTATGACACATCAATCAGGTTAGAAGAATAGAATACTATGCAAAGGTAGATATTGGCACACCAGGACAGTCTGTTTATGTAATTTTAGATACAGGTAGCGACATAACTTGGATTCAATGCAAGCCATGCTCAGTACAATGCTTTAAACAAACTGGTCCAATCTTCGATCCATCCAGGTCTTCATCATATTCCATGCAAATCGCCTATGTGCAATCTACTCTCTGCTTCAAGTAATTTTATTATTATTATCATACAAATTCAAGATTTTAGAACTTTATTGGAATTTATAGACGTCCTAATCTTCTATCTCCTAAGTTTAGTGGTAAGATATATATGAAGAATGAGATATATTTTACTTTGACTTTATTAGTTATTCATATAAAATAAGTGAATAAAAATCTAAACGTCATTCGTCATATGCATTTAATCTTCTAAAATTTAACCAAAATTAAAAAATAAATGAATAAAAAAATTTCTTTCTAATTGCCCGATTACAAGATTGTTTTCGATTTGAGCGAAACAACTAGAGTTATTAGAATTCTCCACATACTACATATTCCAGATGTCCAAATTGTTTAGCAAGATTATTGGAACTAAATCAACAAAATCTAAACATGCAGGCATGAGCAAGGTTGCACATCCGATGAATGCACCTATGGTTCCAACTACGGTGATGGTTCGTTCAGTCACGGGTTTTTGGTGCAAGACAAGTTAACCTTTCCATCAGCCAGCCACAATTCAAAAGTAGTCCTAAATAACTATGCGCTTGGAAGTGGCCAAAACAACAGTAACGCTGGAGCCTGGAGGACCCGATATTGGAGTGATAGGCCTCAGTCAATCGAGCTCCAATATCATTTGAGTATCAAACGGCTCCTTTCTTCAACAAATACTTCAGGTCCTGTGCAAGTTTCATACGTGCATATATAGATATTAAATCAAATTACATCCTAATCATTATATACTTCAGGCCTCACAATTTCATTTAAAAAAATTGGAAGAAAAAAAGGTCTTGCAATTTCTGTCAAATTATACTTAGATTTTTATTTTATTTTTTTAATTCATGAGATTTTTTTTTATCTTCACATATTGTTCTGCATGCAAGTTCAGAGTTCAGAATGTAGGGAAGATCCTTCCATAAATTTTATATGAGTACAAAGTACCAAATAACCTGACATCAATATAACAGTGCCCTCAACGATATTACAACATGTTTGGACCAATTGTAATGAAAATATATCGTTGATAACATAAAAAGTATTAAATTCAGTTATTCTATTTTTTAAAATTTAAATTCAATTACTCAAAATAACATAAAATCATTATTATCGTTGTTGTACCAAATAATGTGATCTTTATTCCTATCAACCTTCAAACCCCTGTCTCTCGTCTCTGTTGGAGATAACTTTAATAGGTATAAACTTATACTAAAATCTGAAAAACTCATATTAAATCATTAAGAATTGTTATAGAAAAACATACTTGAATCCATATTGATAAACTTAAGAAGGATTGAGTCTTCCATAATCAAATCACCTTAGTAAGCTCTGAAGTTTTCTTCTTGAATGGGGAAGGAGAAAGAGAGCAAAATATTATGTATATTGATTTGACTTGGGGACCATAACCCTTTATAGTATTATTTATATACTAACCTAATTAGGTTCTCATTAACCATAATTTCATTAGTATTAGGTTTCTACACACTTAAGCCCATACCCAATAGATATTTGTAGAGCCCAATTAATAGATCACTTATTTGACCCTATTAAAATTGATAGCATACAATATAATTGTTATTTAATATGTAAGCCCACAATAAGAAATATTAAAAATCCCAACAATCTCCCACTTGGGCTACATATGTTTCCTGAAACAATTATATTATCTATAGTCTTGAGTGAGCACTGAAAAGCTATCTGTTTTGAAATATTCCCTTAATTCCAATCTGGTCCATCTACTATATTAGTATGGAATCAAAGTGACCTTTGTTACATATATTCGTAACTAGACCCATTAATAGTCACCATACCAATATATTCAATGACATAGATCGAGTATGGATGTGTAGCATGGAAATTACATGCAATGTGATCTTAAACATGCCTATTTCCAACTGGTCCTACTTTAATCTTTAGTGAGATCAAACACAAATAATATTCAGAGTTTATAAATAAACCATATACTTTATTCTGTAGAAAATAAATATATCCATAACAAAGAACATAAAATACCAACTCCTACTAAACATGTACATCTTCAACTAAAACAACACCCATATGAGCAGTGTACTCATAAAAGACCTTGGGTGGTAATCTCTTAGTAAGCGGATCCACAATCATGGAGTTTGTCCCAATATGTTCTATAGCCACCTGATTACTCTGAGCTTTTTTTTTAACAACAAGAAACTTGATGTCTATGTGCTTCGACTTCGTAAAGCTTCTGTTGTTATTGGAATATAACACAACCGAATTATTATCACAATATATCTTTAATGGTCTTTCAATACTATCAATAACTCGTAGCCTTGTGACAAAATTTCGCAGCCATATTCCATGATTGGATGTCTCAAAATAAGCTATGAACTCAGTTGTCATAGTGGAAGAAGCTATGAGTGTCTGCTTAGCACTCTTCCAAGAAATAGCTCTTCTAGCTAGTAGGTAAATATAGCCTGACGTGGATCTTTTACTGTCTTGGCGTCTAGCAAAATCAGAATCAGAATATCCAATGATCTCTAAATGATCTGATCTCCGATAAGTGAGCATGTGATCTTTTGTTCTTTGTAAATAACGCATAACCCGTTTGGTTGCTTTCCAATGATCCATCCCTGGGTTACTTAAATATCTACCCAACATTCCTACTATGAACGTAATATCCGGACGCGTGCATACTTGAGCATACATTAGACTTCCTACAGTTGACGCATAAAGAATCTTTTGCATTTCTTTCTGTTCCAACTCATTCTTAGGGCATTGATTGAGATTGAACTTGTCTCCTTTAGCTACAGGGGTATCGCCTGGTGCACAACTTTTCATGCCGAATCTATCAAGAACTCTTTCGATATAGCTCTTTTGTGATAACCCAAGGATACTTCGAGTTCGATCTCGATGCATCTGTATGCCTAATACAAAAGAGGCGTCCCCAAGATCTTTCATCTCAAAATTCTTTGTCAGAAATCTCTTGGTTTCGTGCAATAAGCCTATATCGTTGCTAGCAAGCAGTATGTCATCGACATATAACACCAGAAATATATACTTAATCTCACTGAACTTATGATATACACACTCTTCAACTTTATTTACCTCAAACCCATACGAGATAATAATTTTATGAAATTTGTGATACTAGTGACGGGAAGCCTGTTTGAGACTGTAGATGGATTTCTTTAGTTTGCAAACCATTTTCTTTAGGTCACCGAATACAAAGTTTTCTGGTTACATCATATATATTGTTTCATCAATGTCACCATTGAGAAACGCTGTCTTTACATCCATCTAATGTAGCTCCAAATCAAAATGAGCCACAAGTGCCATTATGATTCTAAAAGAGTCTTTCGTTAAAACCGGAGAGAAAGTCTCTTCATAATCAATGTCTTCCTTTTGAGTGAAACCCTTAGCAACTAGACGAGCTTTATATCTCTCAACATTGCCTTTTGAATCCCGTTTGGTCTTAAATATCCATTTGTAGCCAATGGGTTTCGCACCTTCAGGCAATTCAACGAGATCCCAAACATCATTGTTCTTCATGCATTTCATCTCATCATTCATGCCATTAATCCACTTTTGAGAATGAGAACTTTTTTTGGCTTGATGGAAGTTGATTGGATCATCTTCCACCACTCTTATATCAACCTCTTGTTCTTAGAGAAAAACGATATAATCATTTGGAATCGCACTTCTTCTTTCTCTAGTGGATCGTCTCAATGGTATATTCTCTTGAGGTTGTTGAGTTTGCACTATAAGTATAATTTCTTCATTTTGCACAGGGAACTTTTCTACATTGTCTTGATATTCTGGATTTGCATTTTGAACAATGTTAGGAATAAAAGTCTGATCATTATCAAAAGCAATAGTAGGAAGAGAAATAAATTCATCTTCAAAGACAATGTCTTTAACCTTATCTCCCCCTACAAACTCAACTTCCTCAAGAAATCTTGCATTTCCTGTCTCAAAAAATATTATAGTAGTGGGATCGTAGAACTTAAAACCCTTTGACCGTTCAGAGTATCCAACAAAGTAGCAACTTACAATTCTTGAGTCCAGTTTCTTTTCATTAGGCCTGTAAGGCCTTGCCTCAGCTGGACAACCCCAAATGTGTACATGCTTAATACTAGGCTTCTTGCTTGTCCATAATTCATAAGGGGTTTTAGCTACCACTTTGCTTGGAACCCTATTGAGGATATACACTGCAGTCTTTAATGCTTCTCTCCAGAGGGACTCTGGTAAAGAAGAATGATTTATCATGCTTCTTACCATGTCCTTAAGCATTCTATTTCGTCTCTCAACAACACCATTAATGTTAGGTTTACCTGACATTGTGTATTGCGGGACGATGTCGCATTCCTCTAGAAATTTCGTAAAAGGTCCTGAACGTTGTTCACCGAATCCATTATATCTACCATAGTATTCACCACCACGGTCAGATTTGACAACTTTAATTTTCTTGCTAAGTTGATTTTCAATTTCAGCTTTAAAGGACTTAAATACATCTAGGGATTGAGACTTCTCATGTATCAAATATAGGTACCCATATATTGAATAATCGTCTATGAGCGTAATAAAATATTATTGACCATTTCAAGAGGCTGTAGGAAATGGTCCACAAATATCAGTATGTATTAGTTCTAAGACATCAGAATACCTATTGGCACCTAATCTCCTAATGTTTGTCTGTTTCCCTTTTATACACTCAATATAGACTTGAAAATCTATTAAATCAAGGGAATCAAGAATTCCATCAGATACAAGTCTTTGAATTCTCTGTTTAGAGATATGACCTAAACGCTTGTGACATAGTGTGGCGGAATCCCTGTCAGTTAATTTTCATTTTGTATCTCGTGAATTTGTATGCAAGGTTTCATTAATTGAGGTAATTGTATCCAACAAATATAGGTTATCATGCAAAGACAAAAAACTTGTACCAATAAGATTTGAATCTTGAAAAAGACTAAATTTATTATTTCCAAGTGAACAAGAATAACCAAATTTGTCCAAAATAGAAACTGAAACCAAATTACGTCTAAATGAAAACACTACATAAGTCTCTTCCAAATTCAAAAATTGACCAGTTTTTAATAATAACCTAAAAGTTCCTATAGCCTCTAATGCAACTGTTTTGCCATCGCCCACATAGATGAATCTTTCAGCATCACTTGGCTTTCAGCTCCACAAGCAACCCTGCATAGACACACTTATATGAGTAGTAGCACCAGAATTTATCCACCAAGTGTGTTTAGGTACAGAAGCTAAATTAACTTCAGAACAAACCAAATTGAGAAGCATACCTTTCTTGACACGCCAATTGGCGTACTTGGGACATTCTTTCTTCATGTGTCCAGCTTTCTTGCAAAAGTAACAGGTAAACTCCTTATCCTGTTTCTTTTGCACCTTATGCTGTGATGCCCCAACTGTAGCTTCTTTTCCTCTTTTCATTTTCTTGTCCTTAGAGATAGTTGTTAAGTGAGCACTTTCAAGACCTTCTCGCTTTAATCTTTCCTCTTCTTGCACACAGTGAGTTATGAGCTCGTTAAGAGTCCATTTGTCTTTTTGAGTGTTATAACTCACTTTAAACTGACTATATTGTGTAGGAAGAGAAATCAAAACTAAGTGCACCAGCAAGTCCTCAGACAGCTGTAACTTT
This sequence comes from Nephelium lappaceum, assembly GCA_021234005.1. NCBI lineage: Eukaryota > Viridiplantae > Streptophyta > Magnoliopsida > Sapindales > Sapindaceae > Nephelium > Nephelium lappaceum. Next base: position 18,014,037 of record CM037998.1, on the reverse strand, counting down.
AGTGCTTTTAGTTTGGAAGTGATATGAGACATCTCCATGATGTACTCCCCTATGTTCCATTTTCCTTTATACTTCATTGAAACAAGGTTAGCCAAAAGGATACTTGTTTCAACCTTTTCGTTTTTCGCAAAACGTTGTTTTATTTCCTCAAGGAACTACCTAGTATTTTTCTTTTCGAACATAAAGCCCCTAAAAGTTTCCGGAATGGAACGTTTCATGATCATAAGACACATGCGATTAGAACGGTCCCACTTCTCTATGCTCGCCTTTTCATTGGCATAACTATTCTCATTGAGAGCTACAGGTCGTTCTTCTCGAAGCGCAAGGGCAAGATCCATGCAACCGAGAACAATCATAACATTCTCTTTCCAATTCTTGAAGTTCGAGCCATTAAGCATAGGAATGGAATTGATATTAGCAGATATTGTTGAAACAGAAGTAGTAACTGAATCGAGAACAAAATTAAATACAAGCTCATAATCAATAATCATATCATAATACAAGAATAATTAATTAATTAATACATGACATGATTAAATAATTCCTATAATGGTGGGCCCTAAAACAAGATACCTAGCACAACATTGACATTTAGTCTTTGGACAAAAATATCAACTGTAAGTGGTACTCTCCGTGCAGTAATCAAATATTGACAATTAATCCGGTCAAGTAATAAACCTTTCTTTGGACCGATTTATTGCTCACATGGAAAACCTAATAATCGTCACATATTTATTATCACAAGTATACCTATTATTTGGCCAAATAACAATCTTTCTTTGGGCCGGTCATTAGTTACATAAATAATAGACATACATATCTTAATATTCCAAAATAAACAAATTTACATTATAGAGGTTACTTTGGCAACATATAATTTCAATTCAATTTATTTTCAAATATCAGATTTATTTTTATTTATTTATTTTGTGAACTAAAGAAACTATATTATATTGGCAAAACAATACGGAAGCATTATGCACAATATATAATTTCATAGAATTTTATTTCCGAACTAAAACAAAAATTGCCATTAATTTTATAAAGCACAAGTAAAACGCAAGCAAATTGAATGACCACCAAAGTAACTAAAATCGCAAGCAAAAAGCAATTCCAGTGACCACCAAATTTTTTGAATATAAAATTTGAGAGAGGCCACAACTCACATTACTTTAAAATTGGTTGTGATCAATCAACAATTAATAAAATAAAATAATAATAATAAAAGATTGATGGCTATTCAACTTTCCAGTCAACTTTTCCAGGATACACATTAACCAAAAGCAAAGCACACAAAGGCATCAACCACAATATTTATACATGCATTCGTCCTTTTGCACACAAGAAGACAAGCAATTCTTCCTTTTTAATAATTGTAACCAACGCAGAAAGCAATTGCAAGCAAAAGGTAATTCAAAAGCAATTCAATGGCCACCAAAGTCAACCGCATAAGACAACACCATCCAAATTGAAAAGAAAAAAAAAACAATTTAATGGCCACCAAATTAAAACACAGAACATCAAAAAATATATATGTATGTTCATGTCATCGTCGTCCTTTTTTTTTAATTTTTTTATTAAAAGCATGATTTGCAGCTACTGTGATTTACGGCCATTGTTAAATTAAACAATATATATATATATATATATATATATTTCTATATCCTTCAATTGATCTCAAAAGGAAACCAAACTAAAAAACATGTAAAAGTCACCTGAATTCAATATATACACATATATTTTTCATTATTCTTCTGTGACAACAATAATAATCAAATCAATTAATTTCTCAATGATTCAATACGAATTGGCTTTGATACCACTTGTTGGAGATAACTTTAATAGGTATAAACCTATACTAAAATCTGAAAAACTCATATTAAATCATTAAGAATTGTTAAAGAAAAACATACTTGAATCCATATTGATAAACTTAAGAAGGATTGAGTCTTCCACAACCAAATCACCTTAGTAAGCTCTGAAGTTTTTTTCTTGAATGGGGAAGGAGAAAGAGAGCAAAATATTATGTATATTGATTTGACTTGGGGACCATAACCCTTTATAGTATTATTTATATACTAACCTAATTAGGTTCCCATTAATCCTAATTTCATTAGTATTAGGTTTCTACACACTTAAGCCCATACCCAATAGATATTTGTAGAGCTCAATTAATAGATCACTTATTTGGCCCTATTAAAATTGATAGCATACAATATAATTATTATTTAATAGGTAAGCCCACAATAAGAAATATTAAAAATTCCAACGGTCTCTCCATAAAAAGTTAGGGTCTTAACCTCCAAGTGAGTTTGTAGATTGACCAAATTATGAAATTTCATTATTATTGTATATAGAATGGAAATATGTGCCTAATCTTTGAGCGTGCGCGAAGATTGGAGCAGACCTGCGTCTCAAATACAAGAGAATATAAATATTAATGATATTGCCGCCGACCTGCGTCTCAATCTTCAATCTCATCAATAATGTCTTTTGACATGCATATGATAAAAAATTAAGATAATATCTTTTTGCATGATCAATAGGAGACAGGAAAACCATGATATAATTGTCAATAATAAATTATTTATAAGATTGCTCCCATATTTCACAATTGAAAAAAAAAAAAAACAAAAAATAGTGTCCGTTAGCAGATGACAAGTTGTACAATTATTGGTATATAATGCGTACTGGCCCCGAAGGTGAGTCGGTGAGTGGCACTCCAAGGATTATCGTTCATGACCTCGGGACTCTCAATGAATGGAAAAAATGTAATTTTCTGCTCTGTATCAACAATCAATCAATGATCTCAAATAAAGGAGAAAAGTGGCACCGATCCTCACCTTAGACGTATCCATCTTCATTTGCTAATAATTTAAAAAAGGTGAAGGAGAAAGCAGCATATAAGACAATAGATGGCGCAAAATATTTACTCTTTGATACAGTGCCTCGGAGCATTATCCCTTCATATCTACATTTCTAGATGAAACTCGTTGTTGAGTTTGCAAAGCTATTTCATCGAGGTCCCTTGCAGATGCCGAGGTAAATTTGAATTTGGAAATAGCTTTGTGAAATCAACTACGAGCATTACTGTTAAGACTAGAAATGTAGCATTAGTAAGTGTGATTAAAGGAAGTTTTAGCCATTTTTCTGAATAAATTTAATTATATATGAAATAGTTAAATAAAAATTAAAAATAAAACAAATGTGATTTTTTTTTTTGAAATAACACCATATGTAGCGTATCGACTAAACCTGAGACATTATTAAACTGAATAATATTTATCATTAAATCACATTAGACGGTAACATATATATAATTTAATTAAATAAATAATCAATTTATACAATTTTTTTTTTAAAAAAAAAAACATTAATTGTTGGTAGTGGCCACCTCCAATATTGTTGTTGTTGTAAGATGGTGCCGAACCTTTCTCCAGCTTTGATCTCAAGCAGTGGCCACCAATTGGTCGTAAAGCTGCATTATTAGAGTTTGTACACATGTAATTAAGTTGTAAACTAAAAGATATCAGTGTGAACCACTGTCTAGTATAATTTGATAGTAGAAATAGCTCATTTAATCTCGTAATATTCTAAGTTTGAATTGCTCCCATCATATTTTATAAATGATATGACATATGAGTTGTTAATATTTTATAAATTATGAGATGATGTGATAAATAATATTATCTTTATAACTCATGCAATGTCATTTAAGTATGAATTTTGACAAAAATTTTGAAAAACCTAGCTAACATTACTAATGGTCTAGTTATGCTTTCACATTGATAATTTGGTAAAATACCAAGGTTATCATTTAATAGTACTTTTTATATTCTTCCAATTGGTAATTACAGTTTGATAATTAGATTTTGGATTTGTTCCTCTATATATATATATATATATACTTGGTTATACATTCACATAAGTAAGAATAAAAAGTTAAATTGAATTCATTTAATCATTCAGATATTTTCAAATTTGGTGAGCATAAATAGGTGGGGTGTAAAACTTCTATTTGCAAGTGAATTTAGCATTTTGTAGAACATCCATGTTTATATATATATATATATATATATATATACATATAAAAGACATATACATTAACTAACATAAAACAAAATTAGGTAGCCTCTAGGTCCCAGAAAACGATCTTTTGTTCGCTTGTGTTTAATGCATTTTATCCTATTCTTATAAAAGCATAAACAAGATATATTATTAGAGTTTGTATACATGTAATTAAGTTGTAAACTAAAAGTTATTATTGTGAACCATTGTCTGATATGGTTTGATAGCATAAATGGCTCATTTATTCTAAGTCTGAGTTGCTCCCATCAGGTGCTTATTGAAAAAACAAAAAGAAAAAAAACAAGAAAAAAGAAGCTAGTTAGTGTAATTAAATGAAAGTTGTTTCATGGTCACTTCATTTTTCTTAATCTTCCTTCGCTCCTTCTCTTAGGATTCTGTCTTTTTCCATTTTCTTCTGTGTTCATTGAAGGAATTATATTATTATGAAGAAAGGCAAACTACTGAGAGCCAACAACTTTGTCTCTTTCAATAACTCAACGCAAGAAATTAAAAAAGGTGAAGAAGAAAGCAGTCTATAAGACAATAGATCGATGGGGCAAAAAATTCACTCTTAGGTACAGTGCCTCGAAGTATTATCTCTACATATCTACATTTCTTGATAAAACTCGTAGTTGAGTTTACAAGGCTATTTGATCGAGGTCCCTTGTAGATGCCAAGGTAAATTTGAACTTGGAAATAACTTTGTGAACTCAACTACGAGCATTACTATTAAGACTAGAAATGTAGCATTAGTAAGTGTGATTAAAGGAAGTTTTAGCCATTTTGCTAAATAAATTTAATTATATATGAAATAGTTAAAAAAATTAAAAAAAAATAAATGTGATTTTTTTTTTGAAATATCATCATATACAGTGTAGAGACTCAAGCCTAAGACGTTATCAAACTAAATTATATCTATCATTAAATCGTACTAGATGGTAATATACATATATATACAATTTAATTAAATAAATAATCAATTTATATAACATTTAAAAAAAAATTAGTTGTTGGTGGTCTCCACCTCCAATATTGTTGTTGTAAGATGCCGACCCTTTCTCAAGTTTTGTTCTCAGGCAGTGGCCACTAACCGGTCGTAGAGCTGCCGGTTAAAGTTAGTATCTTTTACTAATAATTGAGAAGGTCAAGTAAAGTTTTTAACGCATAAAATTTTTGTAAATATTAAGGTCTTATTTTAAAAAGTAAAAATTTATGATTATAATTTATAATCTTGAAATAAAAATTTAAGAACATCTTGATTAGAGATTTATCCCACATATAAACTTAAAAAGTTACTCTCAACTTATTAATATTTAATAATTCATGTAATTGCAAATTCGTCTAGCATAAATAGCTCAACCCTTGTATACGTGAGGATGTAGCACTTCGCAGCATTTATGTTTTACTATTTTTCACATATACGACATATGCATTAAATAACATTATCCTGAAATATTTCAGACGGTGGGCCTTTAAAAATGCCCTGCGTGTGTTAATGCATGTCATTCGTCATTTTTCATTCACGCAATCGGTGTGTGACACACTGACACAAGTTATTCACCAATTATCTCTGCTTATCTACTTCTACAGCAACTCTCTACCATGTACACACAAAATTAATTTAAAATAATTATTCTAATATCTACACAATTTCTCCATTTTTCCCTATAAATAAGTTGCAAACCAAGATTCTAAGACTGTGCTCATAAGTTTTGAAGAGCTAGCTCTAGCGATGGCCACTTCAATTTCCTTTGCCTTTCCTCAGTTTCTTCTCTCTTGTTTTCTTCTTTCCCTATCCCTTCTTTGTTCATTGAAGGAAGGATATGGTTTTGAAGAAAGAGGGAGTAATGAAGAGAGCTACCTTACTCACACTATTCAACTCAGCTCTCTTTCCTCTTCATCTGTTTGTGATCATTTTACCAAAGGTTCATCATCTCTTTTGAACTATTTTATGATCCATCTGCTTTTGTTACTCTTTTTTCTTTCTTCTTCTAATATATATTTGTATTTATTATTGCTTAATTTTAACTTTTCATTTATATATTCACTGTGAAGAGCCATTATGAAAGTTGTACACATTAGACATATTAATGCTTTTCTCCTAAATTTGCATGCATGAATACATATTTATATTTATACCATAACCTAAATCATAATAATATATACATGTTTCAGCCAATGAAAGGAAGTCAACAGTGAAAGTAGTTGATAAGTACGGCCCATGCTTTAACCCTAATCAAGAAAAACCAAAATTTCCATCTCACATAGACATTCTTCATCTTGATTGGTTGCGAGTCAACGCAATCCACACCAGGGTCTCGAGGAAGTCACGCCGCCACCGTGACATGATAGAGCTCGATTCCGCTAGTATTCCAGCCAAGGACGGTAGCTTATTTGGCACACGTAATTTTGTTGTTACTGTGGGGCTTGGGACACCAAAGAAAGATTTATCATTAGTACTTGATACTGGAAGTGATCTCGCATGGACACAATGTGACCCTTGCCAAACTTGCTTTAAGCAAAATGAAGTAAGATTTGACCGCCAAACTTCTACAACATATGTTAATGTTACTTCCACATCGGCATTGTGCAAATACATTGAACGCCCAGGTAATAAATTCAATTGAAATTTTTAATTTAAGGATATCAATTTGAACTAGTTCAAAATGGATTTCACAATAATAATTCATGAACAAATTTAACTATACATATATGCAGATAAGGTACCCCAAAATGCTGGCACAACATGCGTCTATGGAATTGAATACGAAGATGGTGCAAGTTCTACTGGGTTCTTCGCTAAAGAAACCCTAACCTTATCTTCTTCAGACAAGATCACGAACTTCCTCTTTGGTTGCGGTGTCGACCAGCAGGGGCCGAAGTATGCACAAACCAGTCTGGGGTTTAGCTTAGACAGTTTTTCTAAATAAATAAATAATAAGTAAAAAAGATTATTAAAAATTAAATAAAATTTATCGACTTCATATTTTTAACATGCTATCCTTAATGGAAATATGGAGTGAATATACTCACGATCTTTTTGTAATTGACATATCAAATATTCTTATCTATTTTCCATCTCTATCAATTCATTTCGTAAATTAAAAAATAATAATAATAACTACTTTAGAATTCCTTGCTTCATCTGACAAAATTCGAATAAAAGTTTTCCTATTAGTTTTATTCGTTGTTTATCCTCTTTGTAAATTAATATTTTAGAAGGTATGCAACTCGTTATACTTTTTTTTTTCTTTTTTTAATCGAAGTATATTCTTTTCAATTTATAAAATGTTTACTATACTAAAAAATTTGCTTAACAAAATTTATAGTTAACGGGTAATGTTAACCTGTGCATTAGGGCACAGGTTAGCACCTTAAAAATTGTGGGATAGACTCATAAATAACCTATGAACGGAATCATTAACTTTTGTTTTTTTTCTTTTATTTATGTTGAATTTATTGATTTGTTGGTCGTAGATAGTAACTTGTGCATTAAGGGCATGGGTTAACACTCCTCATAATTTATTTGTTTAGCCCATCCCAAAATTAAACCCTGACTATGCTTTTGTTGATCACGACAGAGGTACATTTGGTCAGGAAGCCGGTATATTGGGTCTTAATCGAGAGAGTGCATCCATAATCAACCAAACTTCCTCAAAATACAACCAAATCTTCTCTTACTGCCTTCCATCATCAGCCAGCAAAACCGGTCACCTCACCTTCGGCAAACACGCCCTCCCAACAAATGTAAAATACACTGCACTAAGCGCCAGATTTCCAGACTATTACGGCGTTGATCTCGTTGGAATTGGTCTTGGAGGTGTAAAACTAAACATTCCAGAATCGGTCTTTACAAAATCTGGAACAATTGTTGACTCGGGAGCTATCGTCACCTACTTGCCATCAGAAGCTTACAAAGTCCTGCGAACAGAGTTTGAAAAAAAGATGTCGGCATATCCCAAGGCAACTCCTCCTAAGGGCTTGGACACTTGTTATAACCTTACTAACTATGATACCACTACGGTGCCCCAGCTGAGTTTCATTTTCAAAGATGGCACTGAAGTGTCCATACCAAAGACAGGGATTCTCTTCAAAATTTCAGCATCGAGTTCTACATATTGTCTACCATTTATTGGGAATGATGACGATGATGAGGCAATCATTGGAAATATAGTGCAAAAGACAATGGAGGTTGTGTACGACATTCCTGGAAAAAGGATTGGGTTTGCTCCTAACGGTTGTATGTAATTATATATATCTACATATTATCATGTACTAAATAAGGTAGAGAGCTCACTAAAGAAGTTCTTATATGCAAAGTTTGGCTCTAGTTATTTGTGCATTGCATATATAGCTAGCAGTGGCTTTTTAAATAAGAATATATGTACCGCTGAGGTTCATGAAATAAAAAAATATCTATTGTGCATTTCATTTTTATAATTTATTACCTCTCTATCATTATTCTTATATTTTATACTTGAGCTTACTTTGAGACTCGATTCATATAAGTTTCAAACGAATTCTATTAGTTCATCAATCAATTATTTGTTTACACAAAAACAATTATCGGATGAAGAGAAAGTGTTAAGAAAATTGAGACAATGAAAGAGGAGCATACATTGAACAATTGATATGCTCGTGAACCTCATTGGGCAATGTGTGACACAATTTTGTGATCCAAAATATTGGATGGTGACAAAGCCCAAATAGACTTAATGGCTCACGTAGAAAGTTAATGTGACCATGTTGGTTCAAGCCCATTTTGGACTTGGGTCAGAATCTTTCGTTTTCGACCTTGATAAGTTATTGTTGTTGAATTTTAGAGTGATGATATTTACACCCCTTTGAAATTGTATGTGCACCTCTAATTTTATACTTTTAAAGTTCCGACACTACCCTTAAAGTAGCTTTTTAATGGTTTTCAGCATATATTATAATTTTTAACAATTTATTTCTCAAATTTTTATAAACTATTAAATTTAAAAGTATATAACAAAACAAAATAAAAATATATAAATGTAGATTTAACTATGGAAGGACGAGGAGGCTTTCCAAAGCAAAAGAATTTATGAAGAGTCGTTTTCCATAGGGAATATGAAGGAGGTAGGCAAAAGTTTCAATGAGAAAATAAGGTGAGTTGCGTGCGTAGCTGCCTCTCTTAGAAAAATAAGGCTAAAACTATTATTAAGAAAGAGGATTTGAGTGTTGTTAGGATTTCTGGGATTAGTGTAACACTTTTCCTTATTTTATTTTATTTTATTTTAATTTTATGGTTTAGCTTAATTATTTTATATTTTATTTCTACGTTTCTTAAAGTTAATAGAAAGGGTATATTTGGTCATGTGTAAGGTATAATTATAAAATTACCAAATTAAAATTTAGCCTACTGGATGGAAACTTATTGTACGTGGAGTTACTTTTTATGTTTTATTACAATTTACACTAATGTAGTTATAACATTCTATTAAACTTAACTATAAATAGTGTAATTATGTCAAAAACACCTAAATGCCCTTATGCACCTTGTTGACCAACTAACCTCATTAAAAAATGAAATAAAATTAAAAAAAAAAAAATCATAGATTTTCATAAATTAAAAAAAATTAAAAATTAAAAAAAAAAAAAAGATCCAAAGATTGGATCTCCATAACCAAAAAAATAAAATTGAAAATTTCGTCTTCAACTGAAAATCATGAACACAACACCTTGTCTACAATACACCCACCCACCCAGTTCATTTTCAACCATACAACATAATCAACATCATCAACACAAATATTCAGATGAACCCATAATCATCAACCCAACCATACAACATCATTCATAAGAATCATCAATAAAAACATCCAAAAAACATCAGCAAAATCAATCACCCAAAATCAACAAAAATCACAATAATAATGAACAAAACCCAAGAAAAATAAAAGCCAAAAAATGGTGAGGGGGAGAGAGAGACGAACTCAGATCCACTCACCACGACCATCTCTACCTCTTTCATCTGGGTTCATGGGAAAAAGACTAGATTCATTTAGGTTCTAAAATAAACCCCAATGAATGGGTTTCATCTGGGTTCATTTCAGAAACCAGATGAATCCAGGTTCTGGGTTGGGTTCATTCAATAGAACCCAGATGAATCTAGGTTTCAGAACAAACCCAAATTCATTTGGCTTCGAATCGAATCGAATCCAAATTCATCGAACCTAGATGAATTTGGTTCGAAAGAGCAGAAGAAGAAGAAGAAAAATGAGAAAAGAAAAAGAAGAAGAAGAAAGATGAAGAAGAACCCAGATGAATCTAGGTTTGTTCCCGAACCCAGATTCATCTAGGTTTTGAAACAAACCCAGATGAAACCTATTTATCTGGGTTTGTTTATCTAGGTTTGTTTTAGAACCCAAATCTAGGTTTTAAAATGAACCCAAATTCATTTGGGTTCAATTCAAACCCAGATGAATTTGGGTTCAATTGAGAAGAAGAAGTAGAAGAAGAAAGAGAAGAGAAGAAGAAGACAAAGAAAAAGAGATGAGAGGAAAAATAAGAAGCAGAAGAAAGATGAAGAAGAACAAAAGAGAGAAAGAGAAACAAGATCTAGGTAAAGAAAGAGAGATCTAGATTGGATCTCCATCGTTGGATGGATCTCATCTGATAATAGAGATTCAATTTGGTTCACCACCATATTGTTTTTAATTGTTTTTATCTTATTCATGGGCAAAATAGTCATTTAATCAAAAATCTTAGTCAACCATCAAAGATAACAAAAATTGACTACAACATGGGGGGGTTAGATATAATAAAAGGATAAATATGTTTTTGTCTGATTTTAGGCATGCCTCAAGGAGGTGTTGTGAAATTCGTGCGTGTAAGAATCTAACAATAGCAATGATGTTTTGAATTGAGTTAACTTGAGAATGAAAAAATATATATATTCTCAAAAGCATTTTGAAACTACTCAAAATCAATGAATGGACAATATAATGTGGAACCTTGACAATACCTTAAAATGATAGGTATTTGAGTGTATAATGGAAATATCAACAACCCAATAAGTGTGAAAAAAAAAAAAAAAATTGATGTCTAATAAGATTTCACTAACCTTTTCAAAGTTTGGCCTGTATCCTAATTATTCAAATTCATCATAAAACTCCTAAAATCTTGAAAAAAAAAAAATCATAGATCTTCCATAATAAAGATATTAAAAAATAAAAATATTGTTTAGCAACATTCCATTAAATGTATTTGAAGTCTCAAGGTTTTTATCTAAACAAGAAAATTTATATCTGATCATTCTTAGTTTTTTCTAATTACAACAAAACACGATAATAATCAATATTTAATTTAATGAATTTTCTCACTATACAAAACTCGCACAACACCCGCTCAAAGTAAATTGACCACACACTCCATCAATGCCTTATCCTTATAAATAAGAAACTTTTCACATGTATACATATTTTTATGCGACATACGATTACAAATATTTTAGATGTTACAACAAAACTGAAAGGCCAATTATTCGTCTATTCAGTTGTTTGTTTGCATAAAAACTTATTCAAATTTTGGACTATCTCGATTCATAATGTGCATGTCAACAAATCTTTCTCACTTATTGGACGACCTGATTTGCACCACGTGCCATAACACTTGTTATACCTCCAAGCTTTGGCATGAATATTTTGAACTATTCATTTATGACCATCTATTCAAGTTCTGGAAAGCCAATTTATTCATCTTTTCAATTGTTGGTTTGCATAAAAACTTATTCAAATTTTGGACTATCTCAATTTATAATGTGCATGCATGTCAATAAATCTTGCTCACTTATTGGACCACCTGATTTGGACCACATGCCATAAATCTTTCTCACTTATTGGACCACCTGAGTTGCTAATTGACCGGCGAGGCAATGAGTAACAAGTTATCGGTCACTCGGTGCATAATGGACGACTAATCGACGAGTATTGTTGATCGACTATCAAACTGTTTGTGAAAAAAAAAAAAAAAAATCTATAGGATCAAAATACAATCATTTGACTATTGACCAATTGGTTTGATACTTTTGGCTATTGACCAGTAGAATTTAACAACTCTTTAAAGGCAATGAGTTTTTTTGTTGAGTTTCTAGAATCTCAAGGAAAGTTCATGTTATTATGACTAAAATTCAATTATTGGTGTAATTTTATTAAACTTCAAGGGGTTTATGTAATTTATCCATATATATATATAAGAGCAGACAAACCCTATTAGTTTTCATCATTTTCTCAAAATCTTAGCCTTCTCTCTCACACACGCTACCCTTCTCTACTCTCTGTTTTTCATCATTTTCTCAAAATCTCAACCTTTGCTCTTGTGCATACCACCCTCCTTCACTCTCTATCTCTCTTCGAATCTACACTGTTTCACCAGGTGCTCCGCTTTTTGCCATCCTTCGCCACTCCGCTGCCACCATCTCTACCCCTACCTATTTTGACCACTATCAAGCAACTCTTTCTTCTTTCTAAACTCCCCCTTTGTCTTTCTTCTCTCTCTCCCTCTCTCTCTGTTGATAGTATCTCCCCTCTCATTCCTCTCGCTCTCTCATCGGCTCTCTCTTCTCTTTGTTGATTTGGTTGGAGGTTTGTGAATACATGTTAAGTGGCAGTGGGGTTGATGGAGGTGAGTACGAGTTTAATTTGGTGATCAACGGGTTTGGTGTTTTGGTGAGACAAAGAGGTTCTAGTTCCTTTTTTTGTTTTTTTTTTTTTTTTTGCAGGTTTGGTTTTAGTGATTTGAAGCACTACTGAGTTTGATGTTTTGTTGATTTTGTAACCAAGTGAGTTTTCAGATTTGGTTTATAACTGAGTAGGTCGAGCTGGGTCGATTCAAGGCCAAGTACTCAACCAACTCGCCCCACCCGATTTCAGCCTCTGATTTAGGGCTAATCGAATCGACATGGTGCTAGTCACCGATTAACTGGCGATAACTTAGCCAAGTTTTAGAACACTATTCATACTACATAACATAAAAGCATATTTGATATGTTATTTATGGTGCATAATGTGATACAATTAGGAAAAATATGTATTGATTGTATTAGTGTTTTGAAGTTTCATTCTAAATAAAATAGAAATCATTTAGTAATTAATATTGTTTTCAATTAATTTTGTAAACATTATTAGCCATATATATATATATATATATTTTAAAGAATGTGGACAATTTTTCCAACAAAATATATGATTTTTGTCTTCTATCTCACTACAATTTCCATTTATTGTTTAAAAATTTATAATTCCGAATTTCTAGTAGTATAAATTCATAAAAACACTACTTTTTACTCGAAATAGTTGTCTTCATGGATTAATTATAATTAAGTGTGCCTAACTCATGTTTTTATCCATCTGCCAAATGTTTTGTTGCATTTTCTTCACCATGTCCAGTACTCCAACATAAGGACAAATTTAATTATGAGTACAACTGTACAAGTTTGAGCCACTGATATTGCCTCCAAACAAAATAAAATAAAATCCGGTTTTCAATGTTTAAAGTTGAATTTTAGAGTGTACATTTATTATTTATTTGTAAATTAAGTGATTAATGTATTTATTTGTAAATTAAGTGATTAATGTATTATTTATTTGCAAATTAAATGATTAATGTATTTATCTTTTATATTTGTTCAACTTAGGACAATTTAATTATGAGTGCAACTGGACATTTGAGCCACTAGTGCAAATGTTTTGTTGCATTTTCTTCACCATGTTCAGTACTCCAACGTAAGGACAATTTTTTTTTCTTTTTTTAACATTTATGATAAAGATTTGAAATTAGATTGCACTTGTGAATTGTAAGAAAGAAAAGTTGTTTCATGGCCACTCTAAATATTTCATTTGTTTTCATTCGATTCTTCTCTATGTTTTTTTTCTGTCGCTATGTCTTCTCTGTCCATTGAAGGAAGGCTATGCCCTTAAAGAAAAAGAGCTATGAAGGGACATACCTTACCCACACTATTTAACTCAGTTCCCTTTTTGTTTCATTAGTTTGCAATCATTCCACCAAAATTTCTTCATCACTTTCAAATTTTTTATCTTGTTGATTCTGCTACATTTTTTGTTCTATAATATTATTATTGTTTTTTCGGCTTAGGAAGGAGGGATTTGAACTGTTGAGAGATGTGATTACTAGCTAGGCTGTGATTGCAACACCAATTCTATTATATTGTTGTTGTCGTCGTCATACTGTTATTAATTTTCCTTCTGTCATTTACAGAAAAAAAAAAAAAAATTTCCCAAGTCAGTAGTCATTTTAATTTTCTTTAAAGGGAAGCGGGAAAAAAGTCACCAAAACAAATTAGGAAATCTAAACTAACAATTGATGAAGTATAAATGGGTTAATTGCATGCATTAACTTGTATTTATGTTTCAGCTAACGAAAGGAAGTCAACATTGAAAGTGGTCGACAAGTATGGTCCATGTTTTCAACCTAATCAAAACAATGAGATCAGTCTCCGGACATCCTCCGGCTTGACCAATCCCGGGCAGACTTAATTCAATCCAAACTCTCCTATAACAACAAGATAGAATTGGATGCCTCCAAGATGCCAATGATTAATGGTAGCACATTTAAAACACAAAATTTTCTTGTTACAGTGGGGTTTGGCACACTTAAGAAAGATGTATCATTGGTAATTAATACGGGAAGCGACATCACATGGACACAATGCAAGCCTTGCGAAAATTGCTATAAGGAAAAGGAAGAAAAATTTAACCGTAAAAAATCAAGTACATTTGCTACTATTCTTTGCACTGATTCCTTGTGTGATAGAGCACCTCATGCAGGTAAATTTAGCTACCATTTGGATTTAAAAAAATACAATTAGAATCATTAGAAAATCAATTTTATTATAGACTTTTTGAATAATTAAGTATGCAATTATTATATATTGATAAGATAATGTTTCTTGATCTATGTATATACGTACACAGATGACGTGAAATATGTTGTAAAAATAAAATGATTATCTCTACAAGATCAAGTACGAGAGTGGCCCGAGCTCTGAAGGGTACTTTGCTAAAGGAACCCTAACCTTAACTTCATCAGAAATGTTGACCGATTTCATGTTCGTCTGCAGCTGTGACCGGCAGGGCACTTTTAGTCGTCAAGTCGGTATAATGGGTCTTGACCAAAGCCAAGTGTCTACAGCAATAGCACTAAAAAATGAAAATAAATCCATACCATTCATTAAATTATGAACGAGATGTGAAATAAATTCAAAAAATTTAAAAATTGAAGGAAAATTAGTCAATAATTTATGTAAATATGATATAGTTTGCGATAAAAAAACTAGTTTGTGGTAAGTAATGATAATTGTTCATAAATATAATAAAAAAAAAAAAAATTTGTTCATAGTTCATGGTAGGTTATAAAAATTTTCGAAGCCAAAACTTTCTATTCCCGAATCAGTTTTTAAAAATTCCAAAACAGTGATTGACTCGGAAACTCCCTTGACATACTTGCCACCAAATGCTTACACAGTCCTAGAAACAGCATTTCGTAATGCAATGTTGAAGTATCTGACGCCAGCTGCTTTTGCGGACCTAGATGTTTGCTATGACCTTAGTAAAGGTCCTCAGTTTACATTGCCTCAATTTAATTTCTACTTTGAAGATGGCATTGAAGTGATCATACCAGATAAAGGGTCTATCCATGTATATAGCACATCACAGGTTTGTCTAGCAATTGAGGCAAATGAAGATGCTAAGGATTACACAATCATTGGGAATATAGCGCAAAAGACAATGGAGGTTGTGTATGATATTCCTGGAAAAAGGATTGGGTTTGTTCTCAATGGTTGTAACTAATAAAGGAGGAGTTTATTGTCTTCTTCAAGTTTGGCCATAATAGCTAGCTTGGAGTGGATCTTTATGTATAATAAGCAGGTTTTAATAAAATGCCACCTCAGTGTTGTCTTCTTGCATTTGAAGTTTGCTGTTGCATGCAATCTGGCTATATAACCTTTGTCTCAGATTGATCTAATTTCTTGTTTTTTCTTTACTTAATTCTTTATCCTTTTTTATACTTCTTTTTTGTTTTACAAATTACTAACTTTATAATCCCATAAGATCATAGTTTATGAACAAAAGACCAAAATACTCAGATAGTAAAATGATCAAAATACTTTTCCAACTGTTAAGTTTGATTAATGGTCAACTGACGGAAGGACTAGATTGATGAATTTCTAAAACATTAAAGATGATGAGAACTAAAAACGAATTAGTGAGTAACAAAGTAATATTTTATAAAAAATTAGGGACTAAAGTGAAATTTTTACTGTAAGTGTTGTTAAATAAATTCCCCTAATGGGGTCATGTGATTCACGGTGCTAAATCCAAAAGCATCCCATTTACAAATGCAAATTAATAAATTGTATTTTTAATTAAGCATGATATCGCCCCTCTAGTAGCTGAAAATACTAAATGGATCAAGACTCGTGAAGGATTGAGTAGATATTCAAAACAACACAAATTTACACGAAATCATATAATTTTTGCTATCTTTAACATGAGGAGCATTTCATACGCTAATGAGTGAGTGAGGTATCAGCCACTCTCGTTCAAATGAACAAAATGATGTATATCTAGATGGTATTTTGGTTAACTGAAAAAAAAAAAAAAAAAAAAAAAAAAAAAAAAAAAAAAAAAGACAAAAGCAATGATAGTGTCGTGATAATAGCGACACGTGTCAACATCACAACAATGAATGGTCCACTCAAGAGTACATCTAGAATTGATAACATCAAGTGTAATAATGCATGTATAAATAATGAACTCGATGTTCATCCCATAGTACATATCGCATGATTATTTGATTTATTTTACTGTTCAAATTGTACATCCAATTCTAGCATGCTTATGTTTACAGTGAAGTTGATGGACAGGTGAAATGTATGCAGAAACATTCACTGGTATGCTTTTACACACACAAATTCATCATGCAAACCATGACACATTTAGTTTGACTTGATCAACACTTGAAGAGTATTAATTCAACTCAAGCTAAGCTCCACTGCTGAAGCTCAGCTTATAACTTCTTGAACAGATTACTAAGCAGCTCACTCAGCAGCAACCATGTCCAACAGTCATGTTAGATTATGATAGTGGGCAGTTGATCTTACGAGAATATATATTAGGCTACACTTGCCCTTTTCTATTTTTATTGTAAGTCTGGAAATGTGGATCGTCTGATTGATCAACAAAGAAGTCCAATTGATCAGAGCTCTCTGTATTGTATTGTATTTTCTCTCTTAGGATTTTCATAAAAATTTCTATGTATTTGTCAACACCTGCAATTTCACATAGTTTCCTTCAAACTAGAATTTCAATACTAAAAATAATCATTCATACACATACAAATAGATCTCATTTCATTTTCAACATGTAATGAGAAACTTTGTATACGCTTAATGTCCAATTTGATTTCATGTTTCAAGCATCTCTTTTTATTGCTTATACTTGAATAACTGGATCACCTCATCAAACTTTCTTTATTAGTTTTGACATTGGTCCTCGATTGGAACAACCACCAACCCCAAATTCAACCTTATTTTCCTGGATATCATAAAGTACATTCGACGTCCACTGTTGATGATTACCAATAATGGTCAGTTTATCTATAACATCTTCATTTCTAGCGAAAGCTAAGCAAACTTGAGAATCACTTTCTCTCTATATCAATGCCGATGGATCCAAATCCACTTTGACTTTTTCAAATTTTAGTGCCATCTTGGGTAATGTCACATTGTCAATTCTTTCAAGGTTGTAGCATGTGTCCAGCAGTGACGTTGACAGAGCACGAGAGTATTTTGACATGAATATCACAAATTCAGAGCGGAGAGCAGAGTAGACAGGTGAAGGCAGGTGAGTGATGACAGTTCCTGAGTCCATTATTGTCTTCCATGATGAAACATCTATTCTTTGGTTACCAATTTATTTTGTAATGGAAACATAATGATAAAGTAAGAAAAAGAGAGACAACATAGAGGATTATAATGGTTTGGTAGTGTACCTACGTCTACTTTCGTACAGTTAAAAAAATTTTCACTATATTTTTAATAAAGTTACGACAGTATTCATATCAAAACCCTAATCTCAAAAATACCCTTATAAATATTGTACCGTACCAATGTAGCCCCACATGTTTAATAACGTTTCAATAACCATGCATATATCATCATTATTTATCTATTAGGAAAAACTCAAATGGACATATATGTCAACTTTAGAAAGTTGATGAATAATTGAGTACTTGGGTTTTTAAAAAATTTCAAGAATTTAATGAGTTGCTTTCTTGATTACTTTAATTAGCAATATTTATAAGAAATAAGAAGGCGAAGAAATCTACCTAAATATTATTATGATTTTCATTTCCAAAAGTTATACTAGTTGAATCAACCTTTCACATTACCGCGTAGCTCTTACGCGGTATAGTACGGTATTTGTAAAGGTATTTTTGAAATTACGGTTTTAATATAAATACTATTATAACCTTATTGAAAATATAGTGGAAGTTTTTTTAGTTATATGAAAGTAGACGTAGACACACTACCGAACCACTATAATTCTTTGTATTTTCTCTCTTCTTCTTAGTTTATTAATTTCCATTGCACAACAATTGGTATCAAAGTCTGATTTGTTAGGTCATTTAGTGTTTCTTTTAGAGATGGTTGAGATTACATCCTCTGCGAAATTCGAAGTCATGAGATTCAATGGGATTGAGAATTTGGTTTATGGCAAAAGAGGGCGAATGACCTATTGGTGCATCAGGGGATGATAAAAGCATTAGAGAAGAAACCAGCAAATATGCCTACGACAAAATGGAGCGAATTGTAGGTGAAAGCAGTATTTGTTATTCGAATTTGTTTAGCAGACGAGGTGATGGTGCATGTTATAGACGAGGAATCACCGACAGTAGTTTGGTTGAAACTAGAGAGTCATTACATGTCAAAGTCGCTTACGAACAAGCTACTCATTAAATAGAAATCATACGGGCTTAAAATGATAAAGGGTTTAAATTTAAGACAGCATATAAACATGTTCAATCAAACTATCAAGGACTTACAACGTGTAGATGTGAAATTTAAAGATGAGAATAAGGCACTGAAGCTATTACATTTTTTATCGGCTTCATACGAGAACCTATCTACAACTCTAACATGGGGGAAAGAGTCTCTAAAGTTGGAATAGATCGCATCAGTTTTGTTGGTTTTCAATTTAAGGAAAAAAACCAGCAAGAAGAGTTCTCAAGGAGAAGGGCTTGTGGTCAAAGGTAGTCAGAAACGTGAAAGAAGCAGGTCGAGGAATGGGAGGCACAATAAGGATTCTTGATCTAAGTCAAGGAAGAAGAAATCAGTATGGTATTATAAGTAGGGCAAAAGAGGTCACATTAAAAAGGAATGTCCTAAATGGAATAAAGGATAGGATGGCGATAATAATATTGATTCAAGTTCCAGAACGGTGAATGTGGTGGAGGATGACTCAGATTATAGAGATGGTGATATGCTGTCTGTTTCATCTAGTGTAGATCACTTGGCAGATTTGTGGGTGTTTGACTCTGCATGTTCATATCACAGGACTTCTTATAAGGATTAATTCAACACTTTCAAGTTGATTAATTTTGGTTAAGTTTTTATGGGAAATGATGCATCTTGTAAAGTAGTTAGAATATGAATTGTTAAGTTAAAATGTTTTGATGGTGTTGTTAAAACATTAAGAGATGTTAAAATATATATCAGAGTTAGGAAGAATTTGATTTCATTGGGTACTTTAAATTCTCATGGCTACTGCTATAAGTTTGAAGGTTGAGTAAAGAAAGTGACAAAAGGGGCTAGGGTTGTGATGAAAGGGTAGAAATTATCGGGTAATATTTATAGATTGTTGGGCACTACAGTTGTAGGCGGAGCAACTAATGTAGAGTCTAATTTGGACAGTACAGTCTTATGGCATAAGAGGTTAGGTCATATAGGTAAACGAGGCATGATAGAGCTTTATAAGAGAAATTTGTTGGAGGGCGTGAAATCATGCAGACTTGATTTTTACAAAATTTATGTTCTGGGAAAGCAACATAAGGTGCAATTCAAGATGGTCTCACGTAAGATTAAGGGTATACTTGATTACATTCATTTAGATGTTTGGGGATCAATGAAGGAGTTGTCATGAGGAGGATATATATATTTTGTGATTTTTATTAATGATTTTCTAGAAAGGTTTGGGTGTACTTTATGTGACACAAGTCAGAGACTTTTGAGAAATTCAAAGCGTGAAAAGCTGAGGTGGGAAACCAAACAAATAGGAAAATAAAATGTCTGAGATCAGATAACAGGACTGAGTAAGATTTAGAGTTACTGAAATTTTGTGAACAGCATAAGATTAAAAGATACTTCGCACTACGCAAGACATCACAGTAGAATGGCATGGCGGAAAAGATGAACAAGTCACTTACAGAGAGGGCAAGGTGTCTCAAGTTAAATGTTGGGCTTTCAAAGAAATTTTGGGTAGATTTAGTGAGTATGGCGTGTTTCTTGATAAATAGATCACCATATACAATACTAGATGGGAAGCTTACAGAGGAGGTATAGATAGGTAACGATGTCAATTATTTTGGTTTGAAAGTATTTGGGTGTCCTACTTATATGCAAATTTCTAATGATGAAAAATCAAAGCTACACTCAAAATCCAAGCACTGTATCTTTCTTGGGTTTGAAAATGAGGTAAAGGGGTATAAGCTTTCGAATCCTTGTGCAAGGATGGTGGCGATTAGCAAAGATGTGGTGTTTTATGAGAGATCTATGCTGGAGAGTACATAGGATCAAAAGAAGCAAATGTCAACATATTGCAGCAATGGTGAACAAGTGAAGCAAGTTAAGTTAAGAGCATGGTCGAGCAGATGAACAATCAGAATTTAAAAGCCTTTACTTCAGTTGAACAAAAGGAGCACCATAATACAGTTATAGGGAGACCTAAACGCACTATTAGACCGCCAACAAGATATGGTTTTGAAGATTTGGTTTCTTTTGCACTTGTTAATAGTAACGGAGATCGTACTACTTTTCACGTTGCTGTGGAGAGTCAAGAGAGAGATAAATGAATGGGAGCTATGGTGGAGGAGATTGAGTCTTTGCATAAGAATCAAACTTGGGAGTTAGTGGAGCTTCTAAAGGAGAACCAGGTAATTGGGTGAAAATGGATTTACAAGAAAAAGGATGATGAGAAGTTTAAGGCTCGTCTAGTAGCAAAGGGATACTCACAAAAAAACGGAGTAGATTATGATGAAATCTTATCTCCGGTGGTTACACACACTTCTATAAGATGTGTTTTAGGTTTTATAGCACACTTGGACAAGGAGTTGGAGCAAATGGATGTAAAGACGACTTTTCTCCAAAATTTGGAGGAGGATATTTATATGGAGTAGCTAGAGGAGTTTACTCAACTAAGAAAAAAGCACTTAGTTTACAAACTGAAAAAGTCTCTTTGTGGGGTTAAGCAATCTCCAAGGCAGTGGTACAAGCGGTTCGACTCTTATATGCTTCAGATTGGCTACATGAGATGTGAGTATGATCGTTGTATTTATGTTAACAGTCTTAATGATGGTTTTTTTTATTTTCTTGCTCTTATATGTGGATGATATGCTAATTACTACTAAGAATATGATTGATGTCAACAACTTAAAGAATTTGTTGAATAAAGAATTTGATACAAAAGATTTGGATGCTGCCAAGAAGATTCTTAGGATAGAGATTCACAAGGATAGGGAGTCTGGGAGGTTATGGTTATCTCAAAAGAATTACATGCAAAAGGTGTTAGAGAATTTTAGCACGACTAATAATAAAACTGTGAGTATACCATTAGTGAATCATTTTAGATTGTCTACCAGCCAATGCCCAAGTACAAACGACAAGGTTGAAGGCATGTCAAAGGTACATATGCTAGTGCAATGGTATGTTTGATGTATGCCATGATTTGCACTAGGCTAGACATAGCACATGCTGTTAGTGTGGTTAGCAAGTATATGGCTAATCCTAGGAAACATCATCGGGATGCAGTCAAGTGGACTTTCGGATACTTGAGAGGTACAATGAATTATGGTATTATGTTTGGTGGATAGAAAAATGTGCTTTCAGTTGTAGGATATGTAAACTCAGATTATGCAAGGGATCTTGATAATAAGAGGTTTGGGTTATAGTCTATAATAGCTTTATCTACGATTGAAACAGAGTACATGGCAATTGTTGAGCTTGCTAAGAAAGCATTGTGGTTTGCAGGGCTAGTCAAAGAGCTAAGTGTTTAGCAATGTAGAACTCAAATTCATTGTGATAGTCAGAGTGCCACTTACTTGGCAAAGAATTAAGTGTTTCATGTAAGGACCAAACATATAGATGTGAGGTTTCACAAGATTAGAGAGTTAATTGGATACAAACGTATTGAATTTAAGACAATCAAGATCCAAAAGCTTAACCAAGGTAGATTATGTTGCATTTTGGCCCCACATGTTATATATATAAATATGAGTCATATAATTAACACAATTGTAATACCTATAAGGTTAACATAATAAAAAGATGGCCTATGGGGTTCCTTTGAAGGGGTGTGGATGTCGTAGTTTGGCAGGTTTCAAGTGCTTGCATTCCTAATAAAAGATACCCACTAAAACTATCAGATCTTGGAAGGCAATAACAGAAACTTCAGCGAAATTATTGGAAGTTTGAGATATAAGAGACAGCGGACCATCTTGTCCTACACCAAGCAGCCGGTCTGCAGAACCAAAACCAGGACTAATTTGCAGGGCACAACCAAAAACAAAGTTGGGGAACACATTAGAGGGTGATATATATAGTAAGCATTTCGCGGATATAATATCCACTGGCACTAGACAAAAAAATCACAAAGTTAGTTAGCTGATAGGAAATCACAATATTACTATCTACTGTTTCCAACCGTTGAAATAAAGGTTGTATACTTTACCTTCTATTTCTTATATATCAGGTGGGATTGATTAAGTTAAATTTATGGTTCTCAGGTATATAATATCCCATGTCTTATTCTAATTTTTAATTAGTTTGGTTTGAGTACATAGAAGCTGTTTCTACTTTCCTTTTTCCTCCCTCGTTTATAAATTTATTCACAAATTTTGTCTTTGATTAAAATGAAATGACTTTTTATTTACTTTAATTTGTCTAAGCAATCTTAGGTAGTTAGAAAACACTCAAATTGAAAAATTACTACTAACTATGAACATATATTGATTACATCTATGATTTTTCGATTTGATTTATTAAACTGATAAATTTTATATGAATCTTGTGATTAAATTAGATCTATAAAAATATTCTTCATGAGTCTTAGTACTAAAACCTGTGTTATTGTTGGTGTGTTTCAGTTTCCATTAAAGGTTCTCTAGAATTAGTACACAAGTATGGACCATGCTCTGAACTGAAACAAGGCAGAGCAAACACTCTCTCTTGGTCTAAAATTCTACTCAAAGACCAAGCCCGAGTCCATGCAATCAACTCCAGGCGTCAGTACATGAGCAATTTGTATGGAAACCAGGTGTTGAAGCAGACAAAGTCCCTCAGCTTCCCCTTCGGGTATGACACATCAATGCAAAGGTAGACATAGGCACACCAGGACAGTCTGTTTATGTAATTTTAAATACAGGTGGCGACATAACTTGGATTCAATGAGAGCCATGCTCCGTACTGTACTTCAAACAAACTGGTGCAATCTTCGATCCATCCAGGTCTTCTTCATGCAGCAAAATTCCATGCAAATCGCCCGTATGCAATCTACTCTCTGCTTCAAACAATTTTATTATTATTATCATTATTATTATTATTATTATTATTATTATATAAATTCAAGATTTTGGAACTTTATTGGAATTTATAATTCAAGATGTCCTAATCGCCTAACTCTTAATTTTAGTGGTCAGATATATATGACAAATGAGATTTTATTTTACTTTGACTTTGTTAGTTGTTCATACAAAATAAATGAATAAAATCTTAAACCTCATCCGTCATATAAATTTAATCTTTTGGAACTTGATCAAATTGAAAATAAATAAATAAATTTCTATCTAATTCCACGATTACAGAATTGTTTTCGATTTTAGCGAGACATCTAGAGTTCTTAGAATTCTCCACATACTACATATTCCAGATGTCCAAATTCTAGAGCAAGGTTAGTGGAACTAAATCAACAAAATCTAAACATGCAGGCATGAACAAGGTTGCACATCCGACGAATGCACCTATGGTTCCAACTACAGTGATGGTTCGTTCACTCACGTATTTTTGGTGCAAGACAAGTTAACCTTTCCGTCAGCCAGCCACAATTCAATAGAAGTCCTAAATAACTATGTGCTAGGACATGGCCAAAACAACAGTAATGCTGGAGGACCCAATTAATATTGGAGTGATAGGCCTCAGTCGATCGAGCTCCAATATCATTTGTATGTCAAACGACTCCTTTCTTCAACAAATACTTCTCGTACTGTTTACCTTTAGATTTCAGCTTCTCTGGGTACCTAACTTTTGGCAAACCTGAAGATCACAATAACAAATGCATCAATTTCACTCCGATTCCAACTACGCCCTAACAATCACAATTCTACGATGTTGTCATAACTGGCATCAGCGTTGCAGGAAAAATGTTGCCAATTAATAGTGCAGTTTTCACTACAGGGGGTGCAGTTGTTGACTCAGGCTTGGTCATTACTCGCCTGCCGCCTGAGGCTTATGCAGCTCTGAGGTCAGCTTTTCGCAAAGGGATGGTGCGTTATAAGTTGGCAGCTTCAGATGGGATTACCGATACTGGTTATGATTTTAGCAGTGTAAAACTGTTGTAATACCAAAAATATCATTTTTCTTCCAAGGTGGAGCTGCATTGGAGTTGTGCTTAAAAGGGATCATGCTTCCTTATGATTCGAAGAGGATTTTCGCTCCTGGTGATGTGAAGATAGTGTGTTTAGCGTTTACTTCAGCTGCAGAAGGAGAAGGTGCTATCTTGCGAATTATCATGCAACGGTCGGTCCAAGTGGTGTATGATATTGCTGGTGGTAGGATTGGATTTGTTCCCGGTACTTGTACCTAGAATGAATTTTCATGCATAGGTTCTTGAAATTCAGGATACAATTTATTCTGATTTATTATATCTGAAGAAATGTGAGTGAGTTACTTTCATGTGTGACTAAATAAGTTTTGTTTCAATTAATGAACCGGTTGGTTGGATCTGTTAAGGCAATGGATACAGGTGTCAGTGATGCTGATCGATCTCAATAGAGCTATGATGATCAAGTGGTGAAGAGAGTACACAATAATATGGTGTCAGCAGCAGTTAGAAGAGACTTCATTGTCGTTAAAATATTGTTAAGACAAAGAGCCTGATGATCAGGATGATACACTAAGAACGAAAAAAACCCATGAAACCATATGGTATCGGCAGCATTCTGAAAATATTCTTTCTTTGCCGGGAGCCTGGGACCAGTTTTATCTCTTACAATCGGTTACAATGCTTCTGTAAAGGCTGACATCTAACATAGGTTCTCCACATGTAGAGATAGGTGTTGGCTGTTTGTTGTGGTCCACAAAAATAGTAGTTTTCTATGCTAAAAGACAAGAAGAATGGCTTCTAAAAACAGGGGACAGCAGAGTTATTTTCTGCTGTCCACCCCTGATCAAAGTTCCCCTTTTTTTGTCTGTGTTTTCTGTTGTATTTTTTAAGCTACTTACAAAAGTTATCAGACCAGTTTTTATACTGGTTCTTTTCATCCTAAGACCACCATACAAGTGTCTTAATTCTATCCATACAGAATCCAACACAAGTTAACTTAACATAACCTTAGTTAACTAAACTAACACAAGTTAAATACACCAACAAATATAATACAGCAGTAACAAAAGTCATAACATATTAACTTCAACAATAGGGAAGAACCAGAAACCATTGGAGTTGAAATCGGCTTGCTGTCTTGCATTTCAGCTCTAGTCAACAGATCATTTATGTATGTACTTTGACATACATTTAGCGTTGCACCTATTCTGTAAACTTGTATTCCCAAAAAGTATGACAGATCACCCAAATCCTTAAGAGCAACTTTGTTGTGAAGAGCATCAATAAATTTTTGAGTGAAGAAAGCATTTTTACCAGTTATAATGATGTCATCCACATAAATGAAAACTATAATCAAATCATTGACAGTAGACAATGTAAAAATAGAAGTATCAGCTCTAGATTTTACTGAAATAAACAAGTGCTAAGCTTAGTAAACCAGGTTCTTAGACTTTGTTTCAGACCATATAATGCTTTATTTAACTTGCAAACAAAGTGAGGTTGAGTTGAGTTAACGAAACCTGGTGGCTGCTCCATGCACACTTCTTCAGAAGGCTCACATAGAGGAATGCACTGTGTACATCTAGTTGTTTGATAGGCCAATGTAGAGTATGTGCTAGACTTACAAGAATTCTAATAGGAGTTGGCTTAACCACCGGAGTGAAGGTTTCGAAATAGTCAAAGCCGGGTGTCTGGTGGAACCCTTTTGCCACTAATCGAGCCATGTGTCTTTCAACAATTCCATCTTGTTTGAGTTTGAGTTTGAAAATCCATTTTCAGCCAATTACCTTATGTCTTGGAGGTAAATGAACTAGGTTCCATTGTTTTTATGTAAGGCCTGGATTTCAGATTTCATGGCAGCAATCCATTGAGGAGTGCAGTGGAGTGGTTGTTTTACTGAGGAAGGTTCAACCAATTCAGGATAGGGAGATATTTTCCGAGACAGCCACACCTTTGGCTTATAAATTCCTGTTTTAGACCTGGTTAACATAGTATGAGCATTAGTAGATGTGAAGATTTGAGAAGATTTGTGACTAAAATGATCAAACCTGATCAATGATTATTGAAAGCAGAAATCAGAATTGACGAAGCACAACAATGAAGAATTTCATTGAATCTTGTAGAGCAAGAGATCTCTGTAAATTGGCTTTTCAAGAATGTGTATCTACTACTAATACTAGAATGATTTACATAGCTATTTATATACAGTGAAATCAAATTAGTTAATTCCTAACTAACTTCAAGATATCAGCCACTAGAAGGCTGCTACCTGGTCATCAAAAATCTCTAGAAATCAGCTGAGCAAATCCAGCTTGATAAGCTGGTTGCTCCGTGGTAACTGGAGCTGAATGAGCTGAGTGTTCATGTTTTACTACTCGCTTCCTTGAAGCTGAAGTTACAGCTGATTGCTCAGCTGAAGCTGGACAAACTAATTGTTTTCTGTCAGCTGAGAACGTAGGATACTGGATTTGCCTTGGAGCTGAAGTTATAGTTCCAGTTTAAGAACATGAAAGCTGATAGGACTCCTAGGTTTTTGGCTTCAATGACCCATTCTTGGACCCGGTAATCATAGGATGTGCAGGTACAGGTCTGTTGGGAGCAGTTTGGCAATGAGACTCTACAGGAACTGTCTCATTTGAAGGACTACTGTCAGCCAAGGGAACAGAGGAAGTCTCCATATGAGTACGAGATTCTACAGTGAGAACATGAGCATTGTTGGAGGCTGACTGTTTTTGAGAAAACAAATCAAATAGTTTCTGCATTGGTAACTCAATGTGTTACTTTGATAGAGGAGTAGAAAAGAGAGCTTGACTAGGGAACTCCAACTTATTGAAGATGTAACACCCCAAATCCCGATATAAGGAATTTAGAATGATACTCCGTAAAATTTAAATTTTACAATGTACTTTACTCGTAAATAGCTTAAATTTGTCTCAACATTTCAATAGAAGTCTTAAACAACTCAAATTAATGATTATTCAATATCGATGCTTACATTTATGTCTTTACGAATAAAACAAACTTAATTACTACTTAATTATAGCAAGATAAAGAGCCATAGTTCTAGAACTAAAATCCTTCTCCAAGTGGCACTAATAACTCAAAGTTGTCCTTCAATACAGATAAAACCTATTAATTTGTAAAAATAGTAACGATGAGAGGTAAACCGGCAACTCAATAAGTAAATTCAACATAATATTAGAAAACTATAAAACAATTTTTCTATAAATGAACTATATAAATAGATATTATAACGGTAAACATTTAACATTAACATATATTAAATAAAACCAAATTGTAAAACATTTGCTGTAATTTCAGTAACTGAACCGTATAAAATAAATACATATTATAGTTGTAAACATTTAAAATGAACATTTATTGAATAAAAATCATTAGCTTATGTCACGTAATGCCTGTAATAACGGTATAGCACATTTACCCGTATGACTTGATAACAGTAGGTCACATTTACCCGTGTGACTCAGTATAGTAGGTCACGTTTACATGTGACTCTGTATGGTAGGTTATATTTACCTATGTGACTCGATAACTGTAGGTCATATTTACTTAAATGACTCAATAACGATGGATGTCCATACAGTAACCCAACTAGGATAATAATAATAGTAGTCGTACTACTGACAATAAACAAAAACATTTTTATAATACAATTATAATTATAGTACATATCATACTTTTTAACTATGAATGAATACTTTTGATACAATCGAACATTTTACAAAGAGATATATTTGAGGATACAAAATCATTTAGATCGAACATAATAAAAAAAAATAACATTGAAAAACTCAAATTTAGTAAAACCATAACTTTTACGCATATTTTGTAAAAGAATGTTTAAAATTTATTTATCGAAAACATTTTTAGAAAACAATAATTAAAGTATAAAATATGGTTTGCTTAAGATAAAATGATAGTAAATAAAATAGAGAACATTCAATTATAAATGCTAATTTATTGTTAGAAAACAACATAATGCGTGCTATGAAAAATTACTTACCTCTTCCGCTTATATCAACAGAAAAAATAACTTTACGAATTTAATCCCTATTATCAAACTAAAATCACATCACAAAACTCATAAATTCATAAAAAATCATAACTAGATAAATTAATCTAAATCCAAAGGGGAAACTTCATTTTAGTCCCTAAAGTTTCATAAAATATCAAAATTTTAAGCATCTATTGGAAACAGCTCTTTTAATCTCAAACCTTTCCAAAACTCTTTAAAATAGTCCAAACCGTCAGTCAACTAACGGTCAACAGTGACAGATAGTTTAGATAAGAAGGGCAAGATGGTCTTTTCATATGAAATGTTAAGGTCGTGACACATGGAGGGTTATGATTTTAAAATATTTAAAAAAAATTAATAAATAAGGAGATTTTAATAAATAACTTAATTTGAAAAAAAAAAAAAAACAAAAATAATTCATTTTCTTCACTAACAAAATCACCATTCATCATCAACACAAATCCAGTCCTGAATCATCACTATCAACACAAACAAAAACTCATCTTCATCACCAAAACAACCAAAGAAAATAACAGCCACCATACAATCACACCCAATCTAAAAATCATCAACACTTCATAACATGTTAAACAATCCACGCAATCACCAGTTCAACAATCCAAAAAAAGTCATCAACACCAAATCAATCTAAACATCATCAACAGCCACCAATCTGTGAAACACCCAGAAACCAAAGCTCTTTCTTCTTTTTCCTTCTTCTGCAAAATCAATCACCAAAAATGCGAATCGAATCTCTACGCGACACCAAAAATTCAAACAATCTGGTTCGTCGATCTGGTTGACACCATCTAATCGACGATCTGGTTCGCACCAGATCGGTGCGAACTAGATCGACGATCTGGTGACAATCTAGTGCGAACTAGGTTAACGCACTAGATCGACGATCTGGTGCGTACCAGATCGATGATACTAGACGATTTGGTGTGCAGCAGATCGATAATACCAGATCGTCGATCTAGTTCGCACCAGATTGATGAGTGTCGATCTGGTTCGCACCAGATCATCGCACCAAGTGCAACAATCTGGTTCGTCGCACCAGATCAATGCACCAGATTTGGTGATGATCTGGTTCAAGTGCGACAATTTGGTTCGTCGCACCAGATTGATGAGTTGGAAGTGCGACGATCTGGTTCATCGCACCAGATCAATGCACCGGCTCATCGATCTGGTTTGAACTAGATCGTCACTAGATCTAGAAATGCGACGATCTGGTTCGTCGCACCAGATCGATTCACTTCCAGATCGTCACCAAATCTGGTGCATCGATCGAACCAGATCGACACACCAGATCGTCGATCGACGATCTGGTGCATTACCCCTGTCATTGTTTTTTTTTTTTTCTTGCAATCTCAAGGAAGAGAGAATGAAAAGAAAGTATTATTTTTCTGCCATTTGTTTTTTTTTTTTAATTCTTATTTAATTAAAAAAATAATCATATTTAAAAAAATAATAATTATATATACACATGTCGACTTTTTATTGGATGAAAAATATATAATATTTTGGTTTCATTGGGGCAAAACGGTTATTTTAAGTGATAAGGGTAATTAAGTCTTTTGAATTTTTCTGTTTGGTTTGACCATTAGTTGACTGACGATTTGAACTATTTTGAAGAGTTTTGGAGAAGTTAGGGATTAAAAGAGCTATTTCCAATAGATGCTTAAAATTTTGATTTTTCGCGAAACCTTAGGGACTAAAGTAAAGTTTCCCCAAATCCAAATACCATTAAAATTCAATACTATCAACTAGAGCTTGAGTATGGTGAAGAAGGTAAATTTGATTGAGATATATACTTTGAAGAGATTGAGGTTGATGTTTGAGTGAGAGAAGGATGAAGGAATTTAGAGGGGATGTTAAATGATTACGGTGATAATCAATAATTTCATTTAATCAAGGAATAGAATTTTGAGACTTAAATAGGAAAGATTTTTCATTCAAGATCACATGACGTGAGACATATATTCTACTTGACTTTATATCAAGGCATAGGTACCCATTGTGATGTGAGCTAAAACAAAGGTAAACACATTTAAAGAATCGAAATAAAACAAAGGTAAACACATTTAAAGAATCGAAATTCCATTTTATTGTTATTATAAGGTCTAAAAAATGGATGGCAAGCGCAATCAAAAACTTTGACAGACTTATAGGTTGGTTGCCTTTAGTAAAGTAGTTCAAAGGGTGTTTTGAGATCTAATACTTTAGTAAGTAATCTATTAATCAAGCAGGCCGCTGTTTGAAAGGTAGAAGGCCAAAAAGATAAAGGTATGCCTGAATGCACTAGTAAGGTAAGGCCACCTTCTACTATATGCCTATAATATGTTACTTCTACTATATGCCTACAATATGTCTTTTTTTTTTTTTTTTCTTTTTTGGTTTTTGAGCACAAGAATTGTGAGTTTGAAGGGTTTTATATTTTGCAATCAAATTGAGTTTCTACCATGCTTTTAAATCTAAGGAAGGTAAAATATGTCTCTTTTTTATTGTGTAACAAATACAAGCATGTAATTAAGGTGTAATCATTAATAAAAAGCAAAAAAAAATTGTTCCTATGACAGAATTAATCGAAGCAGCACCCCATAAGTCTGAATGAATACCTTTAAAAGGTTTCATTGCTCTTAAATTTGAAGTCCAAAAGAAAGTCTATGACATTTTGCTAACATAGGAAAAGCTAGATGTCCAAGTCTAGATGGACATCATTACATTGTGCTAATAAATTGTTGCAAGGTTAGAAGATGATATTGATGCAGAGGGCTTCGAAAAATTTGAAGCAAGAATCAGTTTGTAGAGACTATTACAAAGATATCACTAAAGAAGGAGCTTCTTGGAAACCTGATCCTTCATAAAGAAGTAAGAAGGGTGAAATTCAATAAAGGCTTCGTTGTCAGAACATGTAGTGGATAAATTCTACAATATGTTAACTTTGAATAGGTATCATCAGTTAACTTTCTTGGAACCTCGTAACTTGTATCCTGCACAAATCAAACAAAAAGAATGCGGGTGATTTTGACACCGGTGAGGTGTCGGCCAAAGATACTCTGACACTAAAGTCAGTAAATCAATCGTAAAGTACAAAAGTGCAATAATGATAAAGAGTCGTTAGACTAGAGGAAGTGACAGACTCCTTTCCTTAGGCGATCTGCCGGCACCCTACGGTGACCCTTCAGCTAGCCCTAGCACTCAACTAAAGGATTCCCGCAGAGCTAAGCCATGTTATTTTTAAAACCTTTTCAAAAGTAGCGAAAACGCGGGAAAATTTTTCATTTTTATTTCAAACCTTTGTAAAACATTTTATAAAAATTAGGGCAGCATCCCGTCTATTTTTCGGACTTTGCCACCCTGCAAATTACAAAATTCAGCACTTCTAAAATATCACAAAATAATTTACCCAAATTACGGAGCCTCAGGCTCTCATTTTTATCAACCCACAAGCAACCACAAATATGCATACGGTTTAGAAATATATTAAATTGAATTCATAAGTCATGCATATTGTTATTTACATATCCAAAAAATTTATACATTTCAAAAATAACAGCACAGTCTATTCGACTCCTCCAATCACGATCCGGAGTTTTTGCGATTGAAGTGCCTGTACCTGTACCTGTGCCTGGGGAGGTTTTTATTTACAAAAATATAAAACATAGTGAGCTTGATAGCCCAGTGAGTGTCATATAATTTCCATTTAAAATGAGCTTATCAAATAGCCTCCCAAAAATCTTTTAAAACATTTATGCATAATCTAATACCATGATTGAATAATTGATATATCTAAAATTCATCATTCATTTAGAAACAATAGATATCAATCGGAATTTAATAAAATTCATTTCATGCCAAATAAATAACATTTAAATCCATAAATTGCATGGTTTCCATTTCTATCAAAACATTTTAATAATGGTGACAATAATAACTTTCAAAGAATTCATAAATATAAATGGGTCAACCATTACTAGCTTGCATCACATGGTACCCTAAAAGTAGAGCGGAATTTTGTCTCGTTCAGACCATCACGGAATTCTGCATCGATCAGGTCATCTATCCAGTTTTTACGTAACGGAATTCTACCTCGTTACGGAGCGAAATTTTACCTCTCTCGGTTGGAAGCTAGCTAATAATATACCTCTTACGTGCATTGGACGACTCACAGGACTAACCAGACACGGTCCCACCCGCTGTTAGTGACAGACTCTCCCAACACAGCCAATGCACGCTTAAAGTACTCAACCCAACTGGAGATATATATAACGTACAATCAGGCGTACCATAGGTTTTCAATATCATTTCAATTTAAATTTCCTTTCTCATTAAATCACATTTCATATAAATCATTTCCATAATCCATGCAACAATTTCAATTTGGAATTCATTTGATATTCTAATCAACATGATAAATTTGGCATGCATTTAAAATCAATCATAGTAAAAACATTTTTATAAAGACACTCACTTGTTTTTAAAGCTTCGTATATGGAAGCTCAGGGGCCATGCCGTGCTCCGCTCACTTCCGCCTCACCTACATATCATATTCTCACTTAGAATATGCCAAATGGAACTTTACGAAACTCATTAAATAGTCTCTAACTCAAGTGACCCACAAAAATGATACTTTTCATTAAAAACTTCCCTACTTTATTCATAATTAACTGAAACTCCGAAATTTCGTTTTCTTTCACTTTTAGTAGCTTCAACGCGCCTAATTAAACTCATTAGGATCATCCAAAGTCTTAACGGATGCCATAAGGGTCAATTTACGGAATCGCCCTTCAAACTAGTTTAATGCGCATTTGATATTTTCTTGGTTTCCTAAGTTCCCAATTAGCTTTAATTCACTAACTTTTCAACTCATTTTTACTCAAAACCAACCAACAATTAAATCATAACAAAACCCATTTCGAATCAACCTAAGCACCAACAAAATTGTCCATTTCAAACTTAAATAACTCACCCTTTTTTCCTTGTCGCATTATCTTCGATTTGGAGCTTATTTTGAGGTGGTTTCTGGACTGATTTGTTGACAAATCTGGGCTGGTTTTGGTTGGATCTCCCTCTTTTCTTCTTCCTCTCTTTCTCTCTTTCTCTTTCCTTCGGTTTAGCCGCGACTTCCGCCGCCGATCTGTTGCCGGTTCGCGCGTGAGGAAGACTGGTCCAGCTTCGGTTCAGCTCAGTCTTGCTGCGCTCGTCGTCGAGTTCAGCTCGCGCCAACTGCTCATCATTTCAGCCAGCGAGTTCGGCGAGGTCAGCTCAGTCGGCGATCTGGTTCGGACGGCAGCAGATCTGGTTCACGTCGCATGGTTCTGCTATACTTCGGCTCACGCTCAGCTTGGCGTCTTGCTCTGCAGTGGCAATGACAAGATCTTCGACGATGGTGGCTGGTCCGACGACAACTTCTTCTCCTTCTTCTCTTCTTCTTCTTCTTCTTCTTTTCTTCTTTTTCTTTTCTTCTTTCTCTCTCGGTCAGCGACCATCTTTGTCTGATTTTGATATTTGTGACTCAATTTTTTGCTTCATGCTTTTCTCCCCAATCAACCTTCAAAATGACGGTCACGTCCTGAGAAAATTCCAATTTCATCCCTTAACTTTAGATCAATTCTAGTTTGACCTCAATTATTAAAATTTATCTTCAATTTAGTCCATTATCACATTAATAATTACTCGATCCCGTTTATTATTTTACCCTTCCATTTATTCTCCAATTGGATTTTAATAAATCTCTAAAGTTTCTTTACAACCTTAGGGATTTATATTGACCTCTTAGGGTCTCAATCCATTACCTAAGGACTATCACTGGAAAAATTATAAATGAGGAATCGAGTGTTTACAATTTCTCCCCTCCTTAAAAAAATTTTGTCCTCAAAATTAAATTACATACCTGACTAAAATAGGTACGGATATTGAGTATGCATCTGCTCCTCATGCTCCCAAGTAGCTTCTTCTATGACATGATTTCTCCATAGCACCTTCACCAAAGGGAATGACTTTACTGCGCAGGACCTGCTCCCTACGATCTAGAATCTGAACTGGTTCCTCTTCATATGACAAGTTTTCCTTTAGTTCCACAGGTTGCTCTTCCAGTACATGGGAGGGATCAGAAATATATTTTCTCAACACGGATACATGAAATACATTATGAATTCTGGCTAACTGAGGTGGCAACTTCAATCTATAAGCCACTGATCCAACCCTATCCGTAATCTCATATGGCCCAATGTAGCGCGGACTTAACTTACCACGCTTTCCGAATCGAAGTACACCTTTCCACGGAGAAATCTTTAGGAACACCTGATCACCAATCTCAAACTCAAGGTCCCTTCGTCGGTGATCTGCATAACGTTTTTACCTGTCACTTGCTATCTTGAGCCTGTCTCTGATGACTTTAACCTTGTCTGTAGTGATCTAGACAAGCTCTGGACCAATCAGTTTTCTCTCACCTACCTAATCCCAGCATACTGGAGTCCTGCACTTACGTCAGTAAAGTGCCTCATATGGGGCCATATCTATACTGGCCTGATAACTGTTATTATAAGCGAACTCTATCAAGGGTAGGTATGTATCCCAATTCCCCTTAAACTCTAGAACGCATGCTCTGAGCATGTCTTCAAGTGTCTGGATCGTCCGCTCAGACTGACCATCCGTCTGAGGGTGAAAAGTTGTACTAAAATTCAACCGAGTACCTAACGCTTTCTACAGACTGGGCCAAAACTTCGATGTGAACCTCGGATCACGGTCTGAGACAATGGAAACTAGAGTACCATGAAGTCTGACTATCTCATCAATGTAAAGCTGGGCTAACTTACTTAAGGAGTAGTCATTCTTGATTGGTAGAAAATGGGCTGATTTCGTTAGTCTATCCACAATAACCCATATAGCATCATGCCCCCTCTGACTACGTGGAAGCCCAACAACAAAATCCATAGTAATCTTCTCCCACTTCCATTATGGGATAAGGAGGGGCTGCAACAGTCCTGTAGGTTTCTGATGTTCTGCCTTTACCTGTTGACAAGTCAGACATCTGGAAACAAAGTCTGCTATCTTTTTCTTCATGCCTTTCCACCAATAGTGCTCTTTCAGAGTGTGATACATCTTCGTACTACCTGGATGCATGGCATAAGCTGAGGAGTGTACCTCCTCCATAATCTCTTTCTTCAGATCCTCTATATTCGGTACACATAAACATTGACCCATCATCACTATACCATCCCCTCTTATTACAAAATCTGATCTCTGCCCACTCTTCATCTCCCCTTCCAACTTGACTAATCGGGAATCCTCTTTCTGTCGCTCCCTAATTTGATCAACCAAGATAGGGCGAACCTGAAAAGTAGCCAACAATGCTCCTGAGTCTGCTATCTCTAACCTTACTCCCAGAGATCTCATTTCCACCAACAGTGGCAGGTACACCGCCTTCAAATGCGCCAAAAAACTAGTAGGTCTCCTGCTCAAGGCATCCGCCACTACATTGGCTTTCCCAGGGTGGTATTCTATTGTACAATCATAATCCTTAATCAACTCTAACCACCTCCTCTACCTTAAGTTCAATTCTTTCTGAGTAAACAAATATTGCAGACTCTTATGATCTGTGAAAATTCGGCAGGGAACACCATACAAGTAATGCCTCCAAATCCTCAATGCAAATACTACAGTTGCAAGCTCTAAATCATGGGTAGGGTAGTTCTGCTCGTGTTTCTTGAACTGTCTTGATGCATAAGCTATCACTCTATCATTTTGCATAAGAACACAACCCAAACCCTGTCTCGAGGCATCACTGTATACTGTAAAACCATCTGTCCTTGAAGGCAATGTAAGCACAGGAGCTGAAGTCAACATTCTCTTTAATTCCTCAAAACTTTGTTGATAGGCATGTGACCACTCAAATTTCTCTTCTTTTCTTGTCAGTCTAGTCAACGGGGCTACTATTCTGGAAAACCCCTCGACGAACTTTCGGTAGTAGCCTGCCAATCCAAGGAAACTCCTGATCTCAATCACATTAGTGGGCGGTATCTAGCTCATAATAACTTCTATCTTTTGGGGATCCACATTTAATCCTTCAGTTGAAATCACATGACCCAAGAATGCAACTCTATCTAACCAAAACTGGCACTTACTGAATTTTGCATACAACTGGTGCTCTCATAGAGTCTGTAACACTATCCTGAGGTGTTCCGCATGCTCCTCATGACTGCTTGAATATACTAGAATGTCATCAATAAACACAATTACGAACTTATCCAAGTAAGCTCGAAAGACCCTATTCATTAGGTCCATAAATGCTGCTGGGGCACTCGTCAATCCGAATGGCATAACTAAGAATTCATAATGCCAATATCTAGTCCTGAAAGCAGTCTTCGGAACATCCTCCTTACGGATTTTCAACTAATGATAGCCTGACCTCAAGTCAATCTTCGAATAGACTCTGGATCCCTGTAACTGATCAAATAAGTCATCAATCCTCGGGAGCAGATACTGATTCCTAATAGTCGCTCTGTTCAACTGTCTGTAATCGATACACAACCTCAGGCTCCCATCTTTCTTCTTTACAAACAATACTGGAGCACCCCATGGCGAGTAACTGGGTCTCATAAAACCTTTTTCTAATAGTTCTTCCATCTGTATTTTCAACTCTTTCAACTCTGCTGGAGCCATTCTGTAGGGTGTAATTGATATCGGTTCGATTCCCGGAGCCAATTCTATCTCAAACTCTATCTCCTTGTCTGGTGGTAATCCTAGGAGATCCTTCGAAAACACATCTAGAAACTCTCTAACCACCTGAATATCTTCAAGGTGAGTTTCATCCTTACTATGTTCAACCATATATGCTAAATACCCCTAATATCCCTTGCGAAGCATCTTACTAGCTATCATGGCGGTGACCATACTAATAGCAATTGCTTTCCGTATCCCTCGGAATACTATCTCTGGTTCCCCTAATCTGGCCAATCTAACCTCCTTCGTATAACAATCAACTATGGCCCGATGCCTTGATAACCAATCCATCCCTAATATTACATCAAAATCCCGAATATCCAACACTATCAAATCCGCCGGAAACTCTTCATCTGCTATCACAATCTTTTCATCCCTAATTACCCTATCAGCCAATAATGAATTTCCAGTAGGGATGGAAACCACCATACTACCTTTCAATGGTTGTAGTTCTGCTTTAATCTTTGTATAAAATGGCACAGATATAAAAGAATGTGTGGCTCTAGGATCTATTAATGCAGATGTTGAGTGATCAAGAATAGATATCATACCAGTGACTACCTCTGGAGCTGCATCAGCCTCCTGCTGAGTAACCGCAAACACTTGGGCTTGGGTGCGAGGCCTACCCGTTTGATCTGCTGAGAATGATTCTCTGCCCGCTGCACCCCTACTTGAGACAGAGGCACCCCGTCCTCTGGTCTAGAAGCCTCTACCTCTCTGTCTCTGATTGAAACTGGACTGTGTATGAGATACTGCTGAATATCCAGCCTCTGAACTAGCTGTGGCAGCTAACTGTGGGCACTCTTTTATAAAATGACCCTCTTGCCCACAATGGAAACAACCTGTGCTGCTCCCTCTAGGTCGGCAGTCTCCCTCATGCCTTCTTCCACAGCTACTACACTCAGGCAATGTGCTCCTCATAGCACGGGAGCCTCCAAATAATGCAAAGGACCTGAATGATCCCTGACTGGATGACACTCCTCGGCTCATCCTCCTGCCACCTGTCCATCTCGACTTCGGATACCTTCTGGCAAATTTACTGGACCCCTCTCGTGGCAAACTAGATCCACTGCGTTTGCCCTATGTCTTCCCACTCTGAGTAGTGGATGTAGCACTCTTCTCAACCTCCAGTACTGCCTCAACTAATCTCTCATAGGGCGTCTTGGGGGCCCATGATAGATGGATCCTGAGGCTGGAATCTAGTCCTGCAAGGAATCTCTTACACTTTTGCTCCTCATCATCAGCAACAAATGGAACTATCCGAACCAATTTAGAGAATTTCTTCTCATAATCTGTCACTGACATCGTTCCCTATTCCAACTTGAAAAATTCTTCAGCTCTGGCATCTTTGTAACTGGGAGGGTAGAATCGATCAGTGAACTCTCTCTGAAATAATGTCTAGGATATCTCAGCTGGGTGTCTCCTCTCTAGAGCCTCCCACCAATCCTTGGCTCTGTCTTCTAAAAGGAATGAGGAGAATTTGACCATCTGCTCATCGGAACAGTCCATTACCCTGTAAATCCTACTGATTTTGTCTAACCATGCCAGAGCAGTCTCTAGGTCACCTTTTCCGTCAAATGATTTCGCCTCTAACTTACATGCACGTTCTATAGAGCGTTTCGGCTCCTCAGAGGCCTCCCGCGGCTAGTGCATCGCTACCATCAATATCTGTGCAACCTGATCGGCGTTAAATTGTCCGTCGACCTGTTCAGATGGTCCCATTGGCCCTGACTGGGGCTACTCTGTTGGGGCATTCACTGACCCCGTCGCATGCTCCACCTCCCCAACAGGTGGTACCTCTAGCACTAGAGCTCGTTCAGGAGCTCTGTCGGAACCTCGTCGACCTTGTCAACCCCATCGATGTATAATGCTGTAATTTCAACAAAAATAACTTTATGAAACCATTTGAAATTTTAAAATCATATGCATGACAGTAATAAAAAGAAACAGTTTGGGTTGCTCGTATTAATATAATAAAATGTAAAAATAACTAATCTCATTTCAAAACTCCGACTCTGATACCAAACTAATAGACCCCTTTTCATAGGCAATCTGCCGGCACCCTACGATGACCCTTCAGTTAGCCCTAGCGCTCAATTAAAGGATTCCTGCAGAGCTAAGCTGTGTTATTTTTAAACCCTTTTCAAAAGTAGCGAAAACGCGGGAAAATTTTTCATTTTTATTTCAAACCTTTGTAAAACATTTTATAAAAATTAGGGCAGCATCCCGTCTGTTTTTCGGACTTTGTCACTCTGCAAATTATAAAATTCAGCACTTTTAAAATATCACTAAATAATTTCCCCAAACTACGGACCCTCAGGCTCTCATTTTTATCAACCCACAAGCAACCACAAATATGCATACGGTTTAGAAATATATTAAATTGAATTCATAAGTCATGCATATCTTTATTTACATATCCAAAAAATTTATACATTTCAAAAATAACAGCACAGTCTATTCGACTGCTCCAATCACGATCCGAAGTTCCTGCCATTGAAGTGCATGTACCTGTACCTATGCCTGAGGAGGTTTTTATTTACAAAAATATAAAATATAGTGAACTTGATAGCCCAGTGAGTGTCATATAATTTCCATTTAAAATAAGCTTATCAAATAGCCTCCCAAAAATCTTTTAAAACATTTATGCATAATCTAATACCATGATTGAATAATGGATATATCTGAAATTCATCATTCATTTAGAAACAATAGATATCAATCGTAATTTAATAAAATTCATTTCATGCCAAATAAATAACATTTAGATCCATAAATTGCATGGTTTCCATTTCTATCAAAACATTTTAATAATGGTGGCAATAATAACTTTCAAAGAATTTATAAATATAAATAGGCTAACCATTATTAGCTTGCATCACATGGTACCCTAAAAGTAGAGCGGAATTTTGCCTCGCTCAGACCATCACGGAATTCTGCATGGATCAGGCCATCTATCCAGTTTTTACGTAACGGAATTCTACCTCGTTATGGAGCAGAATTTTGCCTCGCTCGGTTGGAAGCTAGCTAATAATATACCTCTTACGTGCATTGGACGACTCACAGGACTAACCAAACACGGTCCCAACCGTTGTTAGTGACAGACTCTCCCAACACAACCAATGCACGCTTAAGGTACTCAACCCAACTGGAGATATATATAACGTACAATCAGGCGTACCATAGGTCTTCAATATCATTTCAATTTAAATTTCCTTTCTCATTAAATCACATTTCATATAAATCATTTCCATAATCCATGCAACAATTTCAATTTGGAATTCATTTGATATTCTAATCAACATGATAAATTTGGCATGCATTTAAAATCAATCATAGTAAAAACATTTTTATAAAGACACTTACTTGTTTTTAAAGCTTCGTATATGGAAGCTTAGGGGCCGTGCCATGCTCCGCTCGCTTCCGCCTCACTTACACATCATATTCTCACTTAGAATATGCCAAACGGAACTTTACGAAACTCATTAAATAGTCTCTAACTCAAGTGACCCACGAAAAGAATACTTTTTATTAAAAATTTCCCTACTTTATTCATAATTAACCGAAACTCCGAAATTCCGTTTTCTTTCACTTTTAGTAGCATCAACACGCCTAATTAAACTCATTAGGGTCATCCATAGTCTTAACGGATGCCATAAGGGTCAATTTACGAAATCGCCCTTCAAACTAGTTTAACGCGCATTTGATATTTTCTTGGTTTCCTAAGTTCCCAATAAGCTTTAATTCACTAACTTTTCAACTTATTTTTACTCAAAACCAACCAACAATTAAATCATAACAAAACCCATTTCGAATCAACCTAAGCACCAACAAAATTGTCCATTTCAAACTTAAATAACTCACCCCTTTTTCCTTGTCGCGTTATCTTCGATTTAGAGCTGATTTTGAGGTGGTTTATGGACTGTATTGTTGACAGATCTGGGCTGGTTTTGGTTGGATCTCCCTCTTTTCTTCCTCCTCTCTTTCTCTCTTTCTCTTTCCTTCGGTTTAGCCGCGACTTCCGCCGCCGATCTGTTGCCGGTTCGCGCGTGAGGAAGACTGGTCCAGCTTCGGTTCAGCTCGATCTTGCTGCGCTCGACGTCGAGTTCAACTCGCGCCAACTGCTCATCATTTCAGCCAGCGAGTTCGACGAGGTCAACTCAGTCCGCGATCTGGTTCGGACGACGACAGATCTGGTTCACGTAGCACAGTTCTGCTCCATTTCGGCTCACGCTCAACTTGGCGTCTTGCTCTGCAGCGGCGATGGCGAGATCTTCGACGGTGGTGGCTGGTCCGGCGACAACTTCTTCTCCTTCTTCTCTTCTTTTTCTTCTTCTTCTTTTCTTCTTTTTCTTTTCTTCTTTCTCTCTCGGTCAGCGACCATCTTTGTCTGATTTTGATATTTGTGACTCAATTTTTTGCTTCATGCTTTTCTCCCCAATCAACCTTCAAAATGACGGTCACGTCCTGAGAAAATTCCAATTTCATCCCTTAGCTTTAGATCAATTCTAGTTTGACCTCAATTATTAAAATTTATCTTCAATTTAGTCCCTTGTCACATTAATAATTACTCGATCCCGTTTATTGTTTTACCCTTCCATTTATTCTACAATTGGATTTTAATAAATCTCTAAAGTTTCTTTACAACCTTAGGGACTTATATTGACCTCTTAGGGTCTCAATCCATTACCAATGGACTATCATTGGAAAAATCATAAATGAAGAATCGAGAGTTTATAGGAAGTGTGCAGTAGAGAGAGAAGGACGGAAAATTATCCGAGTCTTGACTGTCTTGACCTGAAGACTAGCTAGAGTGGAAATACTAAGACATTAAGTGTCAATAGACAAAACCTCATATAATAAAACGGTGCAAACAGTCAGTGTATAGTACACCAAGTAAGTTTCCAAAAAAGAGAGGTTAATCACAATGGACACAATTAAGTTCCAAGTCTTTTCTAGTTAGAACCCTTCCTAGATATACATCTTCTCATCACTACACTGAATTAATCACAAAGGAACTCTAAATGTAAAGTAGAAAAATGAAAACATAAAAGAGAAAAAGGAGAAACCTCAAGTGGTTTGCAAAAGATGAGCAAGAGAGGTTGGGATGGATCATTCCTTCTGATGAACCTCTATCTATAGGTGGAAAATGGGCATTTGGAACTTATTATAGTGTCCATTACAAAGTTTATTATGATGTCCATTATAGAGTTTATTGTGATGTTCGTTATAAAGTTTATGATAATGTTGGTTACAGAGAATTATTGCAACTTCCGTTTCAATACAGTAAAAGCAATCAACCCTCATTTAAAGAGATGAATCTTGTTTGGGCTGGATTATCAAGTTGTTGGGTTGTCCGTTGTAACATGCATTGGTTCGTTAACTTGGGTCGATCGGCATATTAGGCCAATCTATTTCAATAAGTTTTAAGCTTTTATTTTGGGCTTGAGAATTTTTTACTACTACAGTTACAACTAAACAACCATCTTGCCTAGCTCTTGTTTTATGTCTTCGATTGTTCAAGCATCTAGTGATCATTCAATATTTCTATGTTGTAGCACCATTTTTTCATGCTACCTTGGTCTTGGAGATAACTCTCTTAGACAAGTGGAAGCCCAATTCCAGAGTGCTCTATCTTGATATGAGCATCCCTATGATCCTTCCTCTAGTGAAGCAGAAAACTAGTTAGGCTCAAGCATCTATGAGCAATCTTATTCCTTCTTCCCATATTTAGGCTTCTATTATCTAAAATTCATTACCTTCTTTCTTGGATATAATAATCTTCTTTTTGGTTTTGGATGGAATCTAGGACTTGTATGTGAAACAAATTCGATAACTATCAATTCTCAATTATACACTTCGTGAGGAAGGTTCTCCTATGCTTTGTTGTGTGTATCCCTTCCTACAACAGACTTAGTATGTATGAAGAAAGCAAAGACGAGGAAATATAAATTATTGGACCGTCTGTGTTTTTATGTAAAGTTCTGTTCTTAGTGAGGTTTAATCACAATCATGTACGAAGAGATTTGTTTTGTAATTTGAATTTGATTGTTGTCTTATGAGGTTGGTCATAATGGTTCTATGTATGAAGCCATTTTTGTTTATTAGGTCACACTATATGGACATCAAATTAAGGGTGGAGATCTCAAATAAGATCTCCACTGTCCTTCAAGATTGATGGACAGAAGAGATCCCATTTTAAAATACATTTAAAATAAAAAATAAAACATAATAATAAAATCAAAAGTGGATCACGACCGCTCATCACCCATCACTACGTCTAAACCAGCCTTACCACCTACAAACCAATAGTGCCATCAAACAAACACCACTATTATCTACTATGAAACCACCCAAAACCTCGCCCGACACAACCACACCTAGACCACCCAACCCATATACACCCAAACAACTACACCTACACTTCAATCTACAAACATAACCAAACTTCATCAATACAGCCACACACCTACACCCACATCCACATCCACATCTCTACCACCCACAACTCTTAAGCACCCAATACAACATCCAATCAAATCCATAAGCCCAACCAGTTCACCAATACAACCACATGTAAAGAAAGAGAAAGAGAGAGGGAAAGAGAATGGAAAAGAGAGCATTGACAAGTCAAGGAGAAGACCATTGGTGCTTGATCTCTTTCCACTTAAACAAACCTAAATGATGGTGTTTGCGATACTCACATTAATGCTACATCAAGTTCCAATAATTTAATACAAGCCTCTCCTATCATTGGTCAATCACTGTTAAATCCTTACTGTCAATGGTCAAAGGTCCAAAAGGACTAAAATACCTTTCAAGTCATAATTTAAAGTCAAATTTTATTTTTTATAAATATAAAATTAATATAATATACATTTTAATTTTATTTAAAAAAAAACAAAAAAATTAATATTCATAGTTTTTTCCATCTGCAAACCAAATCAAGCCCACAACCCAAATCTTTAATCAACCATACAACCCAAACTTTTCTTCTTGAATCAACCCATAAACCTAAATCTGCTGCAATCTAGATCACCAAGCACACAAATTACACAACCCATCCTCACAATGTTCATAAACAATAGACTTTTTTTTAGTCA
Organism: Nephelium lappaceum; assembly: GCA_021234005.1. NCBI lineage: Eukaryota > Viridiplantae > Streptophyta > Magnoliopsida > Sapindales > Sapindaceae > Nephelium > Nephelium lappaceum. The sequence continues at coordinate 17,969,245 of CM037998.1, read as the reverse complement.
ACCATGAACAACCACATATCTGCTGCAATCCAAGAACAACATCCTCATATTTATTACAATCCAAGAACAACCCTAGATCTCCAATCAACCACAGTACCCAAATCATCACCAACATCACAAACAATAAATTAAGATATACATATCATAACTCAACGCGAGCAAATCACAAAACCACAAATAAATTGAAAAAAAAAAATAAGTCCTTGTAATGAAAAAATGAATCGTTCTTCTCTAGAAAAAATATGAACTTTTTCAATCTACTCCTCTACCGTTTCTTCTCATTCTTCAATCGTTTTGTGGAATTTGACCATTTTGGGTTCAATTTTTTTGTTTTAAATGACATTGGGCCTCCATTGGTGGAGACCCATCAACAAAGACCTAGATATATGGAGACCCAAAACTGGGTCTCCATTGAAGACCATCTCTAGGTCTCCAACGATGGAGATTGGTTAGAGACTGTTTGGGCTTCCATCAATCTCCATCACATGAAGTCCAATGGTATCCATGCGTGGAGACCACTTGTCTCTATATCTAGATGGAGACCACTTCATTGAGAGTTTTTTTTTTTTTTTTTTTTCCCTCTAAGATTTATTATAATTTTTAATGAAATTTTAAAATAATATATTATAATTTTATTAATTAAAATATTATTTTTTTAATGAAAATATTTATTAGCTATGCATTGACTATTTTACCCTTGGTAGTTTTGATTTAACGGTGGTATACTAATGGTTGAATAATGGTAGGGGTGATCTGTGATGAATTATTAGAACCAGAGGTAGTCTTAGTGTGAGTATCACAAACACCCCCATTTAGGTGCAATTTCATCAAACCTTGGGGAGGTTTGTGCAATTTGCCCATTAATCGATGAATCTTGAATCTAGAGATTACTATATTACAAAAGTTTGGCTTTACAACATTTTCTGATTTAAGTAGCCGACGGACCATTTGTTTATTTATAATAAGTAAATATCTATTTTACCCTTTTTAACAATTGAATAACGGCTCATTTAGGAGGCTAAATAGTATTTTTCTCTTAATTTTCATATAAATGCCCCATATTTCACCAAATATTTCACTTTTGAAACTTTCGAAACTCTCACTAATTCTTTCGGCATTCAAGCTCCCTCAAATTCTTTCCTCTCAATATTCCACTGATCGGAACATCTTTTCACTAGTAAAATTTTCAAATTATATTTAAAAAAAAAAAACAAACAAAAGATTCGAAACTCTTCAATCTTCTCAATTCTTAAACTCTCTCCAATTCTTTGCTCTTATTCTAATATCCCAAACTTTCCAAAAAAAAAAAAGAAAAAAAAAATCTTGTTTTCTAGTCTTTCATTATATTTTTCAATTTTTGAACCTTCAAACGCTCTCTAATTCTTTCCATTCTCAAACTCGCTCAAATCTTGTACTGTTAAATATTTTGTTTTCAAGTTTTGCACATCAAAGTATTTTTTTCCAAAAAAAATGAAATTAGTATTCTAATAATCTAGTCTTTCATTATATTTTTCATTTTGTGAACCTTCAAAAAGCTCTCTAATTCTCTCTATTCTCAAATTCGCTCAAATCTTATACTATTAAATATTTTGCACTCGAATTTCGACATCAAATTAATTTTGCTTCCATCACTATAAGTTCAGGTACGCTCATAAACATTTTTATATTTGTCGTTAGTTCTTTTATTTATTAATTTAATAATTTTATGCTTTTTATATTTATTTATTGCAAATCTGATTGCTATAGGTAAGCAATTATTTCTTGTCCTGCTGAATTTTGCTTGATTTATATGTAAGCAATTTTATATTTTGTGGACATGATTTATTGCAATCCATTTTGAAATTATATTATTATTTTTATTTGACATAAAAAATATAGAAATGAAGAACCAATACACTTTGATAGCATATTTGGAACCTCAATGCGTCATATAGTCACAGTTTAAAAAACAAAAAAATCATAAATTTTATAATTCTTTGGCTTGTGATTGTGAAGGTGCCAAGCTAAAATGTCATGTCCTTATATTTTTGTGTACTTGAGTTTATCTATAATATGATAGAATTTAATTGGCAAGCACATGGCTGTGCCATTTACTCTATGCACTTTATCATTTAGAATTATAAACTCTACAATGCCATATTATTCTTGGATTTGTATATAATGTATAATATAACAATATTAGAGTGAAAAATAAGAGAAACTTGCAAATTCAAAAAAAAAAAAAAAAAAAAAAAAAAACACAAAACTTGTATCTTCCACGAACAAGATTAGAAAGCCCACCACAATAATCTCCTCCAATATATCATTTTAATGAATAATAAATCTATTATTGACATTGTTTGAAAAAACCGGTTCGTGTTCCAGTTAGATAAATTTTGCACTGTATAAGATTTTAACAGATATTTTAATATAATAAGGACATCGATGAGGTGTCGTCGGTGTATTTTATCTGATATTTTATTATTGTGTAACATGTCAGGGCTTAGAAAGTAGGAAAATTGTGTTTTTATTTGGATGGCATAATTAATTAGAAAGCACGCGATTCTTAAAAAAAAAATTAATAAATCTTCACCGAAAACGTTAAAAAAAAAAATTTCAACTTTATTACATTACACCTTTTTGATTGTCTAAAGCATATTTAGAGTCCCAATAAGTCACAGTCTGTCAAAGTTCCTTAATCTTTATTCTATTTGAATATAATATAAAAATGTAGAACCAGTACATTCACAATACTTTATTTCTAGCCGAAAGTGGAACACAATTTGAATTATATTATCATTTATACAGCTGTTAAAGTATCATTAATCTGATTATCTTATAAACGTCTTTGTTCACGCGTAAACAATATTTACTATTTATACAGCTGTTAAAGTATCATTAATCTGATTATCTTATAAACGTCTTTATTCACGCGTAAACAATATTACTATTTTATTACAAGATACATCCCACTTCTTCCATCAACTTTTGTAGTTTTGTTAAATGCAACTGTTTGATTATGATTATTTATTGAAGGATAAAAATCTCTTTAATAGATAATTTTTTTTTATATTTCCTTAAAAAATAAAAATACTTTTTACAAAAAACCTATGAGATTTCCACTGTTCATCATATTGATTTATGGTGGAGACCATTTTAAAAAAAATTAAAAAAAAAAAAGAAGAAACATTTAAAAATATTTTCTTAAATGGAGTGGAGATCTAATTTGGAGAGAAGATCTGTACTCCCAATTATCATGAACCCATCATCTTCATTATCAACCCATCATCTGTGTCATCATTACACCATCATCATCTCCTTTTGCAATAGAGATCTAGTTTTGATCAACATCAAAATGAAGGTCATCCTCTATTTCTGTGATAGAGATTAGATAAGTCTCCATCGTGAATGGAGACCTAGATTTTGAGTCTCCGTCATCAAATCAGGAGTCTAGTTGTGAGGCACTAAAACTTCATAATTTTGTGAATGTGAATATGCCTATAAAAATGTGGATTCTTCTATCAAATATATCAAATGATAAAAATAAAAATAAAAATAAAACCTTGAATTCTGTAAATCAAATTCTAAGGAAGGTGGTGGCATCTTCCATAATTAGATATGAATCCACATCCTCCACCAATATGATCATAACAACTATCACATGTTCCCCTCCAAAATTTTATTTAATTTTTGAAATTTTATTCATAATTTAAATTTAATTTTTGCTTAATTTAATCTACATTATGTTTGATTCTTTTACACTTAACGATTTCAATTAATTTTATTTTTTTATGCTAGTATTTGAAGACTTAAAAATTAAAAAAAAAAAACTAGTATTTGAAATCTTTCTCCAATGGCAACTTATTTACAATAATAAAAATATTATAAAGTGGATTAAAACGGATATTTGGTTTATTCATTTTCTTCCCGGAGTCAACATTTTCAACACTATGACATGTGAGGCGCTTAGGAAGTACAAACCTTATTATTGTAATAAGGTGACACCAAAATTACAATTAAATAAGTTGAACGTGAAAGATGGAGATTTGATTTTTATTTATTAATTGATGTTGCTTTTGCCTGTGAAGCACTTTAATTTACGTACTTTTGTGATTGGGCCTTGGGAAAATTACAATGAAATCCCAGAGGTTTAACCCCTAGACACTTAGTAGAACGTTAGGGCTTTTACACATACACCCCTATTCTTAAACAAAGGTAACGCCAACAGTTAGATTTTTAACCCCATTACATTTAAATTTCCAAAAACATCCTCAGCAGGAAAATAAAAAATATTAAGTAAAAACAAATATATATATATATATACATATAAGACTAAATAATTAAAAAAGGTTATAAACTTTCATATTAAAGATTGATCCGGTAATAAATTGTTCATACTTACAACCTAAAAATCATAAATTCGAGTCACTCCCCTCCACTCTGTCTTTAGTGTTAACTAGAAAAAAAAAAAAAAAAAAAAAGAATTAAAAACCAAAACAAAGAAAGGAAAGGAAATTGAAAATTGCAAGTGGGGTAAGGGTAAGGGAGGAGACGTCCTAGCTTGAGTCTCCAACAAACTGCAAATCAATTGGGAGAGGTGGGCCACCGCCATTGGGAACACCAAATCTTGCATCCTTTGGACTTTTCAAAAACCAAAACTTCATTTTCTGCAATCTAAAAACCCAAATTCATTGTAAATCGAAACCCCAAACTTTGAATTCTCAAAGAGAGAGGAAAAAAAAAAGGTTGGTGGAAAAAAAAGGGTTAATTTTTTTCCTGTTAAAACAGCCGAGGGGTAATCCACATTTATTTTCAAAACTCATATTTACGTCTATTAAGATTCAAAACCTTTAATTCATTAAAAAATATATATATTCTCAAATCCACCAAACTCCAACCGAAGGAGGAGATCATCCGACGATCTCCTCTGGTTAGAAGATATGTTGACGATCTCCTCCAATTAGAGGAAATTTGTGCAGATTTTTAAAAGAGAGTCTGTTCTTTTGCATATTTTTAAAAGCAACTTGTCCTCCATTTCATTAAAAATTAATTATGTGATAGTACATTGTTGGATTCATAAAATTAGTACTTTGATTCATTATCAATTTTATTTGATAATTAACGTTTAGTCTTTCTGTCCATAATAAAATCCAGAATCATGCCTGTGGTGGAGCTCCTTGTCTCAGCTATCCTTCGTGTTTTGTTCCAAAAATTGACTTCTCCTGAGTTGCTGCAGTTTCTACGTCAGGAGGGTTTGTATTCAAAGATCAAAACATGGGAAGAAACTCTGAAGATGATTCAGGCAGTACTTGGCTATGCAGAGGAGAAGCAGTTGGAGGACAAGCGTGTGAAGGATTGGTTAGACGATCTCCAAGACTTGGCTTATGATGTGGAGGACATACTCGATGAGTTTGCTACTGAAGTTTTAGCAAGGAAGTTGGAAATGGAAAACAACGATCAGGCTAGCTCTAGCAAGGTTCGTCGCAAGCTTGTTCCTAGCTTTTTCAAAAAATTAACTCCAAAAGCTATCAAGTTTCGCACTCGCATGGGCTCAGAGATTAAAGATGTCAAACTTCGATTGGAACGTGTCACGAGCCACTTAGAACAACTCCGCATACTCAAAGATGTTCTTGGATTGGGAAAGACTATTGCTGAAGGGAAATCGTCAATTGCACACCACAGACAGCCCACTACATGTATTCCTATTGAACCTGCTGTTTATGGGAGAGATGAAGACAAAGCAAGAATACTGGAAATGGTGTTCAACGATGAACCAAGTGTTTTCAACTTTCATGTAATATCGATTGTTGGCATGGGAGGAATCGGGAAAACAACGCTTGCTCGAGAGGTGTACAACGGTAAAACGACTAATCTTTCAAGCTCAAAGCTTGGGTGTGCATATCTAATGATTTTGATGTTCTAAGAATCTCGAAAGCAATTCTTGAATCTATCACTAAATCTCCTAACGATTTGAAGGATTTAAGTGCAGTGCAAATTCAACTTCAAGAGAAATTTGCAGGAAAAAAGTTCTTGCTTGTCTTGGATGATATTTGGAGCAAGGATTATAGTTCATGGGAAATCTTGAGGTCTCCCTTTAAGGCAGGAGCTAGTGGTAGTAAAATCATTATGACGACACGACATGAAGATGTTGCATTAACGATGGGACATTCTACTCGAATTGTACAGACTAAAGTGTCTATCGAATGATGATTGCTGGTCTTTGTTTAAGGCACATGTAGATGAGGATGGAGTTAATTCTGCTTATCATGATATTGAATCAATTCATCAAAAAGTCATTGAAAAAAGCAAAGGCTCTCCCTTGGCATCAAGGATTCTTGGCGGCCTTCTTCGTGCAGAGCCAATAGATAATTGGTTGGAAATTTTGAATAGCAAAATGTGGGATTTTGAAGACGAAAGTGAAATTCCTATAACTTTGAAATTAAGTTATTTTTATCTTCCATCTCATTTAAAGAGATGTTTTGCTCAGTGTGCAATTTTATTGGAGGACTATGAATTTCAAGAGGAGGAAGTCATACATCTATGGATAGCTGAAGGTCTTATTCAGCCATCCGAAGAAAATAAACAGTTAGAAGCTTTAGGTCATGAGTACTTCAATGATCTCCGATCTAGATCGCTTTTTCAACAATCAAGTAGTGATGAATCCAAATACGTAATGCATGACCTCATTAATGATCTTGCACGGTGGGCTTCTGGGGGGACTTGTTTCCATTTAGAGGATGTGTCAAGGGCCAACAAGCAATTTGGAAGCTTGAAAAAGGTTCGTCATCTTTCCTACGCTTGGAATTATGTTGATGGTATACGTAAATTTGATGTCATTAGTGAAGTTGAACAGATTGATGAGCGGCTAAGAACATTCTTGCCATTTCCAACTAATCAAAGCAGGAAGGAGCACTACATATCTCAAACAATAATTTTTGATTTGCTACCAAAATTTAAGAAACTAAGGATGTTATCTTTAGAAGATTATCATATTACAGAGCTGCCTGAGTCATTTGGTGATTTGAGACATTTACGATACCTTAATTTTTCTGGTACAAGAATCAAAAGCTTGCCTGAATCAACAAGTTTTTTAATTAACTTGTTGATTTTGAAATTAAAAGGTTGTTCTAATCTTAAGAAGTTACCGTCCAAGATACGAAATTTGACCAAGTTAAGATACCTCGATATTAGAGGTGTTAACTTAGATAAGATGCCATTGGGAATAAATGAGTTGAAGTGTCTTCAATATTTGTCTGATTTTATTGTGGGCAAAGGTGTTGGAGCTACCTTGAAAGAGTTGAAGAATCTAAAATCTCTTTGTGGAGAACTTCATCTTCGAAGATTAAGTAATGTAGTTGATTCACAAGAAACAAGTGAGATGATATTGGATGATAAGCAAAAATTGAGAGTACTAAAACTAGAATGGAACTCTCAATTTGATGACACACGGAATGAGGTAAAGGAGAAAAAAGTGCTTGACTTGCTATGCCCTCATCCAAATTTGGAAGGGCTCGAAGTCAAATTTTATTGTGGCATCGAATTTCCATCATGGGTGGGAGACGCTTCATTATCCAAATTGACCACCATAGCATTGATAAGATGTGACAATTGCACACTCTTACCTTCCCTTGGGTTATTAGGATCGCTGAAATATCTCACAATTAAAGGGTTGAAAGGATTAAAAAGCATAAGTAAGGAATTTTGTGGTCAGTGTTGTTCAAGGCCTTTTCAGTCACTAGAGACTCTATGTTTTGAGGATTTAAAAGAATGGGAGCATTGGGAACCAATCAAAGAAAATGAGTATGATGGTGCATTTCTCTGCCTACGAGAATTTTCTATTATAGATTGTCCTAAAATATGTGGAAGATTACCTGATTATCTTCCTTTATTGGAGAAATTTGTGGTTAAAAATTGTAAGCAATTGGTGATTTCACTCTCAAACCTTCCGATGCTCTCCAACTTAGACATAAATTACTGCAAAGAGATAGCATGCAATAGTGACTTAAGGTCATTAAAGTATATGACCTTTTCAGATATTTCAAAGTTAGGCAGCTGGTCAAGGCGGGGTTGCTTTCAAGGTGTAAACCATCTATGCACTAGTAATACGAGTCATGAGCAGCTCACCAATTTATGGCAAATGAATGGAGCTTTTCTGGAGAGGCCACCACAGTGGGTACAACACTTCGTCTCTATCACAGACTTACAGATTACATCTTGCTCAAATCTTGTCTCATTTTCTGAGGTTTGTTTCTTTTCCAATCTATGTAAATTGGATATTGCAGATTGTGATGCTCTAACATCATTACCGGTAGAAATGAATCAGAGAAATGCATGTCTAGAAAATTTGAAAATAGAAAGATGCAATTCTCTAAGATTTATAGTAAATGGTCAATTATTCCCATCTCTTAAAAGGCTTGATATAAAGCGTTGTGATAAATTGGAGTATTTATGGGATGATAGAGAGATAAATTGTACATCAATTTTGGACAAAGAGAACAACACGTCTCTGCTTGAATACTTGGACGTTTACGATTGCGAATCTCTCACTAGCTTATCATTAAGTGCACGGTTACCTACCACTCTTTCTCTTCTCTCAATCTATATAGTTCCAGAACTGGAGTCAGTAGCAGATGATTTTCATAACAACAAGTATCTTGAGAAAATTACTATATATAAGTGTAAAAAGCTTAAAATCATGCCCAAGGGCTTGTACGATCTTACCCGCCTACGTGAACTATATATATATGAATGTCCAAGTATTGTGAGTTTGGCAGAAGATGGGCTTCCCAAGGATAGGCTCAGTCGACTTCACATTCAAAATTGTGAGAAGCTGGAAGGTCTACCTAAAGGCTTCCACAGCCTCGACTCTCTTAAAAGGTTAGAATTGTTTGGATGTCCAAGTATGAGATGGTCATTTTCAGAAGATGGTTTTCCTACAAACCTAATATGTCTTGACTTTGATGGTGAAGTCAATCTCTATAAGCCACTGTTTGAGTGGAGGTTGCACAAACTCACCTCTCTCACAAGTCTCTATCTTGATGGGGGTCAAGAAGCAGAGTTGTCATTTCTAGAGCAGGATATGGGAATAAGGTTACCCCATTCTCTAACTGGTCTGTCCATTTCCCAATTCCCAAATGTGAAATGGGTACTAAGCCAAGGTTTTCGAAACCTTGAATGGTTGCAAATTAGTGAATACCCAATATCTGACATCCTTGCCAAAGGTGGTCTTACCATCTTCACTTCAATCTCTGTCAATCGTGGATTGCCCAGGTCTGACATCCATTTCAGAGATGGGTTTGCCATCTTCACTTCAGTCTCTATATATCATTGGATGTCCAAGTCTTACATCCATTTCAGAGCAACGGCTGCCATCCTCACTTTTGGAATTATTTATTGCAAATTGTCCAAGGACTGGAAGATGAATGCAAAAGAAATAAAGAAAAAGAGTGGCCCAAGATTTCCCACATCCCTTGCATTAAGATTGATCATAAATCCATCTATGAACTAGAGGATGAAGAATGAATGAGGTCCGTAGAACTCTTATCACCGGTATGTCAATATCTAACACCTTAAACCTTGTCTACATTTTTAATTAAAATTTCAATTCTCTTGATTATTGTCTGTTTCTTCAGCCAGAAGCAAGTGGTTTTTGAATTTACAATTGGTTTAATTAATGCAGGCTTAGTGGCAGGTATTTCAACTTCATTTATTGAAATTTTGTTATATGAACTAAAGCCACTTAATATTTATATTAGTACTTTCTAGATGTCTAGCCATCAATTTGTCAAAAAATATGGCTTGAATTACAATATGTGTAAAATGCAATTATGCTGTTCAAACTACCTTATCAAGAATCTAACTTCATTTGTAACGTGTAGATGTCTTGCCATCAATTATGTTATTGATGATTATTTGAAATGAAAATTTGTAGGAGAAAGAGATAGCACTAGGAAATGGGGGTCCAGGACAGCTAGCTTCATGCTTTCTAACCAACTCATGTGGGTATGGTTTGAGGTGCAAATATCATGCAGCAGAGCAGGTGCAAATATCAACTCTGTCGCAAAGTGTATTTTTTCGCTTGAATGATGTAAAAGTATAAGAAAAGTATGTACCCCTTAGATGTTACATACTACAGTTTTTATTCTATGCTACTGTTTGTTTTCATCATTTTGAGTCAAGTATTCCAAATTCAAGTTCTTTGCTAGTGTCAAGAACATGACACTAGGTTTCCTGAACAGCATGTTTTTCGTCAAGTAGGACCTAGTTTGCATGTATTATAGGTGGCATATGGGTTGAAGGGAAATCTTCCAAGATCTAGCTTATGATGTATTAATTTCAGGCTGCAAAACCAAGACAGGTTCATTTATGGGAAACAAAAGCTACTTCTGTGGATTTCAATTTATTTCAGTTCAACGATAGCTTCATTTTAGAGCTTAATAGGTTTATCCTCTCGAATCCTTGTCAATATTCTGTATCTCAAGAATTATCCTATTATATAGAACACATGCTACTCATTTCTAAAGATTAATTGAATGGTATAACTGGTTTCCAACTACAAAAGCTTTATTCTCACTAACTTCTATGACAGCTTGTATTTTGAGCTATTTTTGTAATTATATGCTGATGAGCTTCTTTTGTTATTTTATATTGTATGTCCAGGTTTGCATAAAGCTTAACTTTAAAAGGTGGTCAATTTGCAGCTCCCTGTTGTTGTGTAAGCTAGGGAAGCTTATGAAGTGGGAAACTTCAACAGCTGAAACAACAATTCTATCATATAAATTTAGGTTGGTCAGTTCAACTTAAGCTCCAGTTCTTTATGTTTTCTTATTGTTGTCCTAAGTCTTATTTAGTATTATATAAGCCGAAGCCCTGCAACCATCGACAGGAAGATGGACAAAAGGTGGATGAAGACTAGCATTTTATTGGAACTGCTAAGATGAATACTAATTGGGTCTAAAATTTCTCTTAACACTTCTAATTTCCTAGGGTATTCCCAAGACAGATATTCAACGAATTTTCTGGCCAACTGGTAACCAGATTTAAGGACCCTCTTTGCTTTTCTCATGTAAAGTTTGTCTTGCATCTTACCCACCAACCCTCAAGGCCAAACCATTTATTGCAAGGAAGAGATTCATTATATGCAATGATTTAGTGGGTTATGTATAGAATTAAGCACGCACTATCCTGTTTTAATAAAGCCTATTGAAAGTAGTAAGCATGGACTATTCTATGTTAATAAAGCCTATTGAAAGTCTTTGAAACTTGAAACAAGAATGTTGAAATTGAAGTAAACAGACCACAATGAGAATCGATCAAGATTTGATCTTGAAAACACAATATCTATCTCAGAGAATTCCTTTCTTTTATTTTTTTTATTTATTTATTTTTTTCTATTCATTAAGTGCTACATGAAGGATACAACTATTATATATATATCTACATTGTATCTTGATACACAAGAAATGTGTGATCTCTAGCCTTGCTTCTGATTGGTCAAACTTAGCTTGGACAAGCTGGTTTGTTATGTTCTACTTGCAAAAGCCGAACATTCTAGCCAACAAAGCCAGCACATTTCTAGAATTTTCTAATTCATGGACATCCTTGTTGGTTGATATTTCAAAAGACAGAAAAACATATATTTAAAATTGGTAACCTCCATTCACAATCAAACTTGATCTATCAGTTCCACATTCATCAATAACACCTCAGTCCACTTAGAGAGCTAAATACAGCAAAAATTGAACCCATTTTCACTCAGATTTCGTTGCCCTTCACTAAGTGATCTGGATGTTTAATCGTTCAGCAATGCAGGAGCCATATAAAGATGTGATAAAAGAAAACTAGGGAGCGCTGAAAACGTTCTTTGATGATAACATTCAAAGAATCAACTTTTCATATCCATCGACTGTCACCAAAGACACTGTATATCACATTCCAGTCCATAGCAAAAGCAAGGAGCCACTTAAACATCGCCTTTAATATGAGGATTATCTTATGGCAACCAACGTCTTCATGAAAAATGACCACAAAAACATGGTTCTTCACAAGGCAGCCATCAGTTACAATATTGCCAAGGTGAAGCTTTTGGTGGAAGTTTCTTACAATTCTGCAGAGCAAATTTTGTAGCAAATAAATCTGGCCCCCATTGTTCAAGCTGCTTCGTTTGGGAGCACGAAAGTTGTCAAGTATTTAGCTTTCAGACCAAATCAAGTGTAGTGATAATAAGCTGCAACAAGTTCATTGCACTAGAAAAGATGGGACCTCAATTCTCCATGCTCTTTCTAAGGACAACACTTTGGTCATTCTCTCTCTCCTTTTATCTCTCTTTGTTTTCATGTCTTTCTTTACAGTCTATGCATTTATGGTGTCTCTATCTTTGTTATCGTGCTTTTCTTTATAATATATGCAATTACAATTTTTTTTTTAATCATCATTGTGTCTACTTTACAATATGTCGGTTTATAGAGTCATTGTTCATTAACAGATTTGGATTTAGCAAAAAAAGATCATAGTGCTCATAGGTGGTATTGGTCATTTAAAACCATGATAGTTGTAATCACTCATGATTGTAATTAAGATTATAATAGTATTGATAAAAAAGTCATATAGAACTTTTTATAATTAGACTTAGAATTTTGTTAAGTTTAACATATAGTAACTTTAATTTTTCCAACACGGGAATGTCTCGAGTTATTGAAATTGGATGAAGGGTTAGCAGAATTGAAGACCAAAACAGCATGACAAGTCTTATATCTTTTGAATAATAGACAATCTACTTTCAGTTGTAAAAATGATATAACCAAGTTATCTCAGATATCATTGCCATATTTGGATTTCTTTCAGGTAACTATGTCATTTTATTGATGAGGTGGACTTAAAGGAGACTTGCAGTGTTTGTAGAGGATTCAAATTTTCACATAAACATCTTGTTCTCACCCAGTTTCAAGTAAGTATATATATTCAACTTTTAAACTTTAATATAAGTTACCAAATCTGTTTCACTTCGCAAGCCAGCCTATTGGTATTTGTTTTCTTCTTTTTGTTTTTTTTTTTTCCCCAAATATTTATTTTCAGTGCCAAATTTAGGGACTTTATTGGTTAAAACTCAGTACATATTGGTATTGGCATTATCTAGTTGAATATAGTTTACTGATGAGATGTGATTATCTTATTTAATTTTTTGAAAAAGTAATGTAATAATTTAACGATGGATTATAGTTTCTATGTTCTTACTAAGTTAAAAGTAGAATGCATAGCAATTTTCAAATTTTCAAACTATTCTTTCTTCAATCTAATCCTTATCTAATTGAAAATCTTTTCTTTATGTCTTTTTTTTTTTCCGAGGATAGAACAAAACCATGAACTTAGCAGAGCTCTACTTCTTTACCTTCCTTAAGGTCTTGTTTGACAGATTGGAACGGCATGAATATCTGTGATTAAGGTAGTGCTTAATAAATGCAGAGGAGAAGTGATTGTTGTGTTAATAATAGGCCGAATAATCTTTGAGACTTGGCTTATTTTGTGGAGAATTATCTCAATGAGTTGGCGACTAAAGGTTTAAGGGCATTGATCCTCAATCTCAATGAATTACATTTGTGGTCCAGTTGGAAGAACTCTGTCAATTAACGAATGTTCCTGGATTCAAAGGGTGAGCTAGAGGGACCAATGTATCCAACATCATTTTAAGCATACATATGTAGGTACGCCAAATTCCAAATTTATATGGTAATCATATTACAGTTTTAAGTTTAATTTTAAGGTCTTATACTTTGTGAAAAGTAATTTGAAATGTTAGTGAGATATTGGTAATATTGTAAAACATTTTAAAAATAGATATGTAATTACTATTATTGTGTTGTTTCATTTCAATTCAACTTGGAAAAAACTTTGGTTATGATACATATATTTTTTTCCACTTTATTGTCGAGATCAAATAGAACGTCACAGTTTTACAAACTAGAGGTGCAAAATTCCAGAAGATGGGCCAAACAGCACATCAACCACATTTGGAAGTCTGATAATAAAAAATTGTTTCATTAGCATAACTAAAGACGTTATTATATTTGCTTGGGATATAACAACATTTTTATCCTTTTAGATTGTGCTTTTTACTTTATTCTATTCATTAATGAATTGTGTTTTAGTGTGGGATAGCAACTGCACCATTTCAATCCAAAACAAGACTTTAGAGTTGAGTATGACTGGAATCGTGGCATAAGCTAACTTGAAATGTAATATTCCTATTTGTTCGTGAAGTTTCATCTGACATATGCATCAATCTTATAATTATCTAATGTTGTAGTTCAACTTCGATTGGATCATCCTTGGCCTTTTACCTACCTCTTTGAAGTGGAAAAAAGCCAATATGAAGTATCTATTGTGATAAGTGGGTGTAACAGTATTAGGGTGCAGCAAAGGTAATACTTCTTTGTTTATTTATTTATTATTTTGTTGTATTTATATAAAGAATTACCAAAATATAAGTTCATATGGTTGTTTTCTTTTGTTTCCAATGGAGTGTGCTCTTCAATGATAGTTTTTCCTAATAGTTTCTAATTATCGTTTGTGTTTAGGGGCTTAGGAGTCTATTTCCCATTTTTTCTTGACCTGTCTTTTTGCCTATTTATTGTGGCAGGCCATCTCCTTCAGTTTTGGTCGAAGTATTCGAATAGATGGCTTGATTATTGATCTCTGGTAGGAGGCTCTGGAGGCAAGATTCATTTCTCAACTAGAAGCTCTTTAAATATCCTCTATCATAGCTATGATTTGGGTGATTTGGTTTGCGTGAATAAGGTTTAAAGGATACCAAGTCCCCTTTGCAACTGTTATTCATGCTCGCTTTTATACCGATGAGTTTTATTGGCATAAGAATTGGCTTAAGAGCAACTCTACTTTTTTGGTAGTCCCTCATCGATCTTGTTACTCAGATTTGCTAGTCACCGATGAAGTTTATTGTCACCTATATTTATCATGAGGGTAATCATGCGGTGGATTCACTAACTTCTTAGGCTCCCAATACCATTTCTGTTATTTGGTGGTGGAGTACTCTAAGTTTTTGCAATTTGTAAGTTTCTAATAATGTTTGTCAAAAGTCAAATTTTTTATTTTTTTGATTTTTTTATTTTGAACTTTTTGTAGTATGTTTCTCTTCTTGTTTTAATGTAATGGCGGGGATGGATAGATGATGAGGGTGCTAAGGAGGTGCCAACCTAGTTGGGATGTCCCGGTGCACCTACTGATTCCTATCTCTCGCAATAATTAAAAAAAAAAAAAAGGCTTGTATTGAAAGATAATACATGTATTGCTTAATTGCTTACGGGCAAGATTTATGTGAATATTGTAGCTTTAAAATGTAAATTCTATTGAGCATATGAAATTGTGGTTTCTTTAGTAGCATTGGAATCATGGTATATTTCTATATTAACAAAGGAGAATCCAACAAGGATGTGTTTTATACTTGAATTTTATTTTTATGAAATTCTTTTCAATCAAATTCACTTTTATCCAAAAACAAAAGAAAAATTCATTTTTTTCCACTTGTTCATGAAAATTCGTTTTTAACTCCTCAAATAAACTATTTTCATTCTATACCCAAAATTATCAAGTTACTTTTAATCAAAATTTAGAAAACACGAAATTTAAACTTGATACCTAGTTTTGTGAGGCGATAAAACTCGATACCTGATTTTGTCGCCCAACGTAACTTGGTACAGGGTTTTATGACCCTATAAAACCCGATGGATTTTATGGGATCATAAAATTTGGTACTGGATTATGTGGGGTCATAAAGCCTAATACCAGGCTTTATGGCCCTACATAACTCGATACCATGTTTTATGGGGCCACAAAATCCGGTCATTTTTTTCAACATTGTATCTCATCAGAAACCTCTATATTCAAATCAAATCTAACTAAATATAACCTAAATATTATTGCCCAACATTCAAAACACAAAAAAACTTGAAAAAAAAAAAAACTTAAAAAAATTCCAACAAAACTCAAATAATTAACAAATGAGGCCAAAGTTCTCATACAATGAGCAATGGAGGTGGAGAACATGGTAGACAAAGACAACCGGGTAAAATGAGTATAGGTTGTAATTAATTTGTTTAAGAGGTTAAAAACAATTTTTTTTAAATTGGTGGGTAGAAACGAATTTACAACTTTAATGGTAGGCATTTTGGGTATTTTACACAATTGTCTCTAATAATTTGTATTTAAAGACACTATAGCTTTTGATTTTGGTCTTCTATGCTTCAATGCCGAAATTGACAACTAGCATAATTCCCAGAATTTCAATATAAAGTTTTTCAATGTTATCATTGGCATATCTAATTAGGTAGTCACTTAAAAATCAGTAAAATCCTGAAATTGTAGGTTTTTTAATTAAGTGTGGAACAAATAATAGTTGCTGTGTTCTTCTTCATGAGAACGTAATTCTATCTTTTGCCTTGTGCTTCCGATCAATTTTTGGGTTTTCTCAAGCTAAGATCCTCCAAAAGTAAACATAAGATCCTCTTTTTTCAATCTTGGCTCAGTTGGTTCTGGTAGATGGAATGATCAATGTCACCACATATAGGTTAGGTATTCCCGTGCATTTAGACTTGGAGCCCTTGAATTTCTGGGTCTCCATTGAGTATGAGCAATGAGAACAGTATCTGCTGGTATATATTTACTTACTTGTGTGTGTAGATAAACTTCTCATCTGTTGTTTCAATTCATTCTGTTTTCACCTGCTGCAATGCAATTTTTGTGGAAATGCCTAGGTGGGAATTTTCAGGGAATTTTCAGGTCTCATCATGGAACAAGTCTTTTTTTTTTTTTTTTTCTTATGCAATACAGATCAATATCGCTGTTATCTTGGATGACGTCAATGTGAAGTTTCTGATTTCATGCAGCCCTCTGAGCACAAATTTACTGTAATTTCTACGAGAAGAATTAGAGTCGATGTCTTAATCGACAACTCTCTTGTATGAAGTAGCAATCTCTTATCTTGTTGTTAATTTGCATTTTTATTTGGCATAATTTTTATGATAATTTAATGTTGTAGTCACAGTTTCTTGGTCTTGGATCTTATAAGAAGCTATGGCCAGGAGTGGAGAACATGAGCATCATAATGAAAGCACGTGAGATAGCTAAAAAACGCGCTCAATCATATGATGAGCAACCTTGTTCTTCTGTTCTTGTAACATGGACTTCATTTTTATTTTTAGCATTAGATAACTTTGAAGGCTTTGTATCTAATGAGAAGAAATTGCAGGGATCGAATTTTGACAAGAACAGAATTGCTCTCCCTATCTTGTTCACTAGAGCTATTGTATCTGATATATACAGTTAAAAGTGGTACAAAACATTATGACCTGTACAGCTATTAGCTAAACTATAGAATCAGCAGTTACTGTGCCATCAAAAGTCCTAGTTTAATTCTAACGATCCTAGTTATATTTTTTTTCCACTTTATTGCCGAGATCAAATAGAATGTCACAAGTTTTACAAACTAGAGGTGCAAAATCCCAGAAGATGGGCCAAACAGCACATCAACCACATTTGGAAGTCTAGTAATAAAAAATTGTTTCATTAGCATAACTAAAGACGTTATTATATTTGCTTGGGATATAACAACATTTTTATCCTTTTAGATTGTGCTTTTTGCTTTATTCCATTCATTAATGAATTGTGTTTTAGTGTGGGATAGCAACTGCACCATTTCAATGCAGAACAAGACTTTAGAGTTGAGTATGACTGGAATCGTGGCACAAGCTAACTTGAAATGTAATATTCCTATTTGTTCGTGAAGTTCGATCTGACCTATGCATCAATCTTGTAATTATCTAATGTTGTAGTTCAACTTCAATTGCATCATCCTTGGCCTTTTACCTACCTCTTTGAAGTGGAAAAAAGCCAATATGAAGTATCTATTGTGATAAGTGGGTGTAACAGTATTAGGGTGCAGCAAAGGTAATACTTCGTTTTTTATTTATTTATTTTTTTGTTGTATTTATATAAAGAATTACCAAAATATAAGTTCATATGGTTGTTTTCTTTTGTTTCCAATGGAGTGTGCTCTTCAATGATAGGTTTTCCTAATAGTTTCTAATTATCGTTTATATTGAGGGGCTTCAGAGTCTATTTCCCATCTTTTCTTGACCTGTCTTTTTGCCTATTTATTGTGGCAGGTCATCTCCTTCAGTTTGGGTCGAAGTATTCGAATAGATGGCTTGATTATTGATCTCTGGTCAGAGGCTCTAGAGGCAAGATTCATTTCTCAACTAGAAGCTCTTTGGAAAGCCTCTATCATAGCTATGATTTGGGTGATTTGGTTTGCGTGAATAAGGTTTAAAGGATACCCAAGTCCCCTTTGCAACTGTTATTCATGCTCACTTTTATACTGGTGAGTTTTATTGCCATAAGAATTGGCTTAAGAGCAACTCTACTTTATTGGTAGTCCCTCATCGGTCTTGTTACTCAAATTTGCTGTCATCGATGAAGTTTATTGTCACCTATATTTACCATGAGGGTAATCATGTGGTGGATTCACTAACTTCTTAGGCTCCCAATACCATTTCTGTCATTTGGTGGTGGAGCACTCCAAGTTTTTGCATTTTTTTAGTTTATAATAATGTTTGTTGAAAGTCAAATTTTTTATTTTGTTGATTTTTTTATTTTTGAACTTTTTGTAGTATGTTTCTCTTCTTGTTTTAATGTAATGGCGGGGATGGATAGATGATGAGGGTGCTAAGGAGGTGCCAACCTAGTTGGGATGTCCAGGTGCACCTACTGATTCCTATCTCTCACAATAATTAAAAAAAAAAAAAGGCTTGTATTGAAAGATAATACATGTATTGCTTAATTGCTATACGGGCAAGATTTATGTGAATATTGCAGCTTTAAAATGTAAATTCTATTGGAATCATGATATATTTCTGTATTAACAAACGAGAATCCAACAAGGATGTGTTTTATACTTCAATTTTATTTTTATAAAATTCTTTTCGATCAAATTCACTTTTATCCAAAAACAAAAAAAAAAAATCGTTTTATCCATTTATTCATGAAAATTTGTTTTTAACTGCTCAAATAAACTATTTTCATTATATACTCAAGATTATCAAGTTACTTCTAATCAAAATTTAGAAAACACGAAATTTAAACTCAATACCTAGTTTTGTGAGGCGATAACACTCGATACCCGGTTTTGTCGCCCCACATAACCCGGTATAGGGCTTTATGACCCTATAAAACCCGATGGATTTTATGGAACCATAAAATTTGGTATTGGATTATGTGGGATCATAAAGCCCAATACCAAGCTTTATGGCCCTACATAACTTGATACCGTGTTTTATGAGGCCACAAAATCCGGTCATTTTTTTCAACATTGTATCTCATCAGAAACCTCTATATTCAAATCAAATCCAACTAAATATAACCTAAATATTGTTACCCAACATTCAAAACACAGAAAAACATGAAAAATTACAAAAAAAAAAAAAAAAAAAAAACCTTAAAAAAATTCCAACAAAACTCAAATGATTAACAAATGAAGCCAAAGTTCTCAAATGATTACAAAACTCAAATGATCAATTTTTGGGTTTCTCAAGCTAAGATCCTCCAAAAGTAAACATAAGATCCTCTTTTTTTGAATCTTGGCTCAGTTGGTTCTGGTAGATGGAATGATCAATGTCACCACATATAGGTTAGGTATTCTCGTGCATTTAGACTTGGAGCCCTTGAATTTCTGGGTCTCCATTGAGTATGAGCAATGAGAACAGTATCTGCTGGTATATATTTACTTACTTGTGTGTGTAGATAAACTTCTCATCTGTTGTTTCAATTCATTCTGTTTTCACCTGCTGCAATGCAATTTTTGTGGAAATGCCTAGGTGGGAATTTTCAGGTCTCATCATGGAACAAGTCTTTTTTTTTTTTTTTTTTTCTTATGCAATACAGATCAATATCGCTGTTATCTTGGATGACGTCAATGTGAAGTTTCTGGTTTAATGCAGTCCTCTGAGCACAAATTTACTGTAATTTCTACGAGAAGAATTAGAGTCGATGTCTTAATCGACAACTCTCTTGTATGAAGTAGCAACCTCTTATCTTGTTGTTAATTTGCATTTTTATTTGGCAGAATTTTTATGATAATTTAATGTTGTAGTCACAGTTTCTTGGTCTTGGATCTCATAAGAAGCTATGGCCAGGAGTGGAGAACATGAGCATAATAATGAAAGCACATGAGATAGCTAAAAAAGGCGCTCAATCATATGATGAGCAACCTTGTTCTTCTGTTCTTGTAACATGGACTTCTTTTTTATTTTTAGCATTAGATAACTTTGAAGGCTTTGTATATAATGAGAAGAAATTGCAGGGATCGAGCTTTGACAAGAACAGAATTGCTCTCCCTATCTTGTTCACTACAGCTATTGTATCTGATATATACAGTTAAAAATGGTACAAAACATTATGACCTGTACAGCTATTAGCTAAACTATAGAATCAGCAGTTAAATCGCCATCAAAAGTCCTAGTTTAATTCTATCGATTGTAGTTATATTCTAACATCCCCCCTCAAGCTACCAGGGATGTGAAGAACTGTAAGCAACTGTTCTTGAGCAATTAATGAAACTAAGAATTATTAAACATTAAAAACATAATCGAGAATAATATTTCAATAGCAAAATCATTACAAAACCAATAAGGTTTCATCCTACACCTCAGAAAATAAAATTAAGCAGTCATGGTGATAACAAGAACAAAAAGACAATAAAAGCCCAGCATGTTTATGAAACTATTGCTGAGATTGTGTCTCCAAATCACTCCTGAAACCAGCCGTGTTGCTTTTTCTTTTAGCTCCAGAACTGTCACTGTTTTGCTTCAATTCCACTGCTGCTGTCTCTTACTATGCTCAACGACTGTTATTATTTTTTTCAATCTTTTGTATTTCTCAGACTGCAGTGGCTCTCTCCCAATTTGATGCATAAGCCTCCTTTTATATGCATCAAACCCTTCAAAAATAACTCAAATTTGATTTGCTCCAAAATTGCCTTTTTTCCTTGATTGATTTATTTCCTTGTCTCAACCAATTTCCTAATTGTTTGACAATTATTTTGGACATTATTTGAATCCTTGATTGACTTGACAAAAAATGATAATTTTTCCTCATTCAAAACACAAATCCTCTTTTATTCCTGTTTCACCAAAAATACAACTAATTAAAATAAACTTAACATAGAATTGGACTAATAAACCTATATTTAAGGGTAATAAATGTATATAAATTATGCTCATCAAATACCCCCAAACCTAGATTTTGCTAGTCCTCGAGCAAAACTAGAATTTTAAAACAATCTAAACTAAAAACACGAAAAATAAAAACATAATCCATTTTCGTAGGTAAACACAATGACATTGAGCATATGCCCCAAGCCTTTAAACCCCTAGGTGTCCCTAGTAGGAGGAGTTGTGTCTCCTGAGGGTTTACCAGCAACGATACCCACAAACGTTAAACTTTCTACCTACAACTCATCAACTGTTCTTCGGAAGGAATATATTGAACATGTAAAGAGTGGTTTCTGACTATTTCTCGTAAGAAATGGTAATCAACTACTGTAATTACCGTAACGGTATTTGAGGAGGAAAATGATATATTGGTTAAAAAATAAAAAATAAAATAAAATAAATTCTCTTAAAAGTAGTGATGTAAACAATTAATCAATTTATAAAATGAAGGTACACTTGCATTGTTTGTACGGGCATTATTCTTCATTTTTCCCTTGTTTTGTTTGTCCTTTTTTTGGCACTAATTCATTAACAAATTAATGAGATTAGTTACCAACTCTCACATTTATACCATAAGAATTTAAGATTGTTAGCTCCAATCATAATTTGTTTTTTTCCAAAATTAATTATAATGACTTCAAAAATTTTAATAAAAAATAATAACACCTTTTTAGACATAATATATTTTAGCTTCTGATAGGTTTCCTCAACAAGTTAATGTATTAGCATTTCTTCAATAAATTATACTTGGAGGTAGGAGATGCAATTTCAGTCCACGGTCTCATTGATGTGAGTTTTATGTAAAATATTAAAAAGTTAAAAAAGAAAAAAGCACAAGAGAATACGTGACTTTCGTGAAAGCAAATGAATGAGAAGTCAATATAAGAAGAAAATCCTGAAATTATTTAAACATTTTTTAATACTTTTTTAAAAGAAGTTTATAGACGACTTTCCATCTGTGTCAACACATAATATATTTTCACTTTCTTTGTTCTTCCTATGAATTCATTCTACCCGTTTAACAATTTATAATTTCTTCTATAATAAGATATATCATTGTCATTTGTGTGGTTGTGACGATTTCATTTAGTAGACATCGATTCAAAGGGAAAGATGTTTATTTTAATCACCAGTCACCAGACCTTATTTTTTAGAATTATTTAGCAAAATAAATACTGAGAAATAAAATAAAAAAAGAATTAAAAAATGATAGTAGTGTCAAAAAAAAATAAAAATAAAAAGTTGTGGATGATTTCTATTAGATGAGACAGCACAATTCTATTGATGGCAATTAAATTGACATAGTCGAACTCAAAAATAAAAAATAAATTAAATTAAATTGACATATAGTCAAGTATTAGGAATTTAGAAGTTATCAATTAAATGATATTTCCTACAAAACGGATCAAAATTTCCAATACTGTGGAAATCAGTGGATTTTTCCACACACGTTATGATGACTTTGAATAAGCATCAATCATGCGTTATTAGTAACCTTCTTTTTTTTTTTTTTTTTTTCATAACTTAAGCAAATCTAAGGATCAATTGGAGTCTTACGAGATTTGATTCTTAGTGTAGCCCGGATAATAACTCCCATATAGGAGGGAGTACCCCACATAAAGGTAAGGGATCTACACGGAGAGGAGAAGACCCACACATTAAATAGTGGGAGATGTGTTATTTTGGTATAGAACCATACACCATTTGCACGGAAACAAACACATTAATCAATGAAAACATTGCCCAACTACACGTTCTCAGTAACTTTTCTATTTATTAGTTACAAAATTTCCCATTATCAGTCGCCATTATTTTTTAGAGTGATTGTCATGTGCATTTCGGTTATAAGTAACATCAGCCATACATTATTTGAGATTTTGAGTAAGTCAACAAAAAAATTAAAAAAAAAAGGCGTTTTAAAAAAAAAAAATGAAAATTCTACATATTCTATCCAATTGAGAGCAAATAGAAGGCTTTGATTGGCATATAAGTTTTTTTAAAAGTTTGACTAAGTCAGTTGATTTAACTCACAACCACCATAGTAATCCTTCACACTTTATTTAGGAGACTTTGAAACTGGGGTAACTCCAAGGTTATTTCTCTCTCTTTTTTAATTTTCTTAAATGTGATTTCATACATTGATTAGGAGACTCTCGAATTGGGGTCAATCAAAATAATATTGTTTGTTTGTTTATATATATATATATATATATATATATTAAGAATTTCACCATCAATATCTTCTAACTTTAAAAAGTTATAACGAACTAATCATATTCATCCATTACATTCTCTCACCTAAAACAAATTTTCTCTCCTATTTAATTCAAATGTAATTGATGAATTTAATTGGTTCGTCCTAACTTTTAAAGTCATGAGACACTTAGAATTATAAAATAATTTTATCATCAGTGTCTTCTGACTTTAAGAAGTTATGATGAACCAATCAAATTCATCCATTACATTTGAATTAAATAGAAGAAAAAAATTGTTTAGGAGAGAGGATGCAATGAATGAATTTGATTGATTCATCCTACTTTTTTAAAGTTATGAGACACTGATTATAAAAACACTACATATATATATACAAATATATATATACGTCTCTTTGGGTACATTTGAATATGCATATACTTGACAAAAAAAATGCATGATTGTATTCTAAAATGTGTTATTGTAATTTATTATATGTACTTATAACTAAACATATTTTATTACAGTCAGTAAATATTATCACGACTAATAAAACTTTAAATGTGATCACATATATTAATTATAATCCCACATATTTAACTGTAATCACATATAATAAATTATAATAGCACATTTTAGAATGCAATCAGATATTTTTTTATCAAGTGTATGTATACTGAAATGTATACTAGAATGTGTCATATATATATAAATATAATCACTCTATGTTTAGACATAGATTAAATATAAGTGAGTATTAATTAAATTAAAAGTATGTGAATTTAATGAATTTTAGTTAAGAAATCGAATTTAAACGGTTGTTAGACAATTAAAGTAACGAACAACTAATATAAAATACATTATCCTAACCAAAAACATGCTAGCTACAGATTTTGTTTGGAGAAGCAAAAAAAAAAGAAGTTAGAGTCGAAGAGTTTGTATACCTGCCTACACATCACAAAAGGAATGTAATGGAAAATTTTGGCAGGATTAAAACCATAACGCCTCGAGTCCTGTGAAGTTAAAAATAAATATCTCTTTAAATCATAAAATCCATAACAAATCTAACAGTGAAGAGGGCTTTTTTATTTTATTTTTTTAATGGGGATGAAAAATTAAATTCAAGGAAAACTATCTATATATTTGAGGACAAAATAAGACTTAGAACAAAGGTAAGACTTGAATCTTGACCTCTTAAAAGTAAGAAACATATTTAACCACTCCTACTAATGAATTTTGTGCGTCTAATTGTGAAAAGATTCTTTATAGGCAATTGTATCATTTTTATTGTAATGTAGACAGAATTGCATTTGTAGGTATCATCCTAACATCATTTTGTAGAATTTTGTAATTTAGCATTATGGATTTTACATCTTTATATTCAAAACAGATCTCTCTATTAAACTCTTGCAGAATTGCATTTTTTCTTTTCCTCCTTTCCACCACCACGTAACATGTTAGAAGCATTAATAAATCAAAATTCATATGCATCTAATTTTATGTGTCATGTGACTTTAGATCTAAGCATCAAGATGATAAAGCATTTAAATGAATTATCAGAATTCATCAACTCAATCTAATAATTCTTGATATTCACCATCAAAATTCATGCTCGAGATAAAACTGGCAAATCAAAATTTCTCTTGTTGCAAAGAAAGCATTAATTTATTTTTCATTCCAAAAAAAACCAAAAAAAAAAAAGAAAAAGCATTAATTTCCTTTTTAACATGCATGAAAAAGATCATATGCTCAACATTGAACCTCAGCTTTCAAAATCTTCCAT
Organism: Nephelium lappaceum; assembly: GCA_021234005.1. Taxonomy (NCBI): domain Eukaryota; kingdom Viridiplantae; phylum Streptophyta; class Magnoliopsida; order Sapindales; family Sapindaceae; genus Nephelium; species Nephelium lappaceum. The sequence continues at coordinate 17,944,012 of CM037998.1, read as the reverse complement.
CAAACTATTACGTATTAGATAGAATTTTTTTAGCACTAAACTAGAACTAAAATAACTGCTGTCTCCTTCTACTTTGGTTTAGTAACGTAAGCACTGTTACCTATATTGGTTTACTTCCAAATGAAATATTGTTATTACATTATTACTTCCAGTGAAATTTTTTACATTAAAGTTATATCTACAAAGTAATTAAATTTTATTGATAAAAATTTCTCAAATTCATAGTTCCAAAAAAAAAAAAATTGTAACATTCAAGATCAACATGATGGACAAGTTATTTGTTAATTATGAACATAAATACACTTAGAGGCATGTCTCATAAGACTTATTATACCTTTGATAGCACATTATGTCACAACATAATTTCTTCCTTTTTTCTGATATAATTATTTTCTCTTAAAACTAGAATTATTTCACTTTGTAAAAAAAAATGGTGGTTAGTTAGGAACACTTATTGGCAGCAATTAAAAGGGCAATGAGAAACCAGCAGCAGATATGGAAACTCAAAATATAATCAACTGAAAAACTACCACTGGCCTCAGACTTACAAGAACTAGATGATTGTCACTGCCACCAGAAACCCTGCTTGTAACCTAATTCAATCAATCGGCTTGCAAGATCTCTGCACTCAAAAAGCCACCTACAGGACAGAATAACTAAATTCAGTTAGATATTTCCATCCAGACTTTGAGAGGTCCAAGAGGTGGCATGATCTTCGTCAAGAAAGATTCCGTCCTTCGAGTGGAATTACTATCTGCCATTAAACTGTTTTTTCCAAGTTTTCAGGTTAGTTAGATTTGTCTGTTTCACTGTGTTACTACTTTTCTAAATTATATATTATCTTTTGGCTTTTCTTAGCGTTCTACTTTATGCTTTTTAGTTCTTGAAGATTTGTGGGATATACTAAAGGATTATATGTGCGGGTCAGTCCTCGTAACCGTACCATTGGTGTCCCTGCAGTTTGTTTGAGGCATGCGCAGTCCCCGGAATTTAAGAATTACCAAGAGAAAGGTATTGTACGGTTTCAGATCATTTACTTGCATATTACAACAACGAAAACAAATAATTACTCAGAAGAATAATCTGCTTGGGTGAGTACAAACAAATTTCTCTGATATATGAAACAAACTTTTTTTTTTCCCATTTTTCTGGAATCTAAAGAGAAAAACCAAATCTGGATTCAAGGAAGGTGTTGAATGCCATTTGCAACAAGAAATTATCAAGAGAGGTTGGGGAAACAATTCTGAAATTTTTAAGCATACAATACAAGCAGTTCAGCGCATTAACAATACCTTCTGTGTTGCTGTCGTTACAATATCACAGTACTCAAAGGGGGTCACCAACGACAGAGGCAGCAACAAACCCTCTTATATGAGCCATATCTATCAAGAGAAAAGCACCAACAGCATCTGCAATCTTTCAATGCATATTGATTCTAAGTAGTTAGTCACTGAAGAAGGGAAAAATATGCAAACATAGAAAGAAATTTTCAGTAGCTTACACTGCTATCTGGTAGTAGGACAGAACTAGCAAAAATCCTAACCTTCCTCAAGCGAGGATAATAAAATCTCAAGGACAGGCACAGACATTGGCAATAATAAGTTTGGGTCAAAATAATATAGCTGTTTTCTCAAGCACATTATAATCAACAAGTCCTGTTTAACAACCAAACAGAAATTGAAAACCAGCAAGCCAACTGTCATTACACTCCTCTCAAATATTGCGGCATTACCTTTAGATTCATGAAGTTGATAAGGCATTGGCTCAAAATAAATTGAGGTTCTGGAAGCAAGTCTTTTACCAATTATAAGCCCATGTGACAAACGTCTACCATGAGGTAAGTTCAAACCCCGGGTAGTCACAAGAAGGCATCATTTTACCTATCCTTACATTGTCAATTATTATTAGCAATGAAAATTAACAAATATAAAATTATATAGGACAACTAATCCAACCATACAGATTAAGAATTGCAGTTTACAGCTCAAAAGTAGCAGGAGAACCAGACAGCGGTTAAAAATCAACACCCCACTTCTTTTCATCCAAGTAAAATGCTGCCAAAGCTCTTTTTTGGCAAAGGGTTTCCACTTTCAAGTTCATATGTGTACTCATCTTTACCATGGCATATAAGAACATGAAATTTATGTTTATGTGAAATCATAGAAAAGTAAATGAAAAGAAAAATTGCATGCAATTTCATTAAATGGACAAGGTTTACCTTATACCAGGTAATTGTATTTGTTTGTGAGAGATGAACCAACTGCCTCCACCATGGCTAAAGTTCTGTAATGCAATAAGCTCGACTGCCTATCAGCCTATCGTTGTGAATAATTCAGGTTCCTCAGGTCAGGATCTGCTTCACTCAACCTATAGTCTACAAAGCAGTTTTCCCTAAATTCATAAAATCCAATTGAACACATTGAAACGTTCTAACAGTGGTCAGTACTAAAGTAATAAAACATAAAAATCGAAAGATGTTTATATCATGCAAAAATTTCGTAGAACACATTAATGCGCAATCATTTGAATGAGAAAAGAAATGGAATTAAATTAGAGGGTAAACTATGGCAGGTACAGGTAAACTATGCGCAATCATTTGTAAGTTTTGAGTCTAACATTGGTTTCCGCTATAAGAATACCCACTAGATTGCATCAGCTTCGTAGAAGTCAGTTCTACTGTAGATATATCAGAAAGCAACCTTACTCATTAATCTGAACTAATAATCTGCAGACTAAAATAGCCAACATTTCCACTAGGAATCGAACTCTGTCATGTGAGAAGAGAAACGCTTCACTGCACGGATGGTGAAAGTTCCGATGAATTGTTGTGATTCCCGGATCAAATTGTCAACCCGGACTCATGCACATTGCAATGGGCTGTGTCAAATATAACCCACATGGTTTGGGTAAACTCTGAATCCAACACAACCCGGTTATTATAAGGGCAAATTACAATAACGCCGCTGACTTTTAATAAAGTTATACTGCATCCTAAAGTATAAACTTAATTGCACTAACACCCTATCAAATAGTTGACAATCGTTGACTAATGACAGTTTGTGATTGTGGAGGGGTAATTTAGTAGTTTTGATATCAATGAATGAAATAATATATTTATTTCTATCAAATAAAAAATATAAAAGCATTTTGAGAGAAAAGTGCAATGAAGAGATTTGTAGCGATCGAATAACCAAATGATTAAGTGCATTGGCTGGTGGTGATTGGGAGGGCACTCACAATGAGTTGACTCGGCCTATTGTGATCATTTTGTGAATGAGAATTTACGGTTTTGTCCCTAGTAATGGAGGAGATTTTGTTTTATTTTGTTTGGCTTATGATTTGGAGGAGAATTGGAGGGGTATTTTTGTGGTATGGGAATTATAAGGGTAATTTACATTGGTACTCATTTATTTGTTTAATTTCAGTTTCTTTTGTGGTTTTTACAAAAGTGAGATCTTGTTTCCTTTTTAATTATTTATTAATTTTCAGATAATGTGATATTAATAATTAGAAGTCTGAGTAATGTTGACATCAAAAATCAGTTAACACCTAGATTAATGTAAAAACGGTCATTAGAATGAAATTCAAGAAGTTAAACAAAATATGATGATAGTGTTAATATGATAAGCAAAAAGATAAATAGAATGAATGCAAAGAAATACAATAAAGTAATAGAGATATATGAGAGAGAGAGATAAGGAGACAAAGGAGGCAAGCAAGTTTTGAACATGGTTCGACCTAAAGAATAATGCTTGCGTCCATAGTTATATTATTGCTAGGAGAAAATTAGGTTTAGCAGAGTTTCCACTAGAAGAAAGGATGCTGACCAACGTATAAGATCTCTTTTAGGATGTTGGTAGGCTTATCGGGATATACAATGCTTGTTTGTACATACGAAGGAACCTTTATATAGTGTTAGGGTTCTTTATTTATATACAATATGACTACTACGATATAGAAAAGATTAAAATTTATCTTTCCTATTTTACATGAAACTATATTAAACACCTATGGTGCCTTTACTTTGATTGAAGGAATCAAAATGAGAATCAAAATGATCTTAAATCGGAATGGTTTGGAATTTGAATGATATATTGTAATCGAAATAAGTTGTTTATTTCAACTATAGGAATCGGAATCAAAATCAGCAGTATTCTCATTGAACTGTTTACTTTACTTTAGAATCGAAATGGATTAAGTACAAATTACAAAAATGTTCTTGATTAAAATTATGGATTAATTACAGTATGCAAAATATTATTTAAGATGAAATGTCATAATTTTGTCAAGTAACTCGTCATAATAAGCTAAAAAAATGAATTTTCTTAACCATATTATTGTAAGCATATTGTGTGTGTGTGTGTGTGTATTTTTTATGAAAGAACATATCATGAATCTATATTGTATATCAAGGCGTGATTTTTTTTTTTCTTTTTTTTATATAAAATGTTACCTAAATTGGCTTTGCCTTTGTAAATGTAGTAGCTTAGCAACCTTGGCAATGGTAATAACAACTACTATCAATATGTAACATTTTTCAATTCATCACAAAATTTGAGTGCTAACAACAAATCATTGGAATAAAATATAACACTTTGCACCAACACTTTTTTTTTTTTTTTTGAAATCTTTTAGCATATGTAAATATTCATATTTATAAATATAAAAACAATCGAGTACAATAAATTAATTCAACGGCAAAGATAGAATTATCAAAATAGGTTTCTTTTTTTAAATATATATATATATAAGGGACTTTTTATATTGAATTTGAGAATGGGAATCAGATTCTCAAGTGGGGTGGAGGGAATAAGATTCCTATTCCACAACCCTAAATTGATATGAAACCTACACTTTCATTCTCATTACAAAATGAATTTTAAGCAAATAAACACCATCAATCAATCTCATTCCTCATTCTCATTTTCTAATCCATGAAGTAAACACACCATTAGATACTAAATCAAACTATAATTAATTGTATCTATATTTGACTTATAATGTGATGCTGATAGGTTCCTATTCAAGGAGATTTTCTATGCATTATAGAAATCTTCCTATTTGATGAAGTTATTTTCCTTTTTCCTAAGATTCATTGAAATAAAGAAATATGTCAACTTTGCCAATTAGTAGAAAATTTTCTGTTTTCGAGTCTTTCTCACTATTATGGATAGCAAGATGAGGACATGTCATGGGCTGCTCTATGACTATGACCTCAACTTATGCCTTATGTGAGCTCCGTATCCCAAGCTGATTCAATGTCTTGGTGTAATTGAACTCATTTGGTGTTCCAGTTGACATCTCATGGTACAAACGACTTTAGACCGCTTCATTCTTCATCTGGGCTTTTAGGTTGGTTAGCCTATTGCACTCTTATTGGGCTTTCAATCTTGGTGCTATTTTTTAGCACAATAAGAAATTTGAAAATTTAATCATATAACATGCTTTTTATTTATGCCGATAAATGTACATAATAAAACACTCACTTATCTATTATGAATGTAGTAAACAAGTGCTCTCACCACTTACTTCAATTATTATTATTATTATTATTATTTAAATTGAAGATACCATATGGATGAATTCAAAATTAAAATATTACCAAATGCATAAAACGTCTTTATTACTGAACTATATTACACGATAACAATTACTTCAAAAATTATTTTCAATGATTTGGGTTTAAATTAAAAGTAAGAAATTATTTCAATATATTTTTTAGTATTTATTTATTATTTTAAATAGAAAACCAACCCAAGTTTTTGGATAACAAATGTGGAATCATTTTAAACATATAAAAACTTGTACTTACTGCTGTTTAAAAAAAAAAAAAAAAAAAAAGAACTTGTACTTACTTTTTAAACAATAAATACTGTACATTTTAGTTTTAAAAAAAAGTACTTTTTTTTAACAATAATAAAATATGTACTTGTTCGTAAGTATGTAATACTTGGACCTAATAATACACTTTAATACTCTAAATACCCACGTCAAGAGTTTGTTAAAGAACCCACCGCCCAATGTGGTCTAATAGTATAAAGTGTTCATTCAGTTTGATAATGATTCAAATTCAAATAGATACACCATATATGGTATTTCAAAAAAAAAAAAAAAGGAGTTTCCTAAAGAAACAAAAAAATAATTTTTTTTTAAATGTGAAATTGATACTATTTTTCTTGTGAAATTGATACTATTTTTCTTGTAAAATTGATTACAACCACTGTAATAATTGCAACCTCTACATCCATGCTACCCAGATCACCGCATACACCCAGCAGATTGGGAAACAAATACACCGCAATATGCCACTTCCAGCTAAACCAGAGTGGACATTAGGCAGCGTACATTTGTTATTTGTCTCATTTCATGTGTTAATAGTTGGCATTAGTTAATTACTCAATTATAGAGCAATTCTTGTCTGTAAATTAGACAAGAAAACAAAAGGATTGAAAACTGAATTCAAACATTAGATTTGCTTTCTCATAAATCTTACTAATTTAGTGATATCTAAAGAGGACGTTCAAATAGAACCACAACATACCACTGAATATAGAGAGATCCATTTCTAATTTCTATTAAACTTACAAGAATTTGTGTTCAAGAGCCGTCTCTTTGATTCCAAGTAATCTACGAGAATGAAAAACTCGGTACATCAAAGAAAGTCACCAAGTCAGAATATTGCTTCGAAAATGCATCAAGTAATTGATTCAAATAAGAAAATTGAATCCGAAACTGAAATAATTACCCACCGAAATCAGCCCAAAATCTGCTCCAATTATTTTTCCCTTTCTCTTTTTCTAGTTTCTTCCTTCTGTTTGATGTTTATTCTTCTCGTTGTTTGCTGCCCATACTCGGACCTTGTGTTTGTTATGCTTCTAATTGAACATGGTTTTCATGAGTGCATATATGTATATATATATTGATTATTGTGTGACCGCCTTAATCTCCCTTTCTTCCCTTTTTTTTTTTTTTGACATATATCTTGTACATATATTATAAGTATACTTTATACCGAACTCTCTTGATCGGGATTCTGATGGTAGAACTCAAAACTAGACCTCCCAAAAGGGAGAAATTTGATCACAAATTTGTGAATGTGGTGAATCGAACCCTTCCCATAAGCAAGAGCAAGGCGTGGGGCTGCCACTGCGGCACCACTGTGATTCTTAATCCCCCTTTCTTATGCAAGTAATCCGGTGCCTCATCATGCAAAGCATGATCAAACAACACCTGTCCCTTATTTTTTCTTAAACAATCTCAGCCCACTAACATCTCTCTCTCGCAGTCTCTCAGCCACTCTCTACTTCAATAATTGTATGGCCTTTTCATTTCATTTCTTTTTCTAATTTTTTTAAAGCCCACGGCCCAATTGTCTCTAATATACACAGGATAAGATCTCTTAAAAAATGAGTTCATTTAATGAAGAAAAGAGATGCACTAATCTTCAATTTCGGCTCTTTTAAAAAAGTTTGGCCCATTTAAAATTTGGGCTCTTTAATTGGGCTCTTTGATTGGGCCCCCTTTGATTATTCATTTGAGCTCCATTTATGTTTTTAAAATTCCACCAAATTCATTAGGATTCGGGCCTAACATTTGCACTAAAAGTTGTTTCATATGATTTTGAACTGCTTCTCTGTTTGTATTCAAAAGTAAGTATATCTTGCAATGTCTATACAACATACTAATAGCTCTAATAATAAATGTAAACATTCTTTTCTATTGTTTGCTTGTGATCACTATATGTGTAACGTTTACTAATAATTGAGGCAATACATATTCAACTTAAGGTCATTTGTATTCCTTGATTTGATCACATATCAATTTATATAGTTATTTATATCCATTTATACGATCCCACTATAAGTTACGTGATAACATTTACAAATGTGTGCTTTCAATTTCAGGTTTTGTTTGTATGATCTATTTCTCTTTGTCATACTTTACTATTGTAAAAATAATTTTCATTATGAAAATTAGGTACAACTTCCACATCAATTTTTTAAGACAGCTAATTAATTTTATTTTAGTCAATCTTGAGGGTACAAAATTTATTTGCTTTTGGAGGGATATATTGCTTAATTTTGTTGCATTTACTCTATAAGAGTAACAATTATCTATTTTTTTCCCTTTCTAGACGCTATAATAGTAACAATATTATCTAGTAATCGTTTAACATTTTTATATGACAGTTTCACACAAGGGATAAAAGGGTAAGACAATCAATTAAAGAAATCTTTAACTGTATTATATACGTTATAATAGTTCTATATAAAGATTAATTTTCTACAACAACCCAAGAAAAAGAAAAATAATACGGCATTAATGAATATGAAATTGTTTAAATTTGGCAAAATTAAATACATGTACACTCAATTGATATTAAAATTCATAACAAAATTGTGTCTAAAATCCCCTGAAAATTATCATCATAGTTTTTGTACTCTAGTGTTCAGAAAACAGACAAATATAATTGGAGAAAAAAGCATTATCCTTGGCAAAATTAGAGCCCCACATAGACCAAATAATTGTACACAAGAACCCAATCTTTTACAAGAACCCAAACATAAATTCAAAGGTCAAATTTTCATGACTTCTTTTAGGATCATTATTGCTTTGTAATTTCCATGCAATGTCATAGAAGCGTCAAATATGTCAACATTCACAGAAATTTTAAACTGTATTATGAAGTTTCATTCATATAAGTTGTAAAAAAATTAGTGAATGGTCATTGGTTTTAGCAGGAACATGTGTTACTGGCCTCATGGTTTTAATAAGGATAATTATAAGCTGTTTTTGTTTTTGCTTATTTTGCTGGTTTTTGTTTTTTGTTTTTTGTTTTTTGTTTTTTAATTTTGTATATGTCGTCATGCTTTTAAAGTTCTATCAAACGTGTATGTATTTTGTAATAGAGACCTTAGTTGCATCTGTCATTTTCTAATTTTCTACTTTCTATTTTAAGGCTCTGCTACTTTAATTAATTGTATGAAGATTAATTTTCTAACAATTTTAAAGCTTGGTACTTTACCAACACTAGTATTTTTATTTTTTATTTTTTTTACATTTTTTTTTTTTAATATGCATGGATTAAACTTTGATTTCATATGTTAGGTCCAAAGGTAGTAAAGAAGAATAGGGTTCAATTCTAGACATACCGGTAGAACAACAACCAATGAGAAGGACTAAGAGATGTGGAGGAAATGAAGTGATTTTAATATGTCCTCAATTTCCCTTCGGACTCACTCGAAAACACTAGTAAATAAATGTGTATATCATCTCTTAATTAAGTCATGGCTACTAAATCATATCTCGAAGGCTATCTAGCAACATTATTGTACATTAATCTAAGCATCATATAATGTGAACTGAAATTAATTATAAATTACAACAATAAAAATGAATAAAAAATTCTGACAAAAATAGAAATCTTGTTACCTAATCTACATTGCTCTGTGATTTTTGTGATTTCATTTTTTACGCTGTTTTTAACACATGTTTTATGCCGGTAACTCATGAATATATTTGTGGTTCGCTTTTTTTATTCATCAATAATGAAGAATTAATATATAAAATAAAAGTATTTTAAAAAAATATATAAAATAAAAGTGATTGGATAATCCAATAAAAGGAAATTATCTATAATTATATAAAAATCATTTAAAGTTATGTTTCATATACGAAGGAATTGCAAATTACCTTTTAATAACAATATATCCCCCTCAAGTTACTCAACCTTGATAGGAGAAAAGATATTTTGGTCTTTCCTAATTTTATATTTTAAAAAAAATATATAAATAAAAATTTTGAAAAATGAAAAAACATTGAATATCCACCGTGAATGGACGGTGAAGATTTTACAAAATTAAAACGGAAAATAAAACAATAAAAACAAAAGAAGAAACAAGTGGTGGAGATTCATTTTTTGAAATCTATTTCTTGCTATTTTTATATGTAAGGATATTTTTTTTCCTTCTATAAATTTCTTGTATGGTGATTTTGGTTTCAATTTCTTTGAATTTTGATGATTTGTCTATGAGAGAAGGGAAGATATAGAAGAAGGAGATGATGAACTATTTTATGAAGAGTGTGATTTGTGAATGTGTTAAATAGTGTTCATAAAATGTGTTTAATGGTGTACGTGGAAGGTGTTTTGTGGGGTTTGTTGAAGGAGTTCTTACTGAAGAGCACGATCTGGTTTTTTATTTTATTTTATTTTATTTCATTTGATCTTTTTTTTTTCAGTTTATTTTATCTGTTTTTTTTTTCTAATTTTTTGTTGTTTGATTTTTTTGTTTGGTTTTTTACTAATCTTTTCCTTTTTAATTATTTATAACTCATAAAAATATTTAACTATTAAAAATAGTCTATTAATTGATTAGATAATAGGTTATTATCACTTTTTAAATTGAAAATAAAAGATAAAAATGAATTTTCATTGGTTAAGGCTTGTCAATAATTAAAACTGCTTAAAAGATTTTTTGTATATAGATTTTATTTCACTTAAAATCATTGTTGTAAAATTCGGCAAGTAAATTCAATTACTCGCTGAGAACTCGGTCAGTGGGGTTCCACCAACTTGAGAACCCCAAAATTGGGGGTCTTACTCGCCAGAGGCTAGTAGTCACCAAATTGAACCAAGTAAGACAACTTGAGCTTCACGGCTAAGCGTGTGAAGCCTTTTATTTTATTTTATTTTTTACTTTTTAAAAAAATTAATAACATACTTCAACAATCTTCCCAAACCATTCTCCGCACTATACTTCAACAATCTCTCGAACCAGACTTCAAAAATCAACCTCCAGTCACCACACTAAACCCTAACCCCAACCCCCAAATCCAATCACCACAGCAAACCCAACCCTCAATCTCCATACCAAACCCCAAACCAGTTTGTTCATTGCTTACTTGTCACTAGTTGCGATCGTCTTCAACCGTCGCTTGCCTTTGCCATCACTCACCCGCCATTGGAACCTATCCACATCAACCTCGATGATTTTAGAGAAATTGGCTTCAATGACGGCACAGTTCATGACCTTAGAGAGGTGACGATGATGTTAAAGAAAGAAAAGGGAAGAAACAGAAGTCGTATGAGAGAGAGAGAATGTGAGATAACTAGTTAGTGTTTTGATTTATATAATTTTTATTTTTATTAATATTTATTTAACTATTATATATCCATTTACTAAAGTGCCCTTGGGGTATTTTGATGAATATGTTGAGATGGAATGGTAGATATTGGGAATAAGAATTGCTAATAAAAGCAGAAAACTTGCAAAAATGTTGTTGAGTATGTTCAACAGACTTCCACCATCTACCGCTAGGCGGTCTAGGCATTAGCCACTAGGCGAATGAGTTTTACAACATTGATTTTTTTTTTCTTTAAACCTAAGACACCACAACAGTATCGTTTTGATATCTCTAAATCAATTTTAGAAAAAAAAAAAAAAAAGAAAGTTGCAACAACAACTCTTTTTCACCCAAATGCCCATTCGAAGACACCCACCATTAACCCTCTTTTGTAACCCTTAGCTATTGTCACCTTCACTAGTCTGCCTTTGCCGTCGTGTTGTTGTCATTATCGTGCTAGTAAGTTTTTTTTTTTTTTTTTACCTTATATTAGTTACTAACTTGTTAATCACTTATATGTGTTTTGTTTTCTTTACAAATGATATAACTTATTATATTAATTATTAATTTTTTTTTTTTGCTTTGTTACTTTCATTATGTTAATTGTTTGCTATTTATTTATTTATTTTTTATGTCATATAACTTGTAATCATTTGCACATTATTTTTTCTTTGTAATTTTCATATGTTAATTGCATTAGAGATTAAAGCTAATAATTACTCTTCAAAGTTGAAAACAATAAAAACAAGGAGATAAAATAGAAAAAGAGAGCTCAACTGATAGTGTACTGCAATTGTAGGGGCTGTCCAATTATTGTTGTTGTTTATCTTGGTTTGTAGGGGAAATAATATATATATATATATATATATATTATACCTATTTGATCAAGTTTGATTATCAGTCAACGATTATCGAGTAATTGAGTATTCGCTATTTACTAGGTCGTCGATCGACTAGTTAGTTCTAAAACATTGCTTTGAAATCAAGGAATGTTAATGCAATTTTTTCATTATTATAATTATTAGGAGGTTTATGTGTTTTGAATAAGTTTAGAGTTATTTTATCATTCATTGCTTTGTCGTGTGCTTTCCATGCAATGCACTTATGCAAGGGCAAAATTTTATTTTAGTCTTCAAGATTTAAAAATAATACCAAATTTTTAAAACTCTTTAAAAACTTTTTATCACTAAATTTTTCAAAACTTTTCAAAAAATTTCAAACCATCAGTCTACTGACAGTTAATAATGATTTTAAGTAATTTAAAATAATTTAATAACTTAAATTGAAGGACATCTTAAAAAATTTAATTTATAAATTTATTGTTTTGTGAGGATAATCCGGTAATTTATATATCACTAATAACATTTAAGGGTAAAATATTTTTTTTATATATTTTGTTAATATTGACCATCAGTTAATAGATGGTTTATATTTTTTAAAAAAGCTTGAAAAAAATTTAAAGATGAAAAAAATTATTTTTAAAAAAACTTTAAAAGTTTGGTAGTTTTTCAAATTTAATGTATTAAAATGAAGTCTTTCACATATGAAAGCATCAAATATTTCAATGGTAAAGTTGCCAATGGGACCGTAACTATTGACTTTAACAATAATGTTGTGGGCCTGAGAATTAATATTTTGCGGTCACGGTGGGCCCAAACATGTCCCAGACGCCACGCGGAGGAGAGGACTATCAAATTGTATCAATCACTACAATTTATTACCACAATACCACTTGTGTCGCTTTTAGAACTTTCAAAACTCTGCTCTCACAAAAAAGAAAAAAAAAAAAACTTTCAAAACTCTCTCTACCTCTCTCAATTCTCAAACTCTCTCTCAAATTTGTAACCGTTAACTCCATTTGTTCTCGAGTTTCAGATATCCAGCTACTCTCATTTCTAAGAATATCAACTCCGGGTACGTTCAAAATTATTTTTACATTTATTGTTAATTTTTCATTTATTAATTTCATGAATCTATGGTTTTATTTTTTTAAATTTATTTGTTGACAAATAAAACTTGTAATTCTGCAGAACTTTGCTTAATTCATTTATAACCATTTTATAGTTGATGGACACGATTTATTGTAATTCATGTGGTTTTATTTTTTTCATTTGTTCCCTCTTACTTATTCCAACTCAATTAATTAGCATCGACCTCTCCATCTCCACTTCCAACTTTTTTTGCTTTTTTCCTCCATTTAATTGAACCAAAATTCAAAATGTATGCCGAAAGCTAAAAATTAAAAAAATAAAAACTCACTGTCAGATTGCTCAAACACAAAGCACTCATTTACCTCTCTTATCAGCCACCTCCAACCTAAGGGAATGGCTTCTCCATAGCTAGATTAGATCCTGAATGGGCCACCTCCTCCGCCAGTGAGATTATAATGACTATGGCAATGATTTTCTCTATATTTTCACTTTACTTTTTAAATTTTCATTAGTTTTAGATTAATTAATTTTATTTTATTTTTAATCTATTTTTTATTGTTTTTTGCTATGACTTATTTATAATGACAAAAATATTATGAACTTGAGTAGAAAAGATATTTTCTTGTTTTTAATTAGGGAGGCTCTATTGCCAAAAGGGAGAAAAAAAAATCCCATCAACCGATTTTTCGTTGCAACATTCATTTAAGTTTATGAAAGCGTCAAATAATTCAATGGTAAAAGTTGTCGGTGGGACCATTACTTTAGACCTCAACCATAATGTTGTGGGCCTGAGAATTAATATTTTCTAGTCATGGTGGCCCCCAGACATGTCCTAGACACCACGCAATCAATCGCTACAATTCATTACTACAGTACGACTTGTGTCACTTTTGAAACTTTCAGGACTCTATCTAATTTTCTCAATTCTCCAACTCTCTCTCAAATTTGTTACTGTTAACTCTATTTGTACTGCAATTTCAGATATCAAGCTATTCTCATTTCTAAGACTGGTAAAAAAAAAAAAAAAGAAAAAAATTCAGGTACGTTCAAATTATGTTTATTTCTATTGTTAATTTTTCATTTATTAATTTCATGATTCTATGGTTTTATGTTTTTGTATTTATTTGTTGACAAATCAAATTTTTCAATGAAAATAACTATTTTTAGTTCTGCTGATATGCAGTGGTGAAGCCACTATATGGCTTGGTTGGGCTATGGCCCCAGGCGAACGAAAAATTTTAAGTATAATAAATTTTTAATGGGTTTCTTTTTTAACAAAAAATATAAAATTGCGAATACTTTGGAGTTCACTCCTTAAAAGTGAATAATTAAACTTTTTGATTTTAGTATTATTGCATGTAACTTTTATAATGAAAGAAAGTAAATAATTTAATCTACAATTTTTAAAGCAATCAATTGATTTTTACTTTTATATTTTCCCTTTCTAATTAGCCCTAACTTAAACCCTTGTTTATTTTTCTTGTTCTCTTTCTCATAGCCACAATTTCAACCAATAACAAATATTACCTCTCGATTATATGATCTTGGGTATATAGTTTAATAGATTTTAAAGTTCTTTAATTCACGAATTTATATTTCACTTTTCCTTTGATGAGTTTATATTTGAAAATTTTAACTTTCTTCATTTTTTTTTTCCAGATATTGGTTTGAAAAGTTGAGTTTGTTCATCAATAATTGCTTTTTTCTACATCAAACACACAAAGAAGAATTCAGGTTTGACTTGTTTGAATCGTTGAATTTTAGTAATAATTTTATATAGCTGTGTGTTTACATTGATTACTACATTTGAATTTATGTTAATTTTTATGATTTTATTACTTAATCATTTTATTTTATTTTATTTATATTTAAGTGAATATCAAGACATTGTTCCTCGTAGACTTTAATTATTTTGTCATAAGTTTTGATGTAATTTCATATTTAATAAAATTCTATACAATTAAAATTCATAAATTATAGTGTAAAAAATTGTAAAATATAAAAACATTAGAGAAATTCAATATAGATTCAGCTATAGATAATTTTTGAGATCTATAAGAGTGGAAAGTTTCATTTTAATTTGTATATATATATAGTTTTTGTTTCGTTAATTTTCATTTATAGCTACAACTAGATGATACTAGTTTATTATTATTTAGCTTATCTATTTATTTTGTTATATTTATTGTACGTTCATATTTAAAAATTAGTTCAAGTCTTTTCTTTTTTTTTTTTGAGAAAAAAAAATTTAGTTCAAGTTTTGCCCATGGGTTCGGGAATTAGAATCTCCCAACTATTGTTTGGAGCAATGGTGGAAGGAAGAAAATGTTTTCCCAAATCATGTGGGTCCTGCTGTAAAATCCCACTTGCATGGGACTTGGAGATCCACTTTGGTAGGTTTTTACAAATGGGATTTGACTTTTTTAATATTATATTTTTAATGATTCTTTTTTTCTTTTTTCTTTTAATGTTCTTTTAATAATTTTTAATTAATATGATAAATAAATAATTATAACATTAAATATATTTAAAATTATAAATTTATTTAAAATAATTTTATAAATTAAAACCTTTTAATATTATTTAAAATATATATTATATTTAATTAATTTCTCTTTTGGTTATTTATTATTTACATTAAATATATTTAAAATTAATTCAAATATTTTTTATTTAAAATTTAATTTAATTTAATATTAAATTATTTTAGTCAAATTCAATATAATATAATTCAATCTCAACTGCATCAAACAAATTATAATATATATATTCAATATCATCCAATCTTATCGAATCATATCTAATCCAATCCAATCCAAACATATTTCATCCAATTTTGCGTATCAAACAGGATAATTTATGGGTGGGAAGAGTCTTTTTTTTTTTTTTTGGGCATAGCAATAGAGCCATGGTCTTTCACTTCTTGACCGGAGTATATGTTAGGATAAAAAAGCAATTTCTAATATCAGTTGTAAATGTCTAAATAAATATTGAAACACAATGGAAAACTAATATATATATATATATATATTGAAAGACAATGGAAAACTAATTTATATATATATATTATTGAAATGAGCTTTTAATCTTTTATTTTGATCATTATTAGTGTGCTCTTTTTTTGGGCCTTTTGGCCTATATTTTTTTGAATGTTTCTTTTTATTTGAATTATTCAACACGTCAAGTCTATTTATAGGAAATTAATTCCATCTTTCAAATTTTATTAGGATTCAAAAAATTTATTCTAGCTTGGACAAAGATAAAACTTAATGTTACAAATTATAATGCTACTTAAATTTACGTTGATTTAATTTCAACACAACTCTTTTTGGCATGCATATTAGGTGCCTAGGAAATACAAAGCCCATGGGTTCGGGAATTAGAATCTCCCAACTATTGTTTGGAGCAATGGTGGAAGGAAGAAAATGTTTTCCCAAATCATGTGGGTCCTGCTGTAAAATCCCACTTGCATGGGACATGGAGATCCACTTTGGTAGGTTTTTACAAATGGAATTTGACTTTTTTAATATTATATTTTTAATGGGAAAATTACCCACAGCCTACCTGTAAATTTCATATTTACAGGCGTATATAACTTTTTAATTTTTTTACAATGACCTCCCCTGACTAACGGATTGACTGGATTTGACCGTTAAATAATCTCTTTGACCGTTAAATAATCTCTTTGACCGTTTAAAAGGTGTTAAAAGACGAAATTACCCCTCAACAAATTTATTTTTTAAATTTTCTTTTAAAATAAATTTTAAAAACTTTAAATAAATTAAAAATAAATTTAATCAAATGTCTACCGTCCATTTGAAAATGGACGATAGAGATTAATTTAAAAAAAAAATTAAAAATTTAATTAAAATATTTTTTAATTAGATCTCCACCATCCATCTTTAGATGGATGGTGGAGATTAGTTTGAGAAAAAATAAATAAATTTAAAAAATGATTTAAAATAAAAACACATCTCTCTCATTTCTCTCATTTCTCTCTCTATTCTTCATCGTCTCTCTCCTTTCTCTCTTCTTCTTCATCTTCATCTTCTTCTAACTGGTCACTGTCTCTCTCTTTCTGCTTCTTCTTCTTCTAATCGAACCCAGTTCTGGGTTCGAAGGCTTCGAACCTAGATCTGGGTTCGAAGGATTCGAACCCAGAACTGGGTTCAAAGCGAACCCAATTATGGGTTCGTAGGATTCGAACCCAGAACTGGGTTCGAATAGGATTCGAACCCTTTGAACCCAGAACTGGGTTTTGGTTGGGTTCAAATCCTCTTCGAATCAGTTTGAAGGTCCTGGGTTGGGTTGTTTTTTATTGTTTTGGGGTTGATTATTGGTTGTTTTAGGGAATTTTTTGTGATTGAACACTGATTTTTGTTGATTGATTGATTGATAATTATAAATTTGGGTTGACGATTGATGTTGATGATTTTGCTGGATTGATGATAATTTTGGTTGAAGATGAGAGGGAGGAGAGATTGAAGATGATTTTCAGTAGAGGTTTTCTGGGATTAAAGATGATTTTGGTTGAATATGATTTCAAGGGTATATTGGTAATTTTATTTGGCTAAGAAACCAATCCATGACAATTTGATAGTTCTCAAGGGTAATTTCGTCTTTTAACACCTTTTAAATGGTCAAAAAGGTTATTTAACGGTCAAATCCAGTCAATCCGTTAGTCAGGGGAGGTCATTGTAAAAAAATTAAAAAGTTATATACGCTTGCAAATATGAAATTTACAGGTAGGCTGTGGGTAATTTCCCCTATTTTTAATGATTCTTTTTTTCTTTTCTTTTTTTTAATGTTCTTTTAATGATTTTTAATTAATATGATAAATAAATAATTATAATATTAAATATATTTAAAATTATAAATTTATTTAAAATAATTTTATAAATTAAAACCTTTTAATATTATTTAAAATATATATTATATTTAATTAATTTCTCTTTTTGTTATTTATTATTTACATTAAATATATTTAAAATTAATTCAAATATTTTTTATTTAAAATTTAATTTAATATAATATTAAATTATTTTAGTCAAATTCAATATAATATAATTCAATCTCAACTGCACCAAACAAATTATAATATATATTCAATATCATCCAATCCCATCGAATCATATTTAATTCAATCGGATTTAAACATATTTCATCCAATCTTGCGTATCAAACAAGATAATTTATGGGTGGGGAGAGTGTTTTTTTTTTTTTTTTTTTGGGCATAGCAATAGAGCCATGGTCTTTCACTTCTTGACCGGAGTATATGTTAGGATAAAAAATCAATTTCTAATATCAGTTGTAAATGTCTAAATAAATATTGAAACACAATGGAAAACTAATATATATATATATATATATATATATATTGAAAGACAATGGAAAACTAATATATATATATATATATATTATTGAAATGAGCTTTTAATCTTTTATTTTGATCATTATTAGTGTGCTTTTTTTTTGGGCCTTTTCTCCTATTTTTTTTTTTTTAATGTTTCTTTTTATTTGAATAATTTATAGGAAATTAATTCCATCTTTCAAATTTTATTAGGATTCAAAAATTTATTCTAGCTTGGACAAAGATAAAACTTAATATTACAGATTATAATGCTACTTAAATTTACGTTGATTTAATTTCAACACAACTCTTTTTGGCATGCATATTAGGTGCCTAGGAAATACAAAGCCTTGTAGTTGTAACTAGGTTATACCAAATTACAAGTAAATAAAATAAAATAAGTTGAACATTTATGACACAGATCATATTTTTGTTGATTAATTTGTATTGTAGCTTGTGAAGCACTTAAATATACATATACTTCATGGTACGTGAATGTTGTATGTTGATGGGCTCTTGGGTCCTTGTTTTATATAATAAACGGGCATATGATTCTATTAAGAAATAATAACTCGTCACCTAAAGCATTGAGGAAAAGAAAACACTTAATTATATTCTCTAATAGTTAACACGAACATTGTGTAACGTTAACTAATCAATATAAGTTTTGACTAAATCCTAGAAAATAACATTTGCGAAATTTCTAATTAGAACCAGATTTTAAAATGAGTAATTTTAACTATTTTAAGGCTGAGATTAATGAGATTTTTGATACGTTAACACGTCCCTTTAGATGTAACGTGAACAATGATAAACACCGAACACATGCTAGATTCCCCATACCGTACAATATTTCAAATATACAAGAATTATAGATAAAGAGTGAGAAAGGATTCGAACTTGAAACCTCTTATCTTTGCTACCATATCAATAATTGTTAGATTCAAAAGTTTAAACTTATTGGTAATAACTTAACTATAGTATATAAAATTACGGTTGAATGGGATTTATTATACATTAACATTAGTATTTACGAATCATAATTCACGAATAAAGGATGCAAACTATAGTCTTTTATGGTCATTTCTTCGGTGATTATGATTTTTGTTCATGAATTATGGTTCACAAACAATAATAATGTTAAAAATATTAATTTTAAAAATTTTAACTAGTTAAAAATTTTATATTAATTATAACGCGGTAAAAAAGCCATTTTTTCTGTTAATGGGACCCACAATTCAAGATTTTAAATGCAGTATGGTAGATTTACTATAACAATAAATAAATAAATAAATAACCAGTTCCAAATAAAAGAAAATAGGGAAAATTATGTTTAATAGCATAAGAACTTGAACCACCACACTTAATCATATTCATACCCATATATGTTTATATATAAAAAGCATTTACTTTTATGATACTAGCATACTATAACTCTTAAGAATCTTATGTTTATAAAATGAATGAATTGCACAACACCCCTTGAGGTATACCTAAACCAAGCAGAAACATACTTATCTTTTTATTACACCAAATCCCAACGTTGTTAGTTGATTTCTGTAAACTTTAACAGTTGATCAGGATTTTTGATCAAATGATTATTTTGCCCATGAATAAGACAGAAAGATAAAAATGAATTGCATGAAACCCCCTTGAGATATGCTTAAAGTAGAAACAGAATTATCATTTATTACACAACACCCTTATCTCGTTAGTTAAATTCTGTTAATGTTAGTCAAACTAATTTGACTTAAGGGTAATTTCATTTTTTACATTTTTTTTTAAATTTTCTTTTAACTTTTAAAATTATAAAAAATGAATAAAAATTAAAAAATAATTAAGAATTTTTTTTTTTTAAAAAGAGAGATTTCCACCGTTCATCACATGATGAATGATGAAGATTAATTTAAAAATAAAAATTAAAAAACTTGTTGGAAGAAAAGAAAATTTTAGAAAATAAAAAGAATTAAAAAATTAATATATATATATATATATCTTTTAAAAGAGATCACATGATTGGACGTTGTGCATTAATTTAAAAATAAAAATTAAAAAAATTGTTGTAGAAAAAGAAAATTTTAGAAAATAAAAAGAATTAAAAATTAATATATATATATATATATATGTTTTAAACGAGATTCCCATTGTCCATCACATGATTGGACGTTGGGGATTAATTTAAAAATAAAAATTAAAAAAAATCCTACAAAAAAAAGAAGAATAAAAAAATAACAATGAAATTCTTCTCTAATAGATCTTTAGCTTCTTCAAAAATCAGATCGCCTTTGTTGACACGAACCAAACCAGATTGAAGAACAACCAATGTTATTCTTCTCCATTCTTTATCAACACACACCAAGTCAACAACAACAACAAACTTAACCATAACCCCCAGCCCTAGTAACAACCATAACTTCAAACTCAAACCCCACCCCAACCCCAACCATAACCACCGGTTGTGGCTGGACCATTCAGATTGAATCTCCATTGTCAAATGAGATCCATCCAATGATGGAGATCCAATATAGATTTTCACCAAGCATTGAAAAAAAAAAATCTTAGGAAAAATGAAAAATGAAAAGAATAAAAAAATATATATATCTAGACGGTAGATATCAAAATTAAGTAAAAAAATTTCCTAAAAAAAGAAAAAAAAATTCATCTTCTCTCTCATCCCCTCCATTTATTAAAAAAAAATTAAATCTCTACCGTCTACTTTTAATATAGACATTGGAGATCAAAATAATTTTAAAAAAAATGTGAAAAGTCTAAATTTTTTTTAAAAAAAAAAGATTAATAAATTTCTCAAAAAAATTCATCCATCATGTTGACGAATGATAGACATCAATTTTTTTTTTTAAAAAAAGAAAAAGTTATATATATATATATATATATATATTATAGAAGTGGAGACTCCACCTCCAATTAATCATCATATTCATCAGCCACCCAACAACATCAAATCATCATCTTCAATCCATCATCATCCTTCGATTTGGTCATCATCATCTTTTATTTTTTCTTTTATTTTTTCCTTTTTTTGTTTTGTTTTTTGTTGATAATGGTGGTGAGTTCCCAGATAGAACATTATCTGGGTTCGTCCCAAATGATATACATCATTGAGATTCCAATCATGTGATGGACGGTGGAGATATATATATATTTTAAATAATTATTACCTTTTTTATTTCGTTTTTATTTTCTAAAATTTTCTTTTGTTTACAACAATTATTTGTTTTTAATTTTTATTTTTAAATTAATCTCCACCATCCATCAAGTGATGGATGGTGGAGATCTCTTTAATTATTTTTAAATTCTTATTTCTTTTTATAATTTTGAAATTTAAAATAAAATAAAAAAGTAAAAGATGAAATTACCTTTAAGTGAAATTAGTTTGATTAACCTTAATAGAATTTGACTAACGGAGTGGGGGTGTTGTGTAATAAAATGGTAAGTGTGTTTCTGTCTAATTTTAGGCATACCTCAGCGAGATTTCGTGCAATTCGTTGGGTTTTTTTTTTTTTTTTTTTTTTTTTTTTTAATTCATGGGCAAAATAATCATTTGATCAAAAACCCTAGTCACCTGTTAAAATAAACGAAAGTCAACTGACGACATGAGGATTTAGTATAATGAAAGTGTAAATGTGTTTCCACTCAATTCTAGGCATTGGAGGGGTTGTGTACAATTCGTTCTTATAAAATTCTAAAATAAACTTACAACAAATCTTTTACACCTTCATGTTTTTCTGAAGTATATTTAGTGTCCCCAAAAGCCAAAACACACCAATCTCCTTATCCATCTTACATGTGGATAATTAATAAAAGCAATATTATAATGTGCAGTAAACTATGGCATGTGAGGTGCCTAAGAAGGAGGAACACTATGTTCATTGGGTCCTTTGAGTTGGTCTTTATTTTATACAATTAGCAAGCACATGATTCTAATAAATAATCATTCTTAATCTAAACCGTTAAAAAGAATTTCAATTTACTTATATAATGCTACTAAAGAGTTAATATAATCTTTTTCATTAACTGATTCCCAACAATAAAAAATTTCAGACGCAGCCTATTAGATGTATCAACTCTACAGCAAACACAAAAAAAAAAAAAAAAAAAAAAAAACACTTAAAAATTGATTAATTAATTAAGTAAATTTAATGGAAGAAGAACCTGAACCACCATACTTAGAATTTTAAATTGTTGATTAAAATAGTATGTTAGTTGAAATTAAAATTAAATTAATCAAGAGTAAATTGCAAGTTAAAAATATGCATAACAAAATTATCCAGTGATTTTTTTTAACCATATACATTTTTTAAAACAAAAAAATTGTGATAACCATATACCACAACTTCTTAAAATTTTTTAAGCGAAGATACTGTAAAACCAAAATATATCTAGTTCCTCAAACATCTCATGTATGTGATATGAGCAACCAAAACTCGAAATTGATAATTTTATCTCTTTTAAGGCTTCAATTTAGCATACTGTTAACATCATCACAACCGATTTAATATTTTAAATTTACCAAATTTTCAACATGAGTTTAGATAGCTTAATAATTTAAATATTGGAAAAAACTACAGGGCTTCAAACCAATTATATTCGAACAAAAGCTCAGATAAATACACACTAATATTTAAAAGTGAAAAATACTTTCGATTAACAAATAAAAGAAATAATACATTAAAATACCAAATTTCTATCTATTAAAAAAATAATAGTTTTTTGTATTTCTATCTATTAACTAGTTTATATGTAAGCAGGCCAGACATAATTATTGCAATTCCAAATTTCTGTTTACAATTTTATTAAATTTATGAGCATGATGGTCTTATAACATATATTAAATTTGTAAAATAAAATCAGAAAGTCTTATAGCATATATTAAATTCTTAGAGATAATTTGTCCTCAACTTCATTCAAAATTAATGATGAGATATTGCATGTGAAGATGCTTGGGATTGTTGAATTGTATCATTGCATGTTGTTGGTTTATTAATATTAGCACTTTGATTCATTATCCATTTTAACTTATAATATATGTTTCGTTTTCTTGTCCACGAACAAATCCAGAATCATGCCTGTGGTGGAGCTCCTTGTCTCAGCTATCCTTCCTGTTTTGTTTGAAAAATTGACTTCTCCTGAGTTGCTGCAGTTTCTACGTCAGGAGGGTTTGTATTCAAAGATCAAAACATGGGAACAAACTCTGAAGATGATTCAGGCAGTACTTGGCTATGCAGAGGAGAAGCAGTTGGAGGACAAGCGTGTGGAGGATTGGTTAGACGATCTCCAAGACTTGGCTTATGATGTGGAGGACATACTCGATGAGTTTGCTACTGAAGTTTTAGCAAGGAAGTTGGAAATGGAAAACAACGATCAGGCTAGCTCTAGCAAGGTTCGTCGCAAGCTTGTTCCTGGCTTTTTCAAAAAATTAACTCCAAAAGCTATCAAGTTTCGCACTCGCATGGGCTCAGAGATTAAAGATGTCAAACTTCGATTGGAACGTGTCACGAGCCACTTAGAACAACTCCGCATACTCAAAGATGTTCTTGGATTGGGAAAGAATATTGCTGAAGGGAAATCGTCAATTGCACACCACAGACAGCCCACTACATGTATTCCTATTGAACCTGCTGTTTATGGGAGAGATGAAGACAAAGCAAGAATACTGGAAATGGTGTTCAACGATGAACCAAGTGTTTTCAACTTTCACGTAATATCGATTGTTGGCATGGGAGGAATCGGGAAAACAACACTTGCTCGAGAGGTGTACAATTATAAAACGACTGAATCTTTCAAGCTCAAAGCTTGGGTGTGCGTATCTAATGATTTTGATGTTCTAAGAATCTCGAAAGCAATCCTTGAATCTATCACTAAATCTCATAACGATTCGAAGGATTTAAATGCAGTGCAAATTCAACTTCAAGAGAAATTTGCAGGCAAAAAGTTCTTGCTTGTCTTAGATGATATTTGGAGCAAGGATTATAGTTCGTGGGAAACCTTGAGGTCTCCCTTTAAGGCAGGAGCTAGTGGTAGTAAAATCATTATAACGACACGACATGAAGATGTTGCATTAACAATGGGAGATTCTACTCGATTGTACAAACTAAAGTGTCTATCGAATGATGATTGCTGGTCTTTGTTTAAGGCACATGCAGATAAGGATGGAGTTAATTCTACATATCATGATATTGAATCAATTCATCAAAAAGTCATTGAAAAAAGCAAAGGCTCGCCCTTGGCATCAAAGATTCTTGGTGGCCTTCTTCGTGCAAAGCCAATAGATAATTGGTTGGAAATTTTGAATAGCAAAATGTGGGATTTTGAAGACGAAAGTGAAATTCCTACAATTTTAAAATTAAGTTATTTTTATCTTCCCTCTCATTTAAAGAGATGTTTTGCTCAGTGTGCAATTTTATTGGAGGACTATGAATTTCAAGAGGAGGAAGTCATACATTTATGGATAGCTGAAGGTCTTATTCAGCCATCCAAAGAAAATAAACAGTTAGAAGTTTTAGGTCATGAGTACTTCAATGATCTCAAATCTAGATCGCTTTTTCAGCAATCAAGTGTCGATGAATCCAAATACATAATGCATGACCTCGTTAATGATCTTGCACAGTGGGCTTCTGGGGGAACTTGTTTCCGTTTGGAGGATATGTCGAGGGCCAACAAGCAATTGGGAAGCTTCAAAAAGGTTCGTCATCTTTCCTACGTTTGGAATTATGCTGATGGCATATGTAAATTCAATGTGATTAGTGAAATGGAACAGATTGATGAACGGCTGAGAACATTCTTGCCATTTCCAAGTAACCATGGATTGAAGCAGCATTACTTATCTGAAACAATAATTTCTAATTTGCTACCAAAATTTAAAAAACTAAGGACGTTGTCTTTAGAAGATTATTGTATTACAGAGCTGCCTGAGTCATTTGGTGATTTGAGACATCTACGACACCTTAATCTTTCTGGTACAAGAATCAAAAGCTTACCTGAATCAACAAGTTTTTTAATTAACTTGTTGATTTTGAAATTAAAAGGTTGTTATAATCTTAAGAAGTTACCGTCCAAGATACGAAATTTGACCAAGTTAAGATACCTCGATATTAGAGGTGTTGACTTAGATGAGATGCCATTGGGAATAAATGAGTTGAAGTGTCTTCAATATTTGTCTGATTTTATTGTGGGCAAAGGTGTTGGAGCTACCTTGAAAGAGTTGAAGAATTTAAAATTTCTTTGTGGAGAACTTCATCTTCGAAGATTAAGTAATGTAGTTGATTCACAAGAAACTAGTGAGACGATATTGAATGATAAGCAAAAATTAAGGGGGCTAAAACTAGAATGGAACTCTCAATTTGATGACACACGGAATGAGGAAAAGGAGAAAAAAGTGCTTGACTTGCTATGCCCTCATCCAAATTTGGAGGAGCTCGAAGTCAAATTTTATTGTGGCATCGAATTTCCATCATGGGTGGGAGACGCTTCATTATCCAAATTGACCACCATAACATTGATAAGATGTGACAATTGCACACTCTTATCTTCCCTCGGGTTATTAAGATCACTGAAATATCTCACAATTAAAGGGTTGAAAGGATTAAAAAGCATAAGTAAAGAATTTTATGGCCAGTGTTGTTCAAGGCCTTTTCAGTCACTAGAGACTCTTTGTTTTGAGGATTTGCAAGAATGGGAGCATTGGGAACCAATCAAAGAAAATGAGGATGATGGTGCATTTCTCTGCCTACGAGAATTTTCTATCGTAGATTGTCCTAAACTCTGTGGAAGATTACCTGATTATCTTCCTTCATTGGAGAAATTTATGGTTAAAAATTGTGAGCAATTGGTGGTTTCACTCTCAAACCTTCCAAAGCTTTCCAACTTAAACATAAATTACTGCAAAGAGATAGCATGCAATAGTGACTTAAGGTCATTAAAGTATATGACCTTTTCAAATATTTCAAAGTTAGGCAGTTGGTCAAGGCGGGATTGCTTTCGGGGTGTAAACCATCTATGCATTAGTTATACGAGTCATGAGCAGCTCACCAATTTATGGCAAATGAATGGAGCTTTTCTGGAGAGGCCACCACAGTGGGTACAAAACTTCATCTCTATCACAGACCTACAGATTGCATCTTGCTCAGATCTTGTCTCATTTCCTGAGGTTTGTTTCTTTTCTAATCTATGTAAATTGGATATTACAAGGTGTGATGCTCTAACATCATTATCAGTAGAAATGAATCAGAGAAATGCATGTCTAGAAAATTTGAAAATAGAAAGATGCAATTCTCTAAGATTTATAGTAAATGGTCAATTATTCCCATCCCTTAAAAGGCTTGATATAGAGCATTGTGATAAATTGGAGTATTTATGGGATGATAGAGAGATAAATTGTACATCAATTTTGGACAAAGAGAACAACACGTCTCTGCTTGAATATTTGCGTGTTTACGATTGCAAATCTCTCACTAGCTTATCATTAAGTGCTCGGTTACCTGCCACTCTTTTTGTTCTCCGCATCTATGAAGTTCCAGAACTGGAGTCAATAGCAGATGATTTTCATAACAACAAGTCTCTTGAGAAAATTACTGTATCGGAGTGTAAAAAGCTTAAAATTATGCCCAAGGGCTTGTACAATCTTACCCGCCTACATAAACTAAAGATATTTAAATGTCCAAGTATTGTGAATTTGGCGGAAGATGGGCTTCCCAAGGATAGGCTCAGTCGACTTCACATTCAATGTTGTGAGAAGCTGGAAGGTCTACCTAAAGGCTTCCACAACCTCGACTCTCTTAAAAGCTTAATATTAGTTGAATGTCCAAGTATAAGGTCATTTCCAGAAGAAGGTTTTCCTACAAACCTAACACATCTTGACATTAGTGTTGGAGACAATCCACTGCTTGCGTGGGGGTTGCACAAACTCACCTCTCTCACAACTCTCATTCTTGTTGGGGATGAAGAAGCAGAATTGTCATTTCTAGAGCAGGATATGGGAATGAGGTTACCCCATTCTCTAACTCATCTGTCCTTTCTCGATTTCCCAAATGTGAAATGGGTACTGAGCCAAGGTTTTCGAAACCTTGAATCGTTGGAAATCATTGGATACTCAAATCTGACATCCTTTCCAAAGGTGGTCTTACCATCTTCACTTCAATCTCTGTTAATTTGGGATTGCTTAAGTCTCACATCCGTTTCAGAGCTGGGTTTGCCTTCTTCACTTCAGTCTCTAATGATCCGTGAATGCCCAAGTCTTACATCCATTTCAGAGCAACGGCTGCCATCATCACTTTTGAAATTACATATTGATCATTGTCCAAGGCTGGAAGAAGAATGCAAAAGAAATAAAGGAAAAGAGTGGCCCAAGATTTCCCACATCCCTTGCATTAAGATAGATCATAAATCCATCTATGAACTAGAGGATGAAGAATGAATGAGGTCCGTAGAACTCTTGTCACCGGTATGTCAATATCTAACACATTAAGCCTCCTCTACATTTTTAATTAACATTTCAATTCTCTTGATTATTGTCTGTTTCTTCAGCCAGAAGCAAGTGGTTTTCAAATTTACAATTGGTTTAATTAAAGCAGTCATAATGGCAAGTATTTCAACTTCATTTATTGAAATTTTGTTATATGAACTAAAGCCACTTAATATTTATATCAGTACTTTCTAGATGTCTAGCCATCAATTTGTCAAAAAATATGGCTTAAATTACAATATGTGTAAAATTCAATTATGCTGTTCAAACTACCTTATCAAGAATCTAACTTCATTTGTAACTTGTAGATGTCTTGCCATCAATTATGTTGTTGATGATTATTTGAAATGAAAATTTGTAGGAGAAAGAGACAGCACTAGAAAATGGGGGTCCAGGACGGCTATCTTCATGCTTTCTAACCAACTCATATGGGTATGGTTTGAGGTGCAAATATCATGCAGCAGAGCAGGTGCAAATATCAACTTTGTCATAAAGTGTATTTTTTCGCTTGAATGATGCAAAAGTATAAGAAAAGTATGTACCCCTTAGATGTTACATACTACAGTTTTTATTCTATGCTACTGTTTGTTTTCATCATTTCAAGTCAAGTATTCCAAATTCAAGTTCTTTGCTAGTGTCAAGAACATGACACTGGGTTCCTGAACAGCATGTTTTTCATCAAGTAGGACCTAGTTTGCATGTATTATAGGCGGATATGGGTTGAAGGGAAATCTTCCAAGATCTAACTTATGATGTATTAATTTCAGGTTGCAAAACCAAGACAGGTTCATTTATGGGAAACAAAAGCTACTTCTATGGATTTCAATTTATTTCAGTTCAACGATGGCTTCATTTTAGAGATTAACAGGTTTATCCTCTCGAATCCTTGTCGATATTCTGTATCTCAAGAATCATCCTATTATATAGAACACATGCTACTCATTTCTAAAGATTAATTGAATGGTATAACTGGTTTCCAACTACAAAAGCTTTATTCTCACTAACTTCTATGACTGCTTGTATTTTGAGCTATTTTTGTAATTATATGCTGATGAGCTTCTTTTATTATTTTATATTGTATGTCCAGGTTTGCATAAAGCTTAACTTTAAAATGTGGTCAATTTGCAGCTCCCTGTTGTTGTGTAAACTAGGGAAGCTTATGAGAGTGGGAAGCTTCAACAGTTGAAACAACAATTCTATCATATAAATTCAGGTTGGTCAGTTCAACTTAAGCTCCAGTTCTTTATGTTTTCTTATTGTTGTCCTAAGCCTTATTTAGTATTATATAAGCCGAATCCCTGCAACCATCGACAGGAAGATGGACAAAAGGTGGATGAGACTAGCGTTTTATTGGAACTGCTAAGATGAATACTAATTGGGTCTAAAATTTCTCTTAACATTCTAATTTCCTATGGTATTCCCAAGACAGATATTCAACGAATTTTCTGAGCGACTAGTAACCAGATTTAAGGACCTCTTTGCTTTTCTCATGTAAAGTTTGTCTTGTATCTTACCCAACAACCCTCGAGGCCAAACCATTTATTGCTAGGAAGAGATTCATTATATGTGATGATTTAGTGGGTAATGTATATAATTAAGCACGCACTATCCTATTTTAATCAAGCCTATTGAAAGTAGAAAGCATGGACTATTCTATGTTAATAAAGCCTACTGAAAGTCTTTGAAACTTGAAACAAGAATGTTGAAATTGAAGTTAACAAACCACAATGAGAATCAATCAAAGATTTGATCTTGAAAACACAATGTCTATCTTAGAGAATTCTTTTTTTTTTTTTTTTCCCTTTCTATTCATTAAGTG
This sequence comes from Nephelium lappaceum, assembly GCA_021234005.1. Taxonomy (NCBI): domain Eukaryota; kingdom Viridiplantae; phylum Streptophyta; class Magnoliopsida; order Sapindales; family Sapindaceae; genus Nephelium; species Nephelium lappaceum. The sequence goes on along the minus strand of CM037998.1, from coordinate 17,914,307 downwards.
CTACATGAAGGATACAGCTATTATATATATATATATATATATATCTACACTGTATCTTGATACACAAGAAATGTGTGATCTCTAGCCTTACTTCTGATTGGTTAAACATTAACTGAGCTGGAACATCTCAACTCTTTTTTCCTACCAATACTAGAACATAATCAGATAAGCTGAAGCATCAGGGCTGCCCTGCTGTCTCCACTTGATCATTACTAACTTATGTATCAGATGTTGATCAAACTTAGCTTGGACAAGCTGGTTTGTTGTGTTCTACTTGTGAAAGCTGAACATTCTTGTCAACAAAGCCAGCACATTTCTTAGAATTCTAATTCACGGAAAATACTCAAACTCAATTTTGCTATACCTTTATCCCAAAGCCTGTTTTTCTGCTTGAATGATTCAAAAGTATAGAAATAGTTTGGCTGCCTTAGATGTTACACATCACACTTTTTAAACTATGGTACTGTTGGTTTTTATCATTTTCAATAAACTATTCCAATTTTAGGTTCTTAGTTGGTGAACCTAGGCAAGTCCAGGAATTACTAGGTATTAAATAGAATGGTTTTTTTTATGATGTTTGTCATTGTCATCATTTATATTTTGGCTCTAATCTTGAGTTGAATTTAGGACATAATTCATGGATTCAAGGAGAGGAAAGATGGCAAGGACTCCGGGCACAGTGACACTAGTCTGATTTTCCCAGCAAAGTTGTACAACTGAGTGAATTTAATTTATTAAAATTTGATATTTGATGTTAGACAAACTAAAGTTCATAATTATTACTGACACAATTTGGTTTCTTTCAGATGATTGGTTCATCTAGCTTATTAATGGGATGAATTAAATGAAGGCTGCAATGTTTGTGGAGGCATGAAGCTTTTGATTGAAGGTCTCATTTATAGACAGGTATGGTATGTCCATATTTACGAATGAAATAAAGTTTGTATGTTCTTATTAAGCCAAAAGGTAAAATGCATGATTATATTGTGAGCTTCTCAGTTGTTTAATAATTAAAAACTATTGTCTACGTCACCAAATCATCCTTGTTGGTTGATATTTCAAAAGACAGAAAAACATATATTTAAAATTGGTAACCTCCATGCACAATCAAACTTGATCTATCAGTTCCACATTCATCAATAACACCTCAGTCCACTTATAGAGCTAAGTACAGCAAAAATTGAACCCATTTTCACTCAGATTTCGTTGCCCTTCACTAAGTGATCTGGATGTTTAATCGTTCAACAATGCAGGAGCCATATAAAGATGTGATAAAAGAAAACTAGGGAGCGTTGAAAACATTCTTTGATGATAACATTCAAAGAATCAACTTTTCATATCCATCGACTGTCACCAAAGACACTGTCTATTACATTCCAGTCCATAGCAAAAGCAAGAAGCCACTTAAACATCGCCTCCAATACGTGGATTATCTTATGGCAACCAACGACTTCACGAAAAATGACCACAAAAACATGGTTCTTCACAAGGCAGCCATCAGTTACAATATTGCCGAGGTGAAGCTTTTGGTGGAAGTTTCTTACATTTCTGCAGAGCAAATTTTGTAGCAAATAAATCTGGCTACCATTGTTCAAAGCTGCTTCGTTTGGGAGCACGAAAGTCGTCAAGTATTTAGCTTTTAGACCAAATCAAGTGTAGTGATAATAAGCTGCAACCAGTTCATTGCACTAGAAAAGATGGGACCTCAATTCTCCATGCTGCTTTCTAAGGACAACACTTTGGTCATCTCTCTCCCCTTTTATCTCTCTTTGTTTTCTTGTCTTTCTTTACAGTCTATGCATTTATGGTGTCTCTATCTTTGTTATCGTGCTTATCTTTATAAGATATGCAATTACAATTTTTTTTTTTTAATCATCATTATGTCTACTTTACAATATGTCGGTTTATAGAGTCATTGTTTATTAACAGATTTGGATTTAGCAAAAAAAGATCATGGTGCTCATGGGTGGTATTGGTCATTTAAAACCATGATGGTTGTAATCACTCATGATTGTAATTAAGATTATGATAGTACTGACAAAAAAGTCATATAGAACTTTTTATAATTAGACTTAGAATTTTGTTAAGTTTAATATATAGTAACTTTAATTTTTCCAACACGGGAATGTCTCGAGTTATTGAAATTGGATGAAGGGTTAGCAGAATTGAAGACCAAAACAGCATGACAAATCTTATATCTTTTGAATAATAGAAAATCTGCTTTCAGTTGTAAAAATGATATAACCAAGTTATCTCAGATATCATTGCCATATTTGGATTTCTTTCAGGTAACTATGTCATTTTATTGATGACGTGGACTAAAAGGAGACTTGTAGTGTTTGTAGAGGATTCAAATTTTCACATAAACATCTTGTTCTCACCCAATTTCAAGTAAGTATATATATATATATATATATATATTCAACTTTTAAACTTTAATATAAGTTACCAAATATGTTTCACTTCGCAAGCCAGCCTATTGGTATTTGTTTTTCTTTTGTTTTTTTTTTCCCCAAATATTTATTTTCAATGCCAAATTTAGGGACCTTATTGGTTAAAACTCAGTACATATTGGTATTGGTATTATCTAGTTGAGTATAGTTCATTGACGAGATGTGATTATCTTATTTAATTTTTTGAAAATGTAATGTAATAATTTAACAATGGATTATAGTTTCTATGTTCTTACTAAGTTAAAAGTAGAATGCATAGCAATTTTCGAATTTTCAAACTATTCTTTGTTCTATCTAATCCTTGTCTAATTGAAAATCTTTTCTTTTTGTCTTTTTTTTTTTTCGCAGGATAAAACAAAACAATGAACTTAGCAGAGCTCTACTTCTTTGCCTTCCTTTAGGTCTTGTTTGACAGATTGGAACGGCATGAATATCTGTGATTAAGGTAGTGCTTAATAAATGCAGAGGAGAAGTGATTGTTGTGTTAATAATAGGCAGAATAATCTTTGAGACTTGGCTTATTTTGTGGAGAACTATCTCAATGAGTTGGCGACTAAAGGTTTAAGGGCATTGATCCTAAATCTCAATGAATTACATTTGTGGTCTAGTTGGAAGAACTCTGTCAATTAACAAATGATCCTGGATTCAAAGGGTGAGCTAAAGGGACCAATGTATCCAACATCATTTTAAGCATACATATGTAGGTACGCCAAATTCCAACTTTATATGGTAATCATATTATAGTTTTAAGTTTAATTTTAAGGTCTTATACTTTGTGAAAAGTAATTTGAAATGTTAGTGAGATATTGATAGTATTTTAAAACATTTTTAAAATAGATATGTAATTACTATTATTGTGTTGTTTCATTTCAATTCAACTGGAAAAAACTTTGGTTATGATACATATATTTTTTTTCCACTTTATTGTCGAGATCAAATAGAAAGTCACTGTTTTACAAACTAGAGGTGCAAAATTTCAGAAGATGGGCCAAACAGCACATCAACCACATTTGGAAGTCTGGTAATAAAAAGTTGTTTCATTAGCATAACTAAAGACGTTATTATATTTGCTTGGGATATAACAACATTTTAATCCTTTTAGATTGTGCTTTTTATTTTATTCTACTCATTAATGAATTGTGTTTTAGTGTGGGATAGCAACTGCACCATTTCAATCCAAAACAAGACTTTAGAGTTGAGTATGACTGGAATCATGGTATAAGCTAACTTGAAATGTAATATTCCTATTTGTTTGTGAAGTTTGATCTGACCTATACATCAATCTTGTAATTATCTAATGTTGTAGTTCAACTTCGATTGCATCTTCCTTGGCCTTTTACCTACCTCTTTTGAAGTGGAAAAAAGCCAATATGAAGTATCTATTGTGATAAGTGGCTGTAACAGTATTAGGGTGCAGCAAAGGTAATACTTCGTTGTTTATTTATTTATTTTTTTGTTGTATTTATATAAAGAATTACCAAAATATAAGTTCATATGGTTGTTTTCTTTTGTTTCCAATGGAGTGTGCCCTTCAATGATAGGTTTTCCTAATAGTTTCCAATTATCGCTTATGTTGAGGGGCTTAGGAGTCTATTTCCCATCTTTTCTTGACCTGTCTTTTTGCCTATTTATTGTGGCAGGTCATCTCCTTCAGTTTTGGTCGAAGTATTCGAATAGATGGCTTGATTATTGATCTCTGGTAGGAGGCTCTAGAGGCAAGATTCATTTCTCAACTAGAAGCTCTTTAGAAAGCCTCTATCATAGCTATGATTTGGGTGATTTGGTTTGCGTGAATAAGGTTTAAAGGATACCCAAGTCCCCTTTGCAACTGTTATTCATGCTCTCTTTTATACTGGTGAGTTTTATTGGCATAAGAATTGGTTAAAGAGCAACTCTACTTTTTTGGTAGCCCCTCATCGGTCTTGTTTCTCAGATTTGCTGTCACCGATGAAATTTATTGTCACCTATATTTATCATGAGGGTAATCATATGGTGAATTCACTAACTTCTTAGGCTCCCAATACCATTTCTGTTATTTGGTGGTGGAGCACTCCAAGTTTTTGCAGTTTTTTAGTTTCTAATAATGTTTGTCAAAAGTCGAATTTTTTATTTTGAACTTTTTGTAGTATGTTCTCTTCTTGTTTTAATATAATGGCAGGGTTGGGTAGATGATGAGGGTGCTAAGGAGGTGCCAACCTAGTTGGGATATCCCAGTGCACCTACTGATTCCTATCTCTTGCAATAATTATATATATTAAAAAAAAAAAAAAGAAGGTTTGTATTGAAAGACAATACATGTATTGCTTAATTGCTTATGGGCAAGATTTATGTGAATATTACAGCTTTAAAATGTAAATTCTATTGAACATATGAAATTGTGGTTTCTTTAGTAGCATTGGAATCATGGTATATTTCTATATTAACAAAGGAAAATCCAACAAGGATGTGTTTTATACTTGAATTTTATTTTTATGAAATTCTTTTCAATCAAATTCACTATTATCCAAAAACAAAAGAAAAATTCGTTTTTATCCACTTATTCATGAAAATTTGTTTTAAACTCCTCAAATAAATTATTTTCATTCTATACCCAAGATTATCAAGTTACTTTTAAGTCAAAATTTAGAAAACACGGAATTTAAACTCGATACCAAGTTTTGTGAAACGATAAAACCCGATACCGGCTTTTGTCGCCCCACATAACCCGGTACAGGGTTTTATGGCCCTATAAAACCCGATGTATTTTATGGGACTATAAAATTTGGTACTGGATTATATGGGGTCATAAAGCCCGATACCAGGCTTTATGGCCCTACATAACCCGATACCGTGTTTTATGGGGCCACAAAATCCGGTCATTTTTTTTAACATTATATCTCATCAGAAACCTCTATATTCAAATCAAATCCAACTAAATCTAATCTAAATATTATTACCCAACATTCAAAACACGAAAAAACTTAAAAAATTACAAAAAAAAAAAAAAAACTTCAAAAAATTCCAATAAAACTCAAATAATTAACAAATGAAGCTAAAGTTCTCATACCATGAGCAATGGAGGTGGAGAATATAGTGGACAAGGGCAACTACGTAAAGTGGGTATAGGTTGCAATTAATTTATTTAAGAGGTTAAAAACATTTTTTTTTTAAAATTGGTGGGTATAAACGAATTTACAACTTTAATGGTAGGCATTTTGGGTATTTTTCACAATTGTCTCCAATAATTTATATTTAAAGACACTATAGCTTTTGATTTTGGTCTTCTATGCTTCAATGCCGAAATTGATAACTAGCATAATTTCCAAAATTTCAATATAAAGTTTTTCGAGGTTATCATTGGCATATCTAATTAGGTAGTCACTTAAAAATCAGTAAAATCCTGAAATTGTAGGTTGTTTAATTAATTGTGGAACAAATAATAGTTGCTGTGTTCTTCTTCATGAGAACGTAGTTCTATCTTTTGCCTTGTGCTTCCGATCAACTTTTGGGTTTTCTCAAGCTAAGATCCTCCAAAAGTACACATATGATCCTTTTTTTTTGAATCTTGGCTCAGTTGGTTCTTGTAGATGGAATGATCAAACATTACATACAGTTAAAAATGGTACAAAACATTATGACCTGTACAGCTATTAGCTAAACTATAGAATCAGCAGTTACTGTATCATCAAAAGTCCTAGTTTAATTCTAACGATCCTAGTTATATTCTAACATCCTAGTCTCATTGATGTGAGTTTTATGTAAAATATTAAAAAGTTAAAAAAGAAAAAAGCACAGGAGAATACGTGACTTTCATGAAAGCAAATGAATGATAAGTCAATCTAAAAAGAATCATGAAATTATTTAAACATTTTTTAATACTTTTTTAAAAGAAGTTTATAGACGACCTTTCATCTGTGTCAACAGATAATATATTTTCACTTTCTTTGTTCTTCCTATGAATTCATTCTACCCGTTTAACAATTTATAATTTCTTCTATAATAAGATATATCATTGTCATTTGTGTGGTTGTGACAATTTCATTTAGTAGACATCGATTCAAAGGGAAAGATGTTTATTTTAATCGCCAGTCACCAGACCTTATTTTTTAGAATTATTTAGCAAAATAAATACTGAGAAATAAAATAAATAAAGAATTAAAAAATGATAGTAGTGTCAAAAAAAAAAAATAAAAATAAAAAGTTGTGGATGATTTCTATTAGATGAGACAGCACAATTTTATTGATGGCAATTAAATTGACATAGTCGAACTCAAAAATAAAAAATAAATTAAATTAAATTGACATATAGTCAAGTATTAGGAATTTAGAAGTTATCAATTAAATGATATTTCCTACAAAACGGATCAAAATTTCCAATACCATGGAAATCAGTGGATTTTTCCACACACGTTATGATGACTTTGAATAAGCATCAATCATGCGTTATTAGTAACTTTTTTTTTTTTTTTTAACCGAAGCAAATCTAAGGATCAATTGGACCCTTACGAGATTTGATTCCGACTGTAGCCCGGATAGTAACTCCCATATAGGAGGGAGTACCCCACATAAAGGTGAGGGATCTACATAGAGAGTAGAAGACCCACGTATTAAATAGTGGGAGATATGTTATTTTGGTATAGAACCATACACCACTTGCACGGAAAGTCGGAAACAAACACATTTATCAGTGAAAACATTGCCCAACTACACGTTATCAGTAACTTTTCTATTTATTAGTTACAAAATTTCCCATTATCAGTCGCCATTATTTTTTAGAGTGATTGTCATTGTCATGTGCATTTCGGTTACAAGTAACATCAGCCACACATTATTTGAGATTTTCAGGTAAGTCAACAAAAAAATTAAAAAAAAAAACGCGTTTTTTAAAAAAAAAAATTGAAAATTCTACATATTCTATCCAATTGAGAGCAAATAGAAGGCTTTGATTGGCATATAAGTTTCTTTAAAAGTTTGACTAAGTCAGTTGATTTAACTCACAACCACCATAGTAATCCCTCACAATTTATTTAGGAGACTTTGAAACTGGGGTAACTCCAAGGTTATTTCTCTCTTTTTTAATTTTCTTAAATGTGATTTCATACATTGATTAGGAGACTCTCGAATTGGGGTCAATCAAAATAATATTGTTTGTTTGTTTATATATATATATATATATATATTAGGAATTCCACTATCAATACATTCTAACTTTAAAAAGTTAGAACGAACCAATCATATTCATCCGTTGCATTCTCTCACCTAAAACAAATTTTCTCTCCTATTTAATTCAAATGTAATTGATGAATTTAATTGGTTCGTCCTAACTTTTTAAAGGGAAAAACTTCATTTTAGTCTCTGAGATTTTCGAAAATATCAAAATTTTAAATATATTTTGGAAACAGCTTTTTTTATCTCTAACATTTTCAAAACTCTTCAAAAAGATCTAAACTGTTATTCAACTAACGGTCAACTGTGACAGAAAACTTGAATGAGAAGGGTAAAATGGTCTTTTCATATGAGAGGATAACATCGTGACACGTGGATGACTACAATTTTAAATATTAAAAAAATTAATTTAAATAATTTATTATACATTTTAAATTAATTTTATAAAAAAACTGAAAAAAAAATTAATAAATCTCCACCATCCATCCATGATGGATGGACGGTGAAGAACTAATCTGATGGATTTCCACCATCTTCAACACATCTTCATCTCCACCATCAAACTAATTCAAATCCGGTTCATCAATCTGGTGAATTTTCACCATCTTCAACATATCAAGCCAATCAACCCAACCCAGTTCTTCAATACCATCTCTCATAGTATTCAACATCATCAACAATGTCACAACATCATCAACATTATCTTCCTCAACAAAGAAATCAACATTAAGAGCCAAAAAAAAAAAAAATTCAAAACTATTTCACAAAAAAAAAAAAAAAAGAAAACAGGGCAGCTACTGGGTTCGCATCGAACCCAGAAACCTCTAGTTCTGGGTTCGATGCGAACCCAGAACCAGAGGTTTCTGGGTTCGATGTGAACCCAAAAACCTTTGTTTCTGGGTTCGATCGAACCAGAACCAGAACCAGATCCACAACATCACCAAAAAAAAAAAAAATTGAAGAAGATGAGAGAGAAAGAGAGAGATGGAGGTTGCTGCAGCATGTTGTCGACGACGGTTGTTGGGCTCGTCGACGGCAATGGAGGTGGCAGCCGGAAGGAGACAGTGAGAGAAAAAAGAGATGGAGGAGAAATGGAGGAGAGAGATGTGAGTTTAACAAATGGTGATTGGTTTTTATTTTTAGGGTTTTTATTTTTTTTAATTATTGTTTAATTTAAAAAATAATAATAATCATTTAAAATTGGTTTAAAAATATGTAATATTTTGATTTTATTATGGGCAAAACGGTCATTTTGAGTGTTGAGGGTAATTAAGTCTTTTTTATTTTTTTGTTTGGTTTGACCGTCAATTGACAGACAATTTGGACTATTTTGAAGAGTTTTGGAAAAGTTAGCAATTGAAAGAGTTGTTTCCAAAAGATATGTAAAATTTTGATATTTTCAAAAATCTCAAGGACTAAAATGAAGTTTTCCCCTTTTTAAAGTCATGAGACACTTATATTTATATAATGATTCTACCATCAGTGTCTTTTGACTTTAAAATGTTATGATGAACTAACCAAATTCATCAATTACATTTGAATTAAATAGGAGAAAAAATTTGTTTTAGGAGAGATGATGCAATGAATGAATTTGATTGATTCGTTCTACTTTCTTAAAGTTAGGAGGCACTGATTATAAAAACATTATATATATACAAATATATATATATATATATGGGTCCCTTTGGGTACATTTGAATATGCATATACTTGACAAAAAAAAATGCATGATTGTATTCTAAAATGTGTGATTGTAATTTATTATATGTACTTATAATTAAACATATTTTATTACAGTCAGTAAATGTTATCACGACTAATAAAACTTTAAATGTGATCACATATATTAATTATAATCCCATATATTTAACTGTAATCATATATAAAAAATTATAATAGCACATTTTAGAATGTAATCACATATTTTTTTATCAAGTGTATGCATACTGAAGTGTATACTAGAATGTGTCATATATATATAAATATAATCACTCTATGTTTAGACATAGATTAAATATAAGTGAGTATTAATTAAATTAAAAATATGTGAATTTAATGAATTTTAGTTAAGAAATCGAATTGAAACGGTTGTTAGACAATTAAAGTAACGAACAACTAATATAAAATACATTATCCTAACCAAAACATGCTAGCTACAGATTTTGTTTGGAGAAGCAAAAACAAAAAAAAAAAAAAAAAAAAAAAAAAGAAGAAGTTAGAGTCGAAGAGTTGATATACCTGCCTACACATCACAAAAGGAATGTAATGGAAAATTTTGGCAGGATTAAAAACCATATCGCCTCGAGTCCTGTGAAGTTAAAAATAAATATCTCTTTAAATCATAAGATCCATAATAAATCTAACAGTGAAGAGGGCTTTTTTCTTTTTTTTTTTTTAACGGGGATGAAAAATTAAATTCAAGAAAAACTATCTATATGTTTTAGGACAAAATAAGACCTCTTAAAAGTAAGAAAAGTATTTAACCACTCCTACTCATGAATGGTGTGCGTCTAATTGTGAAAAGATTCTTTATAGGCAATTGTATCCTTTTTATTGTAATGTAGACGGAATTGCATTCGTAGGTATCATCCTAACATCATTTTGTAGAATTTTGTAATTTAGCATTATGGATTTTACATCTTTATATTCAAAACAGATCTCTCTATTAAACTCTTGCAGAATTGCATTTTTTTCTTTTCCTCCTTTCCACCACCACGTAACCTGTTAGAAGCATTCAATAAATCACAATTCATATGCATCTAATTTTATGTGTCATGTGACTTTAGATCTAAGCGTCAAGATGATAAAGCATTTAAATGAATCATCAGAATTCATCAACTCAATCTAATAATTCTTGATATTCACCATCAAAATTCATGCTCGAGATAAAACTGGCAAATCAAAATTTCTCTTGTTGCAAAGAAAGCATTAATTTATTTTTCATTCCAAAAAAACCAAAAAAAAAGAAAAAGCATTAATTTCCTTTTTAACATGCATGAAAAAGATCATATGCTCAACATTGAACCTCAGCTTTCAAAATCTTCCATCAAACTATTACGTATTAGATAGAATTTTTTTAGCACTAAACTAGAACTAAAATAACTGCTGTCCCCTTCCACTTTGATTTAGCAACGTAAGCACTGTTACCTATATTGGTTTACTTCCAAATGAAATATTGTTATTACATTATTACTTCCAATGAAATTTTTTACATTAAAGTTATATCTACAAAGTAATTAAATTTTATTGATAAAAATTTCTCACATTCATAGTTCCAAAAAAAAAAAAATTGTAACATTCAAGATCAACATGATGGACAAGTTAATTGTTAATTATGAATATAAATACACTTAGAGGCATGTCTCATAAGGACTTATTATACCTTTGATAGCACATTATGTCATAACATAATTTCTTCTTTTTTCCCGATATAATTATTTTCTCTTAAAACTAGAATTATTTCACATTGTAAAAAAAAGGGTAGTTAGTTAGGAACACTTATTGGCAGCAATTAAAAGGGCAATGAGAAACCAGCAGCGGACATGGAAACTCAAAATATAATCAACTGAAAAACTCACCACTGGCCTCAGACTTACGAGAATTAGATGATTATCACTGCCACCAGAAACCCAGCTTGTAACCTAATTCAATCAATCGGCTTGCAAGATCTCTACACTCAAAAGCCACCTACAGGACAGAATAACTAAATTCAGTTAGATATTTCCATCCGGACTTTGAGAGGTCCAAGAGGTGGCATGATCTTCGTCAAGAAAGATTCTGTCCTTCGAGTGGAATTACTATCTGCCATTAAACTGTTTTTTCCAGGTTTTCAGGTTAGTTAGACTTGTCTGTTTCACTGTGTTACTACTTTTCTAAATTATATATTATCTTTTGGCTTTTCTTAGCATTCTACTTTATGCTTTTTAGTTCTTGAAGATTTGTGGGATATACTAAAGGATTAATTATATGCGCGGGTCAGTCCTCGTAACCATACCATTGGTGTCCCTACAATTTGTTTGAGGCATGCCCAGTCCCCGGAATTTAAGAATTATCAAGAGAAAGGTATTGTAAGGTTTCAGATCATTTACTTGCAGATTACAACAACGAAAACAAATAATTACTCAGAAGAATAATCTTGCTTGGGTGAGTACAAACAAAATTTTTTTCCCATTTTTCTGGAATCTAAAGAGAAAAACCAAATCAGGATTCAAGGAAGGTGTTGAATGCCATATGCAACAAGAAATTATCAAGAGAGATTGGGGAAACAATTCTGAAATTTTTAAGCATACAATACAATCAGTTCAGCGCATTAACAACACCTTTTGTGTTGCTGTCGTTACAATATCACAGTACTCAAAGGGGGTCACCAACGACAGAGGCAGCAACAAGCCCTCTTATATGAGCCATATCTATCATGAGAAAAGCACCAACAGCATCTGCAATCTTTCAATGCATATTGATTCTAAGTAGTTAGTCACTGAAGAAGGGAAAAATATGCAAACATAGAAAGAAATTTTCAGTAGCTTACACTGCTATCTGGTAGTAGGACAGAACTAGCAAAAATCCTAACCTTCCTCAAGCGAGGATAGCCAAAATCTCAAGGACAGGCATAGACATTGGCAATAATAAGTTTGGGTCAAAATAATATAGCTGTTTTCTCAAGCACATTATAATCAACAAGTCCTGTTTAACAACCAAACGGAAATTGAAAACCAGCAAGCCAACTGTCATTACACTCCTCTCAAATATTGCGGCATTACCTTTAGATTCATCAAGTCGATAAGGCATTGGCTCAATAAATTGAGGTTCTAGAAACAAGTCTTTTAACAATCATAAGCCCATGTGACAAACGTCTACCATGAGGTAAGTTCAAACCCTGAGTAGTCACAAGAAGGCATTATTTTACCCGTCCCTACATTGTCAATTATTATTAGCAATGGAAATTACCAAATATAAAATTATATAGGACAACTAACCATTATCCAACCATACGGATTAAGAATTGCAGTTTACACCTCAAAAGTAGCAGGAGAACCGGACAGCGGTTGAAAATCAACACCCCACTTCTTTTCATCCAAGTAAAATGCTGCCAAATCTCTTCTTTGGCAAAGGGTTTCCACTTTCAAATTCATTTGTGTACTCATCTTTAACATGGCATATAAGAACATGAAATTTATGTTTATGTGAAATCATAGAAAAGTAAATGAAAAGAAAAATTGCATGCAATTTCATTAAACGGACAAAGTTTACCTTATACCAGGTAATTGTATTTGTTTGTGAGAGATGAACCAACTGCCTCCCCCATGGCTAAAGTTCTGTAATGCAATAAGCTCGACTGCCTATCAGCCTATCGTTGTGAATAATTCAGGTTCCTCAGGTCAGGATTTGCTTCACTCAACCTATAGTCTACAAAGCAGTTTTCCCTAAATTCATAAAATCCAATTGAACACATTGAAACGTTCTAACAGTGGTCAGTACTAAAGTAATAAAACATAAAAATCGAAAGATGTTTATATCATGCAAAAATTTCATAAAACACATTAATGCACAATCATTTGAATGAGAAAAGAAATATAATTAAATTGGAGGGTAAACTATGGCAGGTACAGGGACAGAGACAGGACATGGTAGGCTCCTAGTAACCAAACTTCCTTCAACATAAGCAGACCTACAAGACTTCACCAAATTGAGTCTAACAAAATTAGGGAAGCAATGCATACCAGGCACTTTTGAAGAATCCATAACTGCTACTCCTCTACAAGCTTGCATCTTGGTTTCCACCAGTATACCTAACACGTTTCCTACACATTTGCAAGGTTGATGCGGGATAAATTTCAAAGATGGCTGAAAGATTTCTAAAGAAATTTACATGTTTCCTACACATTTGTAAGTTTTGAGTCAAACATTGGTTTCCGCTATAAGAATACCCACTAGATTGCATCAGCTTCGTAGAAGTCAGTTCTACTGTAGATATATCAGAAAGCAACCTTATTCATTGATCTGAACTAATAATCTGCATACTAAAATAGCCAACATTTCAACTAGGAATCGGACTCTATCATGTGAGAAGAGAACGCTTCACTGCACGGATGGTGAAAGTTCCGATGAATTGTTGTGATACCCAGATCAGATTGTCGACCCGGACTCATGCACATTGCAATGGGCTGTGTCAAATATAACCCGCATGGGTTGGGTAAACTCTGAATCCAACACAACCCGGTTAGCAATTAGCATACTTACACTAATGCAGTGTTATTATAAGGGCAAATTACAATAACTTCGCTGACTTTTGATAAAGTTATACTGCATCCTAAAGTATAAACTTAATTGCACTAACACCCTATCAAACAGTTGACAATGGTTGACTAATGACAGTTTGTGATTGTGGTGGGGTAATTTAGTAGTTTTGATATCAATGAATGAAATAATATATTCATTTCTATCAAATAAAAAATATAAAAGTATTTTAAGAGAAAAGTGCAATGAAGTGATTTGTAGCGATCGAACAACTAAATAATAAAGTGCATTGGCTGGTGGTGATTGGAGAGGGCACTCACAATGAGTTGACTCGGCCTATTGTGATCATTTTGTGAATGGGAATTTACGGTTTTGTCCCTAGTAATGGAGGAGATTTTGTTTTATTTTTGTTTGGTTTATGATTTGGAGGAGAATTGGGGGGCTATTTTTGTGTTATGGGAATTATAAGGGTAATTTACATTGGTACTCAGCTTATTTGTTTAATTTCAGTTTCATTTGTGGTTTTTACAAAAGTGAGATCTTGTTTCCCTTTTAATTATTTATTAATTTTCAGATAATGTGATATTAATAATTAGAAGTTTGAGTAATATTGACATCAAAAATCAGTTAACAACTAGATTAATGTAAAAACGGTCATTAGAATGAAATTCAAGAAGTTAAACGAAATATGGTGATAGTGTTAATATGATAAGCAAAAAGAGAAACAGAATAAATGCAAAGAAATACAATAAAGTAATAGAGATATATGAGAGAGAGAGAGATAAGGAGACAAAGGAGGCAAGCAAGTTTTGAACGTGGTTCGACTTAAAGGATAATGCTTGCGTCCATAGTTATATTATTGCTAAGAGAAAATTAGGTTTAGTAGAGTTTCCACTAGAAAAGGATGCTGACCAACGTATAAGATCTCTTTTAGGATCTTGGTAGGCTTGTCGAGATGTACAATGCTTGTTTGTACATACGAAGGAACCTTTATATAGTTTTAGGGTTCTTTATTTGCATACAATTTGACTACTACGATATAGAAAAGATTAAAATTTATCTTTCCTATTTTACATGAAACTATATTAAACACTTATGGTGTCTTTACTTTGATTGAAGGAATCAAAATGGGAATCGAAATGATCTTAAATCGGAATAGTTTGGAATCTGAATGATGTATTGAAATCGAAATAAGTTGTTTATTTCAACTATAGGACCGAATCAGAATCAGAATCAGGCAGTATTCTCATTGAGCTGTTTACTTTACTTTAGAATCGAAATAGATTAAGTACAAATTATAAAAATAGTTCTTGATTAAAATTATGGATTAATTACAATATGCAAAATATTATTTAAGATGAAATGTCATAATTTTGTCATGTAACTCGTCATAATAGGCTAAAAAAATGAACTTTCTAACCATATTATTGTAAGTATATTGTGTGTGTGTGTGTGTATACATATATATATATTTTTATGAAATAACATATCATGAATCTATATTGTATATCAAGTCGTGATTTTTTTTTTTCTTTTTTTATATAAAAATGTTACCTAAATTTGTTTTGCCTTTGTAAATGTAATAGCTTAGCAACCTTGGCAATGGTAATACCAACTATTATCAATATGTAACATTTTTCAATTCATCATAAAATTTGAGTGCTAACAACAAATCATTGGAATAAAATATAATACTTTGCACCAGCACTTTTTTTTTTTTTTGAAAGTTTTTAGCATATGTAAATATTCATATTTATAAATATAAAAACAATCGAGTACAATAAATTAATTCAACAGCAAAACCAAAATTATCAAAAAGGTTTCTTTTTTTTTTTAATAAAAAAGTATAAGGGACTTTTTACATTAAATTTGAGAATGAGAATCAGATTCTCAAATGGGGTGGCAGGAATAAGATTCATATTCCATAACTCCAAATTAATGTAAAACCCACACTTTCATTCTCATTACAGAATGAATTTTAAGCAAATAAACATCATCAATCAACCTCATTGCTCATTCCTCATTCTCATTTTCTAATTCATGAAGTAAACATACCATTAGATACTAAATCAAACTACAATTAATTGTGTCCATATTTGACTTATAATGCAATTCTGATAGGTTCCTGTTCAAGGAGATTTTCTATGCATTATAGAAATCTTCCTATTTGATGAAGTTATTTTCCTTTTTCCAAAGATTCATTGAAATAAAGAAATATGTCAACTCTGCCAATTAGTAGAAAATTTTCTGTTTTCGAGTCTTTCTCACTGTTATGGATAGCAAGCTGAGGACGTGTCATGGGCTGCTCTATGACTACAATCCTCAAGCTATGTCTTATGTGAGCTCTGTATCCCAAGCTGATTCAGTGTCTTAGGCGCAATTGAACTTGTTTGGTATTCTAGTTGACATCTCATGGTACAAACAACTTTAGACCGCTTCATTCTTCATCTGGGCCTTTAGGCTGGTTAGCCTATTGCGCTCTTATTAGGGCTTTCAGTCTTGGTGCTATTTTTGAGCACAATAAATAATTTGAAAATTTAATCATATAACATGCTTTTTATTTATGCTGATAAATGTACATAATAAAACACTCACTTATCTAGTATGAATGTAGGTAAACAAGTGCTCTCACCACTTACTTCAATTATTATTATTATTATTATTTAAATTGAAGATACCATATGAGGGAATTCAAAATTAAAATATTACCAAATGCAGTAAAACGTCTTTATTACTGAACTATATTACACGATAATAATTACTTCAAAAATTATTTTCAATGATCTGGGTTTAAATTAAAAGTAAGAAATTATTTCAATAAATTTTTTAGTATTTATTTATTATTTTAAATAGATAACCAACCCAAGTTTCTGGATAACAAATGTGGAATCATTTTAAACATATAAAAACTTGTATTTACTGCTGTTAAAAAATTAAAAAAATAAAAAATAAAAACTTGTACTTACTTTTTAAACAATAAATACTGTACATTTTAGTTTCAAGAAATAAAAAAAAAGTGTTTTTTTTTTTTTTACAATAATAAAATATGTACTTGTTCGTAACTATGTAAGACTTGGACCTAATAATACACTTTAATACTCTAAATACCCACATCAAGAGTTTCTTAAAGAACCCACCACCTAATGTGGTCTAATAGTATAGAATGTTCATCCAGTTTGACAATGATTCAAGTTCAAACAGATACACCATATATGGTATTTAAAAAAAAAAAAAAAAAAAAAAAGAGTTTCCTAAAGAAACAAAAAAAATAATTTTTTTTTAAATGTGAAATTGATACTATTTTTCTTGTAAAATTGATTACAACCACTGTAATTATTGCAACCTATACATCCATGCTACCCAGATCACCGCATATACCCAGCAGATTGTGAAACAAATACACCACAATATGCCACTTCCAGCTAAACCAGAGTGGGCATTAGGCAGCGTACGTTTGTTATTTGTCTCATTTCATGTGTTAATAGTTGGTATTAGTTAATTACTCAATTATAGAGCAAATTCTTGTCTGTAAATTAGACAAGAAAACAAAAAGAACGAAATTGAATTCAAAACATTAGATTTGCTTTCTCATAAATCTTACTAATTTAGTGATATCTAAAGAGGACGTTCAAATAGAACCACAACATACCACTCAATATAGAGAGATCCATTTCTAATTTCTATTAAACTTACAAGAATTTGTGCTCAAGAGCCGTCTCTTTGATTCCAAGTAATCTACGAGAATGAAAAACTCGGTACATCAAAGAAAGTCACCAAGTCAGAATATTGCTTCGAAAATGCATCAAGTTGATTCAAATAAGAAAATTGAATCCGAAAACTGAAATAATTACCCGCCGAAATCAGCCCAAAATCTGCTCCAATTATTTTTCCCTTTCTCTTTTTCTAGTTTCTTCCTTCTGTTTGATGTTTATTCTTCTCGTTGTTTGCTGCCCATACTCGGTACCTTGTGTTTGTTATGCTTCTAATTGAACATGGTTTTCATGAGTGCACATATATATATATATATATTGATTATTGTGTGACCGCCTTTAATCTCCCTTTCTTCCTTTTTTTTTTTTTTTTTTACATATATCTTGTACATATATTATAAGTACACTTCATACCGAGCTCTCTTGATCAGGATTCGATGATACAACTCAGAACTAAACCCCAAAAGGGAGAAATTTGATCACAAATTTGTGACTGTGGTGAATCGAACCCTTCCCATAAGCAAGAGCAAGGCGTGGCGCTGCCACTGCGGCACCACTGTGATTCTTAATCCCCCTTTCTTATGCAATTAATCCGGTGCCTCATCATGCAAAGCATGATCAAACAACACCTGTCCCTTCATTTTTTTCTTAAACAATCTCAGCCCACTAACATCTCTCTCTCGCAGTCTCTCAGCCACTCTCTACTTCAATAATTGTATGGCCTTTTCATTTCATTTCTTTTTCTAATTTTTTTAAAGCCCACGGCCCAATTGTCTCTAATATACACAAGATAAGATCTCTTAAAAAATGAGTTCATTGAATGAAGAAAAGAGATGCACTAATCTTCAATTTGGGCTCTTTTAAAAAAGTTTGACCCATTTAAAATTTGGGCTCTTTAATTGGGCTCTTTGATTGGGCCCCCTTTGATTATTCATTTGAGCTCCATTTATGTTTTTAAAATTCCACCAAACTCATTAGGATTCGGGCCTAACATTTGCACTAAAAGTTGTTTCATATGATTTTGAACTGCTTCTCTGTTTGTATTCGAAAGTTAAGTATATCTTGCAATGTCTATACAACATACTAATAGCTCTAATAATAAATGTAAACATTATTTTCTGTTGTTTGCTTGTGATCACTATATGTGTAACGTTTACTAATAATTGAGGCAATACATATTCAACTTAAGGTCAATTGTATTCCTTGATTTGATCACATATCAATTTAAATAGTCATTTATATCTATTTATTCGATCCCATTATGAGTTATATGATAACATTTACAAATGTGTGCTTTCAATTTCAGGTTTTGTTTGTATGATCTATTTCTCTTTGTCGTACTTTTCTATTGTAAAAATAATTTTCATTATGAAAATTAGGTACAACTTCCACATCAATTTTTTAAGACAGCTAATTAATTTTATTTTAGTCAATCTTGACGGTACAAAATTTATTTGCTTTTGGAGGGATATATTGCTTAATTTTGTTGCATTTACTCTATGAAAGTAACAATTATCTATGTTTTTTCCCCTTTGTAGACGCCATAATAGTAACAATTTTATATAGTAATCGTTTAACATTTTTATATGACAGTTTCACATGAGGGATAAAAGGGTAAGACAATCAATTAAAAAAATCTTTAACTAGTCCTATATAAAGATTAATTTTCTACAACAACCCAAGAAAAAGAAAAATAATATGGCATTAATGAATATGAAATTGTTTAAATTTGGCAAAATTAAATACATGTACACTCAATTGATATTAAACTTCATAGACCTTAGCTGCATCTGTAATTTTCTAATTTGCCACTTCCTATTTTAAAGCTCTGCTACTTCAATTGTATGAAAATTAATTTCTAACAATTTTAAAGCTTGGAACTTCTCCAACACTAGCAATTTTGGTTTTTTTTTACAATTTTTTTTTAATATGCAAGGATTAAACTTTGATTTCATATTCCAAGTCCAAAGGTAGTAAAAAAGAAAAGGGTTCAATTCTAGACATACCAGTAGAACAGCAACCAAAGAGAAGGACTAAGAGATGTGGAGGAAATAAAGAGATTTTAATAAGAATCCTCAATTTTACCAAAAAAAAAAAAAAAAAATCCTCAATTTTTTTTGGGACTCACTTGAAAACACAAGTAAATGAATGTGTGTATCAGCTCTTAATTAATACATGGCTACTAAATCATATCTCGAAGACTATGTAGCAACAGTATTGTACGTTAATCTAAGTATCACTCAATATGAAGTGAAATTAATTATAAATTACAACAATAAAAACGAATTAAAAAAAATCTGACAAAAATAGAAATCTTGTTACCTGATCAACATAGTTTGTACCCATCAGTAATTCTTATTTCTTTGTAGATCTATTTATAATTTTCTGTTTGATTAATTACAGATTTTATAAAAATAATTTTAAGTTCGAACAAAAGTAAGTCAGTGATACTCTGACAAGAACATCATTAACGGAAAAAACAGACATAAACTAAACAAACTGTTAAAAAAATACCATAAATAATTGTTGGGTAATTCATTTTCACTGATTAATTGTGACTTTTTTTCTTTTTTTTTCTCAATTCATTAACTCTTAACCTTATGCCCTAAGGATATAGGTTAGACAATATAATGAATTTAAATGAATTTATTCGGTAGTTAGTCGTGACTTCTTTTCTTTTTTATTTTTCAATTTGTTAGATTTTAACTTGTGCCCCAAGGACACGTATTAGTAATAGCATAAATACAGATTATCACTATTATGTTTGATTTACGCAAAAATTCCTAATAATAATGAAAAAAATGGAAAAACTAATATACTAATCATATGCATATTTTAACACATGAAAGAATGATCCATATTAAAAAACAAACATTTTCTTCATCAAATACAAAGTGTAGGTATCAGCTTTATAAAAGAAAAATGGGGCAGCAACGCAATGCACGAGAAATGACATGAAGACTGAATTTGTGAAAAGCGTATTAAGTGTGAAACGTATCATTAGAAAAATTAGGTATGCTATCATGGTCAGGTGGGACTCAATTCCACCTTATGAAGATGGGTGGAAATTTATTTGCTTTCTTTTTTTGTCATTGCTGCATTACTTTGGATCTGTAGTGACTAGGGAGTTTTTATGGTCCACACGGTTTTAAAAAGAAGCCATAACGTCAGAAGACAAGTTTCTTTTCTTTCTTCTTCTTTCTAGGAATACCATGAAAAGTTACTGTGTGATTTCTGTGAAACACAATCAAAGCATTTGCTCTGTGATTTTTGTGATTTCATTTTTTACGCTGTTTTTAACACATGTTTTATGCCGGTAACTCATGAATATATTTGTGGTTCACTTTTTTTATTCATCAATAATGAAGAATTAATACATAAAATAAAAGTATTTAAAAATATATATATAAAATAAAAGTGATTGGATAATCCAATAAAAGGAAATTATCTATAATTATATAAAAAGCATTTAAAGTTATGTTTCATATACGAAGGAATTGCAAATTACCTTTTAATAACAATATATCCCCCTCAAGTTACTCAACCTTGATAGGAGAAAAGATATTTTGGTCTATTCCTAATTTTATTTTTTAAAAAAAGATAAAAATAAAAATTTTGAAAAATGAAAAAACATTGAATATCCACCGTGAAAGGACGGTGGAGATTTTACAAAATTAAAACGGAAAATAAAACAATAAAAACAAAAGAAGAAACAAGTGGTGGAGATTCATTTTTTGAAATCTATTTCTTGCTATTTTTATATGTAAGGATATTTTTTTTCCTTCTATAAATTTCTTGTATGGTGATTTCGGTTTCAATTTCTTTGAATTTTGATGATTCGTCTATGAGAGAAGGGAAGATATAGAAGGAGATGATGAACTATTTTATGAAGAGTGTGATTTGTGAATGTGTTAAATAGTGTTCATAAAATGTGTTTAATGGTGTACGTGGAAGGTGTTTTGTGGGGTTTGTTGAAGGAGTTCTTACTGAAGAGCACGATCTGATTTTTTATTTTATTTTATTTTATTTTCATTTGATCTTTTTTTTTTTCAGTTTATTTATCTGTTATTTTTCTTTTCTAATTTTTTGTTGTTTGATTTTTTTTTGTTTGGTTTTTTACTAATCTTTTCCTTTTTAATTATTTATAACTCATAAAAATATTTAACTATTAAAAATAGTCTATTAATTGATTAGATAATAGGTTATTATCACTTTTTAAATTGAAAATAAAAGATAAAAATGAATTTTCATTGGTTAAGGCTTGTCAATAATTAAAACTACTTAAAAGATTTTTTGTATATAGATTTTATTTCACTTGAAATCATTGTTGTAAAATTCGGCGAGTAGGTTCAATTACTGGCTGAGAACTCAGTCAATGTGGTTCCACCGAACTTGAGAATCCCCTAAATTGGGGATTCTACTCGCTAGAGGCTAGTAGTTACCAAATTGAAACCAAGTAGGACAACTTGGGCTCCGCAGGCTGAGGGTGTGAAGCCTTTTATTTATTATTTTTTTTACCTTTTAAGAAAAATTAATAACATACTTCAACAATCTTCCCAAACCATTCTCCGCACTATACTTTAACAATCTCTCCAACCAAACTTCAAAAATCAACCTCCAGTCACCACACTAAACCCTAACCCCAACCCCCAAATCTAATCACCATAGCAAACCCAACCCCCAATCTCCATACCAAACCCCAAACCAGTTTGTTCATCGCTTACTTGTCACCACTTGCGATCGTCTTCAACCGCCGCTTGCCTTTGCCATCACTCACCCGCCATTGGAACCTATCCACATCAACCTCGATGATTTTAGAGAAATTGGCTTTAATGACGGCGCAGTTCATGACCTTAGAGAGGTGACGATGATGTTAAAGAAAGAAAAGGGAAGAAACATAAGTCGTATGAGAGAGAGAGAATGTGAGATAACTAGTTAGTGTTTTGATTTATATAAATTTTATATTTTATTAATATTTATTTAAATATTATATATCCATTTACTAAAATGCCCTTGGGGTATTTTGATGAATATGTTGAGATGGAATGGTAGATATTGGGAATAAGAGTTGCTAATAAAAGCAGCAAACTTGCAAAAATGTTGTTGAGTCTGTTCAACAGACTTCCACCATTTACCGCTAGGTGGTCTAGGCGTTAGCCACTAGGTGAATGAGTTTTACAACATTGATTTTTTTTTTCTTCTTTAAACCTAAGACACCACAACAACATCGTTTTGATATCCCTAAATCAATTTTTGAAAAAAAAAAAAAAAGTTGCAACAACAACTCTTTTTCATCCAAATGCCCATTCGAAGACACTCACCATTGACCCTCTTTTGTAACCCTTAGCTACTGTCACCTTCACTAGTCTGCCTTGGTCGTCGTGTTGTTGTCATTATCGTGCTAGTAAGTTTTTTTTTTTTTTCACCTTATATTAGTTACTAACTTGTTAATCACTTATTTGTGTTTTGTTTTCTTTACGAATAATATAACTTATTATATTAATTAATTTTTTATTTTTTTTTTGCTTTGTTACTTTCATTATGTTAATTGTTTGCTATTTATTTATTTATTTTTTATGTCATATAACTTGTAATCATTTGCACATTATTTTTCTTTGTAATTTTCATATGTTAATTGCATTAGAGATTAAAGCTAATAATTATTCTTCAAAGTTGAAAACAATAAAAACAAGGAGATAAAATAGAAAAAGAGAGCTCAACTGATAGTGTACTGCAATTGTAGGGGCTGTCCAATTATTGTTGTTGTTTATCTTGGTTTGTAGGGGAAATAATATATATATATATATATATATATTACCTATTTGATCAAGTTTGATCATCAGTCAATGATTATCGAGTAATTGAGTATTCGCTACTCACTAGGTCGCCGACCGACTAGTGAGTTCTAAAACATTGCTTTGAAATCAAGGAATGTTAATGCAATTTTTTCATTATTATAATTATTAGGAGGTTTATGTGTTTTGAATAAGATTAGAGTTATTTTATCATTCATTGCTTTGCCGTGCGCTTTCCATGCAATGCACTTATGAAAGGGTAAAATTTTATTTTAGTCCTAAAGATTTTAAAAAAATATCAAAATATCAAAGCTCTTTAAAAACTTTTTATCATTAATTTTTTCAAAACTTTTCAAAAAATTTCAAATCATCAGTCTACTGACAGTTAATAATGATTTTAAGTAATTTAAATTATAATTTAATAACTTAAATTGAAGGATATTTTAAAAAATTTAACTTATAAATTTATTATTTTATGAATGTAATCCGGTAATTTATATATCACTAATAATTTTTAAGGGTAAAAATATTTTTTTTTTATATATTTTGTTAATACTGATCATCAGTTAATAGACGATTTATATTTTTTAAAAAAGCTTGAAAAAAAATTAAAAATGAAAAAAATTATTTTTAAAAGAACTTTAAAATTTTGATAGTTTTTCAAACTTAATGTATTAAAATGAAGTCTTTCACATATGAAAGCATCAAATATTTCAATGGTAAAGTTGCCAATGGGACCGTAACTATTGACTTTAACAATAATGTTGTGGGCCTGAGAATTAATATTTTGCGGTCACGGTGGGCCCAAACATGTCCCAGACACCACGCGGAGGAGAGGACCATCAAATTGTATCAATCACTACAATTTATTACCACAATACCACTTGTGTCGCTTTCAGGACTTTCAAAACTCTGCGCTCACAAAAAAAAAAAAAAAAAAAACTTTCAAAACTCTCTCTACTTCTCTCAATTCTCAAACACTCTCTCAAATTTGTAACTGTTAACTCCATTTGTACTCGAGTTTCAGATATCCAGCTACTCTCATTTCTACGAATATCAACTCCGGGTACGTTCAAAATTATTTTTACATTTATTGTTAATTTTTCATTTATTAATTTCATGATTCTATGGTTTTATATTTTTAAAATTATTTGTTGACAAATAAAATTTGTATTTCTGCAGAACTTTGCTTAATTCGTTTATAACCATTTTATAGTTGATGGACATGATTTACCTGAAATTTACATTCACCGATTAATATTTTATATTTTATTTGTTTTTTATTGATTATTTTCTGATTTTATTTTTTTTTAAAATTTTTTGTTGTTTTGATTTTTTGTTCTGATTTTACTAATCGTTTCTTTTTTTTAAAAAAAATTATTTATAATTTATAATAATACTTAACTATTAAAAATAGTCTATTAATTGATTAGATGATCGGTTATTATCACTATTTAGATTGAAAATAAGAGATAAAAGTGATTTAAGGATTGTGAATAACTAAAACTTACTATGATAAAATATTTGATCAATGAAAACAAAGGAGGCTCATATGCTTAAAGAATATTTTGTACATAGATTTTATTTCTCTTAAAATTAAGGAATTTTTTCTTTTTTCTGATGTAAAGTTGTTGACCAAAATTAATATTTTATTAAAGAAGAGAAAAAAAGATATCCGAAGAAAAGCAAGGTAAAACGCGAAAACGAAATCAAGAAATGTTACTGCAATTTTTTCATTATTATAAATTATTAGGAGGTTTGTCTGTTTTGTATCAGATTGCACTTATTTTATGATTCATGGCTTATTTCATGATACATAGCTTTGATGTGTCATTTCCATGCAACGCACTTATGAAAGCGTCAAATAATTCAATGGCAAAAGTTGTCAGTGGAACCATAACTTTAGACTTCAACGATTATGTTGTGGGCCTGAGAATTAATATTGTCCAGACATGTCCTAGACACCACACAATCAATCGCAACAATTTATTGCCACAATACCACTTGTGTCACTTTTAAAACTTTCAGGACTCTTATCTAATTTTCTCAATTCTCGAACTCTCTCTCAAATTTGTTAGTGTTAACTCTATTTGTACTGCAATTTCAGATATCAAGCTATTCTCATTTCTAAGATTGTAAGAAAAAAAAAGAAGAAGAAAGAAAAAAATTCAGGTACGTTCAAATTATTTTTACTTTTATTGTTAATTTTTCATTTATTAATTTCATGATTCTATGGTTTTATGTTTTTGTATATATTTGTTGACAAATCAAAATTTTCAATGAAAATAACTATTTTTAGTTCTGCTGAACTTTACCTGTTTCATTTGTATCCATTTTATAGTCGATGGACACGATTTATTGTAATTCATGTTGCTTTTTTTTTTTTTTTCCTTTTTTTTTAAGCTTAACTCCAGTCTTTTTTTTTTTTTTTAATCTAATTGAACCAAAATTCAAAAATATGCCAAAAGCTTAAAAAAAAAAAAAAAAGAAAAACAACAACAACACTGTCTATCAAATTACTCAAACACAAAAAATTTAGTTATTCAAACATAACTACATTTAGATACCAAAGGAGCCACGTCCTCCACCAGTAAGATTATAATGACTATCGCAATGACCTTTTCAAAATTATCACTTTATTACTTTTAAATTTTTATTAGTTTTAGATTAATTAATTTTATTTTATATTTTTGGTTAACTAATTTTATTTTATTTTAATCTATTTTTATTTTTTATTTTTTACTAATGATACTTGTTTATAATAAAAAAAAATTATGAACCTGAGCAAAAAGATATTTTCCTGCGTTCACCGAAAAAAAAAAAAAAAAAAAAAAAACCTTCCATAACCTAATTTTTGACTGCACCAATCATTGAAGTCTTTTTTCTTTTTTTTTGGATAGCACAATCATTTAAGTTTGAAAGATATAATTTTACTTTCAACACTCAACAAAATCAGAAAATAATCTTATTAAAATTCACTTCCACTGGTTAATATTTTATTTTTAACACCCATCGTTGCATCAACCACTCTTCATCTTTTCTGATATGCAGTGGTGAAGCCACTGTATGGTTTGGTGGGGCTATGGCCCCAGGCGAACGAAAAATTTTAAGTTTAATAAATTGTTAATGGATTTCTTTTTTAATAAAAAATATAAAATTGTGGATACTTTGGAGTTCACTCCTTAAAAGTGAATAATTAAACTTTTTAATTTTATTATTATTGCCTGTAACTTTTATGATGAAAGAAAGTAATTAATTTAATCTACAATTTTTAAAATAGTAAAATATTAAATCAATTGATTTTTCCTTTTATAGTTTACCTTTCTAATTAACCCTAACTTCAACCCTTGTTTATTTTTCTTGTTCTCTTTCTCATAGCCACAGTTTCAACCAATAACAATTATTACCTCTCGATTATATGATATTGGGTATATAGTTTAATAGATTTTAAAGTTCTTTAATTCACAAATTTATATTTCACTTTTCCTTTGATGAGTTTATATTTGAAAATTTTAACTTTCTTCATTTTTTTTTTCCAGATATTGGTTTGAAAAGTTGAGTTTGTTCATCAATAATTGCTTTTTTCTACATCAAACACAAAGAAGAATTCAGGTTTGACTTGTTTGAATCGTTGAATTTTAGTAATAATTTTATATAGCTGTGTGTTTACATTGATTACTACATTTGAATTTATGTTAATTTTTATAATTTTATTACTTAATCATTTTATTTTATTTTATTTATATTTAAGTGAATATCAAGACATTGTTCCTCGTAGACTTTAATTATTTTGTCATAAGTTTTGATGTAATTTCATATTTAATAAAATTCTATACAATTAAATTCATAAATTATAGTGTAAAAAATTGTAAAATATAAAAACATTAGAGAAATTCAATATAGATTCATCTATAGATAATTTTTGAGATCTATAAGAGTGGAAAGTTTCATTTTAATTTGTGTATATATATATATAGTTTTTGTTTCGTTAATTTTCATTTATAGCTACAACTAGATGATACTAGTTGATTATTATTTAGCTTATCTATTTATTTTGTTATATTTATTGTACGTTCATATTTAAAAATTAGTTCAAGTCTTTTCTTTTTTCTTTTGAGAAAAAAAAATTAGTTCAAGTTTTGCCCATGGGTTCGGGAATTAGAATCTCCCAACTATTGTTTGGAGCAATGGTGGAAGGAAGAAAATGTTTTCCCAAATCATGTGGGTCCTGCTGTAAAATCCCACTTGCATGGGACATGGAGATCCACTTTGGTAGGTTTTTACAAATGGAATTTGACTTTTTTAATATTATATTTTTAATGGGAAAATTACCCACAGCCTACCTGTAAATTTCATATTTACAGGCGTATATAACTTTTTAATTTTTTTACAATGACCTCCCCTGACTAACGGATTGACTGGATTTGACCGTTAAATAATCTCTTTGACCGTTTAAAAGGTGTTAAAAGACGAAATTACCCCTCAACAAATTTATTTTTTAAATTTTCTTTTAAAATAAATTTTAAAAACTTTAAATAAATTAAAAATAAATTTAATCAAATCTCTACCGTCCATTTGAAAATGGACGATAGAGATTAATTTAAAAAAAAAATTAAAAATTTAATTAAAACATTTTTTAATTAGATCTCCACCATCCATCTTTAGATGGATGATGGAGATTAGTTTGAGAAAAAATAAATAAATTTAAAAAATGATTTAAAATAAAAACACATCTCTCTCATTTCTCTCATTTCTCTCTCTATTCTTCATCGTCTCTCTCCTTTCTCTCTTCTTCTTCATCTTCTTCTTCTTCTAATCGAACCCAGTTCTGGGTTCGAAGGCTTCGATCTTCTTCTTCTTCTTCTTCTTCTTCTTCTTCTGCTTCTTCTTCTTCTAATCGAACCCA
Organism: Nephelium lappaceum; assembly: GCA_021234005.1. NCBI lineage: Eukaryota > Viridiplantae > Streptophyta > Magnoliopsida > Sapindales > Sapindaceae > Nephelium > Nephelium lappaceum. Next base: position 17,886,061 of record CM037998.1, on the reverse strand, counting down.
GTTCTAGGTTCGAAGGCTTCGAACCTAGATCTGGGTTCGAAGGATTCGAACCCAATTCTGGGTTCGTAGGATTCGAACCCTTTGAACCCAGAACTGGGTTTTGGTTGGGTTCAAATCCTCTTCGAATCAGTTTGAAGGTCCTGGGTTGGGTTGTTTTTTATTGTTTTGGGGTTGATTATTGGTTGTTTTAGGGAATTTTTTGTGATTGAACACTGATTTTTGTTGATTGATTGATAATTATAAATTTGGGTTGACGATTGATGTTGATGATTTTGCTGGATTGATGATAATTTTGGTTGAAGATGAGAGGGAGGAGAGATTGAAGATGATTTTCAGTAGAGGTTTTCTGGGATTAAAGATGATTTTGGTTGAATATGATTTCAAGGGTATATTGGTAATTTTATTTGGCTAAGAAACCAATCCATGACAATTTGATAGTTCTCAAGGGTAATTTCGTCTTTTAACACCTTTTAAACGGTCAAAAAGATTATTTAACGGTCAAATCCAGTCAATCCAGTCAATCCATTGTAAAAAAATTAAAAAGTTATATACGCTTGCAAATATGAAATTTACAGGTAGGCTGTGGGTAATTTCCCCTATTTTTAATGATTCTTTTTTTCTTTTCTTTTTTTAATGTTCTTTTAATGATTTTTAATTAATATGATAAATAAATAATTATAATATTAAATATATTTAAAATTATAAATTTATTTAAAATAATTTTATAAATTAAAACCTTTTAATATTATTTAAAATATATATTATATTTAATTAATTTCTCTTTTTGTTATTTATTATTTACATTAAATATATTTAAAATTAATTCAAATATTTTTTATTTAAAATTTAATTTAATATAATATTAAATTATTTTAGTCAAATTCAATATAATATAATTCAATCTCAACTGCACTAAACAAATTATAATATATATTCAATATCATCCAATCCCATCGAATCATATTTAATCCAATCGGATTTAAACATATTTCATCCAATCTTGCGTATCAAACAGGATAATTTATGGGTGGGGAGAGTTTTTTTTTTTTTTTTTTGGGCATAGCAATAGAGCCATGGTCTTTCACTTCTTGACCAGAGTATATGTTAGGATAAAAAATCAATTTCTAATATCAGTTGTAAATGTCTAAATAAATATTGAAACACAATGGAAAACTAATATATATATATATATATATATATTGAAAGACAATGGAAAACTAATATATATATATATATATATTATTGAAATGAGCTTTTAATCTTTTATTTTGATCATTATTAGTGTGCTTTTTTTTTGGGCCTTTTGGCCTATTTTTTTTTTTTTTAATGTTTCTTTTTATTTGAATAATTTATAGGAAATTAATTCCATCTTTCAAATTTTATTAGGATTCAAAAATTTATTCTAGCTTGGACAAAGATAAAACTTAATATTACAGATTATAATGCTACTTAAATTTACGTTGATTTAATTTCAACACAACTCTTTTTGGCATGCATATTAGGTGCCTAGGAAATACAAAGCCTTGTAGTTGTAACTAGGTTATACCAAATTACAAGTAAATAAAATAAAATAAGTTGAACATTTATGACACAGATCATATTTTTGTTGATTAATTTGTATTGTAGCTTGTGAAGCACTTAAATATACATATACTTCATGGTACGTGAATGTTGTATGTTGATGGGCTCTTGGGTCCTTGTTTTATATAATAAACGGGCATATGATTCTATTAAGAAATAATAACTCGTCACCTAAAGCATTGAGGAAAGAAAACACTTAATTATATTCTCTAATAGTTACACAAACATTGTGTAACGTTAACTAATCAATATAAGTTTTGACTAAATCCTAGAAAATAACATTTGCGAAATTTCTAATTAGAACCAGATTTTAAAATGAGTAATTTTAACTATTTTAAGGCTGAGATTAATGAGATTTTTGATACGTTAACACGTCCCTTTAGATGTAACGTGAACAATGGTAAACACCGAACACATGCTAGATTCCCCATACCGTACAATATTTCAAATATACAAGAATTATAGATAAAGAGTGAGAAAGGATTCGAACTTGAAACCTCTTATCTTTGCTACCATATCAATAATTGTTAGATTCAAAAGTTTAAACTTATTGGTAATAACTTAACTATAGTATATAAAATTACGGTTGAATGGGATTTATTATACATTAACATTAGTATTTACGAATCATAATTCACGAATAAAGGATGCAAACTATAGTCTTTTATGGTCATTTCTTCGGTGATTATGATTTTTGTTCATGAATTATGGTTCACAAACAATAATAATGTTAAAAATATTAATTTTAAAAATTTTAACTAGTTAAAAATTTTATATTAATTATAACGCGGTAAAAAAGCATTTTTTCTGTTAATGGGACCCACAATTCAAGATTTTAAATGCAGTATGGTAGATTTACTATAACAATAAATAAATAAATAAATAACCAGTTCCAAATAAAAGAAATAGGGAAAATTATGTTTAATAGCATAAGAACTTGAACCACCACACTTAATCATATTCATACCCATATATGTTTATATATAAAAAGCATTTACTTTTATGATACTAGCATACTATAACTCTTAAGAATCTTATGTTTATAAAATGAATGAAGTTGCACAACACCCCTTGAGGTATACCTAAACCAAGCAGAAACATACTTATCTTTTTATTACACCAAATCCCAACGTTGTTAGTTGATTTCTGTAAACTTTAACAGTTGATCAGGATTTTTGATCAAATGATTATTTTGCCCATGAATAAGACAGAAAGATAAAAATGAATTGCATGAAACCCCCTTGAGATATGCTTAAAGTAGAAACAGATTATCATTTTATTACACAACACCCTTAATCTCGTTAGTTAAATTCTGTTATGTTAGTCAAACTAATTTGACTTAAGGGTAATTTCATTTTTTACATTTTTTTTAAATTGTTCTTTTAACTTTTAAAATATAAAAATGAATAAAAATTAAAAAATAATTAAGAATTTTTTTTTTTTTAAAAAGAGAGATTTCCACCGTTCATCACATGATGAATGATGAGATTAATTTAAATAAAATTAAAAAACTTGTTGGAAGAAAAGAAAATTTTAGAAAATAAAAAGAATTAAAAATTATATATATAGTATATATCTTTTAAAAGAGATCACATGATTGGACGTTGTGCATTATTTAAAAATAAAAATTAAAAAATTGTTTGTAGAAAAAGAAAATTTGTAGAAAATAAAAAGAATTAAAAATTAATATATATATATATATAGTGTTTTAAACGAGATTCCCATTGTCCATCACATGATTGGACGTTGGGGATTAATTTAAAAATAAAAATTAAAAAAAATCCTACAAAAAAAAAGAAGAATAAAAAAATAACAATGAAATTCTTCTCTAATAGATCTTTAGCTTCTTCAAAAATCAGATCGCCTTGTTGACACGAACCAAACCAGATTGAAGAACAACCAATGTTATTCTTCTCCATTCTTATCAACACACACCAAGTCAACAACAACAACAAACTTAACCATAACCCCCAGCCCTAGTAACAACCATAACTTCAACTCAACCCCACCCCAACCCAAACCATAAACCACCGGTTGTGGCTGGACCATTCAGATTGAATCTCCATTGTCAAATGAGATCCATCCAATGATGGAGATCCAATATAGATTTTCACCAAGCATTGAAAAAAAAAAAATCTTAGGAAAAATGAAAAATGAAAAGAATAAAAAAATATATATCTAGACGGTAGATATCAAAATTAAGTAAAAAAATTTCCTAAAAAAAGAAAAAAAAATTCATCTTCTCTCTCATCCCCTCCATTTATTAAAAAAAAATTAAATCTCTACCGTCTACTTTTAATATAGACATTGGAGATCAAAATAATTTTAAAAAAAATGTGAAAAGTCTAAAATTTTTTTTTAAAAAAAAGATTAATAAATTTCTCAAAAAATTCATCCATCATGTTGACGAATGATAGACATCAATTTTTTTTTTTTAAAAAAAGAAAAAGTTATATATATATATATATATATATATATTATAGAAGTGGAGACTCCACCTCCAATTAATCATCATATTCATCAGCCACCCAACAACATCAAATCATCATCTTCAATCCATCATCATCCTTCGATTTGGTCATCATCATCTTTTATTTTTTTTTTTATTTTTTCCTTTTTTTGTTTTGTTTTTGTTGATAATGGTGGTGAGTTCCCAGATAGAACATTATCTGGGTTCGTCCCAAATGATATACATCATTGAGATTCCAATCATGTGATGGACGGTGGAGATATATATATTTTAAATAATTATTACCTTTTTTATTTCGTTTTTATTTTCTAAAATTTTCTTTTGTTTACAACAATTATTTGTTTTTAATTTTTATTTTTAAATTAATCTCCACCATCCATCAAGTGATGGATGGTGGAGATCTCTTTAATTATTTTTAAATTCTTATTTCTTTTTATAATTTTGAAATTTAAAATAAAATAAAAAAGTAAAAGATGAAATTACCTTTAAGTGAAATTAGTTTGATTAACCTTAATAGAATTTGACTAACGGAGTGGGGGTGTTGTGTAATAAAATGGTAAGTGTGTTTCTG